>OY293307.1:26103678-27303678 GCA_958502075.1 Orchestes rusci
TCGATATCTAATAGATCTAACGTTATCTACAGTATTCCGTGCCAATGTGGTAAGACCTATATTGGTCAGACAAGACAGTATGTGAAGACAAGGATAAAAGGACACACTTATGATTGTCAAAATAAATATAGAGACAAACTAGAGAAAACTGCTTTCTTAGATAATGAAACGAATTACTACAAAAGAAATATATCCGAAATGGTTTTCATTAAAGCCTCATCAGAGGTGACGGTTAATTATAGAACTGATGTCAGTCATTTGTCAGTCATCTATAATAGTTTAATCGAAAAATTCAAAGCAACGCGCGAACGTTCACCTTAATTGCGGACTTTATTGACCATGTGACAACGGTGTTTCACTCCATGCTATCGACACTGATAGGATTAGTTTTATAACAAAGAATTAGACCATATTAACAACCTAACGTATTCAGATGTGTTTAGTTTATCCAATGTTATCAAATGTAATTATTGTTTTTCTTCTGGCATAAAATGTGATGTTATGTGGATGTGACTGAATAGTTTATGTGTTAGTTTTATATCTGTCGGCCTTTTTCAATGTTTGTGGCCGTTCATTATTGTGTTCACCTTACTATTCTTAATGGTAAGTTTTTTCAACACCTAGACATAACAATTTTTGTGTAATTTGACATTGTGCTGTATTATAGCTTGATAAAGACGTAAACCAAACGTCGAAACGTCGCTGAAAGAACAATAGAGGTTTTTCATCAAACACAGTCCATTATTCCCGACAAAAAACTCATCAGTTATTGAAACCTATAAAACTATGACAACCAGGTTGCCATGGTTGCCTGAATTTAAAACTATAGTTTACTTGGTAGAGAAATTTGTTTCCTGGTGCAGTTAACTAGCAAGAAAATACTGAATCATGATTCGTTAAATCAATATTTTTGCCATTAAAAGTCATTTGAAAAACATTTTTCCGAGAAGATTCAGTTTGTATAGGTACACGTATCACGGATGAGACTTTTCAAAGCAATTGGGTGTTTCAATTGAATATTAGTTGAAAATAATCTGATGACGTTCGACTATATGATCAAAAGTTCCCAAACAAGGCAGACAGAATAATCTTATTATTTTTATTCCGATGCTATTCTGTTTTCCAAGGCTTATTGAAAATGGCACGAGGCACGACACAAATGCGATTGGGTCTTTTAGCGTGCTCCGTAAGACCTGAAGAAAAGTTTGAAGCTTATATATTGACAAAGTTTTCTTTCCATGCATTGATTCGTTTTTTTATGTGACTCTAATGATTTTCCCAATTTGTGAGCTTAAAAAGGAATATTCTTTTCTTTTTGCTTTCAAGGCGTGGTAACGGTTTATTTTGTACTTATTGTTCATACGAAAGTTGTAGCCGAGTCTACGTTCAAGAACAGATCAAACAAAGTACATTGTCCATTAGAAAATTACATTTTTGTTTGGTTCCAGCAACAAAGCACTATCGTGAATTATTGGATAGTTATAGGTACTTCGCTGATCGAGAGGTATGATGAATACTTTTTGGTGAACGTGTATTGATCTCATTTTCGATTTTAATAATAATCCTGAAAATGATCTTCTCCACTAGCAATGTACTCATCCCAAAATGGTTTCCAGGTTTGGAATTTTGGAAGTCCTCTTTTGGGAGGACCTGCTTCAGCTTTGTCGTCGTCCTCTCAATGACGGAAATAGTGTAAACGTTTTTTTTAGAACTGCTTTGTTTAAAAAAAAGCCAAATGTTGCAAACTAAATAGTAAGGGAAATATGGACAGACAGGAACCTCCTCTTCGTCAAAAACTTGTGAATCGGTAACCAAGTGTAATGAAGGACCAAGCCATCGCTCCATTTTTCTTGTCTCTTTCTGAATATCTTGTTGATTTTTGGTGTATTTTTTGATGGCGGAATAGTAAAAGCTAGTGCGTGATCTAAAGAATTGCAAGAACACCAGCGGCTTTTTGAGGTATAAATATATCAATCCCATTCTCTAAATAACTAGTTTCAACGAAAAATGTGATGTAAAGAGAAACACTAGTTAAAGTAGTCATATCCATATTCGAATCAGCATCCTCCTCATCAACGATTTCGTTTATTATCTTGATCAGAAATTGGTCATCTAACTCTTTCCCAAATCAAGATATGAACATTTTCTCGAGCCCGTTTCCTTGAATATCAAGACTTAATCGATATATTATAGCAGCATGCGGACTGTAATAACCTATTCGATATCAGCAAATAAGAGGAAAAAGACCTCTTCGTCCTATATCAACCATGGGATATTCGTTATCTTTAGCGGGAATTTATTAGGTTTAATACAAGGGTTAATAAATTAAGGGATCTAAAATAGCCATTTGGGTGTAATTTATAAGACACAACTTTGGCAGATTAACTGAAAATTTGAAAATTGAATTTGAATGATTTAGGTTTATAAAATGGTTGTTAAATTGTCATAATAAATGTGCAGGGTATTTTCCGTCAATCAGCAGACCACTTGAAAATGGAAAGAATAAGTACCTACTTGACTGGAAAATTATATTGATCCTCAAAACGTAATACGCTACACAAACATTCCATAAAATTCTTTGCGTCAAAGTAAGGTGAGTGGCAGTTTGGGAAGTGAACGAAGATAAGATGAATGGACAAAACTCATCAGAATTAGGACCATCAATTGTGCAACAGAGGGGTAAATCACTGGGCGGTGAACTCTTGAGATACAATTTGTCCGATAAGCTTTGATAAATAAAAATTATTTTTTATCAAGTAATAGAAGTGTAGGTGATTATTCGTTTTCTTTCTCCTTTTCTCAGAATCCCAATGACTCGTCTTTTTATATAAATTATCACATTGACATTCTGAGATTGCGGAGAATATCATATACAAAGTTTTGCTATTTATCCGTTGACGGATAAGATTTAACTCTGTTGGTTTTGACTGCAACTAGGTATATTGATTGATTTCGTTTCCTTTCAAATAACCAAAACTGATGAGATATTGCTAGAGTTGAACATAATCCATTATATTGCTGATGACCAGCTATACTGAATTACTACTCCTATCACAGTAACCAACATAAGCTCAATACCATTTCGAACAAGGTTTATAAAACTACTAACATCGACAAGATTGCGAAGAGAGAAATCGGAGAAAACTGGAGAAAAATGCACTGACTCAGCATCACTTTGATACTCAGCACGATTTTGCTTTCGATGGGGTTCAGATATTGCACAGAGAGGATCATTATTACAAGAGGAATCTGGCTGAAATAATATTCATTCAGCGTGACCATCTGAACACAATAAACTCTAGAAGTGATGTCAACAATATGAGCAGTATTTAGTGGAACGTACTGGGTGTTGCCACGTTTTGTCCCATCTCAATTGAAGCGGAAATTCATGAGCACTTTAGATGAAGAACGTCCAACATCGACCGTATTAATTTGCTGTGTCACTCTTGGGGGGTTTAATAGGAATAAAAGTCTTGAAGTGTTTTATATGGATGATAATTACTTAGTCACGATAAATATAATTTAAATTTATGTTTATTGACTTATGTGACTGCTGATGATGTTGGGTGTACTTCGTATTTGGCCAACAACTGCCATTTATTGCCCTTCTTCATTTTGTTAAGAAGGTAGGCATATAGTGATTTTCCAAATTTTCCTTGTTTGGTTCTGTATGCATTCATTCACGTTGCTTGTGTTTTCTAGTATTTCTGTTTCCTTTGATTGGTTCTTGTAGGCTTGTTTGCTTTGGTACATTTTGACAGTTGAGTATAGATGTTTTGTGTGATTTTATATGTATCTGGAGTTACTTATACTATCATGTTTTATGTAGACACTTTTATGTTTCAATTTTATTGTGACCAAATGATTGTTGTTTTTAACCTGAGGAAGATGCAATTAGCAGCGAAACGTTGCAATTAATAAATAGAAGAAACTGTATGTACGTGTCCTTTATTCCTGAAATCCCACTACGAACTTACATATAAGGACGTTGAACCAATTTATCATTTCACAATATGATCCAGTTGAGGCTGAATTTTTCACCAGTTGTTCTTTGGTAGCATAAAATCATCTAGAAAAATTGGCGGATCGATTGGCCTTGAGGATGGCGGATCACCCCAAAGATGTCGCGGAAATAATCGATTCCGCCAATTTTTCTGGATGATTGTAGGCTACCAAAGAACAACAGATATTAGATTCAGCCTTATCTGAATCATATCATGGCAAGTTCATTGGCCCCACGACATGTTGGGGGTGATCAGTCATCCTTAAGGAACCGGCCAATCGATTCGCCAATTTTCCTGGTTGATTGTAGGCTAGCAAAGAACAACTGGTGTAAAATTTAGCCTGAACAGGATCATATTATGGAATGTTCATTGGTCCCTTGACATGTTGGGGGTGATCCGCCACACTTAAGGAACCGGACAATCGATCCGCCAATTTTTCTGGATGATTGTGGGCTATCAGAGAACAGCCAGTCAAATTTTCAGCCTTAACTGAATGAAAGAAGTTCATCGGTCTCACGACATGTTGAGGGTGATCCGCCACCCTTAAGGAACCGGCCAATCGATCCGCCAATTTTTCTGGATTATTTTGGACTACCAAAGAACAACTGCTAAAAAATTCACCCTCAACTAAATGATAAAAAGCACATTTTTTTACATGTCGGGTGCGTTCCGCCACCCCCTTGGAACTGCGATCAGGGCGAACCCTTTTGGAAAACACTCGATTAGTGTCCGTACAAAATTCTCTCAAAAAATAGGCCTTAAATAAATCATCACTAAAAAATGTCACTGGCTCTTCTACTATCACGTCAATACTTTGGAACCATAGATATATTTCACAATTCTTTAACAAATAACAATATAAGCTAGTATTTTTCAATTTTTGTCTTCCGGGTGTAAAAATGAATCTTTTTTTGAACATAAAACTTAGGTAACAGATATGCTACACAGAAAATGTTTGAAGGAGAATTCAAATATCAAATGAAAAAATAATTTGCAATAAGCAAGCTAGACCTCACCCAGACTTTTTGGAATACCCTGTTCATGTGTTCTTTAAACATTTCTTTTTCAACCATGAAAGTTTTATTTGGGACACGTTTTCTGAAACGTCAAATTGAAAAGTTAGAGGGGGCATCTATAACCAATAACCCTGTACATATCATTTTGTCCTGTATTTAATAAGTTGCTACTAATTTTGAGTTGATTATCTCAAGATTACCTAGATATAAGCGGATGAGCGAACGAAAATATGAGACATAAAGTTCATAATATGTGTCGCAAAACCGACGGCGACGGCGACGGCCATGAATCCGCCACCGCCATTCAAGGTTCCATAAAATGTTCGTGGATGTTCTCTTTTCAAATCACATGGGATCCTGATCTGGAGATCTAGTTGGCTACGGTATGGGTCTCTACCTGTACACCCTATAATGTAATTGACACTCATCATCGGAATCATCAATGTAACCTAATTGCTAATGGAGCATGAAACTTGTCCAAGGAATTGCAGTAACAAATTTTCATTCAAAAGGAAGTAAACAGAGACACCCACGGTCCCATTACTAGTTGGTTGGTCCTGAGCAAATTCTTGATTCTTGAACGACGGCGACGTCTAGTTTAGGGTTACGCCTCCCCTTATTTTTTTTCTGGGATTCAGATCAACGGTTTCCAGTGATCTTTGTTCTATACCCGTCTTATAGTTTCAGCATCAGAATGCCGGTGATTTTGAAATCTGTTGGTCTAGGCCTTGAAAGAAAAAGGGTGGGATTGTCATCACATGCACTTTCCAACATATCGAAGTGCAAAGTTTCCAGCCAAATCCTAGATGCACGCGCGTCAATTTTGAGACACTCTGTTATAACTTAACATTATGAACATTTGTAAATATCAACCAGCGGACGGCTAGCTAGACTAGGGTCCTCGATCGTCCCAGCCCGGTACACAGCCATTCCTGGTTCTGAGCAAACGACTGATCTCCGAGGCCCTGAATAAGTGGGCTTGGGAGAACACAGTAAGAAACTGGAGAAATAACACGACTTTTGGGCAAGCCAGAGAGATGATCACACAACCCAACAAACCAATGGTGGCCCAGTTGCTGAACAAGAGTATGAAGGCCCTGAGCATCATCGTAGGCATTCTAACAGGACACTGCAAGCTCAACCGACACTTACATTTATTAGAAATAGGCGAAACACCCCTATGTCCCCTCTGTGGAAGTTAGGAGGGTCGACTGAGGAGGAGCAGAAACCATTCCTCGGTGGAGTTAGGGGACCTGAGCTTGGATGACCTGCTCCGCTTCACAATGAAGACGGGACGACTTAAGTGAATAGGAATGATAACGCGGGGTCAGCAAAAAAGGCCACTGGGCCTACACGCCGGGCTTTTCCCCCCACCCTTACCAACACCAACCGTGGGGGTTGCTGGTCCCCCATCGGGCGCCTCCCCAGGTGGCGGATAGGGGAATGCCTCCCAGATATGGAAGGTACCGTGGAAATTAAATACCCCGGGGCGGACCAAAACCGCCACCTAAGAACAATGTGTGACAAACCTGAGGACTTTGTACCCCAAATGAGTTTCAATCTCACCGTTGGTTCCGACCGGGTGGAAGCCCCGGTGGCCAACGCTGGCCCCACGGATTTTGGGGAGGGCCAATCACACGTTCTGGCATCCGAGGAACAACCAAACCTCGATGTAACTCATGAACCAACCACGGGTAACCAGGGAAGCAGTGATGCGATCCCCGGTGCCGGTGTATCTGGCATTAGTACAGACGTTGGCAACATCAGCCTGAACAAAATGGCAAAGCTTTCCGGAGCCCACCAAAGGAAGCTTGCGATCGAGAGGGCTAAAGCCAAGTTAGAGCCTATACGGCCTCGTAAACCGAGGACAAATAGGAATCCCGGGAATAGAACCCTCCCGAATAGCTCAGGGAACACTGGGAAACCTGATGCTCGGGCCTCAGAGCCTGGAGCATCAGGTAAACCTGGGACCCCTGCAAACAAATCCTCTGCAAAGAGGGGTCGCTCTGAGAGCAACACACCAACCCCAGAAAAAGCGCCAAGAAAAGGTCACGGCAGGGGGATGCTGAAGTAACACCCAGTACATCAACTGGGGAAACTTACAGCGAAACCCTAGCCGGGCTTAAAATGGCCATCACTTCCGAGAAATATCCGGATGAAACCTTCACTGAGGAGCAGTGTAGAGGCCTACAACAGTCTCTACTCCGGGAAGTGTTTAAATGCGAACCCGGAACTGGTCCTCAGTTCAAGAACAGCAGCTCCAGAGGTGGGGTGATTTATATCACTTGCGCCAATGAAGCTGCCAAGACTTGGCTGCTGCGGGTGGTTCCAGGCTTCAGCCCCTACGAGGGAACCAGTCTTCGGATTGGCCTGGCACAAAGAGTGGTGCCAGTCTTGAGGGCTGCTGTTTGGATACCGACAAAATCCGAGGGAATCAAGGAACCGGCACAAGCTCTCCAGTTCCTCAAAACCCAGAACATGGGGCTGAAGACCGAGGACTGGAGAATAATCAGCCACAAGACGGACAATGAGGGCATGACACTCATTGTCGGTCTTGACAGCAGATCTCTGAAGGAGCTGCAAAACCGGAATCTCCGGGCCTACATTGGGTTAATGCAGCTAACCTTCAGACTTCTCAAGAAGGAGGCTCTTGATGCTGAGGGTAATACAAATAAACCTTCAGCACAGTAAGGGAGCATCTGCTGCCCTCTGCCAACAGCTGGCGAAGAAAAACATAGACCTGCCCAGCAAACACCTTTGGTCGGCAAGGTACATATTTAATGATGACATCGTTGGCATCATGATGGCAAATTATTGATGTGCATTATTTGCAAGATAATAACACCTGCAAACATGCATTGTTTGTCAAATAAAAGAAAGGTACTGGCACATTACCCGTGAAAAGGCAAATTTCCAATTTTCAATATGCCTGTGAAGCCAAGTTACATTTTCTTTATACAATAGCCAATGCCTTTTAATAGCCTTGCATACAGCAATGTTCAATCACATGTTAACTGGTGATTTTCATGTAAAGCTTTTTTATCAATCATTGAGTAAATAGGAAAAAATACGTTATATTTTATCCATGAATTGTACTTTTAGACTGAAAAGATGCCAATATTTTCAGTTTACAATTGACATTTGACAAATGCGCAGACGCAGATCCCGGTATTTGTTCGTTTCAAAGTTCAAAAACATGTTTATTTGTGCAGTGAGTGTGGAACAAAAATAAGTTCGTATTGAATTGAAACAAATTCATTCACAGTACAGGTGGTTATTCGTGCATTCGATTACGTTCTAAAACTTATTGAGGAAAGAACACAAGAAGCTACATATGCACATGCTACAAAAAAAGGGTTATGTCCGAACTCATTAGACACGAATGGCTCAGTTTATCAACATTTAAAGGTGTGATCAAAACTGGACAATAGGCAAGAGGGAATAAAAAGCCACCCTTTCATATGCTTTTAGTGGTATGTTTCGACTTATTTGTGGTAAGAATTTTACGTTTTATATCTAACTATTTCTTAGAAATGCATCAACTGATTTTGTACCTATCATTTTCTGATACTTGATGAAAGTACTGTACTAATATCAACAATGTTGAATGAAGCATAGGAAGGCGTTTATCAGCTCAACATACATTGCTAAAATGTGCCATTCAAGCACTCAAACATGAAATCTCCATTTTTTTATTGCAGATTGCAGACTCACTCAAGGCTAATCCAGTTCCAGTCAACAATTTCATGTTATCTTTAAGGGCCTCGCATAGGAGGACGCACAAACAGAAAAAGACAATAAATTGCATTTGGTTTTAGATATTGTCCCGGTTATTGTTATCCTAACCACATTTTTTTTATATCAGAACCAGAACTGAAATATGCCAATAGATATAATGCACTGAATTGGTGGTGTTTTTTTATCACTCCTTGACATTTGATGGTGAAGTAGTGATTTGCCATCAATTATTCATCATGGCAAAATGCCTTGCGGCCAAATGACGGCCGGCGTGCCAAATTGATACTCCTCAGGTGATAACTGCCTGTACATTGCCAATGAGAATTGCAGGCAATGTCGTTACTATAGAGTTACATTGCCGGCATGGCATGTTTGCTGGGTGGCCATCATCCAAGAACCCTGGATTACGAAGGGAAAAATAGCCGGTCTCGGAAACACTAGAGGTAAGATCTTTTACAAGAAGCAATCAACAGGTAACGTGAGAGCTTGCATATACGTGAGAAACGGAGTGCAGGCTCTCAATATTAAAGAACTAAATTCCAGGGATCAAGTAGCCGTCCAACTAAGCTACAAAGAGGAAGAAACCCAGAAGGACATCATAATAGCCTCGGTTTACCTTCCCTACGATGCACCCAGACCCCCACCATCGGAAGACCTGGAGAAACTAGTGAATCACTGTGGGCAGAGAAACCTACAGTGTATAATAGGTATGGACGCCAACTCGAATCACACCATCTGGGGGAGCAGCGATATCAACAAAAGAGGTGAGTCTTTATTGGATTTTATTATAACCCATGATTTGGAGATTCTAAACAAGGGCAACAAGCCTACTTTTGCAAACCGCATACGGTCGGAAGTTATTGATGTCACTCTGTCCACCTCCCGTATTAATCCCGATATCCAGCGGTGGCGCGTATCCGATGAACCATCCCTGTCGGACCATAGGTATATACTGATGGAATCAATAGTATTGACAAGCCGTCAGAAATGTACCGCAACCCACGCAAAACAAACTGGACTGAATACCGGGAGGAGCTGGAGGCGGGGTTGAGCGGGATCAAGGAACGTATGCGTAACAGATTTGATGTTGAGGTGGTAGCGGAACAACTACAAAACGCCATAATTTACTCATACCATCAAAGCTGTCCGCTAATCCGGCGTTCTTCATGCAAGGACACAACCTGGTGGAACGAGAAACTTGACCAGATGAAGGGGAAAACATGCAGACTCTTCAATGTGGCCAAGAAAACCGGTGAATGGGATGAATACCACCATACTCTGACGAAATACAACAAAGAAGTAAGGGAAGCTAAGAGGAACTCCTGGAGGAAGTTTTGCACTGAGGTCGAAAAAACCTCGGAAGGCGCACGCCTCCAGAGAATCCTAGCTAAAGACCCCCCTCCACCAATGGGAACACTAGAGAAACCAAATGGGGAATACACGAAAAATGGCGAAGAAACCATTGAGACACTACTCAGGGCACACTTTCCAGACTCGACCATAATCAACTCGCAACAGGGAACCAACTCCCTATCTCCTGAGATCCTCCGGATGAGAGGATCAAGAGATGATTGGGTCATAGCCCGACAGATTGTGACACCAAATAGAATCGAATGGGCCATAAACTCATTCGAACCATACAAAGCACCTGGATGCGATGGGATAATACCGGCACACCTGCAGCAGGGCGAAGCCCAACTCATATCGATGCTTTGCCAACTATTCAGAGCAAGCCTGGCAACGGGACACATACCCATGATATGGAAACTCTCACGAGTGGTCTTTATACCGAAACCCGGGAAAGATAGCTCTCAGCCCAAGGCATTCAGACCACAAAAACCAAAACGCCTATCAACCTGGTAAATCATGTGAAAAAATAGAGCAACAACTGAACAACCAAGGAGTTGCCCTAGCTGCATTCCTTGATATAGAAGGAGCATTTGATCACACCTCCTTCGATTCAATGACCACCGCAATCAATCGGCGTGGAATTAAAGACACAGTTTGTAGGTGGATAAGAAACATGCTGAAAGGTAGGAGAATTCAAGCAACTATGCTTGATAAAACTGTAACTATAGAGGCAGCTAAAGGCTGCCCCCAGGGTGGAGTCTTGTCCCCTCTCCTCTTGAACCTAGTCGCAGATGAACTACTGGTAGAGTTAAACAGCAAAGGTTTCTACGCTCAAGGCTATGCCGATGACGTAGCAATACTTATCACTGGCAAACACACCAAGACAATATCAGAACTGATGCAGACAGCTCTGACAATCGTAGAAGATTGGTGCAGGAAGGTGAACCTGAAGGTCAATCCTGAGAAAACCTCCCTGGTCAGCTTTACGAGAAAGAGGAAGACAGCGGAATTATTCAAACCCATGTTCTTTGGACAAGAACTGCAGGTGGTAAGAGAAGTCAAATACCTAGGCATCATCCTGGATGACAAACTCACATGGAATTCACACCTACAGAAAATAGTAAATCGAGGTAAAGCCACAATAATGGCAACAAAAAGAGCGATAGGAAAGAATTGGGGCATAAATCCGCGCATGGTACACTGGCTCTACTGTACCGTGGTAAGACCCACCCTTGCTTATAGCTCTGTTGTCTGGTGGCCGAAAATCGAGCAGCGACAAGCAGCCACGGAACTTGCAAAAGTTCAGAGGCTAGCATGTCTCTGTGTAACGGAAGCCATGAAAACTACTCCAACACTTGCCATGGAGGCCATGCTTAACCTACCTCCTTTAGATATCTATATCAAAATGGAAGCAAGAATGGGAGCTTATAGACTTAGCAACACCGGGAACTGGAGCCACTCAAACTCCCAAGGACACACTAAGATAACCAGCACAGTCACGAACCACTTAGTAACAATGAGGAGTGATATCATGCTGAAAAATATCAACTTTGGCACGTCTCCCAAGACCAAGCTAATATGGGAAGAGGAAACGGTGAAACAACTCCGGATGGCTAATGGGGCAATATGGTACACAGACGGCTCCAAAACAAGCCGGGGAACTGGTGCCGGAATCGTGGGTGAAAATCCAAAGTGGGAAACATGTGAACCACTCGGGATGTACGCTACAGTTTTCCAGGCAGAAGTACATGCAATAAACGTATGCGTGCAAGAGAATCTCAGGAGAGGCTACAGAGGAAGGAAAATCCTTATCCTTAGTGACAGCCAAGCTGCAATCAAAACCATTTTCTGTCGGGAAACCAAATCCAAACAAGTCATGGACTGTCAGCAAAACCTTGTCACACAGGGAGTATCTAACGATGTCACTCTTGGATGAATACCAGGACACACAGGGATAGCTGGAAACGAGCGTGCGGATCTACTAGCACGCAAAGCTGCAAACACGCCACTTCTGGGTCCAGAACCTGCTATTGGTATTACAAAATCCTCTGTGAGAGGTTGGCTGAACTGTTGGTCCAAAAAACAACAGAAAGCTAGATGGTGCCAATCACCAGGTCTGAAACACAGTAAATTAATGATGGCAGACGAGATCTAATCATCATTTTCTGGAAGCCTACTGAAACTCAGCAGGAATCAGCTTAGGAAAGTAACAGGTATATTAACTGGACACTGCACTCTAAGGAAACACATGCATATCATGGGTCTTTTCAACGATGAACCCATATGTAGGCTGTGCAACGAGGAGGAGGAAACAGCCTCCCACATTGTATTCGAATGTGAAGCGCTGGCGTACTGGAGAAGAGATAATGGGGAATTCAAAACCACTCCTCAAAGGACGGACAGGGAAACAGTAGAACGAGTCATAAACCTTATTCAGGCAATGGAGCTCTTCGACTGAGAGACAGGCACAGAGAAGATACAATAAGCCCAACTCGAGGCTGCGGTGTCAGGGCCAACAGCCCGAAACTCGTAGCGCCTGTACTTCAGTAATCAGTACCAACACCAAAATATCAACCAGGATCAACTATTTATCATGCAGATTTTATTGTAAGAAAATCTTCCATTTGCTGTCTTATTTGCTATTTTTTAGTGTGAACAAGCTTACTACCTCACGCATGAATTTATGTATCCAAGAAAAACAAATCCTTGGATTTAATTTAGATATTTTGAAATAAATATTTATGAAATATTGACTTTCTCAATATTCATTCTATGATAATAATTACTATCAAGTACGTAACAAATATTGTGACGAAACAAAAAACGTTCCGGCCCTATCGCCTCAGACCCGAACTTGCCGGTATTTGTCCGTCCAATGCTGGATTGGATATCGTAGTCGCTGTTTTTCGATCGACTTTTCAAAAACGTTGGACCTGCGCGTTGAGAATTTCTATTCCAGCCTACCACCCAAACTCCGTCGCAGATAACGTAACGTACAACGTCACGAATAGTGAAACATCACGCCGTTCCACCGGTTGGTCGGTTTCATGTTACGACTATGGGAAAGTGAAATGCTTCTTTTCTAATATCAACTTTGTCAATTGCTCATGAAGTATATGGGTTGATTTGAAAAAATTAAAGTAGATATTATACTACCCAATTTCTTTAATGTGACAACCGGTGGAACGCCGTGATCTTGTACTGTTCGCGGCGTTCTGTTCGTTGTGTTATTGCAATTAAAAGTTACGAATCAACAGTTTCGAATAAGTTAGACCATACATTAGTGTTGTGTGTGTGTACAGGGTGTCCACAGATAAATGGATCCCCCCATTAACTGTTTGATTTGATGTTTGAGAAAAAAATGTTTCAAATGAAAGTTTGATGATTCAAAATGAATTTTGTGAAAACAAGGTTTTCACATATACAGGGTGTTTCAGAACTTCTGGGCGTAGTCCAACTTTCTTATTTCAAATCGCAACCCTATTTTTTTTAATGATTTTTGCATTCTCTGGAAAATTCTAAACAATTTCCATAGAGCATACCCTATACCCAAACTCAACCAATAAGCAGATATTAACATCAGTAATTTGCTATTTTTTCGAGCATGTTTTGGAATGTATATGGTATTATTTGGAAACCTTGGAAACGAGGTAATTGCTAATGGATGTCAACTTCTCAAAAAAGATTTGAACAACTTACAGGGTGGCCAAATTTTATCCGACAATATTTAAAATTTAGATTCTACTAATTAAAATGAACAATCTTTATTCTATGGACATTTATTCTGAAAGACGACGAAATAGCCCCTCAAACCATGACAAAATCCACTCAAAAAATAGGAATTCAATTCATATTCAAAAAAGCTTCTGAAAAGAAACTAAATATTTTAAAGGTTTTCATATATTGAAAATTGTTCATTTTAATTACTTAGTAGAATACGAGGTAGAACCTTGATTTGAAATATTGTATGATAAAACTGGGTCACCCTGTATGTATAAAGACAATGTTTCAACTTTATCCTCTTCGCAATATAACATAATAACATGTTCAAATATTTCTAGACAAGTGGACATCTTTGAACCACTTTCGAAATAATACCATACATTTTAGAACATGCTCAAGAAAATAGCAAATTTCTGACGTGAATATCTTCTTATTGGTTGAATTTGGGAATAGGGTATGCTATATGAAAAATATTCAGAATTTTTCAGAGAATGCAAAAATCAAACAAAAAAATAAGGTTGTAATTTGAAATAAGAAAGTTGGATCACGCCCAAAGGTTCTGGAGCACCCTGTATATGTGAAAACCTTGTTTTCACAAAATTCATTTTAAACCATCAATCTTTCATTTGAAACATTTTTTTCCCAAACATCAAATTAAAAAGTTAATGGGGGGGTCCATTTATCTGTGAACACCCTGTACATAAATGGTGACTGTGAATAAATTAGTTTGCAACGAACAAGTATCTCTTTAGCAAAACTACGTTATACTATTCTAGACGCTTAGATATTAGTGTTTAACTCGTATTCAATTTGGTTTTTTTTTTTTTTTTTTTATGTGACTCCATTCTCGAGTTCGCGGGTAGATCAGCAGCTCCGACGAAAAGATGGACGGTTATGAAAATATATTTTGAAAGCTTCTTTATATCACCTATCAAATGTATGAGTTTTTTTTTCTTCAAAGTCAAGGCGGCGAATGAGCCACGTGTGACAGAGGTGTGATAGGACATTTCATAATTTTTGAAAAACTGGTGACAGAAGTTCTGTTCCGTTAACAAAGAATACTGCTCTGAAATGATCAGAAATATACCACTAGCACGACATGACTTCCCGTCACTGAAGAAGGTACAGTACCAACATCGCCTTATATTAAAAAAGATTGTGTTGGACGAAGTCTGACGGGAAACTGGAGCATGTGTTATGTGACGCTGGATTGTTTGTACGATTTTCTATGACGGTTTCCATCACGAGGCATCATGCCTTATGGCTTGTGCGGATTAGATTCAGAACATTGCTGTCCTACGTCGTTTTCTGATGTGGTTCGATCAACCGTATATGAAATTATAATTATCTATGGTTCGGTCCACACGTTTGGTGTGATGTCGAATCTTGATTATTCTTATATTAGATCTAGCTGTTTTTGAAAGATAGGCCTGTTTAAAAGGTCAACTTCAGATACACAATGTACAAATACCAATTCTTAGAATTTATAATTTGTTATGAATATTGTCAAAGATTTACTAGATTTGAAGGAATTCAGTATAAAGATCGTTATTGGAAAGATATTTCGAAAACTCCGTCGACAATTTGCAAATCTGCGCTTCCTATAGTTTACATAAAATCTTATAGAATCGTATCTACTTACGATCGGGTGTTTGGCAATCATGATCCCAGAACCGCCTCATCAGCTTATAGAAAAGAAACAGATTCGCTCACAGGTGTGCACAGAATTGGCTCATGAAACAGCTGCTTACCATTAGGGCCCCACACACGGAGCGACGAGGTCGGTCGAGCTTGGCCGACCGGGTCGGCCGACCAGGCCTGGGACTCCGTGTACTGTAGAATTCCATAGCGACACTTCGCTCTCTGCGTAAAATGAATGGGAAAGCGACCGTCGCTAGGATTCGACAGATACACGGAGTCCCAGGCCAGGACCGCTATTCTTATAAATCGTTACGAATTTGAGGATGCTGAGCGAGTCGCCGGCGTGCGGCGCGCATAGCACGCGCTCACCGACCGGTTTTCGTATTCTATTTGCCGTGCGTGCGCTATTCGATCGCAGCCCGCTGTATTCGTCAGGCACAACTTGGCAATCTCCAATTTTGAGGTGTCATGGAGCTAAAAACTAGAAAGAAGAAGTCGTGATGATCCTGATAGGTGGAGATCACTGTGGAGATTCATGGCCGATTGCACCAACCTATTCTACGTACCGGCATCTTCTCGAAATTTAACGAACTTCAGGCACATCTGCGCCTCTCGGTGGATGCGAATCGAGGCTTTCACTTAGGCCCCGCCCTCCATTTACGTTTTTTTTTCTAAACTTTGTATATGTGTTCTGTGAGATTAGCGTTCAAGAAGAATTAGTCCAGACCGTTAAATAGCTATTAAATAGAATGTCTGATTAGAGAAGTTGTGTTGTGATATTATTACATATTGTTATCACATGTATTAATTAGTTCTTATGATTAGTTTTTGAATATTGTTAATATACTGTTGTCAAACCCATATATAGAGGGTCTCATCACAGGGTCATATTAATAAGCAATTTGTGAAAATTCACAGCAAACTTGAAAAATTGGGAATTTTCGGTATCAGCCTAAAATTGTTGAAATTATTCAAGCTCAGTGTGTCTTATCTAGTCTTTTGTTGAGTTTTGATCTAAAAATAATGATAAATGAGTTGTTGTATAATATTATAATTTTTGATGATATATTTTGAATTTGAAAAATATATAATATAACCATTTACAACTGCAGTTGTGTATTTTAAGATTCAATAGGTATAAATAACATATAAACTTGGCAAAAATAATTCAATTAAAAATATGTTCTCGCCAAAAAGTTCCTTATTTGTTGGCCACGGGCAAAAACGTTGTTTATTGCCAAACCTCTCTCTTGTTCGAAAGCGTGTTCAATAATATCAAGTCCTTCATTTACATATTCTTCAATATCATCTAGGATTAGTCGAACGTTGTTTTCTAGACAAATATTTTGGAGTACTGCACAAGCCGTAACAATCTTGCCACATGTTACAGAGGTGCATAGTGCAATACTCTATCTTTAAGAAGGCATCTAAATGTTTTTTGATTCTCCCAAAGTTTTTTCAATTTGCACTCTGATTTGTCTCATTCTTTCGTTAAAACGAAACTCAGGTGTTCCAACATCTGGCTGGACAAGATAGGGAGTCATCAGCCATGGTCTGACAGGATAGCCCGAATCCCCTAATTGGAATCATAAGGAATAAAGAAATATTGGCACATACATTGAATGATTTGAAACTTACCTAACAAATAATAATTACCCATCAGATCATCATCAAGAGTTCTTAAAAATTCCTCAATTCTGGAATTTCTCCACACAAAACTATCATGTGTGCTCCCAGGGAAACGTGCATTAACGTTAATGATTTTCAGTTTTTCATCACAAATCCAAAATAATTATTAATCAGTGATAAAAATTATGTTGGTTTATAATACCATTGCATTTAAACTTCATTTTTATTCCACCAGAATCAACATAATATGTCACATCATTTTGACCAATGACCTTCAATATTATTGTTCCTCAAAAATTCTTTTTAATTGAAAATATCTGGATCAGTTGATTGAGCGATCAACTGAATTGTTAATTGAATACAACACTGTTTATTTCAATGCATTTTTACATTGTAGTAAAACTTATATGCTCCAGGATACTAGGATGAATCGCATGTCATAAATAATACTTTGTAAAAACTTACCATTTGAGCATTTAGGGAATGAACATTTTTCCTGTTGACATAGACGTGTTTATTCATGATTGGGGTGACAAGATTTATATGAGTGCAGTCGATAATACCCACTATCCCTGGAATATTCGTATTCTCAAAAAATCTTGGTCCCGAGAGTCTCAACTCTTCTACAGTATTAGGATAGTGAGTATATTGATTCACAATTGCTGGATGGTTTAAGGCCTCCAATACTCAATAAAGTCCACGACTCACTTATGGCTGGCTCATTGTGATAGTGTGATTACTCCCTATATCCAGTTGATAGCTTCCACCAGCGAATAATCTAAGACTTGCAAAAATCTAGAAAAAGAACATTTTGCTTGACCACAATAATAAAGAGATAGGTATTTAGGTAGTAAAATACTTATTTGTTCATAATTTGCGAACAGTGTTGAAAATAAGATCATCATAATTAATATCTGCGATTTTTTATATTTTTTTGATTTTGCACAGGGGTGTAACGTCGACTGCCTTTATGATGATTTCATACTAGCCCCATTTTTTTTTATATTTGTTCTAAATTAGGTTTCCTCTAATTACATTTGGAGATGCTTAAAATTTATTAACAGTGAAATACCTCATAAGTTATAACCAAGTTTGTCATTTATATGTACAATAATATGCCCACTCACCTTAACTCTATTGTTCAAAGCATCCCGTCTTCTCCTTAAAGGAAAAAATGGTACAATCATTTCTTCAAAATTGAGGACATCTTGTTTGCGAAGCCTGTACAATTTCATGAAATTTCTATCCGAAAATTCGAATGGATCATCGGCAAGAAACCTCTGCCTGCCGATATTATTTTCCATAATATTGTTTAGAAGGAGTCCTCCAATATATGGTACCGCCATTGTAATAATTAATAATTTTTAAACGTCGTAACAGTAAATAAGTATGGTTGTCACCCGATTCACGAATGGCAAAACGGCTACCAAATGGTAGACGTTTTCAGGGACGGATAGCGTGCCCTTTGCGCGCCTGAATACGCACAGCGTTAATTACCTGAATACCATTTTTGTTTATTTGCTCATGTGCTGTGCGAATCTGACGTCATCACACGCTCAGCGTGCATGAAACGCTGAGCGAATTGAGTTATCTGAATAGCGGTCCTGGTCTGCAATACCATATCCGACGACTTGGTCTGTGAGCGATCAGATATGTACCTGGTCCGCAATTTATCAAACGATCTGTTCTTGCACGGACACAACCCCTTAATAGAGCCCCCATGAACAAAATTTGAATCTCGATCAAACAACGAGCGTAATGGCTCGGTATTTACGTTAGTTGTTGATACAAATTTGACTGTAGAGTGTTGTGACAAGGTCTTTCACCGACGACGTATTTCACCGACCGGGTCCGTCGTTCCGCACTAACGGGCGGTCGATATAATATGCAAAATTAGACAGACACTGTCCGCTGCATACCAAGACGCTCAAAATGTCGCTCCGTGTGTGGGGCCCTATTGTAATAGCAGTGCTTGCTAATCCAAATTCTTTGATATTTTGAGGGCAGCATAACATGCGTGGTGTTTGAAATTTGATGTAAAATGGTTGAATCCTATTCATGAAATCATGGAGTTTTGTGGCATAAAATCCGCAAATCCTCTATAAAAAGTATTCAATTTTTCTCAAAGCAGGTGGGCACTACCGATCGGAAAAGTGTTATTCAAAAATTCACGTATACTTCGACAAAAATGGAAAGAAGATTTATTCTGTTGACAGGGACGTCAGCAGAGGTACCAAGGTTTCTTGCTCCATGATAGTCAGTTATGCCAGATCTTGCCTTTCGCGGCAGACAACGTACTTATGACAAGACCCGAAGCCCAAACTGACATCGAGATGTCGAGTTTAACGGTAGACACACAGCTTAGTTCATGCGACTTGGCAACACTGATTGTCGTGCGTTGGGCGTTGTCACAAACGCTGTTGTGACGATTGAAGAACATCTTGTTAGTGTATCGTGGTTGGAATATGGAATTTTGATGTCAAATTTCCATCAACGGATAACAATCAACTCATCGTTTGAAGATTGCTCTATTTACTCTGAAATGTTTTGATCCTGATAATTTCAAATAGATTTTGAATAGACATTTACGGACTTCCGTCCTCTAATTTTAAAGTAGTCTAAGCATAAGATCTCACTTCACAATCAATGACGATCAAAGATAATGGGTTCTATGATTGAACGTTTACGTTATCTTAACATGTCCATATACGTTAAGTCAACGTAAACGTTCAATCATAGCCCTCAATATTGAGCAGAACGTCGTTGAACTACAGAACACATACAAAAAGTTAGAACAAAAACGTGAGTGGTGGGCGGCCCTTCGTGATAGCTTTGATTCGCATTCACGGAGAGGATCTGATGTGCCTGAAGTTCGTTAAATCTTGAGAAGATGGCGGTTCGCAGAATACCACATGACAGCTCATTAGCCTGTCATGATGATAGATGAAGTCATTTGAACGTCACTTTTTATTTTCATGTTGTCTTTCATGCTTTGATTGCTCTCTAAGTGGAAAACTGCCCTTGTAATCCTCATCAAAAAAACCTCTAAGAACCCGGAATACAACCCGGAATACTAGAGGCTCATCAATCTTCCAGCCGCCATCGGATAAGTGGCGAGAAATGCATCCTCCACAAAATAAGGGAAGTCACAAAAGCACAAAACTTTCTGCCAGATGAACAAATGGGATTTTGCCCGGAGTATTTCACAACAAATCAAACAGTGAGGCTAAGTGACGGCATTCTGAAAAGGTCAAACAAATGGGAAGAAAGAGAAGAAGTTTTCCTTGGGGAGGTTCGTAACAGCCCAGCCGTCCCACGCCACATGGAGTCATGCATCGCTTCCACAGACCTCCGGAGTGGCGTTTTTCAGCGTCACTATCACACAGGGTCAGCGCCTCGCAGCACAAAACACATCAACTAGGGAAGCCCACACTGACCCCATCCCCAGATGGTTCTGGAAATTCGAAAGAAAACCGAAAAAAATACATGTCTTCAATGTTTTTGTCTTCATTTGACAAATAAAGACAGTTTCAAAGTCATAGTCAAAGTCAGTGCTTTTATGTAGAAATCTTTATAATATATTGCAAAAATCTTTAATACCTAATACATTATCCAAGTCTGATAGTTTGATTCGAATCCACTGCATTCCGTGGCGCATTATTCCGTTACATTTTATACGTCAGTTTGTCTTCTGAACTTTGGAATTGTGTTCTCTGCGTTGAACATACATATGATAATAAATACAATGGAAGTCTGTATCAAGATCCATATCGTCTACCAGCTTCAAATATAATAATGATTGGATCGTTCAAGTACATGTATTGCTGAGTACAATGGGAACTCCAGTTTCATGCGTCTTTGTTTTGAAATTAGTGTAATCAAATAATTTGGAATATGATGAGCTACACAGCATAATTGGAGTCCTCGTGAATCGCGAATACAGCGTTGATTACCATGAATCAACTCTAAGAAATTGAACGAGCCCAGTGCCGCATTCCTCACGACACATCGCTGAGCCGAAAATTGGTTGGAGCTCCAAACATGCTTTTAATTAAAACTGCCTTCTTCATATCCAGAAAGAGCAAGCCGACAATTTCAGCAGCTTCCGACAGTCGGTTAAATTGCATTGCCTAATCTCAATGAAAGGATTAATTCCGTCTCAAGAAAACCTAACGAGAGAAATCTCAGTATGAGATGCAGTATAGTTACACAGGTCTATAATTTATCTGATGCTCATCCCATTTATATACAGGGTGTCCCGAAATAGGGAACTTGCCCATTTTTTCTTTATGTCATTTCTTTATTTTAAAGTGTGCGTTCATGTCCAAAAACACCGTAAACCAAATATCAGCCCTTAAATCGCACTAGTTATTTCACAATAAATGATCAAGGTTGACATCGTCGCTGAGAAAATTGGAACAAAGCAAAAAGCGCGGGAAAGTTTTTACGTCATAATGCGTATCTTTTGCAACCATTTGAATGTTTGAAGTCTGATGTGACATTGAGTTAGTTTATTTCGTGATTTTTGAAAAAATTAAGGATAGTTTATCACGGGCCAAAAGCGTTATCACTGCTTGTCCCATTTCTATTTATCAACATTAACGTGGTATGTTACTTTTTCGATCTCCCCTGTAGCCGTTTGATTTACTGGCAACAGCGCACTGGCGAGAAGTCTTGTATGTCTGATGTCAGTTTTCATTTAACGTATCTTTTTTTTCGAACTCGACATTGGTAGTGAACAAGGTTTCTATATAAGAGGTTGCCTCACTTTAACGGTCATGACGTCATTTGTGTCTACTGTAGCGCCACTGCGGCCATTTCTCGAACCATTCTATCATAAAATCAAGAATGTCATTTATCATTATCAATATCATAAACTCACTATTTTTTTCCAGGTGGACGAGACGAGATTTTTTGCTGTCGATGGTTTTTCTTTTGTGAAATCATCCATTTACGTTTTGAAAACTGTTTATAAGTGTCTTATCCTTGGATTTGTCTATCAAATATAGTGTTTTAAAGGTAGGTGTGTCTAGAAATGATCATAATAGAGTTTGTTTACATGTGTTTATTCTATTCTACCTAAATTTAGCTTTCATTATATTTCAGTAGTAGATTTCTCAGTATATGTAGGCAGGACTAATATAAAATAATAGTTAAAAAGTTGTGGAAATCTGAAAGTTGATGTTTTGAATATACATATAGAAAATACTCACATTTGGAACAGTATTTTCGCTTCCTTGACCAATAATATACAATTATAATGTCCCAAAAGATAATTTTACACCTCTATTAATATTTTATTTCGATTTAAATGATAAAATTAGCAAGAAATTCAACGTTTTATCAATCATTGATCGAATGACAGTAATGACACATGACACGACATGATGCAGTCCGATTCAATTGCATGACAGGAATGACAGTCAAATGTCAGAACGCGGACTGTTTCAGACCGCTATCCACAAATGACGTCATATTTCCCCCCTTCCGTCTTTACCCCAGGCGAAGTGAGGCAACCTCTTGTATACTGATCTTGGGTAGTGAATGGTTGACTTATGGATCCGTGGCGAACCAAAATTTACACATCTCCATCTTTCACATTTGACAAAGTTGATGCTTCGATGTCGTAGGCACGTACGCGTACGACGTACGTCGTAGAGGTAGTTAGATGCCAGTGTCACGTCACCGTTTATATTTATATTTTGCACAATATGATATTTTGGTACCGTGGGATGGGGCTACTTTAGAACCCGGGGGATACTTTGATTGAAACTTCGCCATTGCACTCATCGACTTATTACCGCCAAAAAATTGAATCCTTTGCGACCGCGCCGCCGCGCCCGAGTTGTATAAAGCACAAGGAGGCACACTAGAAGCAGCTTCAGTCAACCCGGAACGTGCACGAGGTACGCCAGTGTTTAATAGAAATTCTCATTTTGGAACACTTTTTATGGTTGCAATAACTTCAGAAGTGGAAAGCTATTTGTATTTTTATACCAGTAAAGCGACGTTCCAGAATACTATTTTTTTTCACACATTTTTTGTAAATAAATGTCTTCTCTTTTCATTTTTAATAGAAATTTGGACGTTATATGGGGTTTCTTTGAAATTATGACGTGAAATAATGACTCGATCAAAGTAACCCCACTTCAGGTGTAACTTTATAACTGACAACTTTTTTTTTTACTCAAAAAGTACTCAATATTTTTTCAATATCATAATGTTTTTCGAAAGAAGAAGCAAACCCGATATTTCAATATTTTTTGACGAACCGAATCGCTAAACTAAAGGCGATACTGAAAAATTAATTTTTAATTTGATCAAAGTAGCCCCATCCCACGGTAATGGCGAGGTTGATGGATTGTGTCTGTTTGCGGTTTATGTTTTGTTTTATGTTACGTTTTGAGTTTGATTCATACTCGGATTCATATTTTAATTGCATTACAATGTCGGTCTATTGCTCCGTGTGTGGAAATCAGTCGTTTTTGCGCTATTCAAGTCTCATGAAAATAACATTTACGTTAATGATTCCACCGTATTAGTCCAGGAGGCACTGAAATCTTTTTTGACTTATTTTCCCAGTCGCTGTACCTATTTGAATGAATCTGTTCTTTTAGTGACAAAAAACAAGAATTTTCGAGTCTGGCTTAAATTTCTGGATGAATTGAATACGAATTTGAACTCAAATAGCGCAAAATCGGCTGAACCAAATACCTACATATACAGGGTGTACTAGAAACAATGGAACATAATGGCAACAGTAGATTCTTCACACACAATATTGCGATCGCCCCGAACTTGTCTATCCCAAAAGATGATTTGACAGAGATACTCAGCTTGAATTTCAATTCTTGATTTACTTGAATAACTATCGAAATGTTCACGTTACCTACTTATATTGATTAAATTTGGTACCTATATATGGGGGTTTGACATGGAAAATTCAAATCTGAGCACGGGGGCGGCACTTACACACCTTTTCACTCATTCAAATAGTCAGAACTTTTTTTTACGCACTCATACATTTTTTCAACATTGAAAAGTTGGTTTTTACATCATATTTACATAACCAAGGCATACTTTATAGAAGTGGCTAGAAGTTAAGGGGCTTTGAAAACGTCGATATCATGGTAATATTTTCATAGATACCTACTCATTTTACTTTAGACTTCTCAAAACAAGTACAACTTTTAACGAATAATGACATCTGGTCGAAAAATTAAATTTTCAGTGAATTTATCCTCTTGGGCCCTGTATCCGTGGACATGTAAAGGACTTTTTAAAATTGTCTCATTATAATAATAACATTCTGAAAAAATTCTAATGATAATGCCAGTCGATAGTTTTGTTTACAATCGTGGATTGTGGTGAAACGTATGTTCTCCATCGCCATTCATCAACCGGTCGCGTGTCTCCGATTTCGATGTGGATATGGCAACACCGCTGATGGATATATGTAAAATTGGTTCGCTCGGCATCCACAAGTACAAGTTGAACGGTTGGAAGACATTCACATCTCCATGTGTTAGATCCAGGGGTAGGAAATAAGTAACCCCAAGATAGTCTATTCAGGTAACTCGTTTTCCTTTCATTGAGTTGAGCATTTTTTCTTCAACGTTTGTACGCATTCAGGCCTAGGACCATGACTGATGTACCGGTACCACGTTAAGGGTGTTTTCTTCCCCTACCACGCTACCACGACCGTGATTGATCCACTCCACCCCAATTCCCTAATTGCCTGATCTGAGCATGGAGTTAATTATCAAGCATTGAGGAGTTGTTGACTACTTCGTGTGAAGCCTGAGTAAAAAACCGGTCAAGGTATGTCGTTTTTATTGAGTTGACATTCGTTTTTATATTGAAGTTGCACGTTTGACGAACGTTTTGAGTGAGCTATGGGGTTGATTGTTAGTTAATCGTAAAATTTTGGAAAATTGACATATTGTGGGGTTGTTGATATTAAGCTGTGGATTTATTCAACTCTGGGGATCATTTTATTGGGTTTTATTGTATTTGGGTGATAAGTGCAGTTCAATTATGATGACTATTCAATATGCTATAACTAACAGGTTTTCCATATAGATCGTTCATCTGCTTGGGGAACTGGTACAGTACAGCCTACACGGACTGTTTTGGTTTTTTTTTGGTTTTGGTGGAGTTAAGAACCTAGCAAGCTGTTGCGCTGAGCCGTATCGATATATTGTTTTTGTTTTTGTTTGGAATCATCATTGAAAGTTGGAAACATTCGGCATTTATCTACTTTTTTTTTATGAATACTTTTGTGAAGCGTTGTGACGTCACATAGCGGCAACTCAGTTTGTGAGTGATCATTTCATAAATTAATCGGTTCAACTGCTCGCTTGTTTGATTATGAAAATTTGATAGAATAACGTTATCAAGGTAATAGCGTTTTTAATTATTGATGAGCGGATTTGTACTGAACCTTTTCTTGATGCGGATTCATTACATAAATTGCACATCCATGTCTATATGTATAGTTGAACTGAGCTTTAGGAAAATATAAGTTTATTATTTACTGATTTCTTGTACATACGATACTGACGTATGTTTTGAGTACTCTGCAAGTAGGCACGGTATTTCAGTGTAAGATAATATTGGATTTTAATATACGCAAGTGTCTTGGGAATTAATTAACTGGTTTGATTCGAGAGTTGGTAGTAGATCCCTGGTTTTGTCGGCGGTAAGTAAGGCAGCTACGTACTTTCTTCTATTCTGCATTTTTTGTTCAATAACTTCATACCTCATAAGTGTTTAGTAGACTCAATTGGAATCGGGAAGACCTCGAAGGCTGGGATTCACCTGCACGAATCTCTGGCGCCCATTTTAAATAAAACCCCTTCCCAAAAGCTCCAGAACTCTGAGTTCCGGGTAAGCTTAGCCAACATGGCTTCCAAGAGGTTTGATTGTTACATGACTGAAAGTGCTTGAGCTAAGCTTGCGCTTAAAATTTTTGCGTGATAAGTTATAAATATTGCCTTGTTTCGCTGTGTTATAATATTCAAAAAAAAATCATTCGCTTGCCTGATGACAAAAATCGGCGACTAAAATTGCTAAGAGCATGCAGAAGCAATGGGGAAATATTTCGTTGAAAAGCGGTACCTGGTATTATTTTATGTACCTATGTGGAGATATGAGTGGAGATCATTTTAATAGAAGTATGTTTTATGACAAAAAATACCATTACCTAATTATTGTGTTTTTAGATTTTGAGAGATTTTATTCTTGGGTACATATTACTCCAGACAAATTAAGAAAATGAACCTTTTTATTTTTTTTCACCAGTATACAGTATATACAGCGATGAGGTATACAGAAGGAATATGAATTATGCCTTCACTAATAAACACTAATGATTATGGTTTCATATTATTATATTTATCGCATCACGTTAAAAGTACTAGTTCGAAGTACATAATTAGAAATTAAAAAAATGTGTCTTCTTTGCTCCATTATTAACACTGTTAACTAATAGAATGTTTGAAAGTTACATTTTTGCTGAAAAATTCTGAATATATCATGAATGTAGGTAGTTCTCTCTTGAAATAAGTTGATTTTTTGACTTCTTGAAGACCCTGTAATGCAATATTTATACCATCCTCTTTTTTTCAAGAACCACGAAATAAACTAACTCAATGTCACTTCAGACTTCAAACATTCAAATGGTTGCCAAAGATACGCGTTATGACGTCAAAACTTTCCCGCGCATTTTGCTTCGTTTGAATTTTCTCAGCGTCGATGTCAACTTTGATAATTTATTGTAAAATAACTAGTGCGATTTGAGGGTTGATATTTGGTAGACGGTGTTTTTAGGCATGAACGCACACTTTAATACAATTTTTAAAAAATGGGCGAGTTCCCCATTAGACGTCAATATTTCAACCACGTATTCTACGTCTCAGAATAAAAATAAAACTTTATATAAACTGTTATCCACAAACTCTTTGTTTTCAAGATACAGGGTGTTAAAGGTGAAGACCTGATGACGGTTTTTGTAGATATTTTCAAGACCTGTTGAGCTGATTGAAATAAAAAACTGTACAGTTACTGAACTTTTTGCACTCTATCTAATTGGTATTGTATACCATTTAGAAGTGGGATAGGTATACAGGGACGGGTTTGAGAAAAATAGGCCCCAAATTTTTTGGTTGCTGATTTCTAGAAGCTTTGCCTACACATTTTGAAAATCCGAGTTTTCTACACAAATGAGGTACAATTGTTATGACTCGCTGAGTGGTTCTCAGCGAGTCATAACATTTTTGAGAAAAACGCATTTAAAAATCTTTTTAGACACTGATCTAAGTGCAGAATGTTGTGTGCATCTGGCTGTCCTATTCACAGGTCTGGTGAACCCGTGCATTTGCTGAGAGTTTCGATATATGCAATTTTCTTTGTAATAAGATTTTCAAATGCATTTTTCCCGAGCATGGTGCGTCTCAGCGAGGTGGGAGAAGAGTACCTCATCTATGAAAAAGACTGTGGATTTTGAAATCGTACAGGCCAAACTACTAAAAATAAATAACCAAAAAATTTAGGGCACTTTTTTCTCAAGCCCGTCTCTGTATTCCCTGACCGTGAATGAAATAAGATACTGAGGGCCGATATTTCAATTTCCATTCAAGATTAAGGTACACTTAAAGGTTATTTTGGACCTTGAATTTGTCTCCCGTGAATGCTGTGTTTCAATTGCGACACGCACATTAGATCCGTAGTTAAATGAAAGGAGTGGAGCAATTGAAAAACGGCACTTTCGGTGGCCGATTTTAAAATTCACATCAACTTCAAGTATACCTTAGCTAAAATGTCACTTAAGGTGACAGTGAAATATCGGCCCTAAGTTTCCATTAATAAGGTGGAACGTAAAAATGTTGGTAACTGTACAAAATTTTACCAAATTATCTTCACAGGTTTCGAAAATATTCATTAAAAACCGTCATCAGATCTTCACCTTCAACAACCTGTATCTTGAAGACGAGGAATCTGTAGATACTAGTTTATATGAAGTTTTATTTCTATTTCGGGGTGTAGAATATGTGGTTGAAATATTGACATCTAATTTTGGGACACCCTGTAGAATATGTCCATTATATAATTTCTTCATAATTATTGTTTGAAGCATGCTCCAAACATTGTTGGTGGCAAAATAACAAAATCTCTCACGTAAAGTGTACATCGACTTGCGTCTAATTCAAGTCATAACAGTTTCAACATATTAGTTTAGAAACAAGATTTGATAAGATAAAAATATTTTTTAAAACTTGTAACAGGTTTTGTGTCCACGTTATGCATTAATTTCAAGAATTACATTTTCAAAAGCCCTTAGGTCTTAAAATGGAAATTAGCATCAAGATATTCATGACAAAATCTGCCTTAGACAAAAGGGAGTAGCTGGGATAAACTCAAAGTATATGAGGGGATGTCGGATTGCTTAAATACCCTCAATAAAATTGTTCAGACAAGTTTCAACACAACAATACAATTGTAGATCCGTAGAGTTTTTAATGTACGACATGATCAGTCGATAGAAAGAACGGCTCTAAGCTCATGTTAAATCTTCGACAGACGGAAGTGAACTGATACCTGAGACGACGCCGACGGTTTTAATCCAGAACCAGATTATGATCTAGACGATATGATTGTTCTCCTTCTTTCACATTATCGAAGTATGAGGTAATGTGCAGGTGGTTTACATGGGCTGATGCGGAAATCAATTCGTTATTATCACATTTCATGGGCCTGGGTTAGTTGAGTCATAGTTTGAGCTAGTGTCTACGTAGTATTTCTTGCCACCTCATCCACCCGCAAAAGGAAGATCATCGTTGGAGACATACGTACCATGTGGTTAATCTGCCGGGGAAGCGGTGGGCGTGATTCGGAGTCTTCACGTGACTTCATTTCGACCATGATTAATACAAAGTGCCGTTGGTTTGTGAAGAGCTGGACTTTGACACGAAATAGGAGGTCCTAGCGAGGTGTGTCGCCGGATCCTTGATATGTCTTAATTGCTGCAATGTTTGTGTTGGCCCGAGTAAAGACGGCAAAGCGGTCCGTTGTGACGATTCTACAGTCCATCTTGTATTCTGGAAATAGTGGAACATTTGAAAAGCTAAATGAAGACTGGCCTGTTCTTGTTACCCTAGCTGTTTGAAGACCAGGTGAAGTGCAGGTTTCAAAACCTACTGGATGAGGTTTCCAGCAAACGTCAACACTGGATTCATTTGGACTGTTTAAAACAAGAGAAAATCAATGATCAATTATCTGAACCCAAACACAAAAATAATTCACTTCACGCTCTCTACAAAGTACAATGTCTATATTCAGGTAGGTCACAATACAATAAACAGTCGCAACTGGTTGGAACTAGGGACACCAATTAGGTATACAGTCAATTAAATAAATTATCTTTATTTAAGATATAAATAAATACATGCGAGGGTGGAATGTACCTGCAGTGCGTATTTTAAAAACCACCGGAGTAGTAATGTACATACGCCCCAAGACGTTTCAGGCTAAATAGTAACCTAATATTCACAGAGCTAGTGACAAGTCCAATACAATATGCCTTTTTTTATTTTTGCTTTAGGAAGGCACTGAACGACATAGGCGATGTATTGTGAACATAAGGTCCAAGATATAAGAAACAGGCTTTAAAAAACTTTGTACAATATTAAGGTAAAGATTATATGCGGATCCAGATCTAATGTTTAAAGAATGATGCTCATTTCGCCTGAGAAAAGTTTCTCTTAAATATAGGGAAGAATTTAATTTCAACAATTTATGTATGAGATAGTTCAGGTGAACATAACGCCGTTGAGCCATATTCAAGTGATACAAATCAACTATATGCTGGCTCACATGGTTCCTATTTCTTAATCCGCTAAAGAAACGAATACAAGAATTTTGAATTTTCTGAATCCTATACTTATTGGAATGTGTTAAAAAAGGACCATAGACAATATCTGTATACTCTGGTGAAGATAAGACAACAGCATCAGTGAGCAATTTTTTTACATTTTTTCAAAGATTTTTGTACTCATACATTGATTTGAGTTTAAAAAATGGTCTCTTACAAATGTTATTTACATGTGTATTGAATGTCACTTTTCTATCAATAATTAATTCAAGGTTTCCACTTCATGAGCCCTCTCAACAGAAACACTATTTAAAACAATCCTAGGGTAATCAAAAACTATGACATTACGAAAGTACAATATAGCCTGTGTTTTGATTGGGTTGATGCAGAAAGAATTTTTGACTTAGGCCAGGTTTATCAACGTTGAACTCGGTTCAAGTACATTGGACTGTGCATCTTTGGACCCAGTTAAACGTTGAATCATCGTTGAAAAACCGGGTGTTATACTATCAGCTAAACTAGAGATTGGTGATGGTGGATAAATTTGTAAGCCATCCGCATACATGTCATATTAACGGTAAGATATATTATTGGGTAGATTCGATACAGAGACTGTAAACTGAGTTGGTCCCAATATGTGGCACTCCCGCCTCACAAGCCTCCATTCAGAAATAGAACACTCACCTTCCTGCAGTTCCTGCAACAATCTCACTGCTTGCTGTCTATTTTGTAGATAATTATGAAACCAACCATTAAACTCAGATTTTTACTGGAAGTAAATTGAATTGCGATGGTGATTTTGGATTACTAGTGATTGGTGTGAGGATAGATTGGTTTTTTGCTGTGCCTTTTTGCTTTTTGGACTTGAATTGAGGTCTTTTGGTTACGAGGTAGTTATTTAAATTTGGTTCTTCGGCTCTTTGAGAACCTAAGATTCAAAGAAGCGATTCTTTAGTTCTTTTAATTCAATCTAGATCTTTAAGATTGAGAATTTTCACTACAGATACCTATGCATGCATAGTACACACAAGAGTAAACTTCTATTCAAGGCATCAGATGCTCTAGTCATGTCAACCATAACAGAGGGACAACAGTGATTCTGGTCAAAAGCCAATGCTATATCACTGGCTATCCGTAAAAGTGCCGTGCTACAATTGTGACGAGAGAGAAATCCAGATTGATACTTTGGTGTAATACCATTAGAAATGAGAAAGATTATGATTTGACTTAAGATAACCTTTTCTAGAATTTTTGAGGGTGTAGGAGTGATGAGGGTCATCTTCCATAACTGTGGCACAGTACCAGTCTCAAAAGAGTAGTTTATGATGTGAAGTAAAGGATGAAGACAGTGTTGAATGAAAACTTTGAGCATGTCATTAGATATACCGACATCTACTCATCCTTCTTACATGGTTAGTAAATTTATATGGCTCCCAGTCCGCTGAACTGTTCCACAGGAGTTAGGGATATTTGTCAAAAAATACGGTTACTGATTTTTATCTGAATAATAACTTTAATGGGCAGAAATCGGGAGCAGAAAAGAGCCTCGATTTCCGATTTACCCATATAATGTCCATATACTCTTACTTATCCACTATATCTGGGGACCTAGTTTTTATCTGTGAAAAAGACAGAGTCAATAAATATGATTCCTTGTACACTGTTATCAATGACGCATGTGTAAAGGGGACTCGTCACAAGAGACGTCTTCATCTTATATTCATTCGCCTTGTTTGTTTCAATCAATAAGTTACATTTTGTATTCAGCGGTGGCAAACGATGTATTTCATTAGTATGTATGAATATTACACTGATATCCCTTACTCTTGTGGAGCAGTTTATTTGGGTTTGTGGAGTATGTGACGAAAATGACTGCTAACCATTTCAGGATCTTGAAGGCTACTTGGAATGTGACCATTAGATTTATTTGCTATTCTCCACTGATTTATTATTATTTAAGGTTAAGTTTATTCCTGATTTGTTTGCTTTTGTTACCAGAGCAACAACAAACGTACTAACAAAAAACAAAGGCGCCTCGGTGATGTAGTGGTGGAAAACATTGCTAGCCACTCAGGAGGCCTGGGTTTGATTCCCGGGTGAGCCGTGGTTGTTTGTGTGTGTCTGGGGAAAAACATTTGCGCGATTGCATAATATTATACCATTAGTAAATTGAAACGTATACTCACCTATTTGTATCAGTGCATTAAGTGATCTGAAATTTACATCCGAAAATTCAGTAGGTTGAGTATGGAAGAAAAACACCCTTCAAAAGGGCATAGATTTTACTTGAATGGGTCATTATACATCCATTACATCCACACCTTCATGACTCCATTCATCAATAAATAAAAACTGAATTGTCTAGAAGGCAGTTCTGAAGGACAAGATTGTTTGTTGCGGTAACGAGATATTGAATTAGGCGTGCAATCTTAGAGAATCATATTAACATGACTATGTCTTTTTTGTGGAAATACCGACGAGCTTTGGATGCAATTATTTAAATTAACTTGTCGTTACTTTAGATGATGATAATTAATGCTTGCAGACTATGTTGTGAAGAATATTTGGAAATGTTCATATCCTTGTGTTGCTACAGTTTGCTTCACAAGAACCTACATCAGTGGCGGCTGGTGCATAAGCGCTGCAGAGCTGCAGAACTCCCAATCAAAAATTAAAAGGCCCCGAAAAAATAATTATGTTAACAAGTCTATCAAATATTGAAATGTTCCGTTACCAACAAACAAATAATGTGATATTCCGCTTTCTCCAATCTCCATTCGCTTTGGATTGGACTAATAAACTACACACAGGCGCACGAGGCCACAAGCTTTCAAAACGAAATCCAAGTATACCAATGGAATAACATACGAACTCACGCTATCGCTGGGTCAATATTCAACTGGGCCGATTGAAGGAGCACTGTGAGCTCCTTTGCACACCCCCGCTGTACCCCACTTCTACCCATGCAGTCAAAACAATCGATATTCTTTTACGGTAAGGGAACAGGAAAACGACTGAAACGAGAATCTAAGCAAGACAGATCGCTGTATGACGTGCAGCATATCGCAAATCGCAAATCGGCATCACGGACACGGAGGACGGTACCGATAGTTTTGCATATCGATTTTTGCGACTGTTTGTTTGCGGTGGGAATAATTCTTGATGTTTTGACTTTCTGACTATTTTGTGCGTAGGATTGATCTTGAAAACAATAAAATAAAGTGTGTGACTGTGTGGACATGTATGTGTGATTATATTTATTTGAAAAATGCATGGATCTGTGGATGCAACAAAAAGAATGCGTTATTCTGTTTTCCCTGTTTTTTTTTTAAGGTTGTGGTGATCGAAGCTTGGACGGAAATAGATCTGTATCTATATACGGCAAAAAATCATTATTATAATATTCAATGTGTATAGGAGCTAGTGGCAAAATTTTTCCCATTTCTCAATTATTAGAGTAATGAACCTTTTAGAAAAATTGTATGTGAAAGAAATGATTGCAACCAGTCAACAGAAAGAAGAATACAGTTTTTCATTCACGGTGGGGGCATAGGGGGTGGAGGAGGAATATAAGATATTTCTGGATTAATTTAAAAATTTCTCTCGATGACCATTCATTTTTCAATTAAGTTTTATTAAATTTATAACAAGCATTTTTCTTTAGGTTGAAGTTTTGTTTTTGCTAGAGTTTTCATTCAAATGGGCTCACCGGGTGACGTCTTTTGCCGCGCTTGATTGGTCAGAAATTTACGAAGCAACCTGTCTTTTTTACAAACATTGTTCAAATGTCAAAACGTCAAAAAAAAACACGCGAACAATTTCAAGTGTGAGAAGATAAAAAAATAATAGAACGGAACTTCCCCTAGTGGAAATGAGGGGAAATTTATTATAAAGGAGGGGAAATTCCATTGAAAAATTTTGGCCTGCGGCGCAGTGTAGAACCACCATAATATTAACCCACCAGCCGCCACTGACCTACATAATTTTGTTACGAAATATATCATATCATAAGCTACAAGTAGATGATTCTGATATAGTATTGACTTGAAACTTAGTTGTTAGTGAGTAAGTTCAGTCAGCAAAAGAAGATGTCCTTAAGACAACAAAAAATAGACTAAAACTTCCCATCCTAGACATGCAACAAAAAATAAAGTTGTCTGCTATACAAATGACAGGCCCATGCACTAGATTTCAAAACTGGTAAAGCGCTTAGCTTGATGACTGGCCTTCGAAGAAGCCCACTTTCGTTAGTAATGTGTAAAACTCCCCGTATGTTAGGACAACCCAGATCCCCGTGGTGCGATATGGGCTATATTATTCTTTTCAATGTATTCTTTGACAAAAAATGCATACAACTTGAGAAGATCTTCGTGTGAAACGAAAAAAGAAATCTACGATTGAGTGAGCACAATACCGAAAAAGCAAGCTAAACATAAATCTACCAGATCTCGCCTATAGTGTCAAGTCTTTCCCTAAAAGTGGTGATGCTTTGAGAACACCCTCTAGTACCCAAATGTTTTGAATCGTGGAGACTAAAGAAAAGTCAATGGAAGGTTTGACATGTGGCATGACAAGAGAGTATGCGAAGAGGTTTTGTCTAGAGTTCTGCCTTAAAGTACTCAACCAAAGACGGTTTTCATACCGACAGGCTGAGCCTTACTTCCAAAAACTCAACCTGAATACAAAATGTAAAGTTCACCTTCAAGATATCGATATCAATTTTAGTATCCACCAGGGACAAACCTCTAATATGTTTCCTTCCAGTTAATTGAATTTTCACTTTAGGCTTGTCAAAGCATTATTTTGGTAGAACTATTGCGTCGAAGTGAAATGTAGAATTCATCTTTCCAACAGTCTTGATACAACAGTTCCCCAAACCGTAGCTGAAGACATTTCATTTGAGGCTTCATATGTATTGAGAGCATTCAAATCTCACTAATCCCAATCCATTGGCACCAAATTCTGAAATAAAGTTAATCATACTGGCTGTATCCAGAAAGGCGCGAACCTTTTGATATCCACCATAGGCGCCGAACTTCCATCTGGTCTGTTGAAAGCAAAACCGTCGAGGCAAACTGTCATCAGGAAGTGTAACCATTAAATAATGATTCAAGGCAGGGTTATGCAACAGCACGTCTGCGTCTGATAAGACATCAAAATATGAGGGTTTGAGAAGGATTTGTCGTTCAAATGATTTAAAGTAGCAGCCCTCCACCTCATCCGTTTTTTTTTCAAATGGAGCAATGTATGGTGGGGATTTAAACAAATTCGACATTTTATTGTGGACTGGCTGTTTAGCAAAAAACAATCTCCCATTTGGGGATTGGTGGAAAAGTGGAATACCTATACGGGTAACTTTTTAAATTTAGAGTCGAGATGTTTTTGTTCGAGGCGACGAAGGAGCCGAGTCTGGAATTTCTAGACGAGTAGTTTAATGACATTTAACGGCTGTGTATCGTACATTGTTTTGTTTCATACTGTGATAATTTTTTTAATCGGTTAAAAGTGCTTTCTTGTCAAACCATACACTTGGAGTGGCCTCACATTCTTACCATGAGATGGCACCAGCCAAACCATGTCACCACTTGGGAAATAGATAGGTTAATTATGTCACCAACATTCTATGTCAAGTTATTGATTAAAATCATGAGATGGCGCCAGCCAGACCATGCCACCAATGCAATTTCACAGTCTTTGATGATGCAAAATGTCATTTTTGGAGTAGTCAAGTATTTTTTTTCACAGTCTCTGATGATGTAAAGTGTCATCTACCGGACTAGTTTTGGGTTCGGTAAATGATACTTTACGGTACAGTATGAAATAAAATTCATTTTCTCTCTCTCTTCAGTCCATTATCCTAGGTAGTGTCTGGTGGCATCATGGGTAGTCTGGCTGACCATTGGTCTCGATTCTGGGCCATGTGGTCTGCTCCATGCAAGGTGGCGCCAATCAGGGGTTTTGTTTGGTCAACCCATCGTTTTGGTGATCTGCCTCGTGGACGACGTCCATTTATTTTTCCCTCCGAAAAAAACCAAAATTTTTCAAAATTGTTTTCATTTTTTTTTGACCACATTTGAAGAGATATTTTGAAATGAATGGAACTTCTTCATTGCCACTTTTTGCCCTTTACAAGATACCCTTATTAAATTGAAGAACTGACGTTTCGTCTATGAGCAGCCATCATCAACTTTGTTTTTTTAAATACGGTCCTGGATTTTTTATTACGGATTTTAAGAGCCTCTTATGTTCCTAAACCAACGAGGTATCGCACTAATCAAAAAAGAGGTGGTTGTTTTTAATCCTATTAAAAATGTAATTTTGTCTCTCTCTAACACATGATTTCTTATGGAAAAATCCATCAACCTAATTTTTTTGAATAATTGCGATACATTGTTGATTTAGGAACATAAGAGGCCCTCAAAATCCGTCATAAAAAATCCAGGACCGTATTTAAAAAAACAAAGTTGATGATGGCTGCTCATAGACGAAACGTCAGTTCTTCAATTTAATAAGGGTATCTTGTTAAGGGCAAAAAGTCGCAATGAAGAAGTTCCACTCATTTTAAAATATCTCTTCAAATGTGGTCAAAAAAAAATGAAAACAATTTTGAAAAATTTGGGTTTTTTTCGGATAATTTCGGACTTAGTCGGAATTTCTTGGCTTTTAAAACGGCATTTTGTTAAGCATCAAAATACGCAACTTTGCCTCCATTTAACCGACCTTGTATCTCTCACGGTTTTCAAGATCCCCATGATAGACATCCTTATCTTGGACACACTGTATATCTCAAAACTGTGTAGAATAAATGAGTTCGACTGAATAACAAAAAAGTTTATAAATAACATGTACTTTAGCATGCGCGTAATTTCAAAGTCCCTGCAATCGATTAATATTTTCGATGCGTCGCGACGCTTTACTCTTGGTAGGCGTCGAATTTTTTTAACTGTGAAAAATAACTACTCAACCCCATACATTGACTACTTTTTACAGAAATGAGATATTCCTATTCGTTTCCGAGATATTGACGTGGGGAGTTTTAAGTGAAAAGCCCTGTATAGCATTTCAGTTTGATAAGGCACAATCTGTGTTAGTTGGGATAAACTATAAGACAGTGTTGCTATTTTGTGTCCATTTTTATTTTGTGAGTGTTTTATATTGGTTTTATAGTGCTGTTTTGTACGTTCCAGATCAATCATCCTATAAAACATTTTTATAAGATATTCTCTCAAGCCAATTCAGTCTTAAATACTTTTGCGAGTTAACTGTTTAATAAGAGATAGCTATATGATAATATAATAAATCTCTAGTAAAAATATTTTGTAACCATCTTATAAGTTCTTTTTAAAACAATAATGAACCAATAATACAACAAATTAGACTAAGAGAGTAATTACTCTTATAACATTGGTACTATAGTATGCTATAAGAATTCAATTTCTTCCGTTTTATAAAAGATTTATTAAATGATTTTGTAGAGAGCTATATTACATGATTATAACACTTTTTTGTCTCTGAGAGTATTTTGTCTCAACTAACGTCACTAAATGATAAAATTGTATATTGATGGACCCTAATATATCAGTTATATAGCATTTTAGTTTATTAAGGCACAATCTGTGTTAGTTGGGTGCTAGTTCAATATATAACTAGGTGATGTTCTCCATCATCAACTTAGTTAGAACTGCATTGGTCCTGGGGTTGGCGAAAAGGGTCTTGAGGCCTACTCGCCGGGCAGTGGTTTGCCCCCCCACCAATACCAATACCAAATACCAAATGGATACATTTGTGCGATGCAAAGTCCAGGATATTCGCAACATGCGTCTACAGGGTGTTACTTAATGGTATGTCATAATCTTAAGGGGGAGTTCCTGGATAAATTTTAAGTCGAAAAGGTCATATAAACTTGGGTCTCAAAATGCTTGGTTTTCAAGATACAGGGTGTTGAAGATCTATTTTTTTTCAGTTTTTAATACATTTTCCAAAGACGGTTTGAGATATTGAACTGGATTTTGCCACAAGATATTATGGAATAGGAACACACTTTTTCTAATTTTTATTTCAATTTAATTTATTTTATTTAATATTTATTTTTTTTATTTTTTTTATTTTTTTTAAACCTAAGTTTATATGACTTTTCGACCTAAAATTTATCCACGAACTCCCCCTTAAAATCATGACATACCATTAAGTAACACCCTTCTCGGCTTGCACCTATGATTAGTGTATCATCAGCGTAGCGTAGATTGCTGTTGTTTTTCTCCTATTGCTACGCCGCCTTCCCATTCATCGAGTACGTCTCGCATTATATATTCACTGTAGATATTAAACAGTATAGGTGACAGGATGCCTTCCTGCCTCACACCAGTCTCTACTCCAAACTCCTTCGAGAGCGTGCTATTTGTTTGGATCCTAGCTAAGTTGTTATCATAAAGCTGTCTGATTGAGTTGATCAGATGCAGTGGTACACTCATTTTACTGAGTATACTCCTCAGTGACTCCCACTTAACGAGTCGAAGGCCTTGGTGTAGTCGACAAAGCAAAGGTACATTGGGACGTTAAATTCTCGTGCTTTTTCAATAAGTAGGCGTACGTTGAGTATTTGCTCTCGAGTCCCTCTACCTAGCATAAAACCAGCTTGTTCATCAGCTATTTGTGGGAGTAGGAATGGTTTAAGCCGGTTGTTGAGAATTTGGAGTATGATCTTGCTTGCATGAGGAATCAAAGCAATCATACGGCAGCTGTTACAGTCTGTGGGGGATCCCTTTTTATGAATTGGTATTGTATACACTAAATTGCACCATTCTTTTGGCCAGCATTCTGTTTCCCAAAACTGGTTGCATAGCGTGTGCATCATCTTTACACCAACGGATCTCATTGCCTTGATTACTTCGGCTGTTATGCCATCATTTCCCGGTTCTAAATCTTTCGTCCTCGTGGCAATTTTTGTTGTTTTGGTGCTAGTGCCATATAGTTTGGAGCAGTACCTGCGCCATACCTCAGCAATTCCTTCTGCATCGATGACGATTAGTCCATTCTCATTTTTGATTATTTGTATGCGGAGGTACACAAAATCGGGTAAATTCTCCTTACACTTAAATGAAAAAAAAACAAACTTCGCGCAGTGTACCTTCTGGGTTGAAGTTTTCTGTTGAGATGTCCGAGATGGATACGCTTTCAATCGTGGACAGTTCTTGGGACTGCAAATCGCAATCAAAGCTTGCTTCTGAGATGAGATACGGTGGTGAGCTTGAAGAAACGTCAACGTGTCTTTTTTGAACATTTCCCGACAGTGTTTCTATCTGGAAACAAAATTAGTAGACAATAAGTCAGAAATAATTACATGCTGCAGGCAGTGCGGAAACAAGATGACTACAGATTTATAAATTAAATTTCGAGTTCACCGATTTCGCTCACCCCACCTGATGTTTATTTTTTGAATGAGAAGCGAAAAAAAAAACCTGAGAAATCGTTGGTTCCTTGTTCGATTCTTGGCACCGCATTAATATCGTTCTACAATAATTGTTGATTTTGCTATGTTATTGTTTTACTGACTTGTCATCATAACATAACTGGAAGTGTGCTGATGTTTATTGTTGTCCATGAGCAATTTCCAAATAAATTTAAATTTGACAAAATATTGGGTAAATATATTTGTACTAGTTTGTTCTATTGTTCACGTAATTGTTCTCGTAATGTATACTATTATCATGTTTTGTATTGTTTTTATACTTTAGCATTTTGCATTTGTATTTGCTTTGTCCATAAAATTTATTTAAATTTTTCTGTGGCAATAAAGCATATTTGATTTGATTTGATTTGAATAAAGCTCGTGCTTCATCTTCTTTTTTTTTTCAAAAATGTCCTATACTAATTGATTATCATTATTCATATTCTTTTCCGGTTCTGTTGATTTTAATAAGTAAATAAAAAATATTTACCTCTCGACCTTCAGCAAACATGGAAAGGCATTCACTTTCTGGTTTTTTTTGGAACAGCGACTTTTTGATAACACGCCACATGGTAGGCGCTATCTTTTCTGAGCTCGAGATCGCCGTATTCATATTTTTTCATTTTTCGAAACGATATCACTCGTGATGAGTTCACCAGCTTGACGTCAGTGAATGGAATCATTCTTCCATCACCGCTATTAAACAGAAAACACTTAATTTTCTATGAAATACACAATTTTTTTCTCTACTTATAGTCGATCTTTCTAAGCGACAGGAGAAAATGGAGCAGGTGCCAACTGTCAATACCTACACTATGCCCAAAAAATGCCACGTATACACCACGCTTCATAAACCTCACCTTTTACACGAAAACTCAGTTCGCGTGCGCCCTTTTGGTCTACGGTGCCGAGTATTTCCGGCAACGTGAAAGTCGGACCGTTGTTTTTTCTCAATCTTCTAGTTCCTATCTATAATTTTTGTAATAGGTTTTCTCGGCAAGAAGGAAAAGGTACATAACTCCTTTTTTCATCCTCTTTCTGGCCACGGTGCCTAGGATTGCGGCAGCTTACAACCCGGCACCGTGAGATTTTCTCATCGTATTCATCTTATTGCAGACTCCACTCCAGTTTTGAAGCGGCAAGGAAGCGGTATCGGAAAAAAACGCATATGAAGATTGATCAGAATAAATTGCTTCCGGCAGGATTTGCACAGGCACCGTTGGCGTCTGGGGGATATGTTTTCATGATGGATCGGTTCTACTACATCAGAATCGGTAAGGGCTTCAAGGTAAATAAATCGACCGGGCTTTTAGACTATTGTATCTCTCTGATGTCCTACAATCAAAAATGATAAACCAAGAAGATGCAGATTTTCACAAGGATTACAGTGGTGATATTCTTTTAGCAACTTATAATCAAACATTTTTGATCAAAGTCAATTGTTTTACCCGATCATAGCTAATACGCCCCCAAGCGGTGCAGGTATGAAGAAAATTATTTGCAGTGTTTTCTTCTGACCACTTTAGCCATATAGTTTTTTACCGCAAGTCTTTACAATTTGTGGTTTTTAAGATACAGGCGCTTACCTCGCTTATTTGGCCACCCCATGCAATGAGATTGCGTTTTCGGAAAGGAAAGATTTGCAGAAAGTATGTTCTTCGTAGGTAACATGTTATGCTTGACTCCAAGGTCTTTCAATGCTTTTCAAGAAAAGAGATCAAGTCATTGGGCATCTCGATATGGCTTTAGCGAAGCTCAAAATCAATGATAGTATGAATTTCCAACCATACACATCAATAGTCTTGAGGCTTCCAAGTTTCATCTAAAATTATCTAGGAGACTTTTAAGCTCTTTCGCGGAAAAGCGCGTGAGTGGCTGAGCTGTATAAAATAATAGTATCTTGAACTTGATAGCGTTTGATCAAAGTGTAGTACGCTATGGAATAGTTATTGTCAGAGACGGGTATGGACTTACGTAAGAGCATCTTTCTTCAATGAGGATCATAGAAAATGTGAGGTTTTTATTATTAACGATTTGAAAGTGGACGAAAGAGCCTTATCCGGATCGGAGGACCTGAATGTCGAGGGCCGACGTTACGTTCAATAATCAGAATCAGAATCAATGCGAGAGATCCCGTATTTTTGCATACACATCATAGGTACGTTTCAGTTAAACTGAGATCGGAGACTCACTTCATTTATACGTAAAATTCAATGTGAATGGAAACATATGATTTTCGTTTGCCAAGCGGAGATTTGACAGAGTGTCACTCAGTTATTTCTGGGATCTCAGTAGATCTCAGGTAAAAAGTACGCAGCTCATGAATGACACCCACCGGAATCTTGACTTCTCAAAACACAGCTGGAGAAGGACTTTTTTTTTCTTTCTGCTTGTCACTTGCCTCCACACAAAAACAGAATCCAAACTTGATTGGAACCGAAAGGCCGAATGTTTTGTACAACCCAACAAAAACTACGTTGGACGTGTTAGACCAAAGAAGAATAGAGAAACTGTCATTTTTTCTCCTAGGTATATCTCCGTCCATAAAAAAGTGAATTAAATAATCTCCGTCATACCATTGAACATTCACAACTATGCATCATCTGGTGGACGTGTGTGCAAAATATATTGGACCTTTTTGGTCGCTGATGCAAATCATGGAATAATTTTAGTTTTAGACAACTATAATTTTTTGATAAAGTTTTATACAGGATGTTCAAATTTTGGAAAAAAGTCAATTTTTCGTAACACCTTGTATGGATTCTATCAAAGCGAATTTGATAAAATAGTGAAATCAATAAGTTGGACCAATGAAAGCGATATTCTTTGTCAATTTGTGCTGTTATTTTTTCCAGTTATTAATAGCATCGGTAGTAAAGCTCTTTGGCACTTAAGTACTCATGATATCATCAAAAAATATCAAGTGGAGAGTGAGAACTTATTCACTGATCAATTCAAAGCTAGCAATTAGGGAAGTATGACCAGTATAACTTCATTCTAGTGAGAATTGTATTCTGATCATAGTTGGATATTGAAACAGCATGCTTCAAATAAGCTTCAAGGTGCTATTAACTAAGTATATAACTGTGCTCTCGCAAAGTTAAATTTTCTAACATGACCAGAAATTAGTCAACGGGTTAGTTTAAAATTGCTTTTTGTTCATACGACGACGTAAAGTAGCTTCAGGTAGCGCCTGTCAGAACAGCACTGATTACATCAGCTAAATTAAATCCCTAATCTCCTATATATTTTCACCTCTTCAACTCACGACATGTAAAACAATGGTGGATGTGAATATACAGGGTGAGTCTGAAAAAAGTGCGCATTTTGACATGATGAATAGAGTATAGTAGGATAATCACTTTTTGTCAATGAACATGTGTCTGCAAACGTCTCGTTAAAAGATACAGAGTGTTGAAAATTGAGGAAAATTTCGATTTTTTGTCTGTAGATTGGAAACGCCTCAAGCGATTATGTACAAACTTTCAAGGAGTATTACCGGAGCTATCAGGCCTCTTCTTGAGAAGTTCGTTTGAGTTTAACTTTTCCAGAACTGGACCTAGAGTGAATCATATTTCTTTTATCGAAAAAAAAAGTAGTACGCCATCAAGTTTTCACAAAGTAAAAGCAATGTTTTGATTTACCGTTCAATTTTGATGCATCGTCTTCGAGATAGAAAATAAAAATGACTGTGATGCAGATGGAATCAGTTATTTCAAGCTCTAAGAAAAATTTTTCACAAAGTAAAAGCAATGTTTTGATTTACCGTTCAATTTTGATGCATCGTCTTCGAGATAGAAAATAAAAATGACTGTGATGCAGATGGAATCAGTTATTTCAAGCTCTAAGAAAAATGAAAAATCAAATAATTTCAAAACAACTGCTCATAATGTTGCTTAAAAAAGAACAAACCTATTTTCAACGTTTTGAACCAACATACTAAAAATCGCAATCATTATTCTTATTATCACTATTTTCTAACGAAACGTTTGCGAAAACATGTTCATCTACAAAGACTGATTATACTACCATACTCTATTCACCATGTCAAAATGCGCACTTTTTTCAGGCTCCCCCTGTAGAACAACTGTTAATACAACTGAAATGGATCAAAAAAGATTATGAGTAAACTCACATGACTTTATAAGGAAACTAGCTGACCCAGCGAATTTCATACCGTCTCATAATCAATAATGTTGAATTGAATGATTTTTTTTATAACTCTTTCTTTTCGTGAATTTTGGTATGGGTGGGGGGACAAACCGCTGCCCGCCGAGTAGACCCTAAAGGCTCTTTTCGTCAACCCCAGGACCATTGCAGTTCTAACTAAGTTGATGATGGAGAACATCACCTAGTTATATTTTGAACTAGCGGGACCAATTAATTTAGGCTAATTATTTGAACTTTTTTACTGTCAGTAATTATTGATACTGCAGTCTACTCAGTAACATTAGCCAATGAGACAGAAAATATTTCTGCCCACCTCGGGATTTGAACCCCATCAGATCGCGAGATATTCCTCCGGTGACCTTGTCGAGTGGCGCCTTAGACCACTCGGCCACCTAGTCACCTTTTCGTGAATTAGTCCGATGTTTTGATAGTTATTATGCTATTTGTGGCGGAGACAAATCCAACATATCGAAAAATCATGAAAATTGGTCATGTGGTTTTTGAGTTATAAATGGTTCAACTTACACGATTCGGTTTAATACAGGGTGTTTTCAAAGTTTAGTCATTTATTTCAACAGCTTCTAGTACTCGCCAGAAGAAGTTGAATCTAGCAAAAATCACATAAACTAGTGTTTCCCGCGAGGTAAGGGACAAATTTTCACTATCTGTTCGGTTGAGAGCATGTCGGACTGGACAAGCGGATGACTTTAAATTTTCTTGGATGTTATCTGGTGAGGTAGAGGATGATAACTGCCATAATATTGACGTTCGCGGTACTTGCTTTCCGAACAGCTTCCTAGGCTGCGTTACGCGCAATTGAATATACTTGTTCGGCCATCCACTGCGCGACGTACTGGTTGCCGAGCTGCGTGGCACGCGTCTGAATGCACTCCGAGAGAGATTGGAAACAAGAAAATCACAAAATTAACAATTGGGCACACGATTTTAAATCACCAGGACACGACGCCATCTATCAAGTGAGGTCTGGAGCCACTTATGACGCACCTATTGGAGAAACTAGCAAAGACACATCCCAAGGCTTGGAAAGAAAGAGGTGGAGTGTTTCTACCCAAACCAGGAAGGACACCACTCCCACCAAAACATTCCATCTTGATTCTCGGAAACATAAGGGATGGAAAATATCAACCCATCCAGAGCAACCTAATCAACATGCCTACACTTCACCCTAAATGTGATAACGAGTGTAATTATTGATTTTGCGGGGGCCTTTGCCGAAATTGCCCTCCAAAAAATCAACTGGTCATAAGCTAGCAGGAAGACCACATAAACTGTGACTGATCCAATATGCATTTCAAAAGAACTGTACAGATAAGTATGCAATACGTCACTGTCAAAGGGATGGTAACAAAATATGCTGCTCAAAGGTAGAGTTTATATCTATAGAACATGATTCTGTACAGACTTATAGTCAGTTACTCCTCGCACGGAGGCAGGAAATGAAACATGTTATTTTCTAAGAGGTTAGTCATTCTTTTATAATCAACCTCGACATTCTAGGATATCAATCAAAGAATAAATTATATCTTCAACAAAGATAGTTCAGCCAATCTCAGTCTCAGCTTGCACCCTCGGTCATACTGGAATATGACATTCGCACTTATTTATATCCTTGATGAGAAATTATTGAAGCCTTGACCATACATCGAGTGTAAAATAGGTTTATTCTAAGCACTCTCTGCAACATGTTCTCTTATCGGTTGGGTCGGATGAAGTTCATGTCGTGTTGCTTATTCCAAAGCAGGTGAACTATACAGGGTGTTCCAGAGCTGGATTGAAATATTTTAACAGTATCTACACTGGAAAAAAATAGTTGCTTGATGCACAAGTCTGCGAAAACGCTTTGTTTACAGGGTGACAAAGTTCAATTTCTATTTTTGTTTTATTTAAACAAATCCCATAATTATTCTGATATTTCAACAAGAACCGGTATCCAGCGTGTTTTTAACATGAGAAATTCAAATTTTATTATTATTATGACTCTAACCTTGTATGTGGCGCACTCTACAAGTTTTTCCACAGCTTCAAATAGTCATAACTTTTCTGCCCAACACTGTATCTTTGTTTTGAGTGAAAAAATTACTATAACACTAGCCTAAACCCGCGGCGCCGCCCACGTCGGGCTTAGGCAAGTCTATAAATAAGATAATAATAACATAGTTTTTTTTTCTAATTAATTTTTTTTGTTTTAATGTTTTTTTGCTCCCGCTGGCCGTATACCCAATAAAACCTACATAATAACAACACATGGTTTTTTCTATTTTTTTTTTCAATTTATGTATTTTTTTTATTTTTTTTCTCCCGCTGATCGTGTACCCCATAGAACCTACATATTACCAGCACAGACTTTTTTATCTTTTCATTTTTTTATTTTTTTTCCCAAACCATCTTTGGGTAGAGGCTAATAACTGTGCAAATTTTCAGATAATTCTGTGCTACAGTTAAAGAGCCTTAGCGTTAAAAACACACAGACTTTCACATCATTTATTGTGTATAAGAAGATAATTATAGCACAGATTTTTTTATTTCTTTTGAATTCATTTTTTTTCATGTTTTATTTTTGTTTCTCCCGCTGGCCATATACCCCATAAAACCTACGTAATAACAACACAGTTTTTTATTTTTTTTTCAATTTACGTTTTTTTTTTCTTCCGCTGGTCGTATACCCCATAGAACCTACATATTACCAAAACAGACTTTTTTAATTTTTAAAATTTTTCATTTATTGTTTTTTTTTATTCCTTTATTTTTTTATTTTTTGTTCCTAAACCGTCTTTAGGTAGAGGCTAATGACTGTGCAAATTTTCAGATAATACTGTGCTACGGTTCAAAAGCCTTAGGGAAAGAAACATACAGACTTTCACATTTATATGTATAGGTATGTCACAGTGAAACCTGGTAATCAGTGAAAGCTAACTTTTACTAGGAAAAGTAAGCTTTTCCTGATTTGGAAACATTTAGCTAGTGAAAGTTGAATTCGATCGACTTCATCATACTTTTACTAGTAATTGTTAGCATTCACGTAACTTTTCTAGTGAAAGCTGCTACACTGAAAATTATTATCGTAATTATAAATATCCTTATTGGTCCGAGTTGGAATTCGCCGACAGATTAGACGCTCTGGAAAATACGAGACTTAAGATTCGCAGGTGTACAATGTGAACATTGTTCAGATACCGTATTATAGAAAATACTCAAGTATTCTCAGTAGGGGTTAGTCTGGGTTAGTTTGGGTTAGTTTGGGTTAGTTTGGGTTTGGCAAAAATTTTGATGTCGCGTGAGCGACATCATTTAGTGCCCCGTGCACCTTGGGTTAGTTAAATGGCGGAAATAAGTTTTAACAAGAACTTTTCCTAACTGCTTTCAGTAAAAGTTGATTTGATAAAGTTTCTCCAACATTCACTAGTGAAAGTGTACAATATTCTTCAAAATTCAACATTTCCTAACGGATCAAGTGATTGCTAGCATCAACTAGTAAAAGCTAGCTTTCACTGAATTCCTAACATTCACTGTAACATATATATAAGATTATTTCTTAAAATTTTTTTTTTTTTATGTTTTATTTGTTTTTGCTCCCGCTGGCCGAATACCCGATAGAACCTACATTGTAACATCATTTCTTTTTGTTGTTTTTTTCAATTTATGTATTTTTTTGATTTTTTTATTTTTTTTTTCTCCCGCTGGTCGTGTACCCCATCACAGGCTTTTTATATATTTTTTTATTTTTTTCATTTTATGGTCTAGGGTAATGACTGTGCAGATTTTCAGATAATTCTGTGCTACGGTTCAAAAGCCTCAGGTCAATAAACATACAGATTTTCATTTTTATATACAGTGAGGACGCCCCCCTCTAACTTTTGAACGCATTAATATTTTTGGCTCAAATTTGGAAGTGTGTTTCAGGGTAGGCTTTACTAAGTTTTGACCTACAAAAAAAATTTTCATCTGTCAAACTGACAGCTGGGCACCATTTTGAAACAAAAAGTTAAATGGAAAAGGGGGTCATGTGATACTTTATTTGAAAGGTCCTTCCATTCTCTTTTCACCCCCAAAGTTTGAAGTCCTTATTATTTTTCATAAGGAAATTGCGCCATGTCGAAAATAAATCATTTGTGTCTAAGTAGATACTATCTTTTATTTTGTTTAAGAAACTATGGCAGCACAGATTGATACAGAACACCTAGCTGCATATTAGAATATTATTAATTATTATTATTATTATTATTATTATTAATTTTAAGAATTAGAGATAGTATTTTGACCCAAATAATTTATTTTCGATATGGCGCCATTTCCTTAAGAAAAATGCTAAGGACTTCAAACTTTGGGGGTGAAAAGAGAATGGAAGGACCTTTCAAATAAGGTATCACATGACCCCCTTTTCCATTTAATAATTTGTTTCAAAATGGTGCCCAGCTATCAGTTTGACAGTTGAAATTTTTTTTTGGAGGTCAAAACTTAGTAAAGCCTACCCTGAAGAACACCTTCAAATTTGAGCCAAAAATATTAATGCGTTCAAAAGTTAGAAGGGGGGGTCTATTTACGTCCTCACTGTATAAGTGATTGTCACATAAAAATGATACTTTTGTTGCCGTTTTCGAAATATTCGCACTTGAATCAATACATGCAATGTGATTTAAAATGAAAATTTTGAAAATATACATAGAGTGACCCATTTGAAAGCGGATCATTCTCATGACATTTTTATTTATGGAGTGATTTTGAGGTAATTTCATTTGAATAATTGTAGACGTACAAAAAGTGTATTTTGGAGTCAGGCGGCGTTTAGTTTTTTCGCAAACCAAGGCCCACCAGATGTGTCATTGAGAATCTGAAAAATACAGAATCCATATCGGCGATTTTCTTTGCAAAAATCAGCCTACGTCACTGGATTCGTCATCCTTTGATACAAATCCGTACCAAATAATTTGATGAGAAAATATTGAACATTACCGATTCTACGACTATTGCTGTCAACTTGGTTATTATGCATTTAGAAGCTTTTTATCTCGTACATTAAGCATATGAACATCCTTGGGTATATCAAAATCAAAATGCAATGAAACAAGCAGTAAAATTGGAAAATGAACATAAAATTTACAAAAAACAAAATAGTATGGAATTAACTCACATGAATTAACATTTTTTTTCAACTAAATTCGTGATAGTTGGATACATAAATCTTTTCCTCATCGGTGGATGGGGCGAAGTAGTAGATGAATGGAGTTTTTTCTCCTAAATAGGATTTAGTAGGCCTTGGTTAAAAAAAGAACTGGTAGACCTCTGGTCCCAAAATACAACCCTTTCCCCCCACATTAAAAAAAAACCGTCAAAATCACTCCATAAATGAAAATGTTATGGTGTTGGCCCGGTTTTAAATGAGTCACTCTGTGAGTAACTTTGGAAACGGCGTTATCATGGTATTTTGACAGTTGTTTCAATTTTCGATAAAAAAAACAAAAAAAATCAAAATTGAATGTGTCTTTTTTTATTAAGAAAGATTAAAAAAATTGACAAAATAATCATGATACCGCCGTTTTCAACGCCACCTTTGTCTATATTCAAAATTTTCCATTTGAATGCGACAAAAAGTCATTCCTGATAAAAAAAGTCTGCTTGCCGAAAAAATGGGAGCTACGATGAGAAAATTTATTTTTATTATACAGAGAGTCTCAAAAATGTGAAAACATGAAATCAAACAAGAGCAGACAGTCATTTTTTGGACTTTCTTTTTCAGTGTAGAATATACTGTCCAGATTATTTTAACCTAATTTCGGGACACCATGTATAGTAGATCAAGTCAATACTGTGAAGATTTTTGGAAAAATAACAGACCATAAATGGATCTGACATAAGGTGAAGGCTGTCATTATCTGAAAAACACGTTTTTCTCTTCCCACGTATCTCGAAATAAATTTGATCTCGTTTGTGGACTTCCTGTTGAACTGCACGGGCGATGGTCACCATTAACTATGAAATTCTGACTCCGGACTGAAGTGGTTAATGGTAACAAGTCATTACTCGCAGGTTTTATGAGGGGTAAATCAGGATAGCCAATTTGCGGCCACTATTTATCATCATTATACATAAACGGTATTTATATGGTATTAAAAGAAAGGTAGAAAAATGAAGGAAACGCGATTTTTCATTTTAACCCTTGGGGGGATTCGGGGAGAGATTTATAACTTTCAGAAATGTATACCTTCTCTTCGTGTCGCGTTTTTCAAGGCGATAGAATCTAATGACAGCGAAAAATGTAGGAAAACAGGCTTTTCATTCAACATACATCGGTCATTATAAAGAACTCTTAGAGTGGACTCAGATACGTTAGACGTTTGCGAAATAAAGGATACTATTTTATTTTATACATTCTAATACAGACTATATTTTGCGTATGCGGGAGTATTACAGGTTTTAGAGACAGATTTAATACATTCGTCGTATATGTATATCAAAGAGATAAATGGACCAAGAGTGGATCCTGTGTAACGCCCGACTTGAATATTTGCTTCATCAAATTAAGACGATAGTAGACATTCTGGATAGGACGACTTAATTGAGTTTGCAATTATTTTCGGATAGCCATTGTAAATTGATTGGTTCAATATTAACTCGTGGTTTATTATGTTGTTGCATACCTCAAAGAAGATATGGCAACAAAAGCAAATTGTAATCACCCAGATCACGAGCAGGTTATGATGAGCACATAACCATAACCTTAAGACTCACATCCTAGAAGTGAGAAGAGTTTGCATTGGGCTGGCTTTGCTCATAGGCATTGGAAGCTCAGTTGGAAGAGCGTTGTCCTGCAGTGGGATTCAGGGATTCTAATTCGACCAGTCGTTACGTGTCGTTACGAGACCGGCAGTCGGGATCGGTGTCGTAGCTGCCTAACTTCACACCTATTATTTTTATAGGTTAGGTGAATATTTTTATCTAGCAACTACGATCACATATCCTAAATAGATGTTGAAAATTATCATATGATGTTTGTAAAGACTTCTGAAAACTCGATTTTTTAAAATATGATGTAAAAGATCTTACTGTGGCAAGAGGCAACCACGGCTACTTCCTACTTGGTTTGAGAACGTGTATTTTTAAACTCAACGTTGGTTTGTATCACAAATCCACCAAGACTATCTTTAAAAATAGTGAATTTTAGTTGAGTCCCTCATGGAACATCCTTGAGTCAACAGTAAAATGATTTGTTAATAGTTAATGCATTAATGCAACAAGATTCCAACTTTTGGGAAACTGCTTTTTTTTATTTTAATGCGGGGTCATTGTGCTCTCTTTTTCTTTAAATCGTAGTTGTCCATGAGCATAGGTCGTCCGTAGCATAAACATACTGATAAATCCATTAATTACGAGTTGAACTATCCTCATCTGAAATTGAGGAGCAAATTGATTTTCACTCACTGGTGGGATCATTATTCTTTTATAATTCGTAAAGAGTCAATGAAATAAAAACTCGTCAACAACTTATGTAAATGGAATGGTTTTGTTCCAAAACCCTCATAGGGTCCTCATTAATTTGTGAAAGTATTTAAAAAAAAACAACCAAAATCAGTAATCACCACAATCAAACCAGAATATGATCATAATAATGTTTATCTACTCACAATCGCGCTTAAAAATTGAAAACTACTGTCAAATATTGAAAAAGTGAAGAACATTTCTGAAAAGTGAGGTTTGCTTTTCCATTTCCGAACCTCCGATGGTCTCGTCTGATTTGACATTCCAAAACGAGACGTGGACGAGAGCTTTCGACGATTAGAATCGCAAACTAACCGTAGTCGTGACGTGACGTCTCGAAATAGCGAGTTAGAATTCAGCCCTGGTATGACGAAGGTCGTGAGTTCAAATCCCGCCTAGTGCCAACTTTTCTTATTTCCTTTTCTGTCCCTACGCCACGAAAACCCCCTTCTTTACATGATTTGGACAAATAAACTCCCCTTACAAATTATAGTCTTTCAGGATATGATTTTTAGCAGATGATATACCAATACAGTAATCAAGTGTCGGGGTATCAATCCTCTTCAATCCAACAATGATTTATTGATAAATGAAAATAAAATAAAAAATCAAGATAAAATTATCTACATATTATTCTAATGTGGACATCGTAAGTATCATGGTAATGGTAAGGGAGGAGGAGGACAGAAGCGATTATGGCTAGTGGCTGTTTCCGCCAGGGTTTTTCGAGAGAAAAAGCTTTCCATGCATTTGAGTCCAATCCTGTATAATCCTGCTCCAGTAGACTTTAGCCTTTGAGCCTTCAGTGAACCAGATTTGTGTGTTAATCAAGTTACTGAAGTCTGATTTTTGCATCCATGAGAATCAGTTCCGCCGACGGTAATGGCAACTCACGCATCTCAATAAATGTAATCTAGTGTGATCAACCACCGTGCCTTTGTCTTTCCAAACTCCTTCTCTCTCTACACAGAGTACCACTTCTGGTAATGCAAAGAAAAGGTTTAGTTCAGCTCCAGGAGTGTCCCTCACTGCACCGGTTAAACTCAGACAGGCCATCCTTTGTAGCCACATTGTAACTATCCTTTCAACATGGGGTTTCCACGTTTACTTATTATCTAAGACCATCTAGGTACTTCACCTCTCACATTTTATACAGAGTGTGTAGCAATTTTTGAAATTCCTCTTATTTGTGAAGAAAAGTAGCTCCGTTTTTGTAGGATTCACCAAGAGCCTCATCTCATCCCGTTACACTATACAAGCTGACCTCATGCGCAAAGAAAGCCTTCCAACTCCAATCTTGTCAGGATACTACCCATTATCAGACATGAAAGCCAAGGTATTAGGCTGTCTTGGTGGAAACCTCCCTGCACTTCTGCCTTTCACCTGTCGATTCCAAAGAGCAGTCCAAACCCAACCTACCAAGAAGTCTGGCAAATGATGTTCCTTTTGGTCCCTTCAAATGTCCCTTTCACGTCAAAGAACAGGGTCAAGACGGGTGGTTTAGAGTCCTTTCAGCTAGTTGCACTACAGCATGAAGCCTATACCTATCAATCCTCTTTTTAAATGGTTTCGTCTGTGATTAAAAGATGTCAAACTGATTGGTCTGTGAGATTTTGGTAGCCTGTAGTCTTCCTTACCAACTTTTGGTATGAATACTACCTTAGCAGGTTTCCATTTATCTGGGACGTGTCCCAAGGCGATTTAGGCTCAGAAGATAGACTGTATGAGCAGAGACTTGGCTCTCTGCATCACCGCCGGGAAAATACCATCCTGATGCCTTATATGGACTGAATGGATTCGTCGGTAACGACCTTGTTTGCCAATTTGGGTTTCGGAAAAATAAAAATACTGGTTTTGGTATTCTTGACCTGACATTACTGACGTATGTAGGATTTTTAAAAATGCACTGATCATGAATAAACAATTTGAATCCAATAAAAAAAAATAGAAAAAATGTGTCCTCTTTGAAACATGAGTCCTTTCTCTCCATTTTGATTTTTTCTAAACCTCACACATAAATAAAAGATATATTCAGAAATAAAACAACTGAATGCGCGGGACCAAAATCAGTCGGCGGTAATAACGACATTGAAAATTTTTCGTTAACGCTCTCTTAAAGGCTTCGTAAGTTTCCGTGAGTATTCGAGCAGTTACAGAATCTCATAAGTAGAATAGCGTTCCTTGTCTACCGTGATCGTTTCGCTTCACATTACAGAATCTACCCACTGTTCCTGCAATTTGGCAGGAAGAACTTTTTTATACAGGGTGTTTCAGAATAACATGCTAATAATAAAGGGGGTGATTCTTGGGCTCATTTTAAGAAAAAAAATTCATATGAACGTATGTCCTAAACGCCTTAACTTTTTTCCCAAAAAATATGCAAACCAAAACCCGCATGGACGGCACTGGTCAGAATAATCAAATTGTTGGTGCATCAAAGAATGAGTATTAATGCCTAAAATACATGACTCAGATTTCATAAAGATATCTACAGTAATGACAAAGTTATTGTAAAAAAAGTATCTATTTTTTAAAACTTTGACACCCTGTATCTCAAAAGTTAAGGCGTTTAGGACATACGTTCATATGAATTTTTTTTCTTAAAATGAGCCCAAGAATCACCCCCTTTATTATTAGCATGTTATTCTGAAACACCCTGTATAGAGGTCTGGTTTGGTACACGTACTCAAAGACGGATGAGGTATGCCACTGAACCGTGCACAAGCCTCAGTATCTCTCTAGAGGATACTTCAACTGTGAACCAAGCGGATATTTACGAAATTCAGCATGTGCACAAGAGATTGCTAGACAGTACAGTCACTTCGTTCCCATTGTGTCAGGTGGACTGTTATAGACTGCGATTTTATGTGTCCCCACAAATCCCTAGGCTTAGCAAATTCTTGATAACGAAAGGTTGAAAAAAAACATGTAAGAACAAAACGACACATAACAAAATTGATTCACTGACATATTGAACATAATTAACGATTAAATATAAATAAACAATTATTATCCATATCCATGTAGAGAGCTGGCGAACATTAATGTTCTTTCGCAAATTTTGAGTTGAAGGATAATAGTCCAAGTACAATGGAATTAGAAAAGCGGAATATAACTTTCTAGACATCAAAGTCCACTATTCAATTTACAAATAACAAAAACCAATCGACAAAGTACGAAAAACAAAGAGAGGCACTGACTCCTCAAATGAACTGAAAAGTGTAACAAAACAAGTTGAAACCACCAAAAACATATAGTACAAAGATGTTTAGTCGTTTTATAAACCCTGTTGGACAGTTCAACGAATTCGACTTTCGGTTGTTGGCTGCTAGTTTGTTATTATCAGTTATTTTTTAAATAACCAAAAAAAAACTAATCATCTTCTTACTTGTCGGAAAAGTTTGTGATAGGTAACTTATTTAATAATACATTTATGTAAGAAAGGTTAGGGTTCACTGTGAAATTTTTGGAGATGACCTCAGTTCCGTGGAGATTAGGGGGTGAGCATTTCAACTACTGCTTCTTGAGCCTGGTGCCCCCATTGGTGGATATACTCTGGAGAGCTTCTCTCCAGTTTTTTCTCTGAATTGGACACCAGGCTCAGTGAAAGAAACTAGCTGTTAATTCAAAACTAGAAAGTAGATCCACCTATTCATAATTTGTATTTGTTTATGATGTAGACATCATCAACGTATAATACGACTGATTCAATGATAACGAACACCTGCTTTATTATCGGGCTCTCGAGAATTTCGAATTTGTATAAACAAAAGACAAAATAAATCATCAATTCGATTTATAAATTAGCAAGATGAGTTCCTTGATTTATTTTTGTGTGATATTTTTCAGCAGCTGCTATATTGTATCAGCAACAAAAATGAGTCAATGTCTGTATGAACATGGCAAATTTCAACTTTATCACTATCGCTTATCTTTTCAGGTACTAGTTCTGATGCAGTGTACCCATCGAGTGTTAACTATTCCATAAACAGTTATATTTGCGATATTACTCCATGTACTTGCACCCTGGGATGTGCTTCAATCATAAGTTTCCAGTTCAAATCACGTAAGTGCAATTGTTTGTTGATAGTCCTGTGTAGATACATTCAACTCCCATTTGTGCAGAAGAAAAGTGAAATTTCACGGGTTACGTATAATACATTTTTTCTGGAATTCAATACAATACATTTCACGGAAAAAATGGATCAAACAATCTGTGTTAAATTTTGCTTCAAAATAAAATCAAGTGTTCCAACGCAGGAGAAATGTTGACCATAGCATTTGGCGTAAGCGACACAAACTGGATCAAGAAGTAGATAAGCTAACTCTAGTTTTCATAACCTCTTCACAAGTTTTTTGTATTGTTTATTTGTAATGATTACAAATTCCAGCTCGTTATTTGGAAAACATGAAACCAAACATACATGCTTCTTGTTTGGGCGTGGAGTTGGACTATCCCCTAAATCAAGATGATGCATGTGATGGATTCACAAATACCCAATGTCCTATTGTGGAAAATGAGGTGGTCAACTATCAGTATTCTTTGACTATTCCCGCCATATTTCCGGAGGTATGAATGTTAAATTTTGTGAAACATATTTTCGTGCAATATTTTCTCCAATAACAATTTTTTTTCTAGGTGACCGTGACACTAGCATTTAGCCTTATCGACAAAGAAACCAGCGAAACAGTAGTTTGTTTTGAATTTGACATAAATGTCAAAAATGATGCTTGTCCAGAGTAGTCCATACGAATAATCAGATTAATTAATCAGATCAAAAGTAGCTTTTTTCATCGAGTACTCGAATATTATATAGATTTAATAAATTAGTTCCACCCTGGCTGAAGAAATATGCTTCTCACTTATCAATATTGCATTCATATTTGAATTTCATGAGATAGTAAATCAAGTTATTGTAACGGTTGAGGTATGATGGGCAACAAATGATAGGGTTTGTGATTGAAACCAGTCATCATTAAATGTTTGCTTTGTTGCATGAATAAAATATATGCCTACCAAGTTGCTAGATATTTTTAAAATGAGGGTAGAGCATATTATGTTTGATAGAGAAAAGCAGATTTGTACGACCTGTGGTTCCCACTGACAATATTTGCAGAAGATTCATGTCTTTAGTTTTGTCTCACTAGCCCAATTGATAAATGAGAAACGAAGTGCAACAATGCTAGATTATTGAATAATATAGTATGTAACTCACATAGTATTTATTTCTATACAATCTCAACACGGTTATATTTTTAGCTTATCAGTTAATCACTTTGTTGATTGATAATTTCGAGTGGTTCTCATATAACTGTCTGTCTTATATCTCTGGTTAAATGAAAATTGTACTTAAGATTGAGGAGAATTACCTATTAGTCTTTCCACTCATCGCCCTAGTTGAAATAAAGTTGGCCACCTACCGTAGAATGGGTATAATTTTTGTATATTATGCCGCATGATTACCAATCGCATAAATAAAATTTCCTTCAGGATAGTCAAACCTTGACATTTCTAATATTTGAATTAGTTTCTTGATACCGTTATACTTAATTCTTATGCGATGTTTCAGTTTTATGTTTGTTACCTGTCTAGGAAGAACTCCTGAAAATCATTTTTTTTTTCTTTTTAACATTTTATTTATTTTTGGGTCATGTGAATTCATGTAATTTTCAAATGCCCGACCTCAAACTTTTCTTGCTACGTCAGGTTCCTAAGTTTTATCTTGAGATTCTGTAATTTCAAAATTCCTATCACGCTAAACGACTTTGTGATTTTATGATAGAGTTTTCGGGAGCGATTCTGGCTCAACCAGATGCTCTATGAATGTATCAAAAGGATCCGATACATTTTTTACAGACAAAGCTAGTGGGAAGAAAGCATTTGCAGTTTACGTCAAATCCAAATTATGGCAAACTTGAATTTTGCTCTTCTCAAAAAATCTCGAATGTTTTACATTCTTCTGATTCTGTGGATTGTATATCTTAGGTTGGATGGTTTGTGACTGGCCAAGTTGAAGTTAAGCAAGGAATGGTGAGGGAGCAGTCAGCTCTTCCGTGGACCAAACATCCCAGAAGCTTTCTGCTAGATAAGCTTCTCATAAGAGTGATTGTAGGCGTCGTCAGCAAAACTGGTCACATCCCCAACTTTGATGATGTCAAGGTAATCTGTACCACAAACGGCTCTTCCTGGAGATGGTCCATATAAAAAACACCCCCAACAACCTCAACAACCAGCTGGAGTACCAAAATCTTAGCCCTATCTACAGCTACAGACTTGAGGTACACAAACGTGGTGTGTTGCCCAATACTCCTGATGTTACAAACTAATTATAAGTGAACATCCATTATTTGATAAAAATAACCCATGTGAACCATCCATGCGAGACTGAGGAAAGTGAGGTTCATTTTTCCACTCACCAAAACTGATGTTGGACAGCACACATGATTCCCACATGGATACCTGGTTGCCGAACTACTGCTAAGAAATTTCCTCTCAATTGCGGGTTTCTGTTGTGGATTGGCGAGTGGAATTCCAACATACGAACCCAGATGGTGCTGTGGGTCTATTTTGCATTTTATCGGCGCTGTTTTTTTTTGTTTTTTTTATGTTTTCATGTTTTAATCGATTTGTTCTCTATTCTCTAGTTGTACTACCATGTCCATCAGTTAACGTTGGTTCATAGTCCCTTTTAGATTTTTACATGTATTTTATTGATACTTTATTCATTTTAACCGTAGACATAAGTACAACTAGGGCTAATTTTTTAAAAAATTCCAGCATTTTAGTCATTTTAACTAATTTTAAATCATTTTATACTGTATGAGTGAATTGTGTTTTTATGTTATACTCATCATTGGTAAGTGCCATGTTTAACGTGTTGGTTAGTGATTTAATTGTTTTCATGTTTACACTAGTTTGTCCTGATGAAGGAAGAAATGCTTCCGAAAGCTTGGCTATAACAAAAAATTGAGCATCAATTTGCCCACTTCATTTACTGACTGCTCCCTCACCATTCCTTGCTTGAATGTATATCTCCTCAACAGCAATTCAATTGTAATGGACTTTATTGGTTAGGTGTGAGTGAAACCAAATTGATGTTTTGGTACTTTATTACAAAATAACTGCTCAAGCTGAAGTCACAGTGTTTTTAAGTGTCAGGAAAATGATATTCTCGAGCATATGATCGATTAATTTTTACTAAATGATTTGGTCTCTGTTTTCTTGCTAAAGCGTTTATTCACACACATTATGAACTAGAATGAGTTTCGACAATTTGTTTGAAACATATTTTTATTTATTTGGAAAACCTTCCTGGAAAGAAAAATCTCCACTTTATTCCAATTAGTACATGCAATGTCCAACGAACATGCTGTCATGATAGAACTGTGGCTGTAATATGATTATTGGAAGAAAAACGGAAATTGAATGATGTATTGGAGTGTTCAGACTTAAACTAGATCAAGTTTTTTTTTACTGCTTTGATATAACCAAGTCACAATTCACTGGTGAAGCCGCCAGAGTGCTCTGTTTTGGACTTGATCCACACTCCTCAATTAAAGAAATAAGTCTAACATCGGTAGAAAATGATTGTGGAAAATGCAAGTAGAATATGCGCTGAAGAGATAAACCCTCAAACATTTGTTCAAGTGATATTGTCACATTAGTACTGGAGGCAAATATACTTAGTGTAAATCCACCCAATTTGCCACTGGTAGAATCGCTGAGCGAGCAGTTTTGTTGCTATAAATAGACACGTTCAGCGAGACGGCGGTCGGTAGTTGGCCTACGCTAATTACTCGTTCCCTCCCCGTGAGTAGTGCAACCCCTCTCACTCCCTTCTATCCCTGTGAGTAGTGCAACCCCTCTCACTCCCTTCGATCCCTGTGAGTAGTGCAACCCCTCTCACTCCCTTCTATCCCCGTGAGTAGTGTAACCCCTCTCACTCTTCGTCGAACTTCAGCGTTATATAACTCCTCCTAGGAACAACGCCACGGAGAACATGCTCGTCCTAATCTTATGGTGGTAAGAGATTGTATTGATGTATGGTTGGCAACAATATATTGAGGCTACTATCACAAACTGAGTTTCCCTACTGATCAGCCCAGCTACGTTCCCTAGAGCACGACAGGTGTTGCGGGTCCAGTCGAAGACCCAGTCCAACACCCTACGTGACATTTGGTGGAGGCGCCGGGTACCTGGGTGTGTCCTTTACTGGAGTGAAGATGCTCGCTGCTGTGGAACTTCCTTGGTCTGGTCTAAATTCGTCCAACTCATCCGTATCACTTTTGGACCTAAGGTTGTACCGTGACATCAAATGGAATTTCTTTTCAGGTTCCCCCGTACTCGTCTTGGCAGCGGGAGTGATCGTAGGGTTTTCCAGGTTTCCGGCACTCTCTCCCATTCCGCATGCACAGAAGGTAGTAAAGGTGCAGTTTGCTAGCCAAGAAGTCCCCATACCCCAGACCGTTGAAGTTCAAAAACAAAGTACCGAGCAAGAAGCAGCTAATAACCTCTCAGACAGTGTACCCTCCGTTGACCAAGAAGACCAGCTAACTATCATAAAGGGCACCATGGCAAACACGACTATCGCCGACGTACTCAGCACAACTAGACAAGCAACGCTACCACAATTCGTAAGCCCATCAATTTTCCATCCGGGAAAAACATCTCCAACAGAGTTCATAAAGGCTTACGACAGGTCGGCCGTGGCTAATGGATGGGACGACACACTGAAAATTGCCTATTTCGAGACCTTTTTGAGCGGTGCAGCACATATTTGGTTTCAGGAATACAAAAAAGAAAAAGTAAATAGCGCCTGGACTGATATACTGGAAGACTTCAAAATGGAGTTTGAGGAAAATGATTATTTAGAGGAAAGAAGAAGACGGGTTGAGAAAAGGAAACAACAACAGGGAGAAACCGTAATGAGTTTCCTGTACGAGTTACAAGTACTATACCATGATTACAAATCCGAATTTGATATCGGGGATTTTCTGAAATTCGTCAGCAGAGGTCTATCAGAGGAAAGTTATTACCACTACTACTGGTTAACCAGCCCGCCGAACAAGCAACCGAGCTCGCTGGATCAGCTAAAAAAGATAGCGGTAACCATAGACAGGGCACCGACGAGAAAAGAAATAGAGGAGGTCAGAGTACCGATAGAACATCCGGCACCAAACCAGGTTCAGCAATACCATCGACCTGGAAATGCCAATAGACGGGGAGATTATTATCCTCAGCCTAGACAGCAGTACAACTACAGAAGTAACTGGCATAACTCCCAAGAGAACAACCGGGTTATGGAAACCACAAACCACCAACCTCCAGCACAACCAAGATATAGAGGGTCCAGAAGTAGCAATAATAGTCCCAGATGTTACAACTGTGGCAGAGCAGGCCACTTCGCAGCATCATGCAGAACCCAGCACCCAAACGAAAGAGGATGGCAGAATTAGGGGTCCCAGCCATCCACTGTCAGAGGGACACATTCCGATCCAGCATTCCATACATCACGGTTAAAATAAACAACCAATTACTCCAGGCGCTGGTTGACACTGGGGCTCAAAATAATGTACTACAACGTGACTGGGCAAGAAACATCACACTTAAGAGGAGTTCCACGGTATTGGCCACAGCAGGGGGTCATAGGATATCAGTGCTAGGTGAAGCAAAAATACAATTGACAATAGAACAATTCAAGAGCGACATAGATGTGAAAATTATCGGGAGCTCACCTTTCCCCCTAATCCTAGGAATAGACTTTCTAAACAAACATAGTGCAGTAATAGACCTCTCCAAAAAACTGCTAATCTTGGATGGACACCACCAATTCAGGCTATTTCAAGGGAATGTTGAAACGCAACACCCAGTGTCATTCTCTGGGCTACTGTTTCGAAATAAAAACAGGATGGATACGGCTCTTCGTTTAGAGGCTTTCTGGGCGAGTCACTCACTGATAGACAAACAGAAAATAGAAACAGTGGTTCAGGGGAAATTCGAGAACATCCACAAGCTCCACAGATTGGTAATCCGGGGCTTTGCAGTAACCCGTGACTATCAAACAAGGAATAGCATTAAAGCGATCCACAGGGCATTCCCAGCGATATCTAGGAAACATAGCCGACCATTAGGAGCAGTGTCGATGTCAAGGCATGGAGGCAAAACAGCATTCTTTCTACACGTGAGGAATTCTAGCAAGGAGAAACCAGCGCTGGAGGACATTTTCAAGTGCCTTGCAACGATAAGACGTATAGCAAGAGAAGAAGGATACCAAGAAGTAGCTTTCGAAAGAAAGGGATGGCGCTTAAACTCCGAGGAATGGGACATCCTGGAAAAAATGATGTATACATTGTTCAAGACGGAGGAGACTCGCATCATAATCTGTAAGAAAAGACGACCAATGTCGATACGAAAGGAAGCACTGATGACGATAGAAACAGACACCGTACCTAGTAGGGTTAAATTAACTGCTGGGGACGACTTCAGAATTAGCCCTGGAGAAACTGTGACAATCGGTCTCTCACCCAGCTCTGACATGATGGAGGAAACAGCCTATGCATGCTCATATAACTTGGACCAGTTGGTGAAAATGAAGACGCATATACAGTCACACATCTTCTCCAACGAAGACAAACTATTCATAGAACTAAGATCAACTTCCTCAGACACAGTTAGAGTATTCAAAGGCACAACGATGGCTACGTTGGAAACAACAGAGGTAGAGCCAAATGGGTCATGGAACTGTCACTTACAGGAGAACCGTGATGAAGACCAAGTTACACTAGCGGATCATAACCTACAAAACATTGAGAACCCGAACACTAGAACAGACTTAGCTAGGTTATTGGAGGAATATCAGGACGTTTTTTCAAAATCTACAAGAACCATGGGGCGTACCAACCTCGCGGAACATGTCATAGATGTGGGAGAGGCCAAGCCGATTAAAAATAGGCCATATAGAGTGTCTCAGAAGGAGCGACAGGTCATCGATGAACAGATAAAAGAGATGTTGGAAGGGGAGGTGATCAGACCTTGTCACTCACCCTGGGCCAGCCCAGTCGTACTAGTAAAGAAAAAAGACGGGAAAACTAGATTCTGCGTGGATTACAGAAAACTTAACTCGGTGACCAGAAAGTCAAATTGGCCTTTACCACAGATAGATGATATTTTGACTTACTTGGGAGAAGCAAAATATTTCAGCACTTTGGACATGTTCTCCGGGTATTGGCAGGTTCCAATTCAGGAAAAATCCAAGCAGTACACAGCGTTCGTCGCACAAGGTCATGGTACCTACGAATTCAATGTACTGAGCTTCGGATTATGCAACGCTCCCGCTACATTCCAGGAATTGGCAGACCAAGTGTTCTGGGACCTAAAATGGAAAGAAATCCTGATATACCTCGACGATATCATTATTTTCTCTAAAACCAAAGAAGAACATATGATGAAACTAAGGAAAGTCTTCGAACGGTTGCGACAGGCCAACTTGACACTGAAGCCATGCAAGTGCGAATACTTAAGGGAGGAGATACGAGTCCTGGGCTACAAAGTAGGAAAAGAGGGCATTCTACCGGATGATGAAAAAATAGCCTGTGTGAAGGAATTTCCGACTCCAAGGAAAGTTAAAGATGTCCAAAGCTTCCTTGGATTATGTAATTTCTACAGAAAATTTATTCAGAACTTTGCCGTCATTGCTAGACCGCTGCACGAATTGACAAAGAAAACAAGGAAGTTCGAATGGGGGCAAAGGGAAGAACGTGCATTTGACGAGCTAAAACACAGACTGATATCAGCACCGGTACTACATCACTACAACCCGGAAAAAGAGACAATCCTTCACACAGACGCATCTACCGTCGGAATCGGGGCAATTTTGCTACAGGAAGGTGAAGACGGGAAAAACCATCCCATAGCATATGTCAGCCGGAGTTTGTCATCCTGCGAACAAAACTACTCCATCAGCGAGCTGGAGCTACTTAGCATTGTTTGGGCCTTGGGCTATCTTCGACACCTAATCTACGGACGACCAGTCACCGTGATCTCTGACCACCATGCCCTGTGTTGGCTAGACTCCATAAAAGATAACAACCGACGACTGGCAAGGTGGGCATTGAAGATCGCGGAGTTCGATTACAAGGTTACGTATAAATCTGGTAAAACCCACATGGACGCAGATTGTCTGTCGCGGAACCCGGTACTACCTCCAATAGGAGAAGAGGAAATAGAAAACCAAAATGAGGTACCAACATTTGCTATGAAAAGCCAGGAAATTGCGAGCCTACAGGACAAGGAACCCGAACTTAAACTCCTGAAAGAAACCATCATTAATCCCGATGTCGCACCTATAGCCATCAGAAGACGAGCAAAAAATTTTAGACTAAATGGAGATTGCCTATACAAACTCAATACGGGACAAGGCGATGTGGAACACCTGCTGGTAGTACCAAAATCCATGAGAGAAGAGATAATGTGGGAATTACATGCTGCACCGACCTGTGGGCACTTAGGATTGAGTAAAACCTTGGATAAAATCAGGAATAGGTTCTACTGGACAGGGATGGCAAAGGATGTGGAAAAATACGTGAAGGGCTGTATAGATTGCCAAGCTAGGAAAGGTCAACCATTTAGAAAGACTCCGGGATTCTTACAACCAATTCCCGTGGGATCAATCTTCGACAAAGTAGGCATTGATCTGTTGGGACCTTTCCGACGTAGCAACAAGGGCAAGACAATGATAGTAGTTACGACTGACTACGCATCCCGGTATGCAATAACAGCAGCGTTACCAAATGGGAAAGCCGAGGCAGTGGCCCAATTTATACTAGAAAAGGTGATCCTGATCCATGGGGCCCCAAGAACGATCTTGAGTGACAGAGGTAAAGTATTCCAGTCAGAATTGGTGAAGGAAGTGACACAATTGATGGGGGTGCGCAGGCAATTCACAACGGCCTACCACCCGTGTTGCAATGGTCTGACAGAAAGACTGAATAAAACCATAGCGGACATGCTGGCAATGTATTGTAACACGGAGCAAACTGACTGGTGTAGTTATGTCCCCTTTGTCACATTCGCATACAACACTGCCATCCAGGACACCACGAAATTCAGCCCCTTCATGCTCACTTTCGCAAGAGAGCCCACTTTACCACCAGAGGCAGGACTCTTGGACAACGAGCTGTCAACCGATACGCTGAAGATGCGGGAGAGAGCTCTGGCAATGAGGGCCGTAGCAGTAGAGAACATACAGAGAAAACAGGAAAAGGACAAGGGGCGCTTCGACGATAAACACAGGGATCTTCAGTTTCAGGCAGGAGATAAAGTGAAGATTTTTGTTCCTGTAAGGAAAGTAGGACGAAGCGAAAAATTGCTGTTAAGATGGTTTGGTCCATATGAGGTAACAAGGAGGCTGGGGGAGGTCAACTACGAAGTGAGGAGACATGGGTGTAGAAAGAAAGCTTTGGATACAGTGCACGTCTGTAGAATGCTACCATATAACGACCCTTGGACGGAGAATGCTCCATTAGAAGGAGCTCTGATTGATGAAGAAACAAGGGAAGGGAAGGAACAAAAGGGGCAAGAGGAGGACTATTTCAGCTGTACGGATGGCGAGGAAGAATAGTAGCGCAAAGGGAACGTAGGAATTAGGGCGGTCGAGGGGGAGACTTAGGAAAGAAAGACAATAACAGAGTATATATTACAGGTTGCAAGGACAAGCAACAGTCGCCCAGAAAGTGGAAATTACTGCTGGAGCCTCATGGAAACCATTACCACATGTCATCACTTACGAAGGTTCAATACCAATCACGTACAGAACAGCCTGGTATGAAGAGGTACCCTTCAGGACCACAAGGTCTCGCTGTACAGACTCGAGGACGACGTATTGCGAAACGAAAAGACAGATCGAGATCACATCAGGGTCAGTGGACATTGAAATCGATGAATTGATGGATGGCTGGAACCTAACCCACATGAGACAAACAAACAGACGGAACAAACGAGCTCTGGCATTTATCGGAGAAGGTCTAAACTGGTGTTGTGGCGTGGCTACCCAGCAAAAATTGGACTCCTTGACGATGGACGCTGATCAATTGAGGAACCGTTTGAACTCTGTTACAAACAGTTTAGGAGGGGCAATAAAAACTCTGGGACAAGAATCAGGTTATCTACAGAAAATGCAGGAGAACACGGCAGAAGCATTCAGAGTGACGGAAGATAAAATAAAGAAACTGGGGACCTACTTAGAAAAGCTCAGTAACAGAGCCAGGGATGAAGAAAAAACGAACATCAACATTAACCTAGAATTGCTGAAGAACAACTTTGATCTATCAAATAAATTGGTTAGACTTACCAGAGCCTTACGGAAGCAGGACACCTTGCAGGCCTGCAAACATCACCATATACCTATGGGCATCGTAAAACCATCCACGCTTAAGCTTGATTTGAAGAAACTGGCTTGGGAATTAGAGATCAGCAACCATACGCTGGCAATACAGGACACGGCCAAACTATACGAACTACCCATAGCAGAATGTAGTTTCTCCGACAAGGAATTGGTAGTGCACGTTAAAGTCCCTATTAGGGAAAAATTACAGAAATGGGAAATTTTTGAACTTATTACTCACCCGTTCGCTTGGGGGCGAGAGACATGCACTATTGAGCACGACGTATTATATATGGCCATTTCAAGAAACGCTCAGGATCAGCCAGCACACTCTCGCCAAATAACAGGAACAGGCCTACATCTTTGCAAGCCCTACCACGACAAACTGTGCTACTTACCCAGATTTGCGGGGGGAATCCACCAGGGGCCATCTTGTGCTAGAGAACTTCTGCACGGAGCACCGGTGCAGGACCTATCCACTCACTGTCCACTGAGGTGCCACCAATCAACACTACTAATCATAACAGAGATCAGCGAGGACGAATTCCTGTTAACCCACCCACAGGAAGGAATGGTGCTGGACTGTGGAAGTACCACGGTGCCAATAAAATCGAACGTGTCAGCACCCGGATCCTTGAAAGTATTTTTGCCTTGTCAATGCCGCCTAGAACTAGATGGAAAAATATTGATCCCAAGACGTTTCCCTTGCCAAGAAGACGAGGGAGAACTAAAAATAATACATACCCTCCCAGCAGCATGGACGACTCTAAAAACATTCGTCCTGAATCCTCTCTCAGCTAGCCATCCGACAAGGTTTGATGAAATAGGAGAATGCTTGAACCAGAACTGGACGCTCCAAATCCCATACCTCAACCTCACTTCCAGCAACGACCTCATTGATAGTATCCGTCAATCGGTAGAAGCTCTACCCCCCATCGATGGTTATAATTGGCACACAGAAAACCAAACCCTGATGATAATTTGGAACACAACACTCTCAATAGCCCTCCTTTACCTGTTATTTCACCGGAACCAATGGACGCCTCTGGCCATCATGCAGCCAACATCAGCACAAAACGTCACAGACCCACGTCGCCACGACACGATTTTTTCGTTAACGTGTGTAACACTATCCCTTTTCCTGATGTATCTTCTATTCAAGATAGGCCAACACACTCTTAAGTACTTACAGAGAAATCAACAGCCCGCCCATCCAGAACCAGCCACCAACCCCCGAGACAATGAACAAAGCCAGGAAATTCCACCGTCCTATTTACTAAGGATAACCGAACAGGAAAGCGAGGGCCAATATAGATGCCAACTCATTCCACTTGCGACAGAGACGAGCCGCTCGAGAAGCAGGTCGGAAACAGCGCAATTGGATACCTCACATAACTAGCAGTGTACAGGGTGAACAGAGTCAGTGAGACCAATTGTGTATATACATATACATTGTTATTTTTACAGCTTATTTAAAAAATTTAATTATTAAACTACTTGTATATATAGACCAAGGGACGGCGAGGGCGAACCTTTGCAGTAAGGATCACGATATCCCCCTGGAACGGTCCGTGGTACAGAACCTGCTCCTCCTCCGGTACCTCGGGAGGCCAACACTCGCACGGCACATCTACCAACACGATTGGCAGCCGCTATATAGGAGGGAAGGAAAGGCATACGTTCTAGAGAAAAAAAAAAAAAAAAAAAAAAAGAAAAGCAGACTTACCCGGGGAATGACAGGGTGACCCCTCCTCAACAGCCTCCTCACGAAGATCTCCGTCTCCGAGTAATACTTTCGCCTGCTGCCGTCCCTCATGATGAGTCGATATAGATAAGGATTTAGTGGGTATATGTTTATGATTTTAATATGGGATGTTATTGTTTATTTTGAGATGTTATTAATATTATGTTTTGACCTGTATAGGATGATGTACTTATATAGATTTTTGTTTTTCATATAACAGCTACCGGTCCCCACAACCATCCAACTGGTAAATACGAAACCGGCCAGAAATCCACAACCTCCAGCCATATTACAGGGATCCGGCCCTCTGAATTGAGTAAGGGGACCATATACACACCCTGTAATAAGCAACTATCACCGAGGTCAAGGAAGATCGGCTGGCCAACAATTTTTTGCAAACGCAAGCATCAGCACTATTAGCAGTGAACAAGCGTTGAACGCACGGCGGTGCAGTACCACAGGCCAGGGCTTGGGAAAACTAAACGGATGGATGGCAGGACCGGAGCGAGAGATTTTGGTCACAAAATTTGTTAATATTTTTTTAAGTTTTTTTGTAAGGGATGGAGCATGTTCTCTTCTGGCATTGGGGTCCAATGCTCACGGGGTGAGGGCATATGTCACATTAGTACTGGAGGCAAATATACTTAGTGTAAATCCACCCAATTTGCCACTGGTAGAATCGCTGAGCGAGCAGTTTTGTTGCTATAAATAGACACGTTCAGCGAGACGGCGGTCGGTAGTTGGCCTACGCTAATTACTCGTTCCCTCCCCGTGAGTAGTGCAACCCCTCTCACTCCCTTCTATCCCTGTGAGTAGTGCAACCCCTCTCACTCCCTTCGATCCCTGTGAGTAGTGCAACCCCTCTCACTCCCTTCTATCCCCGTGAGTAGTGTAACCCCTCTCACTCTTCGTCGAACTTCAGCGTTATATAACTCCTCCTAGGAACAACGCCACGGAGAACATGCTCGTCCTAATCTTATGGTGGTAAGAGATTGTATTGATGTATGGTTGGCAACAATATATTGAGGCTACTATCACAAACTGAGTTTCCCTACTGATCAGCCCAGCTACGTTCCCTAGAGCACGACAGGTGTTGCGGGTCCAGTCGAAGACCCAGTCCAACACCCTACGTGACAATATAAATTTTATCTTTGGCGTTGAGGTTTTCATTTTTATGATTCAAATTATTCAGATGCAACCAAGATTTCGTCTACAAAATCTCGATCTACAGTAAAACTTTCATATACGATAAAAGAAATTAAAAAGCTATTCGTTATTGGTAAAGTTTGGAGACAGGCAACCGCATTGGGATTCTTGCAGACACAAGATATCCGGAATGCTTGATTATGTGCTTAACGATCCTTGAAACAGATTTCTAAGTTTTGTTGTTGGAAATAAGCTTTTCTCATTGGGAAATCTGGTCCCTAGCATCTATAAGTTTCTTTTGTAGCTGATGAAATGGAAACGGTCCGTAACCATAATGGATAAAGGCTTATTTATTTCAAGTATTCCAGTTTAAACATAAATATTTGATGATTATGACTTCCTGCCTTATACTGATGATGATAAAAGTTTTTCTGAAAAGATGGATAATTGTAATTCTCATTGCTCTTATTGAAATATATGATGCATAAATTTGAATGTTGAATTGAATTCCTCTCTTTTAAAATTCGAAATCAACGCACAGTTGTATACATACAGGGTGTCCGGAAATGATGGGCAAAAAAATCAGGGGAGTATTTTAGACCAAAAATAAATAAATGCTACCTTATCCCATAACATTTTTTCGTAAATTGATTATTACCGGAGTTACAGGGTGTGAAACATGAATTTCATTTGCAGTTTTTTGGTCATGCCTTTCTCATAATATGTTGACAAAATCTCGTATTTGGGGCGTTTTCGGGACGAGGAATTGAAATTTGCCCACCGTTTTCTCGCATTTTGTGGAGGGCGCCACATACGAGCCTATACTTTCATTTGAATGGTCCTAATTTTTTTGTGCTACACTGTATGCGACTTTTGACTAAACATCTTTATTCTCCCAACCTTTTGACATAAAAAAGGTTAACTACTTTTGTTTCGATAAATCTGACCATTTTCGAGAAATACGCTAGAATAACTTTGCTCGCACGTGATGAATATGAAATTATTTCCACTTATTTTCAACTTTTAACTTAGCATGCTTCATAATCATGCGCTATAAGTTGCCGTAGAAACAAATTTGATCAGCATCAGCTTTGACTGTTGGTAATTTTTCACATTTTTAATTTTTCTTATTTTCAGTATTTTTGTCATTGACCACCATAAGCGTAACAACAAATTTTCAAAAAGTTAACAACTTTCGAAACTAATTTTTCCGAAACTTGTTTCTATGGCAACTTAAGTACACATGTTTTCAAAGCATGTTATGTTTAATGTATAGAATAAATTAAAATGATTTCTTATTCATCACATGCAAGTAAAGTTATTCTAGCGTTTTTCTCGAAAACGGTTAGATTTATCGCAACAAAAGAAATATTCCCCTCTAATGTCAAAAGGTCGTAATATTTGGTCAAAAGTCACATACAGTGTAGCACAAAAAAGTTGGGACCATTCAAATCAAAGTATAGAGTCGTATGTGGCGACTCCACAAAATGCGAAAAAACGGGGGACAAATTTGAATTTCTCATCCCGATAAAGCTCCAAATACGAGATTTCGTCATAATATTATGAGTGTGGCAGAAGGTATTGCAAAAAAACTGAAAATAAACTGTTTCTTTAACAACCTGTAACAGTTTGGAACTCCTTTGTCGGTGCTCGCATAAGCTTTTTTGTCCCGTTTTTTTCTAATGTATACAAAATGAATTAGAGGTGGCGGCTATAATATATACAACAGAAGCTACTTTGTATTAGCTTGCGATACAAAAAATTATAGATTGTACAGCAAAACGTACCTGAAATAGTTGAAATAACATATCTCATCATCTTTTGAAATTCTTGACAAGAAAAAAGTGTACCTTTGGCTAATTTTGAAACGTATTTTATAATGAAAATTTTAAAAATATTCTTTGTAGAATTATTGAAGCAAGTGCAGATTTTTTATTATGCACGGGAATATTTGAGAAAATACATCAAATGCTAAGCCGGAGAAAGGTAGCTAATGACAATTAACCCAGTTTCCGTCACGCAAAAAAAGTAATTTACATAGATTTAATGGTCTTTAAGAACCACTCGACTTGCCCCGTCGCCAAGAAAAGCACATCCTATTAAGATAGCATTTATTTGCCAATTACAAGCTCTTTTTGGAGAAAGACAGTCTGATAAAGCCTATATTTTTGAATAAGTCGTCGAGAATGGAAAGTCTCTTTGGCAAATTTATGAAGGAAAAAGAGGGCTTTATCCAATTTTCGAGGGATTCTTGAAGAATGAGGAAGATGTTCATCAATACATATGTAACTAAAAAAACTATACTATAAAGGGTATATTTTGCTTGTGAACGATCAAGAGTCTATGATTATGCCAAGAAAGAGGGAATTGTCTATTGATCAAGAACAATGTATAAATGTTTTTGAGTGTTGAGGTCTGCTCGACAGAATCTCAGTGACCATTACCTTTAATCACGTGAAAGTGACGGAAAATCTATAGCTTGACTTGAAGTGGACAGTATTGCGCTAATATCAAATAATCAATGAAATTGCAGGTAGAGGAAAACGATTTGCTGTCCCAAATGTGTCACCTCTCTATCTAAATGATTTCCACAATTCTGACTGCTACTATCCAAAATAGTTGTGCGTTTACTGAATCATCTTAACAGTAAAACTTTCTCCGATTGCCCTACGGACGCAGGGGCCTATAACACAATGCTTACAATTGTAACAAGTTTACAAGTTACAAGTAATTCACTTGTACCTACCAGTACCCTAATTTCCTGTATCACAAAATTACTTCTTACACGAGTGAAATATTTTGCACTTGTACATGTCGTTTTTACAAGTCATAAAATATTCACGTGGTTTAGTTGAAACCGGTGTAGTGTCGTATCTTTCTCAGTTGTTTTGGATATCGAATAAAAGTAAGAAAGTTTGTAGAGAGCAATGGCTAGAAAACAGGCAGTGTTTGAGAACAAAATGTATTTTTTACAAAAGTGAAGGACGAAAAGGAGGTTTTATCTGGAGCATTTTCCGATAAGATAAAAAAGGCAGGCAAAATTGATAAATGGAGAAAATGAGCAAATTAAGCTAAGAGCGTTGGTTTGATGCCGTCAGATAAAGACTGCATATATGCTAGAGACACACTTTGGCATAATATGAAGAAAACCACGATGGTAAGTAAGAAAACGGATGTATCATGATGATAATAAAATTATAAATCATTATTATATACCTGAAACATTCATATACCTTCTCAAGAGATATTTTCTTTTCCATTAAACAGTTTACTTTACCTAAGAAACCGTAGTTCTTGATATGAGCTCGCCGATGACAGCTAATATACATCTTAAATCAATTGATATAATGATTATTGTTAAAAATAATATATTCAAATTTAAATAATATAAACTTGCACTATCAATACAGTCCCAAACAGTTTTTGCAAGTTTTTTGCTTATTTAAATGTAATCAGTACGCAGCCGGTCGGATATACTTACACGTAAATAATAATATGTCTGTGAAGTTGTGTGGTATTTATTAGTATTGATAATATAGTTATTATTATTTTGTTGTTCATAGGTAGAATTCAATCGATAATAGTTTATATTACTGCTCTCAGTTGAGTACTGCAGATATTAATGATTTTGATAGTAAATCTCAAGTTGAAACTTATTTGATTCAATAGATCGTTTTATTTAAAGGGAAAGTTGATAATGCCAGAAAAACGGGTACAGGTGGGTGTGGAAAAATGACCGATATCGACAACAATGTGTTGGATATAATCGGAAAAGAGTCTCCAATAGTTGTTGGTCTTGGTGTGCCAGAGTCGATGGAGGATGCACAACTACCGACTCAGAACATCACATCCCTAGAACAGTCCACGCAAGATCCTGGGTTGCCATCAACTTGTCGCATGGGTAGGTTTATAGAGTACTAGCAGTACCCGTCACTTCGCCCACAATTGTTTTAATGTTATCGAATAACATTGAGAGGTACACTCATAAACTTGGAAGATGACGAAACACGTGTTTTATCAATTTCATCAAAGACCATCATGATAAAGTTTCAAGTCGATGTTACCAAAAATATTTTTTTTTCCATTGTTTCATGATTTTTCACACCCTCACTCCGTCTACTCCCTTGAAGGTTGAATTTTGAAAAACTACAAAGCACGTGTTTCATCGATTTCATGCAAGATTATTGATATGAAGTTTGAAGTCGATGTGACCAAAAGTACAACTTTTTATTGATTTAAGATTTTCAACACCCCCACTCCTTCCACCCTAATAAGGACGTGACCAAAAATATGTTATTTCACCTTTTGCCCTCGAATTTATTTTGAAAAACGAGGTCAACAAATGTTGTTCGCCACCCCATCTCCTTTGAGCTCGACTTTGTCCCCCCTAGGGGTTGAATTTTGAAACAAAACGATACATGTGTTCGATCAATTTCATTCAAGATGGTTAATATGAAGTTTCAACATGATGTTAACAATAATTCATAATCTTTCATCAATTAACGATTTTTTCCACCCATTCCCAAAACTCCAAATTTGACCCCTTAAGGGTTGAATTTCGCGAAATAACGTAACATCACAGAACACATATACAAAGTTTAGAAGACAAACTGACGTATAAAATTTATATTATACAGTTACCCTGTACATAGAAGCACACTGACATTGAGTTTGACGTTGAAAATGTCTTTATTTATTAAATAAAGACAAAAACTTTGGATAAATGTAGTTTTTTCGATTTTTCTTCAATGTCCAGAACCATCTGGGGATGGGGTCAGTGTGGGCTTCCTATCTGAGCTGCGGGGCGCTGACCCTGTATGATGGTGACTATGAGAAAATGCCACTCACTCCGGAGGTCTCGGGAAGCGGTGCATGGCTCCATGTGGTGTGGGACGGCTGGTCTGTACGAAACTCGTCGAGGAACACTTCTTCTTTTTCTTCCCCTTTGTTCGAACTTTTCAGGATGTTGTCACTTAGCCTCACTGTTTGATTTGTTGTAGAATACACTGGGCGAAATCCTACTTGTTCTTTTGGTAGAAAGTTTTTTGCCATCGTGGCTTTTCTTATTTTGTGGAGGATGCATTTCTCCGGAATATTTCCGATGGCGGGAAGGATACATTATCCCTGGGATAAAAAATAAAGGAAAAAATGTTTCGCAAGGATACAGTGTATATTAATCTTTTTGCTGACGACACTTCTATTGTCTGGCGCAATTTGGATGATTACGTACTGGGTCGTAATGGCTAATGTTGATGTCATTAAGGACTGGTTTGGTGCCAATCCACTCACAATCAATGTGTATAGGACATGTCTGATGTCTTTCAAGAGTTCTATAGGATGAATTCTCCTTGACTCCATCACGTTGGCATACAGAGACCATTCATTATCCTTCAGAGTTACCATGGATAGGGACTTGAAGTTTGTTGAGCATATTGCCAGGGTAAGCAATAGATAGGCATCTAGATGATATGCCGTCGGGGTTTCTGCTAGAGAGTTGCACCCTCTAATGACGAAAAGTGTTCATCTCTCATTGGTGGAGTTCCATTTGCATTATGGAATTATTGCCCTATGGGGTGATGAAAGCCATTGCTCATTGAATTTTCTGTTTGTGCTTCAAAAGCGATCAATCCGGTTATTGTATGGAATAGATCCTCGTGAATCGTGCTGACTGGTCTTTGGGAGGAATAGAATGTTGGCTCTGGCTTCTTGGTTCATTTTAGAAGTAACAACCTCTCTTGTTTCGCCATGAATGCTTATGCTCACTACGTATGCTTTGTCTTTGAATTAAAATTCATTCGATGATGACATCGTATCCATCCTAACAGCTGATGTCATTCAAATCCGTGACACAGATAGACACCATGGGTGCTTTATTCGATTATCGCACGCGAGTTGAGTTAGTTAGTTTGTTCATATTGGCAAAAAATGTGAGACATTGTTCCAAGTTCTGAATAAATGGAATAGGTATATTAGTTGTCACAAATCACATCTCGTCTATCTCAACAAAAAACGCAACTAGTGAGTAACATTTCTACTTATGTGGAGAAATTGTCTCGAGAGCATTAATATCTAAAACAGTGAAAACATGTACCTACTAACATATTCCTCTACAAAATAGACAAAACATTATCAGGTACATGACTGTAATTAGCTGATTACCAACTTGACAATTAACATTCAGAAACAATGAGTTTCGAGTCATTCCGCAATGTTTTTTCTTTGTTTCCGGAGAACTTGAATTTCATGCCACATTTAACACATAATGAAGCGGTTCAATCTGACAGTTATTCAATAAAGGAAAAACGTTATCTCAAACTAATGTCTTTCTGGACCTATTATTGCCTATAGGATCCGAGTTTTTGTTAGATTTTTATACGGGGATAGCCATTCATATCAATAGAAATTGGTGATATCCATATTGAAAAGGTCCGGTATAAATCTAAGTATTTGTTTCAGCATTCCCTTGCCCAACAGAATATTATCGTTCAATTTCATGACTACAAAGGATAAGGTGAGTCCGCTTTTTCGAAATGTGTTTTATGTCTGGAAATGCATAAGTATTGGATGTTATTGATTCACATTGGATTAAGAGGTGGAAATGTAGACTTATCCAAGTCGGACGCAGAACAAAGCCTGTCAAAATGGACTGTGATGTCTAAAATCATTGAATCAACAACCAAAATTTTTGTTTATGAACAATGTAGCCTAGGGTAGACCATCAAACGCTCCAGAATCGTTCAGACTGGAGCACGTACTCACCGAGCAGTACCAATGCAAAGTTGAAAATAGGCACGAATTGTTTCTTCATCAAAACAAATATCGACGACGGGTCCGGGCGTTTTTTTTTCTTATGTATCCGATATTCAGGTTGGTCTGTTTTAAAATTGAAACCCTGTATAAACAAACGAAAAGTGATCACAGACATAGCAAAACGTGATAAATAAGTCGTGGGATAGACTTTACGCGGCCTCTTTACATGGCGTTGACACATCGCAAATAAGAATTCAAAAATAAGCAAGGAATGACATAGTCAAAACAAAAACTTTCCTTGTTTTCATATCTCGCAACTCAAACTTGGATTGGGACAAAAAATGTTCGAATTTTATTCATGACAAAATCTCACAAGAAAACGACCCTATCGACAAACAATAATATGTCACAGAGTGAATCTCTCTTTTGAGTGTTCTTTCGATATAAATAAGCTGCTGAGACTGACAATCATTCAGCGGAGATATTTTTTCTTGGTGATTACTTTCAACAAACGAACAAAAGTATTGAAGAAAAAAAGTTTTCCGAATTCGAATATGACATAATAATATGTAGATACAGCACATAGCAGAACTTTGAACAGATTGTGGATGTTGACCAGATTTCCCCTTCAATTGACTCATCATGCATAACTACGACTTCAAGGAGACAGGATTTTGAATAAAAATGCAGTAAAAGTGAAGCATACACAGAAAGTAATCAAAGCAATAAAGAAGATGGGGATGTATTGTCCTGCGATAAACTATCATAACCAAATTGAAGAAGAAACGATTTATTTTGAAACTTTCTCTGTTCTTATAATGACGTCAAGACAGGTTCTTTTATCTGAACAAAGTTGTTGGTTCCTTATTGAGTCAGGTTGTTTTAAATAATGATGAATTTTCTCGTCCAATAGTCTCAATGTGGAAATGGTTTTTCGTGGGAATAATGGACAGTTGTGCGATGGAAAACCTCTATTTATCTATCAGCTACGTTTCGACATTTGTTTCATGTCTTCATCAGGCGTTAAGATTAAAAAGGTATACAACAAATTGACAAGTAAATAGCACGAACCACATTGATCAAAACATTAAAATATCAAAACTCGATAAAATGGTGATCACAGATAATAATAACATGTCAGCAACACAAGACATTCAAAATCAACGATACATATTTTGCTAGCAGGTTTATACAGTACCAAAATAATAATAACAGTTTGGTACTGTATAAACCTGCTAGCAAAATATGTATCGTTGATTTTGAATGTCTTGTGTTGCTGACATGTTATTATTATGTGTGATCACTATTTTATCGAGTTTTAATATTTTAATGTTTTGATCAATGTGGTTCGTGCTATTTACTTGTCAATTTGTTGTATACCTTTTTAATCTTAACGCCTGATGAAGACATGAAACAAATGTCGAAACGTAGCTGATAGATAAATAGAGGTTTTCCATCGCACAACTGTCCATTATTCCCACGAAAAACCATTTCCACGTTGTTTTAAATGAATATTTGTCAAACTATGAAACCAAATAATAGTTATTTATGGTACTAGTGCGTTGTGTTGAAAATAAGTCACGCGAGAAAGATTTGTATACACTCTCAAGTGACTTGTGGAACAAGTCGCACGAGTGCCATACAATGTTTTATCCAACAAATGGAGAAAATCGTTTATTTATGAGATAATTATTGGATATAAGTTTCAGTGTCAGAATGACTAGACCGTGACATGTTTAGGTTTTGGTCAAAATAGGTTATTGTTTGTTTGATTACCACGGTGCGTTATGTTCCACAAGTCACTAGGAATCTTTCTCGCGTGACTGATTTTCAACACAACTCACACAAAATGACTAGACAATGACATGTTTAGATTTTGGTCAAAATAGGTTATTGTTTGTTTGATTGCCACGGTGCGTTATGTTCCACAAGTCACTAGGAATCTTTCTCGCGTGGCTTATATTCAACACAACGCACTATCATAAATAACGATTATTTGAATATAATATGGGTATGATGAAATCATTGAAAAACTGGTATAGCTCTGGAGAATGGAAGTTGATTCACTCCTAATCACACCAAAAAAAGAAGAGGTGCAAATAAAAAAATATCGCTCCTGTAATAAATGGACAATCTCCAATGATTCAGTTCAAGTGTTGTGAAAAACAGGAATATTAGATTAGAATACTGATCGAAACATGTATAAGATAATGTGACGAGGACCCTATTCAACTAAGGCATGATTTGGTGGTTGGCAGAGAAATGGATGTTCAGATATCAATAATTTAATTGAAACCTATTGTATCAATAATATTATCAATCAATGCAACAATAGCTTTGCCCAACCAAAATGATAAAATGCTTAAAACCTGTTGATGAGTTTAGGTCGTTAACACAATGACTATAAAACAAGTATGGAATGTCAAATGGGCTGTTTCAAAATGATGGATTTGAAGTTTGACGTATGTTGACAATTTGACGAATTTTCTGAATGGCTCTTGAACAGTGGAGCAATGGGATCAGATATTTCATTGGTTGAAAACAATTTAGTGATGAAAAAAAAAACCACTGGTATAAGTACACACAAAATCTACAAAAGTCAGTAGAATCTTCAAAAGTCGGCCTTCAAAACGCTCAATTATTCGAAAAAATCCGTTCATTCGTTTCAAAGTAACAGCTCATTGAATATGGCCAAAAAAATTGCTACATTCTTTATTTTGACGAGCAGTTTAGATCAGTGAAATAGGAATTTTCATGAACAAAATAGTCCCCTTGGTAATTTAGAGACATCTCGAACTAAATTTTCCAGATACACAAATTTGAAAATAAAAGTTCTTTAGACGGTCTATTTCCAGAATATTATAAAGAGTGATTTATTTGGACTTTTGTTGTCAAATTGTGAATAAAACACATAAAATGAAATTGGATGACGGAATCTTTATCATGAACTTAAAAATCAGTCTTTGAATTTTGATTTTTGACAATAATTTCTGTTAAATGATGGCCGCGACTACGCCGAATGTCTAGAAGGGTCCAATTTTGGATCACTCTTTTCAGCATTGCGATCGGTATTTTCCCAATATGCGAGTTATGTTGGCTTCGCAATCCTTAATGGAAGCTAGCTTGTACTTTTCTTTTTGGGTTTATGTGAAGTCAAAAGATTTCGTCGATAAGCCAGCTAAGATTCAGAAATTGCAAATCATTACTTGCCCAATTAGGCAGATATCGTTCGCACTACTCAAAAGGATGAGATGAAAATGGAGCTTCCGAATGAACTAAATTGAATTATTTCCACTAATTGATTGTTGTTCTTCCAGGTCATGCTAAAGGTTCCGCCATCTAATTCCATTTCATGTGTTTTATTGACAATTAAAAAAAAAGAGGTCTCAATGAATCAGCCTTTCTATTCTATTATTTGGTATTCAAAATAGAGACTCAGGGAAAAAAATCTGTTCAGTAATGTGCCCAAGAGAAAATGCTGAAAATATATTTCAAGTTTCTAGGATTGCCGCAAGAGGGCATAACGGTACTGTGAAAACAAAAAATCAATACATTTTCGGAATTTTTTCCATTGAATGTGTCAAAAAGATACACATCATACTTGTTTTGATTCGCGTTTAACATTTTCTTCAGCTGATGTTAAAGAAGAAAGCTGATAAGTGAGAATGACAACTATTTTTCGTTTTTCTTTTCTACGAGCAGCTGACGAGTAGAATACAGTGCACCACTCGCCAAAAATAATACAGTGTACCAGTAAACATCTTATTCCAAAAATATTAAAAAAAAAAATGAAATTAACTTAAAAAAACACAAAAAAACTAGTGCAAATGCTCAACATCCCCACGATTGGCAAGGCACTCCTATTTTTTTGACACATTCAAATTTACAGGGGCTGTTTCACAAGTATTCCTCGAGGGATTCCTGATGAAGTCTCCATACCTTTTCTATTTCAAAAGATATAGAAAAATTACCTGCATGAAAGTGGCAGGAAATAATCCAAATAACACGATGGAGACATCTATTTAGTGGGTTTGCATTCGAAAATTTCGAGAAAACCTCAAATACAGGTTTGACTTTCACAATTCATGTTGTGTGGTCGGCTAAAGCAAATAAAATCGACCCCGAGAAAATGTACCAGAAAAAGCAGATTTTCGTCTTCAAAATGAGTTTGAAGAACAGTCAAATCGGTAAAGGAATTTCGAAGTTATAGGCAATTTAGTAACAGTAAGTTTGACGGCCTGTAGCTGTCTTATTTGACAACTTGAAGAGAGAAGTGTTAGGGGGCAATTTTGTAGACAATATCGTCTTGAATCTGTTTCCATATTGTTTTTTGATAGTTTGATGAGAAAAATTTCGGAAAAGTGTTGATTTTCTGTGTTCACAGTACCGTTACGCCCCCTTGCGGCGATCCTAGAAGTTTGAAATATATTTCCAGCATTCTCTCTTTGGTACATTACTATACAGATTTTTTTTCCTGGATCTCTATGATGAATAGTTTACAAGAACTGGCACCCTGTCGCTGAAAATGAATCACCCTGTACAGTGCTTCCAATCTAATTTTCCACACTTTCAAGGCTGTAGAATATTTATTTTTTGAGCTAAAAGGTCGAACAAAAAAAGGAATTGTAGGGTTTTTCGTGAAGTTTTGTGCTCTTGAGTCAAATATTTAGTAATTGACATAAATTACTTTTTTTTCAACGGCACACCCTATACATCGTTACACATTTAGAAAGGCATCTTTTTTCTGATCACGAAAATATAGCACACATGTCCTTTTTATTTAATCGTTTAGCGCAAATTGGTATAAATATGATTGAAATTATTGTATTTTTTCAGCATGAAGACACACGAGTTTATTCATTTGTTTCCAATAATTGTCACGGTTTCACTCGAATTGTTCTACGTGAATACGGTTCCATTACAGTAATTTGGTAAAAATAAATAAATGTGTTAAATTTTGATTTGAGCAATTCATCAAAATGCTGTATTTACAAACCAGAAAATCTTCTATATCATGGTAAGTGTGATTGTAAATTACAATTTCAACCAGACTTATATCAATTTCATCTATAAAAAGGTGCCTCTTTGAATATGTAATGATATGTAGGGTGTGCCATTTTGAAAAAAGTAAGGTATGTCAATAATTTTGACATTTGACAATTCACGAAAAACCCTACAATTCGTTATTTTGTTCGACCTTTCAGCTCAAAAAGTGAATATTTTACAGCCTTTTGAAAGTGTGACAAATTTAATTGAAAGCACTGTACAAATGAGCCAAGAAGCACCCTATCAAGTATAAATCTTGATAGGAATGAAACTTGAACTTGAAATATAAATGTGAGGTGGTTGTTATAGATGATGTGAAATGATTTATTAAAAGGTTTGCAACAACACAATATCACACACACCTCCAAAAGTCTTGGACACTCCATGTTTTTTCCCCATTTCTAGAGATACCAAAAATCTGGTCACATAGATAATAACTCAATTCTTTTTCCCAGCACCTAAACTTGGACTTTTCTTTTGCTAAAAAGTCATTGTGCCTTTTTGACCTCTGAGTTTTACAAGATTTTTTTTTGGGTATTTCGCCACACCCTATCAAAAAAAAACCATCAAACTAGTGTTTATATACCGGATCTTTTATATTATTTGAAAACAAGTCTATTAGTGAACAATAAAACCTATCAATATCAATCGTTTCGGATGCGAATCTGCTTCCGTCGTCAGTGGTGCCCGAAAAAGGAACAATTAATTCAAATTCAAAAAATATTGTTCGTTATTGTCTGATTGCGCAGTAAAATTGGCTTTTTTGTGTTTATGTCACAAAATGTCACATTGACTGACATTGAAGTATACAGTTTGTCCAGAATAAAATGATGTACATGGAGATATTGGAAATTGTAAGAGATACGACGTCGCTCAAATGGAAGAAAAGTTGCGTATTTGTATGCCCAAAAATATTATAGCTTTGTTTTAGTTTGAATCGATAAGGTAATGTAGATACAGGGTGAAAAAGAAAAATGTCAATTTTTGAAACACCACAATATTTCGCTTATTATTACAGCATACATTTCCAAATTTTCAGGATATGAGAAAAAGGATACGTCGATTTTGAAAATGGCATCAAAAAAATTGTAGGCCATTTATGTTGCGTCCGGCCAAGGACCACTTTTGTTTTTCTTTAGAGAGCCATATTGAATTTCTTCATTTTCAAAATCCGTATTAAAAATGATTTCCAATAACATGACTTTCATAAAAAAACAGACTTGACTTTGACTGGGCGCAACATAGGAGGCCTAAACTTTTTTTGATGCCGTTTTTAGAATCGTCGTATCCTCTTATCCATTATCCTGAAAATTTAAAAGTTTTAGCTTTTATAATAAGCAAAATATTGTGGTTCTTTGAAAAAGTGCCTTTGCTTTTTCACCCTGTATTTACATTACGGTATCGATTCCAAATAAGACAAAGGTGGAATATTTTTGGGCATACAAAGACGCTACTTTTCTCTTATTTAAGCAACGTCGTATCTCTTACCGTTTCCAATATCCCCATATAGTGCCATGTACATCATTTTATTCTGGACACACTGTATAGTGTTGATTGTTCAATTTCTTGATACAGGTAACCATATAATACTCAGATTTACATAGCAAGTTGCTACACATTCATTAGAATCTAACATTATATATGCACTTTCTTCAAGTTTACGTTCTTTAGAACATGGTTCCTTTGCTAAGATTTTTGAATTATCCCAATTTATTTGATGATTATTATCAAATGCATGTTGACAAATTCCCGATCTATGAAACTCCCTTTTTTTTCATGTATGATTTATGTTACTCTTTTTTAAAGGTCGTGAGGTCTCTCTAATATAGAATTTATTACATTCATAAGAAATTTTATAAATTACATTTTTAGTGGACTCATTAATTATATTAGTGCTAGTATTTTTAAATTAGAGCAAAGTGTGTTTTGAAAATGGTTCGTATGTTATATGTTTGACCTAAACGTTTGAGTTTATGAGAAATTCCAGGTAGGTATGGAATAATTAAATTAGTTACAGGTACATTCTGTTCTCGTTGTCTAGTTTGTTCAAAAGTATCAATACACTTTTCGATAATATCTTTTATGAAATCTTTTTCCGATTCAAAATTTTCATCATAAATTATTTTTGCTCTACCTATCATATTATAGACTTTTCACCACACTTTCTTCAATATTCAATGGATGATTCGAATTGAAATTTAGATACCTATTTGTGTGAGTTGTTTTTTTGTAATTTTTGGCTTTAAATTTCTGAAAATCTTTTTTTTATCAGTATATCTGAAAAAGGAATTTCATTATTTTGTTCTTTTTCAATTGTAAATTTGATCGTGGGCTCTTTATCATTAATGTGAATTAAAAAATCATCAAGTTTTTGTTCATCATATTCATATCTAGAAAAAATGTCATCTACATATCTCCAACAAATCATTGGTTTGTATCTATATGTTTCTACATGAATTGTTTCAAAACGTTCCATGAAAATATATCTTGAAAGTGGAGATAAAGGAGAATCCTAGCCAATCCAAAATCTTCTTGATAAAATCCATTATTGTAGTATATTTTATCTCCGTCTTTCGGTTGAGCAGTACAACTTCATATTATTTCGCGTATATTAAACGGTGCAGCATGTCAGACAGGATCGAAGGAATTCTAGAAACTGTATCGGAGAAAAGTGAAGAAGTGCTTGGATTCAGGGGGGGAGTTGAGTATTGGCTTTCGAAACGATAAGACGTACCGGAGGGAAAGAAATCACGTGACGCGACGTTCTTGAAGTAATTATGGGTTTCTTTTTTCTCGTTTCGAATTCCTATTTTGTGTTGGTTGACAGCCATTGTGACGAAAGTGAAATTGACGATTCAGCTGAGACGAGTTATTCTTTGTGTTCAATTTGAAGCCATTATTTGTGTTGTGTATAATAGGCCCTGTGACTGTGAAGACGTTTTTTTGATTTATTGTGGTGTGCCTTCGAGCTTGAAGTGTACATACTGGACTGTTCTACCGTTTATTCAATCATTTTTCATCATTAAACATCAATATATTCTCCCGGAAAACTACCAGGGACTTTCAATTCATCCACCCTTAGACAACGCTGGAAAAAGTCTACTTTATTATATTGAAAATAATGTTGTTTTAGCACAATTTGTTAAAAGTTCTAGAATAGCATTATTATCCAGGTCTGTTCTTTCTTTTAAATGTGTATCATTTTCAAGTCTATCTTTTATGATCATCAATGTTTTATCAACAGGTACATTAGTGAAAAGACTTACTACATCAAAACTTACAAGAAGATTATTGGGATTATAATTGATATTTGATAATTTCTCTAAGAAATGTTGTGAATTTTTTATGTATGATTGTGTGTTGCCTGTTGGAGGAGTGGGTATGTTTAATAAAAATCTTGCTAATGGATGAGTTAGTGAGTTAATGCTACTGACTATTGGCCCTAATGATATATTTGTTTATGTATTTTAGGTACACCGTGAAAATATGGTGCTTTACTATTATGTGGTGTCAGTCTACATCACAGAAAACATATACAAAGTTTGGAAGAAAAACGTAAATGGAGGGTGGGGCCTAAGTGAAAGCTTTGATTCACATCCACGGAGAGGCGCTGTTGTGCCTGGAGTTCATTAGATCTCGAGATGGCGGTATGTGGAATGCCACATGACAGCTTATTAGCTTGTCATGATGATAGATGAAGTCATTTGAATGTCACCCTTTATCTTCATGTTTTTTGTGATGCTTTGATTCCTCTCTAAGTGAAAAAATGCCCTGGTAATCCTCATCAAAAAACCTATAAGAACGCAGAATACAACCCGGAATACTAGAGGCTCATCAATGTTCCAGCCGTCATCGGAAAAGTTCCGGAGAAATGCATCCTCCACGAAAAAATGAAAGTCACGATGGCAAAAAAACTTCTTCCAGAAGAACAAATGAGATTTTGCCCACTGTATTCTACAACAAATCAAACAGTGAGGCTAAGTGACACCATCCTGGAAAGGTCGAACAAAGGGGAAGAAACATAAGAAGTGTTCCTTGACGAGTTTCGTTCAGACCAGCCGTCCCATACCACATGGAGTCATGTGCTTAACTAGCTCTTTTAAGAATTCGTGTTGATTTTTCATTAGTGTATGATGTTTCAAGTCTAATTGCTTTATGTCAAATGTTATGTTGTCTACATCTACCAAGAAAAGTGAATGACTTTTCTGAATGAGATAGTTTTTTCATATCATTTTCTAATGATCTAGAAACAGAACATAAATAAGCCCCATACCTGTCAAGTGGATGTGCTCTGTAGTTTTGTGGGGCATCCATGATTTACCAGATTTTTTTTGGGTATTTCGCCATACCCTATCAAAAAAAAACAATCAAACTAGTGTTTATGTACCGGATCTTCTATATTATCTGAAAACAAAGTCTATTAGTGAACAATAAAACCTATCAATATCAAACGTTTCAGGAGCGAATCTGCTTCCGTCGTCAGTTGAACCTGATGAAGAAACAATTAATTCAAATAAAAAAAAAGTGAATTATAAATACTTAACATATGTAAAGGTGAACAATCAACACCATACACTTCAATGTCAGTGAAATTGACATTTTGTGACATAAACACAAAAAAGCCAATTTTACTGCGAAATCAGACAAAAACGAACAATATTTTTTGAATTTGAATTGATTTTTTTTTACGTTTCACTGACGACGGAAGTAGATTCGCTTCCGAATCGTTTGATATTAATAGGATTTATTGTTAACTGATAGACTTTTTTTCTGATAATATAGAAGATCCGGTATATAAACACCTGTTTGTTTGTTTTTTCATAAATAATCAAGATTCTTCTGTATAATGAGATTTTATGTTTTTAGAAGCGTGATAGAAAATGGCAGCTTGTATTTGTTACGTCAGCTCTGAAATTACTATTATGACATAATCTTACCCAATTTGGAATCACAACTGTTTACGAGAATGTTGGGATGCTGGCGATAAAAACACAGTTATTGGTGTGGAAAAAGAAAGAAAGTTTCCTTCTGGTGTCATTAAAATGGCACACATAAGTCACAAGTGGTTTTTATCACACACGACGAAATTTTCCAACGCTAGAAAAACGATTGTCGTTTTATTGTTTGTGTACGGAGGGCGAAGAGCAATAATTAAGACATGAAAACTTGAAATATATTATGTTCGACAATCTGGTCCAATGATTATAATTGTTATCATTACAATGCTCATGATCATTGAACAGTTGATTGATGACTCAGATGATGAAGACTGTGTCAAAATACATCAACCCAAAATTCGGTGCATGTTCAACCGATCACCACGTGAATTCCTGTGTTTTGATTGCCATGTCTACACATTCTCGTTAGAAATGAAATTGCCTTCCGATAGCGCTATATTCCGTGCCAGTTATTGTTATTTCATGTTGCGCCTGCTTACGTTCGCGATGTTTGACCCAATGACGCGGAAACTGCTACCACTGTGGACGAAGCTATGATCATATAACTAAAGATAAAACATCTCATTCATAAACTGTGAAAAATTGTGTGGCCAAGATCGAACATAGGCGAGACGAGGGGACGAGTTGATCGGGGCACTGAGTGGGGATACATTTGCACCTAATAGGAATGTGCTCCTGCTACTACAAGCTAAGCACCAGTGGCGTAACTATTTTCAGGCTCATTTCCATGATTATTTTGGTTCTGTATATAAAAAAAAATAAGAGTGATTGAAATTTGATAAAATTATCAGAATTTCGCCTTTAATCCACAATTTTTTTAAATGAAGATAAAAATATACCTAGGCTTATAAAAAGGAAATATCAGAATACGTGAACGATCATGTGGATGCTTATTTATGTAATAGCAAGCCTAGAAAAAAAGGGTCTTTCTTTAGTTATGAAGAGAAATCGGCCATGGTCTGAAAAAGATTCTTCAATCAAATAAAGAAAATGAGTGATCAACGTCTTAAGGCCTGAAATACATATTTGAGGCCTTCAATTGTTCCTTCATTTATTTGAGTGTCTGGCCAAGTGAATGTAAAATATAATGAACACTGTATAATAGATGGAAAACCTGAAAGCAGTGAATTTTTGCCTTTGTAAATTTTCTGAATAGTCTGATTTCCATATTTTGTAATGAAAAACTACAAATGCAAGTCCAAGATTGGGAACATATGTCTTGACAGTTATTTAATATTGTTTTGTATCTACTTGTTCAAAATGTTTGGGTTGTTTGGTATTTTTTTAAATTTTGGCCTTGAAAACTACAAATTTTGTTCAACATCCTAAGAGTCATAATCTTTGTGCCACTCATTGCCACATTGAATTTTATCACTGATCAATAATAATTGTTATTTAAACGCAATTCAATGTTCAATAATCCATGAAGGGTGGCTCCAGAATTCCTAAATTCTGATTTACTGCATGCTTGACATTTGCCAGTCATTTCAAAAGTTAACGTCCATATAAGTAAATAATAAAACAATACATACTAAATCGGAATAATAACGTAATACAAATTCACAAAATCAATACACAACCCAAATCAAAGAGTATGAGACGCCAATGATATTTTCAAAACATTCGAGTGACAAAACCGGAATATGAATGGAAAAACCGGTCGTTAGGGGTGGACCCAATGTGCGTTGCCGTACTTCAGCTTTTTCAATTTTTAGAAGAAAATTGATGTTTTTCTGAACCCTAATGACCTGAACAAATCTTAAAGATATGTTTCAATTTGAACAAAAAGGTCCTCATCAAATTATTTTATTGAATTGGGAGAATCTCTGCACTAAAAATAACAGTTTAATGTTGGCTACTTTGCTGGTATCGTATGCATTTCAATGCTTTGCTATGTTTGATTTATAGTTATTAGATCATTGGGACGAACTATGGCATTCTCGAATTTTCCCCACGCATCCAGTAAGTGTCAGTGCGTTCTAGATTATACATTGGTATTCTGAAGGTTTTGGTGGAGGACATAAGGAGTTCAGTTCAGTCGTGAATCAACAGTTACGAATTAGTTCGAGATATGAATAAGTGCGAATAAGAATTAGTATAAATGTGTGTGAAGCTTAATTCAGTGTTAGTTTGTGTAAATAAATCAGTTTGAATCGTATAAGTGTCAAAAAGGTCCCCCCTTCCAACTTTTGAACCGTTTGAAATAGTTTTGACACACCATATCTGAGGACATTCTGCATTTTTTGACATAGTTGTGACAGCTGAAAATTTCAAAATGACAGCTGGGTGTTTGAACAAATAAAATTGAAAGGAGGGTTGAGTGATACCTTATTTCGAAGGCCTTTCGACACTGACTAAAATTGCCAAGTTTCAAGCCTCTGCTGTCATTCCTGTTGACGTGGGAGCTTGTGAAAAAAAATATTTTTTTTTACCTAATTATTACTTACCCGGAAGAGTTGACTTCTTCAAATTAAAATAATTTGATGAAAGGCAGAAGATCTTTAAAATGAGCTATTACTTAACCCATTTAACGATTATTTATTCTACTTTTTTTTCTATTTATTTTTTTTTTAATTTATTTTTTTTGTGATATTTATAGTCGTCAAAAATATTGAGTGCTTGAATGTTTGACAACCTGTATGATAAAGACTTGGAGACAAATGGATTTGGATAGCTTGAACCTTCAACTACAAAAAAGTACTAGTATCCATGGGAATGGACACTTTACCACTTCCTGTTCCTGAATTCAATCGTTTTCTAGGCCTGACGATTTATACCTCATTGAAATTCGAGGAACACATATCTGGGGTGTGTAATAAAGTCTCTTCTGGGTGTTATGCTGTTAAAATAATTGAAAGTAGTCTGGGTTTCGCTATGGTCAGAAATGCATACTATGCTGTTATTGAAAGTCATCTTCGCTACGGCATTGCCTTTTGGGAAGTTTGTCCTCAGTATTCGTTTACATCGGTATTTTTACTCCAGAAAAGGGCTATTCGTTATCTATGTGGAGCCAAAGTTCGAGAATCCTGTCGTCAATTCTTTAATCAGTGTGGTATATTAACACTATGTTCCTTATTCATACTGGAGACAGTGATCTTAATCTTCAAGAAACACAGGAATGAACTTAATCAGATTGGATCATATCCAACTCGTGTTTCGTGAAAAAGTCTTTTATTTTTGAAGGCAAAAAACTTTTTAATCATCTGCCAACACGGGTTAGAAAAATGAATTCCCCGAATATGTTTAAGAATGCTGTGAAAAGGGTATTGGCAGCGGGGACATACTATACCCTAGAAGAATATTATGAGACTGTATTTGACTGATATTATCTGTTAGTGTTTCGCACAATGTTTTAGATTAAAACTTATTTGTCTTTCTATGTAAATACAATTGCGGATCTTATTTTATTATAGTGTTTAGTGTTGATTGATGTCTGTCAAGATTTATAACCTTTGTCCAGTTTTTTTATTTTATCTTTACAATTTATACTGGATTTGTTTTGTTTATATTTATTCAGCAAAGGCTTTGTTAATAACGAGTTAAAACAATAAAGCTATTTTAGTCTTTGACTTTGACTTTGACATTTTCGATAAAATGAGCCGTTTTGGAAAAAAATATACCTATATATATTTATTCGAAAAGCCATGATGAGAGGTGTCCTCAACAAAAAATTTTGGAAAAATTTAAACTCATGTTTTGTTTGATTATGGAAATCAACTTGAAAAAAGAATGTTAAATTCAAGGAAAACATTGGTTGACATTTTTAAAAATAATTTCGTTATGGACACCACTTCATCATGGCTTTTTTCGAGGTTTTCGTCAATGAAAATATTTTTTTTTCTCCAGAACGGTTCATTTTATCGATAATGAACAAGAGTTATTTTTCTGAAGTTCAAGCTATCAAAATTTACTTTTTCCAAGTCTTTATCGCACATTGCGATAAAAAGTTGAGCAATAATATGTAGAACCTAGTCCGGCCATGGTAAACAAAATAAGGTAGATGTGTTTAAAGGATACTAATTTGACCGATCCGTTGTAGTGTTAATCATATCATATTGAGTACTTTAAAAGTTATTTGCGGAGGAAAATTTCGACCGGCGCCCATCAGGGGGCCATAACTTGGTAGAAAGGACCTCTAGGGAAAAGAATTATTGGAACTTTTTATCATCTTTTGCACGTTATACAAGTACACTAGAGATTTTCAACATTTTCCGGGACCCCCGGAATAATAGAATATTTTGATGTCAAAAGTAGGATTTTTTTTGTGCTATAGAGTCGGACATAGATAGTCGTTGTTATGGATTTGAGCTTCGAGGCAAGTTTCACTGAACGGAACGGTCGTCGAACAAGAAGGGAGTTGGAGAAAACTGATTCACAAGGCTTCACTGTCGGCGTAGAGGTCGATACGTTTCAGCTCGAGATTCCTGATCCTTAAGCAGTTGAGACATTCTCCAAGAGCGTGAAGGACCAAATGTAGGAGAACTCGACATAATTGGAAGAGAAGTTCGAGCAATGTTCTAGAGCTAAATATTAAAAATTATTGGAAGAGAAGTTCGAAGAATCTTTCAGATCTATGGAAGATGACTCAAGCTCCAGAGCTATGGAGGAGAAAATCAAGAAACAGCTGGCGGACAACTACAACTATGTGGAGGATCATGTACCTAACAGAAGATATTGTGAATCTTAAGAAATGGTTCAAAGACACAGCACAGAAGAGACTTTGAAACACGTAATTGAGAAAGTGAGAAGTGGTACCCTCAACCAACCAGAGGTTGCGATAGTGAGTCAAGTTTCGATTGCCAAGATATAAGATCATACCATCAGAGTCCTCATAAAAGCCCGACACTTTGATGGCAAGCTATTCTGGAACAATTAACATCACCCGTTCGAGACAGCAGTGAGGGCAAATGGATGAACCGCAACCGAAAAAGCCCTGGCATCAACTCTGGCTAATTCAACCGCACCAGAGAATGTTATGTAGAGGCTTGTTTCAGGATCTTTTGAATGGATTGGTCGAAGCACTGATCAATTTCCTGGAATTAAAAGGGGCGAAACAGTCCGTCAAGCTGTGCGACTAAGATGATCATCAGACTCAACATTGTCATAACACCGAATTTTGCCTTTGAACATTACGCAGCCTGTTAGGAACAATTCAGGAAGATATGCTCTGGGGAGAGGGCAATGATATAAAACATCTCTAGAGCGGCCCAAGTCGTGGCAGACCAGCGCTGCTCACCAGAGATTCGCGAAGTTTGAGCCACGCGAAAACTGCTACTATGGTGGAAGAAGGATACCATTCTCGAATTTTCCCCACCCATCCAGTACGTGTCAGTGCGTTCCAGGTTATACGATTGAATTTTGGAGGTTATGGCCTAGGGAATAAGGATGTTCGAAAAGCAGCTCAGTTCACTCGTGAATATAATGTTCCATACTGTTGTTATTGCGAATATTTTCCGGCTAAAGATCTACACCGCTCCTACCAACCACAGAGATGATACTCAATCAAAAGCACAACTGAAAAAACATACAACCTGCATAAATTCACCGTCATTTCTGCTTGAGTTAGCCTATTCTCATTTCACCTGTTTTCACAATGTTGGTTTAGAGAATTCTTTCAATCAAATTAAAAAACTGGAGACAACTACTTGAACAGTAATCGGCTTGTATCTCGACTCAACAAATGGTGTCATTATCTTGAAGTTGGTCACGCTTTCGAGTAGAGATTTTGAATAATAATTGACAATAAACTTTTTCAGTTCAGCTTGGAGTACACCATAACTGTCCCAAAAAAACACTTTAGAGTGGTTCTGAAGTATTTTTTTGGGACAGTTATGATTTCTTGAGACTTGATCGCTCATTATCAAAACGACTAGAAATAAAAGTTCTATGACCTATATAAATGTACTTCCAAGGTGGATGCTTCAGCGGAAAGTGACCAAGTTGATCTCCGGATCCATTGAACCTCTTTTTGTGCAGCTGGTAATGTTGAATATTCGTTCGCAAAGATATGAGTGAAAACAGTCTCTACAAAGAATTTGAGTCCGCAATTTAGTTTTGATTATTTTTTGGCCATTCAGAATAAAGTAGATTGATTGTAGAAGCTTGAATTTCAGTTCTCTCAATAGTCTTCTTTCCACTCATGAAACTGCTCTACAACCTTGGATGTATTCACGTGTTAATGTTCATCAATTGATTCCACTTCCAATAAATAGAGAGGTTTATCATTTCCTGCGATGATTTGTGGTGTTTCCGTAATCAATTTTAGGCCTGACCGGTGAACTATCGGGAGGAAGTATCGAGATGATTAATTGCGTGGAGAAGTGATAAAATGATGTTCGATGAAATGGTTCTCGATTTTCTGTATAGAACAAGTTGCATTAAGGATATGAGTGTTAATTATTGTGGTAATCATTCAAGTGTAATGTTTACAAGTGTTTAGCTGCTACCAAAGATTGATGCATTGTCGTATTCGTGAGGCTAAGATCACATTGGATGCGTACTCTGACGACCATTGAGTCATCCATAGACGGACGACTTTGGGTTGGTCTGATTGCATGCTAATACACTGACGACTATTCCGCATGGAATATAACCAGTTCAATATATCAGCCAGTATTTGTTTTCATCGTCCGACTACGCACGAGGGATAGTCGTCAGAGATCGCATCCAATGTAACTTTATCCTTAGGATCATACCGTTTGTTAGGATCATACAGTCATCTGGATTTTTCATGTTCACACCTGATTGATATTCTAATTTGTGAATGAAATTTTGTATTCCCAATTCACGCGAATCAAGACTTATCCAACTGATCCACTGCAACAAAGATTTAGAAACGAAAACATGTATATCATGAGGGTCTCGTGATATCCGTTGTTCGCATGGTTGAGAAAATTGTTCAAGAACTTTTTTATTTTAACCTATTTCTGCTGCTTTGATTAGAAAAAAATATTATGCTGAACGAGTTTCCATAGCAAAAACTTTTTGATACCGCCTATGTCAAGTTAGAACTAGTTGTGACTTATCAGTTAACCTGTAGAGCGGATAGAGTTCGAAATTTGTTGCCACAGCTGTGCGCATCATAGACTTCGAATACCGCAAAAGTATAAAGTTTTCATTTGAGTTGGAAAAAAGTGCCAAAGACTCTCTTGAAATATGAAAATCAGTGTATAATCATGATGGTAAACCTAGGACCGGTTATAAGTGGTATGCGCGATTTAAGAGCGGAAATGAGCCGGTTGGTTGAGCACGAGCAGCATCGTTAATTTTCAAAAACCTATAATGAAAACATTGACCTTGAACGTGATTGTGCAAAACATGATTTTTTCGTGCTTTTGAACAATAATTAAAAAATGGGACGAGTGCGTGCAAAATTTGTTCCACGATTTTTAACCTACAAACAGAACTTTTGTGGCAGTTTCCAAGGAATTGAAAAATCGTCGAGTTCTCAAGGAAAAAAAAATAATTCTCTTATCCAAGACAGAGCATAAACCAAGCCATTTTGGACTCATGTTCATAAAAACTTTTTGTCTCAAAATTAGCGAAAGATTCACCCTTTGAAGTTTGTAGAAGTACTTGATTAACTAACTTGATGCTCCTTATCATATAAACATATTTGGGGGAGTGCATCGCTAGCAAAAGACAGTATTTAGAAGGAAATTGTTTAAAATTGGCAACTAGTCAATAACTTGGTTAATAATTGAAACTATTACTTTTTCATCAGCGTAGTGAATGGTATAAAACAATAATAATTGTGGCATTTTTTTAACTCAACCTTTCGATAGCCGTAATTTTTCATGACATCTACGTGTTGTTTAACAATAATTTGATATTTTGATAGAACTCTTCCAATAATTGTCACTATGTTGATCTTATTGGATCTACTGCTAATTTTTTATTCGTTAATCGAGCGATAACACATGAAGTGATGATCAATATTCAAATAGGATTGTGCAGTTTCATTAACACCATGATACTAAATGTTTGTTTTAGTATCATGCATTAACACGAAATCATTGTGACAAGTTTTGGCTATAGAAACACTACTTATCAAACCATTACTTGTTTATTTCCAGTCAACTATTTATAAACAGTCACTTATTCATGTTTTTAAACTGCCCGTTCACAATTGACAATTTGCATACATTTTCAAATGACTTGAAATTTCATAAACGTATTCTACACAATATTTCAAAGTCACCAGCGTTAAAAATTTTTCGAAATACACAAAAATATACTAAACAAATAAAAAAGAAAACGCTAATCTCAGTGTATTATCAAAAACGGGGCGGAGCTCGAGAGAGAGACAATCAGTCATATACACCAGAAGGAGATAAATGATGTATTCTGTGACGTCGTGGATGTTGATTGGCGCTCTTTAATCGGTGATTACCACATAAATATAGGTCATAGGTTGAGTTTTTGTACATCAATGACATCAGTACTTACCAATCCTTACATTTTTCATATTTCCAAAAAATGTGCAAATTGTTCATTGTTCAACGATCATAACCAAAACACTACTGTTCTCTCTATGGCGGAGAGTCTCTTATATATTCCAGTCGTCCCCTTCGCCGAAAGAGCCAGAATAGTGTAGATCTTTCGAAAACAATCAATAAGCTTCCACCGCGTTCAAACACAGTGCTAGGATCCCGCGTTGGAGGGCAAATATCGGCGACAAAATGATGTCTCGTCACATCGTACGAATTCTTGCCAAGTTGGTCGTCGGCCTGCTAGCTTCCATTCAATGATGAACTTTAGATCTAGATGTTTTTTCTGGTCCTCGCTAAGCGCTTTAAACTGTCAGAAATCATCCACCACAGTTGTTCTGCGAACGCCCGCTTCCTTTATTCTAAATGAATGATAAAAGAAAACGCAAATTTCACTGAATGATCGAAAACGGTGTGCTGACTGTAGAATTTCTTTCTCGAAAGAAAGAGGGGAACTCTCTTTCGAGAAAGAAATTCTACAGTCAACACGCTAGACGGAGATAGATAACTATGTGACGTTGCCGTCGAGGATGTTGGATTGCTTCAATGGCATCAGTATCTACTAATCCTTATATTTCTCATATTTCCAAGAATGTTGTAATTGTAATTCCAGCACCGTAGCTCCCTTGGCTTAAAGGACTGTACTACTTTGAAAATCCTGCTCACAATCACTTCGAAAGTGTTTACCTTAGTGGAATATTGTGCATCTATCCTTTGCTCGAGCGCAAGATTTCAGCACTGCTTCGCCGCTTTGAGTTCCAGGGCTTTAACCAGCGCAACCACTAGATTGTCAGGTCAATGAAGAACCAAGGACATCCTTATCTCTTGGTTCCGTAGTTCATCAGAAAGGCCTGTACAGCAAGCCTCTCCATCACATTTTCTGGCGTGGTTGGAGAAGCCAGTCATGCAAGGCAAGCTACATCTCCTTAAAACTCCTGCAGGCTCTCGTTGGTCTTCCGTCGACTCCCCACGAAGTGCCAGAGTCAATGCCAGGGCCTTCTCGGTTCTGGTTTTCATGGTCACTGCAACTTTCTTTCTAACTTGTTCCATTTCGTCTTCCAGAGTTCTCACTTTGTTTTCAAATCTTGCCTCAAACCGTTTCTCAAGTTTCCCGATTTCCTACATGATCCTTCAGACAGCTGTAGTTGTCTGACAGTTGTTACTTGGTTGCCTCCATATCTCTAGAAGATTTCTCGAACTTCTGTTCCAATTTTCCCTCCATGACTCTAGAAGATTCCTCCAGCTTTTCTTCCATAGCTCTGGAAGATTCTTCGAACTTCTCCTCCATTTCCCTCGAGTTCTCTTTTATAGCTCTTGGGGATTCTTTGAACTTCTCCTCCATTTTTCTCGAGCTCTCCTCCATAGCTCTAAAAGATTCTTCGAACTTCTGTTCCAATTTTCTCGGGTTCTCTTCCATGTTTTAGAGTTTTCTTGAAGTTGATCCTTCAGCTCATTTTTCAAGTTTTTCAACAACTTCTCAACTACTGCGATGGGATCGGGAAGCTCAAATCAGATCGGTGACTCCATACATTGAAGCCTTACGTAGCCTTTGTTTCAGATCAGCCTTCTTCCAAGTCACGCTAGTAATGAGCCTGAACCCATCGTAAATCTTGTATAAACTGCTGACTTTAGATGTATTTCAGTATTTAAGCATTTGATGTAATAAGTTTCCAACTTTTGCGTGTCAAAGCCTTGCTGCTGTTCGTAACTGTTCATTTAGTCTAAGTTTTCACCTGTTTTTGGAAATAAAGTTTGATATCTACCTTTTTATATTTAATGGTCGTTATAATACGCCATTTCCTTAACCAATGATTTTGGCAATAAGCCAACCAAAATGTTTGCCAAAAGATGTAAATGCCCAAAATTTAAAAATGTTGATAAATATTTTATATATAGGGACAAACCGCTACACTCTAGCTCAAGTCGGGGGTGGATTCACCTCTCTCTCTATGACGAGTCTTTCTCCGAATAAGCAACCAGGTAGATTACCGCATTCTTACCTCAACGTCCATAAATCGTGAAGGGCGCCATCAAATTTTAATTTATCAAAAAGTAGCCAAACGTTCTCAATTAGGCCTAATCAAATAAAACTTGAAAAAAAAAACAATTAGTCCAAAATCGAATTCATACCGAATCTATTGAAGTTAATAAAAAACAAAAAAAATGAGAGTACGATTTGATTTAAACCAAATACAGCTTTAATGTTCCTAATAACAATACCACAGTAAAGGAGTTGGGTGACTATAATAAATATTTCCGAATATGCCTGTTTAAAAAAAAAAACTCAACCGCTTATTTCTATGTATTAAACTATAACTAAGTCAGATCTGATAGCGCAACGCAAGCCGGCCCCGTATAACTTTACAGTAGATCATGTTATATCTCTAACAAGAATTAATGAGGGTAGATATTATACTTAGAATTTTGAACGCAAAAATACAACAGGTTTTAAAATGGTTTTATCTCACCAAGCAAGCAGTTTGGTGATAACGGCTAAGTTTTCCCAGGCTTCTAAGGGTTGTCTGTCACTCTGTCCTATTGTGTTGGTATACAAATCCACCTCCAATACTAGATACGTAGGTTTCAGCAATTTATATTAACTCCATAGATTAGCATAACAGTCCAAAAGCTGCATGGCGTCATCACAATATGCCATAGACAAAACGTATTACTCGAATCCCAATAGGAAAAGCCCTAATAAGAAAAACGTCTAAGAAACGTGTCGATTTTTAATCCAAACGGCCCCTGAATCCCAAACTAATAGAAACATCCCCAAAAATATAGATTCAATGAACGGTTTTGAATCTTACCTCATGTAACTATCATGAAGGCCCCATGCAAACACCCATAAAAAAAAATCCAGACTGGTTAAATCAATCAACCAAGACTATCAAAAGTATCTACGTGAGAGAAAAAAACATCATTAGATCTTTGTCCATTCTGAGGAGAATATAAAATCTCTTACCTAATATACTAATTCAAACTTCCCAAAATGTGCCAACACGTGTTACAGGTAAAAAAACGTGAGCCGTTGAAACTGGTTCCATGGAAGTTTTTTTAAACTTATAAATCGCCAATTGGCTTAGAAATGTTCTCCAAAACTCCAAAATAATTTGGTCCAGACATAGAACACTTCGTCAAGTATACCGGAAACCATTAATCACCCAAAGGGGTTGAATTCAATCCAAAAATTCATTGGCAACCGGAAACTACCATGTGTATAAGTGAACTTCTGTAACAAGAGTGGGACCCAAAAATCCACGTTTTCCAAGAAATTCGCCCAAAAACGCTAGGTACCAACCAAATTTTAAACGTTTAAGAACATTTGCTTAGAAAACCCATAAATAAAAAAAAATAAGCTACAGTTGGCAACAAATATGGTGCGAAATTTATTGACACCTCAAAGCACTGAGATTTAAATACTGGAAACGAACTAGACAACTCTTGGTTTTTAAAAATTTAGAGAGAGAAAAATTGCATCATTTACATTATTGCTTTGGGAAACCGCAACGACAATGGTCTATCTCTGTCACTCAGCAATCCTTCCACGAACCCGTCGCTAAATACCCGTCCATTGACCAATAGTAAATTGTAATCTACTAGCTTATAGACTCAACATAACCTCACCAAAATCCAAACCAAAATAACGGATGAACATCTCATTTCTATTCCAAACAATTAAATTTGACTGTTAATTGGACTGAAATAATTTGCCAGTGCTTCAATTTAATTGATGTGAACATTTATTGAGAGATAAAAGGCAGAAATTTGTTCTTGATCAAAAACGTAGTAATGGTTTTGAGTTGAGAAGATGCAAGGAAATACGAAGAATCACCACTTGAAGGTTTGTGAATAATTCAGAATACATTGTCGATAAAAAAAACATTACGAATAATGATTTTTATAAGTCTTTAGTATTCGAAATTTATGAAATCCAGTTCGATAACAAAATGTCAAAATTAGCCCATAACAGTCACCCCCCTTCCCAAAAAAAAAAATTTTGTAGATAAGGCAAAATTTTCCACAAATAATTAGTTAGGCACTTAGAGAAAAAAATTAGATTGAAAATCCTCGAATGACCAAAGTCAACCCACTAATTACCAGAATGGTAAGCTCACTTCAAAATCAGGTAAATAAGCACCAACTCAGGGTGTCCGAAATTTGAGCAAAAATCAAATTCGTAAGATAAGTCATAATCAATAGTCTTCAACCCCCAAAAAAAACGGACTACTCTACTTTATATTCTCTTCCGCAGGGCATACCCAAACAATAGCAAAAAAAAATGCTAAAAGTAAGGAGTCCAGTCCGGCCAGCGCTATAATCAATATACCAAGAGCAGTACATATGATTCACAGGAACGTCCTATAAAGTCCGAATTACCCTATTTAGCAAGAGAAAGTTTTCATCCAGAATTTATTTAGGGTTAAAGACAAGCGTCAAAATCAGTATCAGTTTTTTTTATTTTTTTTTTTTCCATTTTTTTTTTTTTTTTTGATTTTTTTTTATTTTTTTTTTTTTTTTTTTTTTTTTAGATTTAGTTAATGTGGTACCCGGAAAATGTCTAGTCATCTACATCCGGATTGAGATATGGTTTCAGATCTTGAACATGCCAGTTCCCTTTCGATTTACCATGTTTATCCTCCAACTCATAAATACAGTATCCTATCTTACGTTTCACCGAATAAGGTCCCTCAAATTTTCCCGCTAGTTTCGCAGAAAAATATTTTCCTGCATCAGACAAAGCAAATAGTCTCTTCCAAACAGAATCACCCACAGAAAAATTCACATCTCGACGTCGAAGATTGTATTGGTCTCTAACTTTCTGACCAGCTTGTAATAATCTCTTATTGACAAACACTCTTAATTTTTCCAAAGATTCAACCTTCTTAGATAAATCGACCTGGTTCTGAGAAACTGTGTTGTTTAAGTCCTTTGATTTTATATATTCGCTCGCATGAAGAACCATATCCGAGCCATGGTTTATGAAATATGGAGTTCTACTTGTGACTTCATGAACCGCTGTATTAACTGCACAAGCCAAAGCCGCCAAATGTTCATCCCATAATCTTTGATTTTCAGAAACAAAAGCAGATAACATAGTTTTTAAAACCCTATTTACCCTTTCAGTGACGTTTGGTGAAGGATGATAATTTGGGTTATATAAGGTCCTAACCCCATATTTATTCATTAACTTTTTGAATTCATTACCCTTGAATTGAACCCCATTATCACACCGAACAATTTCAGGAACTCCATGGAAAAGAAAAACACGGTCTTCTAAGATGCTAGCAATATTATTCGCATTTGCCCTTCTTAATGGAAAAAAATGATTGAATTTACTAAAAACGTCAGTAACCACAAAAATATACATATTACCTTTCTTACTTTTAGGTAAAGGTCCGAATAAATCCATACTTATAATTTGCCAACAACGATCAGGAACTAAATTACTATTCAATTTACCAGCAGGTAATTTCTGTTCTGGTTTAATTCTTTGACAAACCACACAATGATTAACCATTTTAGCAACCGAGGCCCTCATACCTGGCCAGAAATACAATCTAGCCAACTTTGAATAAGTTTTATGAATTCCCAAATGACCTCCAATATGAGAGCCATGACAAGAATCGAAAATCCCACGTCTCAAATCCTTTGGAACAACCAATTTCCAACAATCCACGGAACTTCTCAAATCTGGAAAATCTTGTTTGACATATTTGTAAATTTTGTCATTTGACAATCTCCAAAGAGGAAAACTTAAAGGGTTACTAAAAATTTGTTGTTTCATTTTAATGTACCACTTGTCAGAAATGTTATCAAAATCAAAGACATCCATTTCATCACACTCAACAGGGACAGCTCTCGACAAAGCGTCAGCCACTACATTGTCTCGACCCTTCCGATGAAACACCGTAAAATCAAACTGTTGCATCCGCAAAGCCCACCTTCCTAATCTACCTTGAGGGTTTTTCAAATTGTCTAACCACTGCAAACTGTAGTGATCACAAATAACGGAGAATTTTGCACCCTCCAAATAACATCTCAACTTTTCAATGGCGAACAAAACAGCTAAAAGTTCCCTTTCAGTCGCAGAATAAACTCTCTCTTGACGAGTTAGAGATCGAGAGATATAACATATGACTTGTTCACGACCATCATGAATTTGATAGAGTACAGCTCCTACGCCATAGCCCGAAGCGTCAGTTTGCAAAAAGAACTCATGATTGAAATCTGGACAAGTTAGGATTGGTGCCGATACCAGAACATTTTTAATCCTTTCGAATGATTCGTCACAAGTATCATCCCAAAAAAATTTCGCTCCTTTGCGCAATAGACGAGTAAATGGAGAAATAAGGTCTGAATAAGATGGAATAAAACGACGGTACCAAGATAACATACCTATCACTCTTCGAATTTCTGTCACTGTTTTGGGTGTCGGCAAATTAGTTATGGCCTCTACTTTCAATGGATCAACGGAAATGCCATGTCGATTAACAACATAACCCAAATAACGGAGTTCTTCACGACAAAATTTACTTTTTTCTCTGTTAAGTGTCAAACCAGCGGCATTCAATCGATCAAAAACTAACTTCAAAATTCTCATATGAGTGTCGAAATCAGGGCTAATTACAATTACGTCATCCAAATAACAAAATACATAAGGATGAAATTCAGGACCCAAAACAGTATCAATAAGCCGTTGAAAAGTTGCTGGTGCATTGTGCAATCCGAAAGGTAGCCTTTTAAAATGAAACAACCCACGTCCAGGAACTGTGAAAGCGGTATAAGGTTTGCTACTTTCCTCTAACTCAACCTGCCAGTAAGCACTCTTGAGGTCCAACGAGCTCAAAAACCTAGCACCACCCAGCTTGTCAAGAATAGAAGAAATATACGGAAGGGGCCAAGCATCACGCTCGGAAACAGCATTCAACTTTCGGAAATCCACACAGAATCGCATTTCTCCATTAGATTTGGGAACCAAAAGTACTGGGGAAGACCAAGCCGAAGAAGAAGGCTCGATTACACCTGCAGCCAGCATTTTGTCCACCTCCTCATCAATTAGTTTTTGTTTGAAAGGTGAAACAGGGTAATACCGTTGTTTTATAGGAGGACTATTAGTAATAATTTTATGCTTGACTATTGAGGTGCAACCAAGTCGATCGCCAACTTTCTCAAAATAACTTGAAACTAAAGAACTTAACTGCCTATGTTGATCCGAATTCAAATCCGCTTCACTCTGAATCAAAGATACCTCATTACAAACTAAAGGGTCTTTAGAAAAATACCACTCACCCCTTCGCATATCCGGCACAATACCCAACATTTTCCAAAAGTTTATACCCAAAATAAGTTCGTGACGAAGTTCCGGGACGACATACATATCTATAAGGCTAACTCTGTCCTTAACTTTAACTGGTACACTAGCTACCCCTATACATTCACACGAAGAGTCATTTGCCACTGTACACCAAGCCTTCCTATTCACATCCAGCTTAATTCCCAAGTGTTTGAGCTTAATCCAACCCTCCATACCAACAAAGCTCTTATTCGCCCCTGAGTCCAAAAGACCATAAAATTTTGAACCCAAAATCTCAACCATCAAATATGGACATTCACCAGGACCCACATGTGCCAATACATAATCTAAGACAATTTTCCCTTTAAAATCAGAATAGGTCGAACTAGAACTCATTCCAATCTGTCGACCTAAGATTGGTGTCTTTGTCCGTTTCCCTGAGCCGAATAACTTTTGGAACAAATAGGACACGTTAATTTAGTAAATCCTAATTTCCCGCACTTAAAACATCTTTTTACGTTCGAATTACAGTTTTTAGCAAAGTGATTCGGACCTTGACACTTGAAACAAAGTTTACTTGATGAGGAAGGTTGATTTCCCTGTTGTCTATGATCTGACTGACGTTGAGAAGTGGAAACGTAACGAGAATTTCCCTCATCAAAACCCTGATTAAACCTATCGTCAGGAAACGAATCATCCGCAGAAACTTCATTGAGTGAAACCCTATTATCCCTTTTAAACGGAATATAATCTAAATCCGGCTCAAGGCTTAAATTTCCCCTTCTAGGAGGCCTAAATTCCTCAACCCTATTCCTAGTTTCCTCCAACTTCCTACATAACTGAATCAACTCAAAAGGAGTATTTATCTCTTGTAGAGTCAACCGCTCCTGGAAGAAAGGCAACATGTTCGATCGTAAAACCTTCAATCTCAAACCGTCCGATACTTGACTAGGCATTCTATCAAACAATTGAGTCATTGCTGCCACGTAAATACCTATTGGTTCATCACAACCCTGGGTCCTATCCAAAATTTGTTTCCATAGTTTATCTGAGAAATGAGAAGGTACAAATTCTTCTTTCATTAACCTCACGAGTGAATCCCAATCAGATGCATACTTTGAAATTAGATGATAAAAGTTTAGTGCATGTGAATCAAACAAATCTGCAGCACTATTGAAAAGTTTGGCTCTTGAAACGCCTCTTGAAATCGAGAATTGTTCAACTATTTGTAAAAAAGCATTGAAACTTAAATCACTTTTACTACCAGAAAATTTTAAATTCCACTTAAACACAGGCACAGATTTGTTATTTAAAAACGATTGATTTGGCGCATTTGTTACATTGAAACTTACTTGTGAAACAACCGGAGTACCAGTTAAGGTTGAATTCGCAACGCCATTCGCATCAAAATTTGGATCCAAAGGTGGGTTCTCGACATCATCCGAAAAAAGTTTAGTTTTACTTTCAAAATCCGCCAACAAGGTTGTCATTTCTACCAACAAGTCAGAACGAGCCAGATTTATTTCAGTATCTTCATCTGAGATTCTATTCAATCTGCCTACAAGATGCGCGAATTTACTTTCAATCTTAGCCGACTGACTAGGAGTACCCGTGAAAGTTGAAATTCTTTGTCTTAAATCCGAAAGCTTGCTTTTGCAGATAGTGACTTCCTCACCAAAATCAAGTTTTACCGAACTTTGCACGACATTACCGGACTTTTCCAAATGTAACATAGACCTCAAACACTTCCTCAATGAATCAACGGTTCCAGATGGATCAATACCACGAATTTTCAACTCATATTCAAGTTCATCCCTCGCCAGACGATCTACATTGATTTTATACATCTTGAAAGAAACTTTAATATGCCAGAAAAAAAAACAACCACAATTTAGGCTGGCAAATTTACAAATCAAAACTGCGGTAAAAAAAAACAACAAACACCGCGTTAAAAAAAAGTCAGAATGCAATAATCCACGAGAAAAACAATAGAAAGAGAGTAAGTTGGGCGCCAGTTGATATCTACCTTTTTATATTTAATGGTCGTTATAATACGCCATTTCCTTAACCAATGATTTTGGCAATAAGCCAACCAAAATGTTTGCCAAAAGATGTAAATGCCCAAAATTTAAAAATGTTGATAAATATTTTATATATAGGGACAAACCGCTACACTCTAGCTCAAGTCGGGGGTGGATTCACCTCTCTCTCTATGACGAGTCTTTCTCCGAATAAGCAACCAGGTAGATTACCGCATTCTTACCTCAACGTCCATAAATCGTGAAGGGCGCCATCAAATTTTAATTTATCAAAAAGTAGCCAAACGTTCTCAATTAGGCCTAATCAAATAAAACTTGAAAAAAAAAACAATTAGTCCAAAATCGAATTCATACCGAATCTATTGAAGTTAATAAAAAAACAAAAAAAATGAGAGTACGATTTGATTTAAACCAAATACAGCTTTAATGTTCCTAATAACAATACCACAGTAAAGGAGTTGGGTGACTATAATAAATATTTCCGAATATGCCTGTTTAAAAAAAAAAAACTCAACCGCTTATTTCTATGTATTAAACTATAACTAAGTCAGATCTGATAGCGCAACGCAAGCCGGCCCCGTATAACTTTACAGTAGATCATGTTATATCTCTAACAAGAATTAATGAGGGTAGATATTATACTTAGAATTTTGAACGCAAAAATACAACAGGTTTTAAAATGGTTTTATCTCACCAAGCAAGCAGTTTGGTGATAACGGCTAAGTTTTCCCAGGCTTCTAAGGGTTGTCTGTCACTCTGTCCTATTGTGTTGGTATACAAATCCACCTCCAATACTAGATACGTAGGTTTCAGCAATTTATATTAACTCCATAGATTAGCATAACAGTCCAAAAGCTGCATGGCGTCATCACAATATGCCATAGACAAAACGTATTACTCGAATCCCAATAGGAAAAGCCCTAATAAGAAAAACGTCTAAGAAACGTGTCGATTTTTAATCCAAACGGCCCCTGAATCCCAAACTAATAGAAACATCCCCAAAAATATAGATTCAATGAACGGTTTTAAATCTTACCTCATGTAACTATCATGAAGGCCCCATGCAAACACCCATAAAAAAAAATCCAGACTGGTTAAATCAATCAACCAAGACTATCAAAAGTATCTACGTGAGAGAAAAAAACATCATTAGATCTTTGTCCATTCTGAGGAGAATATAAAATCTCTTACCTAATATACTAATTCAAACTTCCCAAAATGTGCCAACACGTGTTACAGGTAAAAAAACGTGAGCCGTTGAAACTGGTTCCATGGAAGTTTTTTTTAAACTTATAAATCGCCAATTGGCTTAGAAATGTTCTCCAAAACTCCAAAATAATTTGGTCCAGACATAGAACACTTCGTCAAGTATACCGGAAACCATTAATCACCCAAAGGGGTTGAATTCAATCCAAAAATTCATTGGCAACCGGAAACTACCATGTGTATAAGTGAACTTCTGTAACAAGAGTGGGACCCAAAAATCCACGTTTTCCAAGAAATTCGCCCAAAAACGCTAGGTACCAACCAAATTTTAAACGTTTAAGAACATTTGCTTAGAAAACCCATAAATAAAAAAAAATAAGCTACAGTTGGCAACAAATATGGTGCGAAATTTATTGCCACCTCAAAGCACTGAGATTTAAATACTGGAAACGAACTAGACAACTCTTGGTTTTTAAAAATTTAGAGAGAGAAAAATTGCATCATTTACATTATTGCTTTAGGAAACCGCAACGACAATGGTCTATCTCTGTCACTCAGCAATCCTTCCACGAACCCGTCGCTAAATACCCGTCCATTGACCAATAGTAAATTGTAATCTACTAGCTTATAGACTCAACATAACCTCACCAAAATCCAAACCAAAATAACGGATGAACATCTCATTTCTATTCCAAACAATTAAATTTGACTGTTAATTGGACTGAAATAATTTGCCAGTGCTTCAATTTAATTGATGTGAACATTTATTGAGAGATAAAAGGCAGAAATTTGTTCTTGATCAAAAACGTAGTAATGGTTTTGAGTTGAGAAGATGCAAGGAAATACGAAGAATCACCACTTGAAGGTTTGTGAATAATTCAGAATACATTGTCGATAAAAAAAACATTACGAATAATGATTTTTATAAGTCTTTAGTATTCGAAATTTATGAAATCCAGTTCGATAACAAAATGTCAAAATTAGCCCATAACAAGTTCTTTTTTAAAAAGTCTACGAGTCGATCACGTTTATAATTGGCGCTGCGAACAGGATAGTGTGATTCCACTCTTTATCGGTTCTCGTTGCGTGGAAGTGATTCTCAAATCATAACACACTATTCTGACACCTTTGGACTTTCAAGAGACACAATGCGTGAAATTCGGAAAACCGTCGTCTGCCATGTTGTACGAGACGTGTGATCCAGTGAACGCTCCTGACCTCCAGAGTAGTCCAGATCGACCAGTGTACAACAAAAAGCCGTCCAGCCTCACCTCTATACTCTATAGGAATTCCTTTGGTGCTGTACCTCTACGACGTGAGCTCTATGGGTGTCCCCTTGTTTACGCCGTAAGTAATTGCTGAATTGCCATTTTTCTTTTTTCTTTGTTTTGTGTACATGACTGATAGACTTCGCAAAACTTTGTTTAAAAAACGGGCTAGGATTAGGGTAATTAATAATAGCTCAGATAGTGATTCAGAGCCAGAAGACATTTTAGCTTCTTCATTTCGTCATTTAAGTATTGAATCTTTAGATAATACACTCGATAATACATTAGTACAATCAGAACCAAATATAGATATGGAGAACGTTAGATTCCATACCACCTTACTGCCCACTTTCTCTGGTAACCAGACTCATTTAGAAAGTTTCATTATTGCTATCAATGAATTTTATAATCTGTATCATGTTGGAAATAACGATTTACAAAGCATAGTTTTAGCGGCTATAAAATCTAAATTAGTTGAAAATGCAAGAGAATTTTTATTAACCAGACCAGACCTAAATACCTGGCCGAGCATTAGAGAAGCATTGAGACAAAAATTCGGTGATCCGATAAATCACCAAATTCTTATGCAACAATTACAGTACGTAAAAATAAATAAGAATGAGAACATTCTTCAATTTGTAGATAGGCTTAAGACGTTTATTCAGAGGATTTTCTCTAAAATTCAATGTGAAGTGGCTGATAATAATTCTAAGGCAACTCTTATTAGCCAAACACGTAAAATTGCAGTATTGATATTGACGGCAAATGCGCCTCAAACTTTGAAAACCATGTTGATGTAAGTTAATCCAAACACATTAGATGAAGCTTCAGTTCAAGTTGTGAATAACAATATGATAGAATCGCAGGTTGATTTCACCAATCATCCAAGTTTGCACAGTGATCAGAACTATTCCAACAATTATTTTCAACCTAATAATGCTGTAAATAACTCACAAGCTGCAAGAACATCACAACCAATAACGCCTATGAAATTTCCACCTAGACCTAGATTTAACAACCAGTTCCCCAACGTAGTACAACCCCGTCAATTTCAAAGAAATTTTACACCAAATTCACAACCTGTGAATAACCCCAACAATAGGAATGTCTTCGCACCATCCAACAGACCACAGCGATTTGAAAGACCAACTCCTATGTCAACCTCAACAATTGGTCCCTCCAGACGAATAAATAATTTCAACCCCCAAAATCACTTCCGTCCCTCAGGTCCAAGAAATTTTATCTCGCAGGAACTCACTAACGTCGAAACTTATCCCTATTCAGTTGAACAAAATCAACCTTCCGATGAATATTCGTTTGAGGATCAACAAGATCAATTTTTCACCGATAACCCCGAATATGAAACCCCGAATTCGACCTTTGAAAATCCGCCTGAAACTCTTTATGAAAATAATCAGACTCTCAGTGAAAACAACAATTTTCTTCCACCGCCTCGAAAAGATCCATCGACTTAAATAACATCGCTCAACAAATAGAACTTCCATATTTTTACCTGCAGGACAAACAAATAACCGTTTTAATCGACTCTGGAGCATCTGATTCCATTATCTCTCCTTCAATTGCTGAAAATTACCCTAGTAACATGTTTTATGAACCTTTTGAAGTATTTGCATGCAAAAATACTTATAAAGAAAATAATAACTTAAATTTACCTTTGGTAGAAGAACTAGGCATAAGGGAAAACTTTTCCATGCGTGTACTTAATTGGCACAAAGACTTTGATGCGCTAATCGGCAGCAAAGATTTAAAAAATTTGAATGCACTTATCGACTACGAAAATAAAACTCTAACTCTCCAAAATATCAAAATTCCATTTTCCTTAGCGTATAACAAACCTCTTCTCAAACCGATTCAAAACATAGACAATAACTCGCTCATTGTTCCCGTTAATTACGAAAAAGGCATAGCTATTCTTCCCTCTTTCTCTATAGATAATCACGTCATCCCTGATAGTTTGGTCAAAGTCCACAATGGCTTTTGCAAAATCCCCAATCCAAACCCAAAGGTTATTGTCAATTTTCATCAAAGATTCCGTGTAATTCCCCAAGATCAATTCGATCTACTTGATCCCTCTCAATCGAATAGTAATCAATTCAACCCTGAAAAGCAACTCCGTCTAGATCATCTCACCCCTCTTGAAAAATCGAAAATTCTTCCTCTTTGTCATGATTTCAAGGACATTATGTACCATGAAGATTGTGATCTTTCATTCACCAGTCAAACTAAACATCATATACGGACCACCAATGATCGCCCAATCTACGTAAAATCCTTTCGTCATCCACCCAGTATGAACATCGAGATTCAATCTCAAATCCAGAAACTCCTGGACAATAAAATCATCAAGCCATCTATCTCTCCATATTCCGCTCCAGTCTGGATAGTTCCCAAAAAGGCCGACGCTTCAGGACAAAAGAAATTCCGAATGGTCATCGATTATCGACGTCTTAATGAGGAAACTGTTGATGAAATTTACCCTCTTCCAAGAATTGAAGAAATTCTGGATAATCTTGGAAAACTACTTCACCACACTCGATCTTGCCCAGGGATTTCACCAAATCGAGATGGACTCAAAATCTATCGAAAAAACTGCCTTTTCTGTCAATAATGGACATTATGAATATCTGAGAATGCCCTTTGGTCTCAAGAACGCTCCAGCAACATTCCAACGCATGATGAACGAGATCTTGCGTGAATTCCTCTACAAATTTTGTTTCGTCTACATGGACGATATCGTAATCTTTTCGAAATCACTACCAGAACATATCGATCACATTCGCACTATTTTCAAAAAATTGAGGGAAGTCAATTTGAAAGTTCAGCCAGACAAGTCTGAATTCCTTTGCAAAGAAGTGGCATTCCTCGGCCATGTCATCACTCCCGAAGGTATACGACCAAATCCCATCAAAATTGAAGCAATTCAAAGGTACCCTCTCCCTCGCAATCAAAAGGAAATTAAATCTTTTCTTGGTCTTGTCGGATACTATCGCCGATTTATTAAAAATTTCTCAAAAATTACGTTCCCAATAACAAAGTGTCTTAGGAAAGGTTCCACAATAATCATAGAAAATCCCGAATATAAGGCTGCGTTCCAAAAATGCAAGGAACTCATTTCAAATTGCCCTGTACTCCAATATCCCGACTTCTCCAAGCCGTTCAAACTTACTACCGACGCTTTTAACATTGCCATCGGCAGTGTACTCTCTCAGAATGATCACCCTATAGCTTACTATTCACGAACGCTCAACTCCGCCGAAAAAAATTATTCTACAATAGAAAAAGAGCTTCTCTCAATTGTGGATAGTACAAAACATTTTCGACCATATCTTTATGGACAGAAGTTCATGATTGAAACCGACCATAATCCTCTTGTGTGGTTGTCAAAAATAAGGGAACCCAACTCTCGACTCACCCGTTGGAGGTTGAAACTTGAAGAGTTCAACTTCGAAATTCGATACAAAAAGGGAAAAGAAAACTCCGTAGCTGACGCTTTGTCTAGAATTCAATTAAACATCCATGAAACTGATGATGCGGAATCTATTGCCCCTAATGTTGACAATACAGTTGCAAATCTATCTGATTTCGATTTAGCTGACTTCGTTATGGGTGAAAAATACAATGACGTAGTTTCAAAAATAATCCCTGATAAAGCTATCCCGGTGAACCCCAATGATAATGACAACGGCTCCGACATAACAGTACATTCCAACAATGACACAGAAGGAAAATTTCTCCCCATTTCAGAACTCCCGATAAATTATGCATCAAATAGAATTATCCTTTCCTACGGAGATAAATATCTTGATACATACACTAAACCTTTCAAGAAAAATCACCACTTTGTTAAAATCTCAAAATTCGAACAACAAGATCACATTCTCAAAATTCTCAAAGAAATAGTTAAACCAGACACTTCATTTACGGTCTACATTCCAGACTCTGAACTCAAATTAGAATTCCAAAGATTAGTCACTTCAAATCTCAATCCTTCTGCAAAACTGCTACTATCTAATATATATCTACATGATGTAACAGATCCCATACAACAAAAAGGAATAATCTTGAATTATCACCAAAGCAATCATAATGGTATTACCGAAACCTACAACAACTTAAAACAAAAATATTATTGGCCAAAGTTGAGAGACTCCATTACCAACATCATAAACAAATGCGAGATCTGCTTACAAAATAAATATGAATCGGCTAGCATACGAAGGCCCACTCCTATCGGAAAAACCATTTAAAACCATACACATAGACATTTTCCAGTTTTCTAACTGCCAATTCCTCACCATTATAGATTCATTTTTTAAATACGCCCAGGCATATCACATTCCCGATAAAAACTCCGTCACTATTTTGAGTAAGATAAGACACTACTTTTCCCACCATAACACGCCTCAGAAAATAATTTCTGATCAGGGAACCAAGTTCAAGAATTCGCTCTTCCAGGAATTTTGTCAATTATTTGGAATAGATATCCACTATACTACCCCTGGTAATTCGTCATCTAATAGTCCAGTGGAGCGACTGCATTCCACTTTACTGGAAAAACTCCGTATTCTTAAAATGCAAAATCCCGATGAATCCCCTCAAAATTTGATGACTAGCGCTGTTTTGATTTATAATCAGAGCATACATTCCACTACGGGTCACTCTCCATTTTCAATACTCTACGGACCCTACCTCAACGAACCAAATTTAAATAACGACTTAACGATCTATGAACAATACAATCAAAATCGAAAGAAAGAGCTAATACCTTTCCATGATGCGATTTATAAAAATGCATATCAAAAACAGTCACAAAACACCCAGAAACAAAATCAAAACGCCGAACAACCCCCTGAAATTGTCCCCGATCAATTAGTATACAAAAAAACCAACTTCAGAAATAAAATTAAACCCCAATATATTCCACTAAAAACTGTGCAAATAAAAATAAAATAGAGGGCATCTCAAAAAAGAAGCCCATAACAACTCATATTAGAAAATTGAAGAGACTTAGGAAAAATCCGATCTCCTTTCAGCCTCCTGACCCTGACCCTTTGGAGTCACATAATCTCCAGCCTAGCACTTCAGGCTCACAAACTTCCCAATAATGGATATTATTTGGAAGATATATCCCAATCATTAGTCGTAAGTCATTTCCATTCTACATATGTACCAATTAATGTAACAAAAATGATATCCACTCTTTCTCAACTAATTTCTAACAATCATATTATAAGTCCTAGCGTAAGTCAGCAGAACAATAAACTTACACAAATGCAGTTTCATCATATTCTATTAGTTATGAACGAAACATATGATAACTTTGCAAAATTGGATAATTACGAGAATAGTAGAATTTCTAACCGCAGGAAACGAGGTTTGATGAACTTCGTTGGAAGTGGTATCAAGTTTATTACCGGCAACTTAGACAATGACGATCTAGAATTAGTAAACCACAACTTGCAAATTTTAAAACGAAATCAAATAAGCACAATGCAGAAGATTAACGACCTTAGTTCATTTGCCGGAAATGTCATGCAAAAACTCGAAGAAAACGTAAGAATTATGAATTCAAATAATCAACAAATAACCTCTGAATTCTCGTATTTTAACAATGAAATAAACTTGTCTCTATTACTACAAAACCAATACATGCAAGTGAATAGTTTGAATCAATTTTTAGAAAAACTCTTGCGCATCTTCTCTTTCGCTCAACTGGAAACGTTGGATCTAGAATAACTGAGTCTTAAAGAAATAGAAAAAATTTGGGAATACTTAACTATTCACAACCCGAAAAATGTCTTATGGCCACTGAACCATTTATCGGAACTAACCCTAATATGTAAAACAGGACTTCTTATCACAAATGAAATGGCAATTCTAGTAATTAAAATACCCGTATTCGAGCAAACACCCTGTAGCTTGAAACTCGTTTATCCTGCACCAACAAACGAGTCCAAAGTGCTGATAGGTCCAAGCAAGTATTACTGCAGCGACCTATGGTACAGCCATTGCGAAGAAGTGAACTCTAAATGGATCTGCTCTGGACCCATTTCCAACAGCTGTCCATTACCAAAAGACTGCCTGTTTGCAGTAGCACAAAACAACTACCAAGTACACACACGAACTCCCTCCTGTCTTGCACAAAGTATCCAGAACCGATATTTGAAGACTGCTTCCCGTTCGAGAAATCCATATTACAAGGCTGCTTCCTGATAGAAAGTTCATGTGATGTCATTATCAACCATCACAAATATTCTCCAGCAATCAATAACATCTCCCTGGCAACGATGGAAGCCTTTCCAGCTCCAGAAACAAACAACAAACCTCTCAATAAACCTTCAAATGAGACACCTGGAAAATCTAAAAAAGATGCAAGAGGACTTGGTTGAGCCACTAACTATCCAGGACATCTGAGAGCATCATCAAACTACCAGCATAGCCTTCTGCATCACTTTAATCATCCTTCTGGGTATTCTGGCTTTTGTCATATATCTCTGGCAAATGAAGCAGAAGAAGAAGCAAATCAAGGCTGTTCCACTGGCAGACATCCAGAAATTTCTCAACGAGGACGTTGAGGAAGCTAAGGGAGAAGGAGTAATGAACCTGAACCCATCGTAATTCTTATTAATTGTATAAACTGCTGACTTAAGATGTATTTTAGTATTTAAGCATTTGATGTAATTAGTTTCCAACTTTTGCGTGTCAAAGCCTTGCTGCTGTTCGTAACTGTTCATTTAGTCTAAGTTTTCACCTGTTTTTGGAAATAAAGTTCTTTTTTAAAAAGTCTACGAGCCGATCACGTTTATAATTCGCTCCTTCAACTCCCACTCCATCTCGGAAGCCTTCAATTCCGTTAGCAGAACTAGTTTCGCAGTCATTATAATGACAATTGATGATTCTATAGCACAAACTAAATCTCGCTTCTGACACCACTTGTAACGAATTTTGGCTGCAGAAACACTTGTCCAACTCTCACTCGTTTATTTTCAGTCAACTTTGTATATACAATCACTTATTTATATTTTTGAACTGCCCGTTCACAATAAATTGTTCAACGAACATAACCAAAACACTTCAGCAAATTCCAAAACACTTCACGATTCACGTCATAGTTGCCACCAAGCGAGTTATCATGTGATTTGCTGGTGACCAAATTTTGCCACCAGCAAACTTCATAACAACGTGCTTCAGACATAATAGAGTAGATCTTTCGAGAACAATCGATAAGCTTCCACCGCGTTCGGGCACCAACACAGTGGCTAGGATCCCGCGTTGGAGGGCAAATATCGGCGACAGAATGATGTCTCGTCACACTATGTATATTAAGTTCAGGGCGTTTGGTTAAATATTTTTTCTACGAGCGTGCGCAAAGTAGCCACTTCGCACACTCATTTGCGTGTGCAAAGTAACCTTTTCCCGCACTAGTGCGGGAAAAAATTTTCCCGCACTCAAATGTCAACTCAAATAACTACCTACCAATTTTTTGTTTTAAACTTCGTTTCCATACCAACCAAATTGTAGATAATGCACTTTGTAATGCACAAAATAATGTTCTTGTTACTTTTCCCTTTTCAGTCAAAATCAAAATGAAACACACAATTCTTTTTCTGCGTTAAAAACGCATTCGCCAGTAGCGTAAACAAACATTGATAATGATGACTTTCAATCGGCATTTGTGAGTTGTTCTTGCTTGATTTCGGTGCAAACTTCTGTGTTTATCGGAAATCTTCGAAAGATTTGAGCTGAATACTGGCAATACTGGCATCAAAAAAACCTGATCATGTATACAAACAAACGGACAATCAAATTTATAAAAGTATAAACGATTAAACGAAGACTGACTGATCTTAATGACGCAGCTGTCTAGAGTGTCATGTCAAATCGAAACAGTGTTGCCAATAGCAGGGAATAAGGCGACAAAAGAGGAAATTTTATGAACAGTCAAGTGATCGGACATGCCCTTGCATTTCAAATATAAAATAAATCAATTATGATTTTGATTATACCCATATTATCCAATTTCCAGCTGCCGCACAAACTGTTCTTTCAATATAAATATATTGTTAAGCATAAATAATCATTATTCTCAAGTTCTATGTTTTTAAGCATATCCGAACTCCGCTTCGCGTCGTTCGTCTAACTGCTTTTGCGTGCGGGAAAGCATCACTTTGCGAACTTGTTAGGAAAATAACTAATACAGTGCGGCTCCAAAGGTCTAAAAGGTCCCCCCCTCCATTTTTTTTAATGTGTGCACCAAAAATTTTGAAACTTGGCATACTTCAATTGCTGTCGAAATACTACTTTTTGATGTTACTGACGTACTTTTAGTATTCAAGATGGCGGCTGGGCTCAACTCAAATACAGCAGAGGGCGCTGTTTGCTGCATTCATCATTACGATTTTTAGAAAAAAAATAAATGAAGCGGTACTATTTCTATTTTTGACGGGGCCTCAATCACCATAAAAGCAGCTAAACTTTGGTGAGAATTGCGGCGCGATATCTCCATTTTTATAACTCTCGTTATTATTATCATAATGATTATTGTATCAAATATTGACAGATGGCCTATGCATCTTTCAATATCATGACAGATGGAAAAAATGTCATCAAGCAAAATGATCTGGTATCTCCCAAGCTATAATATGACGTTTCCAAAATCATAGCTCATCGTGAATCTCTCCCAGGCAGCGAGAATTTCATGTTTTTTCATAGCAGTTAAGCTCCCTCGCGATCGAATTACGAACGCAAGAATAATTATTTATTTGGTCCACTTTACTTATAGTGATGTTTTTCCCGAACCTCTAGGTTTTATCATTGTCGAGATACAGCCGCTCCCTACCCATATCCGGACTCCCTGTACATTAGAGATAAAGATTATCGAGGGTATTCGACCTGTGCAATGGAAGAAAATCTTTTATTCTAAACACTGAGAAATATGTAGAGTTTTTTTTACCTTTTCTCGATTATTCGATAAATGTCTTCATCCCGATATACCCTCTATAACTTATTTCAGAGACTTGAAAAGTTTACAAAAAAAGCGGATTTCCCTGTATTATCACCAGGTTATTCCAAGGACTTGACGAGTTGTTCAAGAAAAACGAATTTCCATGAACATCCTTTAGGGTCCCACTTCCCGCAAAAAAGGCCCGCTAAAAATTTTTTTATGAAGCTTGCTTGATATTGGAGTTTGTTCGATACTTATTTTCTCGAAGCCCAAAAGGTTGCCCTTATTTCCCTGAATGTATAGATTCTGCATAAGGAATCATTTTCTGTATTATTGTAAAACCATTGAGGATGAGTTCATCTGAAAAGAATAGGAAAATCATGTTATTATATCCCTTGATCTGATAATGCTTGATTTTGGAGAAACATGGCATGAAGGTTCTATCATTATTGTTGTTATTTCAGCAAAGAAATTTTGACTATATTGATATAAGAATAACAATTTTAGATACCCAGATGTTTTTAATATGCGAAATTTAAATTGAACGTTGATGTATAGCTTCCATTTGCAGGGCGCGCCCAAGTAACATACAGGGTGGCGCATTAGTGTGTGGAAGTCCATTTTGTCCCTTGTCAAAAGAGATGGGAAAACATTTCCAAAACAAAACTTAAAGGGTTCCAGCAGGGTCACAATTTGAAAATATTACTGTGTATATAGAGTGCTCTGTGAAACCGTGGCATCGAAAAATACACCTTTTTTTAAATAGCAACCCCAACTTTTGATTAGAGATTTGGATTCAGCATAATGTTCTACGTATGATACAGTGATTTTATTTGCCAGCACGTGCAGTGTTGTCAGGCTATCGAGGATTTACTAAAATTTAGGGAAAAACATTATGTTGGTAAATTAGCTACAAAAACAAAAGATTTGAAATTGAATCTTGCAAATATGCGTATTTTTCTATGTAAAAGTCAAAGTAATTGATTTTTGAAAAAAGAATCGCTATAATTCTGCGAATTTAGAGACGAAGAAACTTGATTTTTTCAAATGGAACACCCTATGTGCTGTTATCTAGTTTTGTAAAGCACTCAAAACCCTGCAACTTTGCCATTACAATACACGTCATAAAATGTGTCGTTATCTCGCAACGTTGACGATTACGTCAAAATAGTACCTAATTGGGATTTCTGGTACATTCTCGGGACAGGTTACGCGACGAAACGTCATTGGCTGGGTATTCGGACCATGTGTTGACATTCTTTAACAGAACAATGACTGAAAACAAAAGAGGTTGAAGATCTTTATTCAAAATCGAGTAGAATATCCACTATGGTATAATCGGAATGGAACAATAATTCTTATCATTAACAGATTCAACAAAACAAATTACGGAGCTAGAGTAAATGTTCAAAATGACCGTCATTATTTTTAATGCAAGCCTGTACACGGTTTTCAAAAGATCGACCAGCTTCAACTAGCATGTTGTTACTTTTGTTTATACCCTGGAATGCTTCCCTTATCTTGGATTGGTGATGCTGGTTTTCATGGTAATTGAATCGGATTCTTCTGCCATAGCAACGATCCATCAGTTAGGTTAGTTAGGTTACGCATTTCTATAGGTACTGTGCCATTTTTGACTTGTACAAGGGATTCAGGAATTTCGAAGCCGTTTCCATATACGCGCGGTATACATATTTCAGTGTTGTTTGGTATATTAGTGTAAATATTTTTTAAAATAACGGACATAGGTGGAATTTCTATCTTTTGAATATCAAAGTCGTCTCGAAAAGCAATTGGGATTTCTATGAAATTATTATACAGTTTTTTATTCATAATATCTATATTGAGGTTCAATTCGCGAAGGTCTCTAATACCTACATATAATACCATCAAAATAATCATGAAAATTGTATAGAATGAGATCGAGTTCGGTGTCCAGGTTGAATTCTGCTAATATGGGTATTTTTGCTTTGGATTGTGTTTTTGCATCTCCGGTGCATGTTGTAAGGGTGTGGTTTGAATTATAAATAAGATGAGAAAAGTATTTTTCAGCAAGATAGGGCCTTAGTAGAGAAGTGTGGCTACCTGTATCAATCAGTAATTTGGCGGGTGGTTTTTTTGTTTCGACATATGGCAAAGAGTTCATTTGGAAGGCATTCATACTTGGGGCGGGCTGTTTGTTTGATAAGTTACTTGAAAATTTTCTTCACTAGACGGATCATTAAGAGAGTTCTCTTGATAGAGTTGATCGATGTATTCTTGAGTGTCTTCTAGACTTTCGAAGTATTGTTGTTCCTCGGTGTGATATGTATCAAGAGACTGTTCGGGGGTTTCGTAATGAACTTGCGTCAAGGCCATAGGAGTAGGACTCGAGGAAAATTTTGGAAAATGTAGTTCATTAGGGCGGAATGATTGTCTTTGATTTCTTGAGTTAAGGGATGGTATTCTGCTTGTTATCGACATGGGTGTTGGGAATCCATCAGGTTTATGGGAATTTTCCCGTGAATATGCATTCTTTGGTTTCCCGAAAACTTGTTCGTTTGTGGGGAAATTACGTTGAATAGTTGGATTTTGAATAGTTACTGGGCCACTAGGGAATTTTGGTTTGGTTGCGTTATCATTTCTTTGGAATTGAGGGGGAATGGGAAAATTATTGATCGTCTGATGAGGTACGACAGGGGTATTGTGAAATGTCATGGGCTGATGATAGTTAGAATTTGAACGATGGTTTGGTTGAAATTGAGGGTAGAAATTGTTTGGAGCTGGTGTTGGTTGATATTGTTGGGCCATTGGCCTGTGTTGATTTGGGGTTTGAAAAACAGGCTTTGTTTGATTTGGCATATACGATCGAGCTTTTATTTGTTGCTCTAGGACTGAATGGTCCGAAACAATGGCATTAGCATCTTCGAGACTCTGGGGATTTTTAAACATTAAAATGCTTCTAAGGTCCATGGGTGAGTTTGACATTAACACAGTTACCGATGTTAGTTCCGTTTGTTCTATTAACGCATTTTTTGTGTCTTGAGTTATAGTGTGGTCGGCTGAAATTTTAAGACAAAGTCGAGTTTTTAAAATTTTGAGTCTTTCTATGAAATCTAATATGCTTTCGTTTCTGTTGCGGACTAGGAAATTTAATTGCTGTGATAGAACTTGTCTATTTAAATGATCTTCAAATGTTTGCCTCAATGCGGTTTTAATTTGAGGCCAGGTTATGAGGTCAGGTCTGCAAAGTAAATAATCACCTGCTTCGTCAATTATTTTAGAACATATTGACGCAAAAACAAATTCTTTTAAAGATTGATCTTGAGTACCTTCAAAGTACCTACTATAGTATTTATCTACACTAGTAATAAAAGAATCGATATGTTCACTTTTTCCCGTGAAAGTCTTTAGAGTGCTTGCAATTTCTTGCTGCTGCAATTGTTGCCATTCTTGATCCGGTATTAGAAAATGAAATATTAGAAATAAGGTTATCGATGTCAGATTCTGCCATACAAAATTAATTGGAGTTAAATTAAAATGCTTTGCTAAAATAATGATGAAGATGGTAAAATAATAATATACGATAATATCTAATTATAGGTAACTATGCACTTGATAGGGATTTATTTTAAGATTTAAGATGTCTTAATGTCGACGATTTTTTTTTTGGTAAATCGCACAATCAAGAAAAATTGGTAATTGAAAATGATATTTATCTTAATGTAAACGAAATTGACTTTTAATTCGCACAGTTAAGAAAAATGCACACACACAATTATAGAAGGAGAGGAAAGAAAGGATCACTTACGATAGGTGTTGTTTTTTTCGCCTCGCAACGGTCACTTCTTTCAGGTTCTTTTACTCAGCAAACAGTAAAACTAACGAACTTCCAGAATCTAGGGTTTCAGGAATCGATGCTTCATTTTCCAAACACACAGGATGTCCAAAAGATCTTCTGAGTTACGACCGACTGCGCCAGTTATGTGTTTTGCAGTTGAAACACACTTTTAAAACTATCTTTTATTGAAATATAAAATTACAATGAATTTGAACACCAAAATAACTGCGTTTAGAACGAGAATTGATTGTTAAGTGCGTCAAGATCAATTGATTCAATACCAAGTGAGTGAAAATGTTTGGTCAGCAATAATAATATTAATCATAGTTTATACAAATAATAACATTATTGGGTCGATGGATTGACGTCAGTTCGGGTGGTCAGGGTCTTGGATGGTGCTGGGACAAGGTCACATAACTCACGTTCGAATTTCTCATCTTGAAACCCAATTAAGGGGTACTATTTTGACACGACAAAGATCGCAAGATAATGATACATTCTACGACATGTGTTCTAATCGCAAGGTTGCAGTGTTTTGAGTGCTTAACAAAACTAGATAACAGCACACAGAGTGTTCTATTTGAAAAAAATGAGTTTCTCTGTCTCTAAATTCGCTAAGTTGAGCCTGCTGTAGGAAACACCCTATATGAATCATAGTGATTCTTTTTTCAAAAATCAATTACTTTGACTCTTACATTGAGAAATACGCATATTTGCAATATTCAATTTCAAATCTTTTGTTTGTGTAGCTAATTTACCAACATAATGTTTTTTCCCTAAATTTTAGTAAATCCTCGATAGCCTGACAACACTGCACGTTCTTACAAATGAGACCACTGTATCATACGTACAAAATTACGCCGAATCCAAATCTCTAATCGTAAGTTGGGGTTGCTATTTGAAAAAAGTGTATTTTTTGATGCCATGGTTTCCTAGAACACTCTGTATACACAGTGATATTTTTAAATTGTGACCCTGCTGGAGCCCTATAGGCTTTGTTTTGAAAATGTTTTCACATCTCTTTAAAGGGAGAAAATGGACTTCCAGATACTAATGCGCCACCCTGTATGTTACTTGGGCGCGCCCTGCAAATGAAAGTTATCCATCAACGTTCAATTTAAATTTCGGATAATAAAAACATCTGGGTAGTTATTCTGAAGAAATACCGGAACGACGGATGAAATAGAACAAGCATCACACCAGATGAAAAATGTAAGGGTCCCAGTAGAGGACGGCATTACCTGTGAAATGCTCAAACTGGGTGGCGACATCCTATTGCAGTCGGTCAAAATCCTATTTAACAAATGCCTTCATAATATCTCATCTTCCTGGCAAAATGCTCAGATGATTTTTTCACACAAGAAAGGAGACCGCAATAATATAGGAAATCATTGTCCAATCAGTATTTTAACACACAGTAACAAACTCGTGATAAAAATCTTAACGAACAGACTGACAAATAAGCTCGACTTTTACCAATCACTTGAATAAGACGGTTTTTGGAAAAGGCTCATCTGCACATAATACGCACATTAATAGAAAAAAGCGCGGAATATAATGTACCCATCCACATGGCATTCGTGGACGACAACAAGGCTTTTGAATCGGCGGAGCTGTGGGCTGTATTCAAGGCCCTAAACAACGCAAGAATAGATTCCAGATAAACCAACCTACTCAAGAAAATTTACAAAACGCCAGATTTATGTTAAAAATTGATGACAACACGGTCACAAATAGAACACAGATGGGAAGGGGTGTGAAGCAAGGAGACCCAATTTTCCAGAAATTATTCATGCTTGCAAGTGGAAGATGTCTTCAAAAAACTATCATGGGACACAAAAGGACTGAACATCGACGGAAAGTTTCACCACTTGCGCTTTGCAGATGAGATAGTACTGATAAGCAGCCCCACTGAAGAACTACGTGCGATGCATACAACTTCACGCCGCATCGGAAGAAGTCGGGCTTACAATGGACCCCAACAGAACCAACATTATGAGCCCAGAAAACGACCTAAATATCCTGGGTCAGCTGATGAGACTTGGCAAAGACAACCAAACAGCAGAAATAACTCGAAGAATTCGCTTGACATGGGCTGCGTTTGGAAAACTTGCTTTCATTTTGAAGAACACTTTAATACTCACGTGTTTGAAGAGAAAGGTCTTCAACATGTGCATTTTTCCCGTCGCTTCCAACGGTTTAGAAACAATGACTTTGTCAGTTGAAATGGAGCGGTCAATACTCGGTATAAGTCTCACAGATCATGTTAGAAACATCGACATCAGAAAGGGGGAGGGTCATAGACGACATGATACAACGCATCACAGAATCAAAATGGAGGTGGGCAGGATTCATTGCCAGACAAGACAGGAACAGATGAAACGGAAGGGTTATGAGATGGAGACCTAGAGCACGGAAGAGAGGAGTTGGAGGGCCACAGAAGAGATGAGTCGAGGACATCAGAAGGATGGCAGGAAGCATGACTGTGTAGGGTCGCACAAGACAGAGAGCGGTTGATTGAGGCCTACGTGTAGCAGTGAATGGCAACCGGCTGAGAAAAGAAGAAGAAGAAGACATAATATACACTTTGCCAGCCAAAGTAGACGTCCCCCAAAAAATCACACCATACTGAAAGTTATGTTTTTTTTTAAACGAGATTATTCCGATTATCTTTAGTCCATATCATAAGAACATTGCAAAAGTCCATAATTTACGTTGGACATACTTGTTTACTAGAGAAGGGCCCAGGATTAATAATTCAAACCAGACGAGCACACATTGATAGATCTCGATATTTCGGTGAACTGATTTACCTCGTTTCCGATAATCACTTCAAGCGGTTTTCCAGTAGGGTAAATCGGTATTCCAAATAAATTCTAGAATTATGGTCACAGTTAAGTGAAGAGCTTGTTGTGATAATACCTACATTGAGCTCAAAATAACAGAGATAAAACCGTAATTTTGATTTCCAGATTGGTCTTGTCAATAAGCACAAATGAAAGGCAGCTTTATAATCGGGGAAATGTTTCTAGCATGCCGTGATGTTACTGACTCAATTCAACATTCAGAACGCCTATTCCTGTGTAGTCAAGTAATTGATATCAATTTAGAGCTGCATTGAAAGGTTGTAAAAAAGTGCAGTGCAGTTATTACCCTGCGATGATGAATCAGAGAAACAACAGCAATCTATGTTGTTGCTATTGACAACAATTGCGCTGCTAAATGACATAAACTCGGACTCAGTAGTGTCATTTACCTGTGTAGTCTATCTTTTCTATTTTTGTTAATCGTCGTTGCGTGAGCTCCTCGTTCAAAGAAATGTCAAAAGTTTGGAGGTCGCAAATTAAACTACACCGCGATCTACACTGCTCACGCCAAATCGAATGTTTTTATAAAACGCACTACCACGTATGTTGACATAGATTCAAATGCTAAAGCACACAAAATTTTGAGAATGCTTTATCCTCACAGACACTTATTAACTCAGGACCAAAAAATTAGATTAACTGACTCACTCGTACTCAGCCATTTTAATTATTGCGATGTTTTATATGGGCCTTGTTTGAACGGAATTGATAAGCTTAAAATAGAAAAAGTCCAAAAAAATTGTTTGCGGTTCCTATACGGTATAAGAAAGTTTGATCCAGTGTCTCATAAGTTAAAGGATGCTAGATGGCTGAATATGGAAAGCAGACGAAAACTACACTCTCTAGTACTATTCCACAACATAATTTATAAAAGGGGTCCTCGATACCTAACTAACAAAATACATTTTAGGACGGACGTGCACAACTTAAATCTCCGATTTAGGGGACTTATCACACCTCCTCCTCATAAAACCTCACTATTTCAGAGAAGCTTCACTTATAATGTATATAAAGTCTATAATACTGTGTCAGAAAGTCTCAAGTCAATCAAGCCGTCAATTTTCAAATCTATTGTTAGAAGAAATTTCTTGCAGCGTCATCCTTCTGTGGTCCTTTGAAATGTTATTATGTAGGTATACTCACGATAGGTACTATTTTGTTATTAATTTTTTGGTTTTTTGTTTTAAGTTTGAGCGAATTTTGTATTAAAATGGTTTTTTTTTGTTAGTTCATATTTCAAGGGAGCTGAACTTTGATCAATTTTTAATTGCTTTCAGCTCCTTTTTTTGCAATCCAGCCGAGCATATACTATATATATATAAAGTAGATTAAGTATTACACTGTATCTTGCCTATTGCAAAAATAAAGATTATTATTATTATTATTATTAAAAAATGAGAAGTAAAACTTAACTCAATTCCTCTAGGATGGCAGCTCGCACGCAGTAAAAACGTCCACTCAATTGCCTTTTCGGAATCAATAATTCGTGGGAACTCATAGACTGAATATGAGAACAATTATTTAATTATACTATAAGACAGTACAATTCTTCAATGTCCCCCTCAACCTCCCTAACTTTGAAAAGGTTCGATATACGAACACGAAATTTTGAACCCCGATATACAGTGTCCGCCATAAAGTTGGATACAAACGGATTTTTGAAAAATACTGTCCGGTCGTGTGATTCACTGTACCCATTACCGTTTTCCCACATTCTCCCGCGATCAGAAAAATAGTTAATTGACGAATGTTCACTATAGTTCACCCATAGTTGAATCTTGAAAATAATGATTTTATAAAATCGCATCTACTGTGGAAAGACGAACATGGGTACAGTTATTAGGGACAGGACCGGATGGTATTTTTCAAATTATAGCCCTTGAATGTTTTTTTCCATGAGAAATTAGACTTGATTTTAAAATGAAATCATAATTGCGATTTTCCTTTTAATAGAAGGGGTAAGCCATAATTTTATTTATTTTATCTGATTTGCTACAAAATCGGCATGTGGAGTACTTGATGGATTCTACACAACTTTTTTTTTCACACAATCATTCGATCACTTGTCAAATCACCTACATGTTTTGACCCCAAATGAACTTTGAAAAGTGTAAAATTGAGTTTTTGGTTACCGGACATGCGCAAACCATCCCTGAAATAACTTTCTCAAAAATACAGGTTGTATCAAATTCAAGTATAAAGCATTGATAACTCGTTAAACATGAGAGATACAAAGTCTGTTAAATGGAGGCAGAGTTGCGCAATTTGAATCTCAAAAAAATGTCTTTTCGAAACTTGAAAGATTCTGAAGACTTCCAGTGATATCCGACAATAACCGATTTTTTCAAAATTCTTCTTTATTTTGAGATAATTGAAAATGAATGACACATTTTCATGGCCACTTTTGTATGGCAGAAGCCAGGAAACCTTAATATTTGTTTCAGAAAGAAAGGCGAATTAGTGTAGGCAAATACAAAGATATCGGTATATGGACAAAACTGGAAGCTAGGGTGGAGAGTCAACTTCTCGTGAGTGCAAAATTAAAATTATAGAGACTCGACATGGGTTCACAAATATTCAACATTTGCAGGAAAACCAGACGTTGACATTCAAATCTAGATTCTAGAATCAAGAACTTTTTGAAACAGCAATGAAGCAGGTATTGTTAATATCTCTTGAAGTGAGGTTGACAAACTCCGTTCAAGGAATTTAATGAAATAGCGGGAATGACAATATGTGGGACAACAATAATTGAACTATTATCAAAGTACCTATACAAAAAGTTGAAAAAAACATAAAGGTCAATGAATAAGAAATGCTTGTTTTTCTTTGTTCATCTTTTGTGTGAATCTTGTTAAGAATTTATCTATGTCTCGATCACTAGTATCTTTGATCGTCATCAGACGTGAAGTGAGATCATACCCTACTACCTATAACTACTCAAAAACTGACAGTGAAGTTTGCTCGAGTGTGCAAAACACATTGACTAGGTTTCAAACGAAACGTTCAATAATGAAAAATAATGCTCTGCATAATGGTTACCTTTTTAAGATTGGACTTGTAAATCAGTGAATAGATCGATTTAATGTAATCAGAAGCATCTATCAAGTGTCCATTCACTGTACAACACAAACCAATCATTCAATGTAATAGTGGTGGCAGCCCCAACACATCCCACTACATAAATCTTTGTCAAATTGAGTGGAATGAAAAACTCGAAAAAAAAACTGGCTTCCAGTGTGAATGCATCTGCCGTGCAACAGCCAGTAAATTAAGCTAATTGAGATATTGATCTTTTTCATCTGCATGTCTTTGCACATGTCTATTTGAGATGACAGGTTCTATCATATTGACTTATTCAGTTTTGATAAGGCTGGTTTATGAAAAAGCGAATAATGTGAATGGAAGTTTATTATGTATAGAACGAACATGAGCAGGTCTCTTATTATATCACTTGAATCAAATTAGAGTGATTCGGGATGGATTGCATATTCACATTTTAAATAAAGCAGGATAGATTAATGGCATAGATGGGGATACGTGGGTACGCGCTCTGTAATATAGGTACCCATAGCAAAGGATTTGTCAGCTACCATGGACCACAGACCCGTCCTGAGTGTAGCCGTGCCTTTTGCATGCGAATTTTCGACGAACCAACTCTTAGGAGAAGACCTCGCGGAGGCGTTTTAGACTGCAATAAGAGTTACATGAATTACAGCAATCTCCAAAGGCTTGATTGAGCATTGGGTGTAGAGATTCGCGCGTACTGGACCTGCAGCTCGTTCCGTGTGACGCGGACTGTGGTTTTGATAAAACAATAGCGTATTCATACCACTGCAAAACCCTACTCTCGTGAACTAATGGATCTATTTCAAGTAGTGCTTGAGTCCAACATAGTGTGCTCTATTTGACCTATTAAAGCTTAGAGTTTGAAATTTTGTACGTGTATATGTCACAGTAAAACCTGGTGATCAGTAAAAGCTAACTGTTACTAGGAAAAGTGAGCTTTTCCTGATTTGGAACCATTAAGCTAGTGAAAGTTGAATTCGATCGACTTCATCATACTTTTACTAGTAATTGTTAGCATTCACGTAATTTTTCTAGTGAAAGCTGCTACACTGGAAATTATTATCCTTATTATAAATATCCTTTTTGGTCCGAGTTGGAATTCGCCGACAGATTAGACGCTCTGGAAAATACGAGAGTTATGAATAGCAGGTGTACAATGTGATACAATGTACAATGTGTACAATGTGTTCAGATACCGTATTATAGAAAATACTCAAGTATTCTCAGTAGGGGTTAGTCTGGGTTAGTTTGAGTTAGTTTGGGTTTGGAAAAAATTTTTAGTGCCCCGTGCACCTTGGTTTAGTTAAAAGGCGGAAATAAGTTTTAAAAAGTACTTTTCCTAACTGCTTTCAGTAAAAGTTGATTTGATAAAGTTTCTCCAACATCCACTGGTATAAGTGTACAATATTCTTCAAAATTTAATATTTCCTAACGGATCAAGTAATTGCTAGAATCAACTTGTAAAAACTAGCTTTCACTGAATTTCAAACATCCACTGTAACATATATATTTGAAGCCTTTTCTGAATAGCAACTTCTCAACAACGCTTTAGGCAACCGTTTTTGAGAAAGAAAATCAAAAATGTTTGTATCATTGCAGGTTTATTATCCCATCAACGCTATACAGGTTGAGTCTGAAATAAGTGAGCATTTTTTCAGGATAGATGGAGTATAGTGAAATAATGGCTTTTTGTGAAAGCACGTGTATCTGCAAACGTCTCGTTAAAAACATACAGAGTTATAAGCAGTATAGTATTCGAGAAAATCTCAATTTCTTGTCTGTAGATTCGAAACGCCTTGAGCGGTTTTGCTCATATTTCCAGGGATTATATCCCAGGTTTCTATGCATTTTTTTGTGGAATTCGTTTGATTTCAACTTTTCCAGAACCGGACCTAGGTGGCTTTATTTCTTGAAAAAACAAGGGTGGTGCGCCACAGAATGGATGTATTGTGATTTTGTGATTTCTCATTTAATTCCGAGCAAAAAAGGTTGAGTGAGTTTGAGCGTATTATCTTTACCAATTTTTTAACTAAGATACAAGAAATAGTACGTACCTTATGAAAAGATAATTAAATCACGAAGGAACTTTTGTAAAAGATGTTTTTGATCAGAAAATAATCAATTTGAATAAACCACAACTTTATAACATTTCAAACTCTCAATGGTTGTCAAATTGTTGTCAATGGCAACACAACAATCAACCATTTCTAGCCAGAATATGGCGAAAGACCAATAGAAAAGACGACATGCAGTGGCGTCCCTGTTGTTTATCGAGTCACTTTAGAACAGGCGACAGTGACTCGATAAACTACAGTGACGCCAATGCATGTCGTAGTTTCTATTGGTTGCACGCCATATTCTGGCAAAACATTGCTCGCATTCATAAGACGGAACAGTTGTGGAACTGTTACCGCTCCTTCTCATGAATGAAGCGGAAGCCTCATAAGGCTCAACAGTCAACTGTCTGCCAAAGAGCGCCCCCGGAGCGTAGCGGTAACTGTTTCGTCTCATGAACGCGACCAATGTTTATTGTTGTGTTGCCATTGACAACCATTGAGAGTTTGAAATGTTATTAAGTTGCGATTTGTGAAAATTGATTATTTTCTGATCAAAAATATTTGCTACAAAGGCTCCTTTGTGATTTTCAAACATTGCGACGTTCCTGAACGCTCCCCATCGTTCGCCTTAACATGGCCTCGTTGGCGTCACTGTAGTTGCTCGAACCACTGTAGAACAGGCCTATCATAGAATATTTTTACTAATAAGAAAAGTCTATTTTCTACATAATATGAATATGACACCACGTGAGAGATAAAAAAAATGCATTCAATACGAGCTGGGAATCAGATATTATAGTTGGTGATATGAGCTTGTTCTCAACTGCAAATAATATACGTTGTGACTCCAAAAAAAGAAAAACCTTATTATTCTATAAACAAGTGAGGAGTGGGCACAGAGGTAGCGCGCCGGCAAAGTTTCAATCATTATTATACAGTAAGGACATAAAGTCCGTCGCCCTTTCTCTAAATTTTGAACCGTTTAACATATTAGAACGGAATTTGGACACACCATGTGTGAGGAAGTTCTGAATTATTTGACAAAGAAGTGACAGCTGAAAATGTCAAAATTACAGCTGGACGCCACTTTAAAAAAATCAAATGAAGAGGGAGGTCAAGTAATACCTCATTTTGGAGGTCGTTTCATCCTTATCACACCCTGAGAATTTGAAGTCGCTATATTTTTCTAATTTTTCAATATCAAGGCAGTGTTTTTTTTCAAAATTGCGCCCATTTGCCGTTTTGACATCCTCATCTGTCAGCACTGTGCTGAGGAATGCGGAACGTGCTCATATATTTGGGGTCACATCACAACAACAATTCTTTGATGTCCCTTCCCTAATTTAGACCGTTTAATATACCAGAATGAAATTTTGATCCCCAATATACGAGCACGTTTTGCATTCCTCAGCATATTGGTGACAGATGAGGATGTCAAAACGGCAATCGGGCACCATTTTGAAAAAAATACTGCCTTGATATTGAAAAATTGGTAAGAGACAGCGACGACGTCCTCACTGTATGATCTAAAGATATTTGGCCTACAAGAACCGACCAAATACGAAATAAACTATGTTTGTTAGGTTGTGTGACAAAAGGCACATAGTATTATGAAAACGCTCATGCCATTTGATTAAAAGGTTATACCCGTAATAACAACGTCCATATATTTTTTATTATTTTATTCTGGTGAATGTCAATTTTTTTAAAAGTAAATACGATCACAAACTGCATTCATTCGGTGATCATGACAAATTAGTTTTGGAATAACACCATAAATTCTTCCTACAACTATATTCAACGGAGGCGCCTCACATGTTTTTTTTTAGGAAAACAAGAGCTTGAGCCAGTACAACAAAGAATAATTTGTCCCAATTCTTAGAACTATGATCCAGAATTTTTTAGGTCTGGTTCTTTAGACATAATACGGATTTGGACACACATCATGATTCCAGCAAAATAAAGTCACCAGTATTACCGCACTAGTGGCATCAGAGGCAATCCACTTATTGCTTTCCAACAAGCTTATTTCTCGAGAAGGTAACATCGATTGGCCACCATGGAGTTCTGACCTTACACAACCTCACGCTTTTTTCATGAGGATCTCTCAAGCGACGTGTTCACATGGATGTGAACTGTTGTGTCGAACTCGCGACAAAATTGCAGCCATTGGACAGGATATGTGACTGTGGACATGACATATCGACGTGTGATGGTGCATTCTATGTCTCGCTTGAAAAAGAGCGTTCGTGGCGATGATAGAATCCTCGATAACGTGATTTTTGACGTGAAATTCCCATGTCATGCGTTCATGCCATCACACATGAATAATAAATAATGTTCTGTTCATTTCAAATAAGCAATCCATTCCAAGTGACCCTATTCCAAGAAAAGTCATATTCAAGCTCTCACGAACTTCTGAGGTAAGTGAATCGAGGAAGTCACAATATTGGAAACCAAAAGAGCAGTAGGCAAAAACCTGGGGCTGTGGTGACATGTACATTTGTATATAATTTTAGGGATTTCCAAGACATTTACTATCAGGTAGAAATAATCTCATCAAAACCACGTCTGCGAGATTAGGGTTGGATATTTCCAAGCCTCAGTACAAATACAAGCCTTTTGTAACGCGACGCGCAAGTATTAGAGTGTTATAAGTTGTTTCAATAGATGTGTCCAAAACACTCCCGCCTACAACAGTTGTTTTACTCCAATCACACATACAATCCCATGAATTGGTGACCCCGACGTGATTAATGTGATAGGAGTACGAAAATGGGTGCGCGAAAGTTCAAGGTTGTATCGGACGCTATAAAACGAGCTTCATTTTCGCCTCAGCAAAATCACAAACGTAATTGTGATTTTATTCAAGATTTTCACCGAGCAATGGCAAACGGGGAACCATGCAGACACCGAAGCCGCCACTGATGTAAACCGACTTGCGATCCGCATTCCACCTTTTTGGACCAAGGATCCAGAGACATGGTTCATACAAGTGGAAAGTCAGTTTACCATTTCTGGAATCAAATCCGAGGAAACACAATACAACTACATTGTTGCCAACTTGGAGAGTAAGTACGCTATGGAAGTGCGTGATATCCTGACACAATCGCCAGCTCCTGACAAATAAACGTTTTCGAAAACGGAGCTTATCAAGCGGCTCAGTCCGTCACAGGAACAGAAAACGAGGCGCTTACTACAGCATGAAGAAATGGGTGACAGGAAACCATCCCAATTTTGCGTCATTTGCAAAATTTAGCTGGATCTACAAAATCAGACAACGTTGTCAGATGTTTGTGGATCAGTCGCTTACCCTTTTCGGTGCAGGTCATTCTGACAACACAAGCCAGCGCTACTCTTTCCTCGGTCGCCGATCTCGCAGATGTTGCTGAAACACTATCCGGACAACATGTGGTAAACGAAGCTGCTGACTCATCTACTCGTGGCACGATTGAGAAATTATCATATCAATTTGATGTGCTGATGTCAACAAAACAACTTCCAACGCCGAACAGTCAATATCAACGTACCCGGTCCAGGAGCAGAAATTGGCATGACCGCACGACTAGAGACGACAATTTTTGGTACCACGCAATATATGGGACCAACGCAAAAAAGTGCAGACAACCTTGTGTGTATGTGTCGGAAAACGTGTGCAGCCGTCGTTAATGGCAACTGACGACGGCGACGTCTGTCCTTATAAACGTCGTCTATTTGTGGTAGATCGTGACACCAAATTAACATTCTGCCAGTGGTTCTGCTTGGCATTAAAGTAGCCTGGCGAGAGGACCTATCTGCGACGTCATCGCACTTGGTTTACGGCGAAACGATCCGGCTACCTGGTGAATTCTTGTCAGCACGCACGAGAGAACATGACAGCTTAGATCCTGCAAATTTCGCCAAGAAGATAAAGCAGTGTTTCCAGGAGTTGCGCCCTGTTCATGGCACGCGCCATAACAAGGAACGCGCCTTCGTTTTCAAGTATCTTCAGACGTCGTCACATGTATTTCTCAGACAAGAGGTCTACAAAGGTTCATCACAACCGGTCTACGGAAGACCCTTCACAATTGTAGCGAGAAATGATAGAACTTTCACGCCACAGCTGCGAAATGGAAATACCTTAGTTTCGATCGATCGTCTTGAACCAGCATACGTCGCAATCGATAAAGCAGAGCCTTTATCAACGTCACCACCAGAACAGGACCAGAATCCGGCAACCGCGCCTCATTCGACTTTGCCTCAACACCAAGAGATGGACAACCCAACAACAACCACAACAAGAAGTGGACGGCGTGTTCGGTTTACCGAACGATACCAGGGTTACCAAAGAACATCTTGATGTGGCAGTTCTGTTCCAGTCCTTAGTTTCTCTGTTTCTCTGTCTCTCGTGATTATCTTGATCACTGGCAGGGGGTAATGTGGTGACATGTACATTTGAATACAATTTTAGGAATTTCCAACACATTTACTATCAGGTAGAAATAATCTTAACGAACCCACGTCTCCGACATTCGGGTAGGATATTTCCAGGGATCGTGAACCGATTATAATCCTTGGGATTTTCCAACATGCCGGCGTCGCAGATTCATTTCTTAACCTGGTTCCAGTCTGACCCCAAGAATTGTTTTCTTTTTTCGTATGGCTAGATTCAAAATACAGTTAGTATGTAGCATCGGTACAAGACAGTCGATATTCAACCTCAGTACAAAATGTGTCTAAGACACTCTCGCCCACAACAGTTGTTTCACGCCAATCACACATACAATCCCATAGGGGCACTGGCTATACTGTACTGTGTTCAGACCATGCAATACTTGTCCACCGGCTCTGTTGTCTGGTGGTCAAAAATCGGGTAACGACAGGCAGATAGCAAACAATCAGAGATTAGCATGTCTTTGTATAAATGGAGCCATGAGAACTACTCAATGCTTGCTATGGAATATTAACGAGAAGGGCTACAGTTCCTGAGAACCCTGTCCCAAAACAAACTGAACAAGCAAAGTGTCATGGCTAGGTTTTGATGAGTTTGGAGCAGGGGCAAGTCCCATGCTCCTGTGGAGAAAGTGAGTCTCAAAGTTTTGGGTATTGAATTTATTTTTGGTTGGCATTTATTGATTGTATGGAGGCCATAAACAACCTCCCTTCCCTAGATGTCTTTATCAAAATTGAAGCCGAGAATGAGTGCATACAGACTTGGCAACACTGGAATCTGGAGTCACTCAAATTCTCATGGTCATATGATAAGATTTAATGCTACTTACCTATGATCTTACAAACTTCCATCTATAGCAGTTTTCAGTGCAAACAAAATCGTCCACTGGCGTGAGCGACCCTGAATAATATCATATGATCAGACTAGAGGTGAACAGCCACAAAAAATGGAGTTTCGTCTATCAAGAAATTTGTCAAAACCCACAATACCTAGTGCTTTTTACATTCCTCAATTTTTATTGTTATGAATAATAGTGAAAAAAGGGTTGTTGTTGAAGATCAAACATTCCAGAAGTATTCCAAAGACCTTCTTCATTCATAAAAAGCTTAGTGTTGACAATTTGAGTGGAACTTGGTATCAAAATTCACGAAAAGTAATAGACAATTCAGCATTGAGTTTTTGTAGCCATATTATTCTCAATACTCAATACCTAGCATCAAAGTTTGTTAGTGAGTTACCTAATTATCAAAATAAGACTACATACGATTTTAGCGTTGATAAACCATAGTAATATGTTTCTTGTAGAAATGTGCCTCGCCCTACTTAAAACCATGATGATTATTATACCAAGATGATTAATAAACTAAACTACCTATTCAACAAAAAAAAAACGATACTCCTAATTTTCACCTATGTTTGGACTTTCATTTTTTTTTTAAATAGTAGAAAATTGATGCGTCTAGCACCACAATTTCGAGCATTCTTTTGCGGCTTATTAACATGATACAAAAAATTAATTTTCTCAAAAAGTCTTTTATGTAGGGCGGTAAATGAAGAGCTTAACTGTAAAAATACTTTTCATTCAAGGTCCCCCCATTCTCACGAAGATTAGAAGATAAGAAGTTCCAGATGGTCTTGAGCCTCAGTGCAGATTGAATCACAAAGCGTGTTTTTTCATGATTAACGGCGTAAACCACAATTCGATTGATCGTAAGCCACCATTTTGTAACCAACAGAAGGTTACTACATGTCGTATTCCTCATTTTCTCTGTCAAATATGTAAAAAATCAGTGTTTTTATGAAAAACTGAACTAAGCATTCCTTGAACATTCATTGGAAAAAAATATATACAGGGTCCTTCATTAGTGCGTCGGGCAATCCTAGCGTGGTTATTTACAAAAGTAGAAAAAAAAGTTTTATACAAAAGTTGTAGAATGTGACTTTATGCATATTTTAAAAATATTTTCAAACATACAGGGTGCGTCACAAAAGTATGGCACGAAAAAGTATGATTTTTTTAAATGGAACCCCCTGTATATTAATTGATATTTCAATTCTTTCTTCAATTTGGAACAAAAATTGTGATACAACTAATGTTCCTAAATTCAACCGTTATCGAGATATCGCGTTTTAAAAATGGCATTTTTGCAACTTTGGCATGCTATAAAACTCAAACTATTCAAGTTAGAGGAAAATGGTTTGCACTTTCCTATCTTAACTTTTCAAGAGCTCTTCTGTCATTTGGATAGAAGGTAACGTCAACTGTCAACTTTTTTCGGCACATTTTGACATTTTTTCACAATAATGGATTTAATCTCCTTGAATAGCTCTTGAAAAGTTAAGATAGGAATGTGCAATCCATTTTTCTCTAACTTGAATAGTTTGAGTTTTATAGCATGTCAAAGTTGCAAAAATGCCATTTTTAAAACGCGATATCTCGATAACGGTTGAATTTAGGAACATTAGTTGTAGCACAATTTTTGTTCCAAATTGAAGAAAGAATTGAAATATCAATTAATATACAGGGGGTTCCATTTAAAAAAGTCATACTTCTTCGTGCCATACTTTTGTGACGCACCCTGTATGTTTGAAAATATTTTTAAAATATGCATAAAGTCACATTCTACAACTTTTGTATAAAACTTTTTTCTCTACTTTTGTAAATAACCACGCTAGGATTGCACGACGCACTAATGAAGGACCCTGTATATACGGATACGGTTCTATCAGCGAGATATTATGAAGTTTCTTGGTCCTACTGTAAAATTTTGTCAAGTTGGGTTACGACGTATCAGCGGGGATAGTTTGTGCATGTCCGATAACAAAAAAAATCAATCTCGATACATGTCATGAGTTCTTCGGTTTGGCGAGAATTTTTGGAAAAGTTCGTTTTGGTGTCACTAATTGAATAATTCGGCAAGTTGTTTGGAATTCACGAAGGATTCCACATGCCGATTTTGGAGGACATCAGATAAAAAAAAATTGAACTCATATTTTTCCCTTTTCCCCTCTTCCTTTCAAACCGATGTAAGTCTAGTGGAATAAGGTTGATTTCAAAATAAAATCATAATATTCGATTTTTCTTTGAGTTTCAATTTTCTTCATCTGATTTGCTCCAAAATCGGCATGTGGAGTCCTTTGTGAATTCTGTACAACTTTTTCCAATAAAATGTTTTGATATTTGTTGGATTAACCCACTTCTTGACACCAAAATGAACTTTTTTAAAAATTCTCGTCAAACCGAGGAATTCATGACATGTATCAATAGTATATTATTCAACGAGCGGAAAATGGTGTATTTTACTCACGAGGATGGAGTTTGCGTGATCATCTGAGTGAGTAATGGCAATTTCCCGCAAGTAGAATATTATACTTTTTCTACGATTATTCAATAATTGAAGCGAACCTTGCAATATTTAATTTCATCTGGACGGCACTTTTTGACACCGACTGTACTAAAAATGAGGTGAGGTTGTTATTACAATGTGACAATGACTATAAAACAAGTATGGACGGTCAAATGGGCTTTTTCAAAATGATGGATTTGGAGGTTGACATTTTGTCGAATGTTCTGATTGGCTCTAATTAACAGTGGAGTGATGACATTAGGTCATTTCATTGGTTGTAAACAATTGAGTTATCAAAAAAAGTCACTGGTATGAGTAACGAGTTACATTAACCAATAGAAACTGGATGTATAATACATCTATTATTTAATAGTCATAAAAAAATGATTTTTTGGTTATCGGACATGCACAAACTATCCTTGAAAAATATTCTCAAAAATATAAATAATAAAAAAAAAATACATTTGTACCCAACTTTATGGCGGACACTGTATATGCCCAAATGCGACTCTGGAAGCATCCAATGATGTTACTCCAGGACGAATACCAGGGCACAAAGGAAAAGCTGGAAACGAGCTAGCGGATTGACTGGCACACAAAACTTCAAATACACTACTTATGGGTACAGAAGCTGCCATTGCAGACACTAAATCGGTTATAAGAAGGTTCGCCAAACTGTAACTGAATGATGACAGAGAACTTCCAACCATCATTCACTGGATGTCTACTGAGACTCAGTAGAAATCAGATTCGGAAAGTAGAAGGGATAACACGACACTGCCACCTAAGAGAACATATTATGCAAGCCATGGACCCCTTCAACGACGAACCCATATCTCTGCAAGAACATTTTCTTCATTCTCCAGCAACCTTTTAACTATAATTTTTCGATACAACGGTATGCTAGAAATTATTGAAGCAGCAATATCACCATGAATCAAGAAAGAAGTTCTTTCTACACAAAAACGAGACTACGAACAACGAGCAGTTGTAAAATTTGAGGCAAACATTGGAAAAAAAAATAACCGAGTGAACGTCAAATTGTCCAATTAACTCTCCGTTGAACCGAGCATTGGGAATCAACCACTGATTGACTAACAGTTGTTTTGGTTTCGCATCATTTCTAAAATATCGAAAGAGACGCTTTGTTCGGAAACAGTCGGGTGGGTGTTGGTTGATGAAAATAAATAGGAAATTAATGACTTCATCTACAACTGTCAAAAAATAGTTCTTTTATGCAACCATCTATAGATATAAAATGTTCCACATATTACACGGCCTGAGAGAAACCCGTGGATCATAGTTCTTTATCCACGGGCAGGTTCTTTATTCACGGGCAGTGGGCCTAAACACAACTATTTTTGGCTTTATTAAGTGACTTTTTTTTCCAAATTTTTTGACAGTTGTAGATAAAACATTGTATTTGACTCGCATATAATGAACATATTACACTCGAATAAAATTAATAACACTCGCCTTCGGCTCGTGATATAAATTTTAATCCCGTGTAATATTTGGCCCATTATATGCTCGTTAAATAAAATACTATTGTTATATTGATAACTGCGGTGTGGTGAAAGTGGAACTTGAAAAAAATTTGGAGTTTTTGATTCTTGTCATCTTCTCTTCGATCTCACTCTTCAAGATATTTTTTTATTACATGAATAAATTATCAACCCGCATCGTCAGAGAAGAAAACCTTTAGCTTGAAAAACTAAAATAGAATAATGACCCGGATCAGGTTGAATTCCGCATTATCGGGCATAATCTAAACGATTGTCCATGTTATGTTGACTTCAAGGTCATTGATCGATTAAGGCTTCCCAACATGGACGACGAGATAGTTTTTTGGCCAACATCGGGATCCTTTCCCAATCGCTCTGCAGCCTAGTCAGCAAACTGATGGCATGACTCCTAGGTCAATTGGATGTTGCACGGATGCAGACTCAAAATCCACCAACTTCAAATCTGCGTTAGGTCGAATTCTTTTGCACGACAAAGAATTGACTGAGTCGGTTTTTCCTGCAGACTTCCATAGACCGCAGCGATGTCCTCGGCCGTTATGGCTTTTCTTTGACGTACTGGTGTGGACTGACTGCTTGACAAACCGGTCGTCCCGATTTTGGCCAGTAGTTTTATCATTTGTAAGTATTACTTGCCATGGTAATGTGGAATCAGTGACTAAATGATAAACATTGTGGATTAAACAAATGCCGCCAAAGCAACATGGTCGTCATTTGTTAGCGTTAGAGTCTCTGCACCATAAGTCAATACAGGCAAAATACACTGATAAAACATTTTTTTTTCGTACTCAATTGAATACTTGATCTGAAAAAGTCTCTCAGCTTTCCAAATGCAGCCCAGGTCAGGCTTATTCTTCTCATTAACTCACATGTTTGTTTATCGCTTCCTTTCTTTATCTCGTGGCCCAAATATCTCTAGGAAGCCACTGGCTCGATGCCCTTGCCTTCCACTGAGATATTCCCGGCGTGAACCAGTTTGGTCATGAATTGGGTTCAAGCAAAGTTTATCTTGAGACCCACTCCATTTGAAACTGTGAAGAGTCCTTGTATCAATGTCTGCCCCTGGTCAAAGCTGTCACCGATAAAAACGATATCATCCGCAAACTTGCGGTTATTTAAAAACTTTCCGTCTATATTTATACCCATTCCATTCCAGTCGACGGTTTCACATGCATAGCCCAACAAAGCTGTGAATAGCTTTGGACAAACTGAGTTTCCCTCATCTCCCTGACAAACCCCTTTTTCAATACCAAAGGTCTCCGTTTCCTGGCGAAGCCTCTCACAAGTGGAAGCATGTTTACAGATATATCCGATGAGGGCGGTGTATCTATGGTCTATTCTACACTCAGCCAGAACATCAAGCATTGCTTCTTGGTTGACAGAAACAAAAGTCCACGATGACCAGGATCAAACCTTTATTGTATTCAAGAGTCTTTTCAATCAGCGTTTTGATGGTTTGTAGGTCCTCACTTGTTCCATACTTAGCTCCAAATCCGGCTTGTTCAGGAGGCTGATGTGATGTGAGAATTCTTATTATGATGTTAGCCTTTTAGCGATTATTTTCATAAACAGTTTGTACAGGTGGAACAACAAACTAATCGGTCTATAGTTGCAAAACTGAGTCATATCCCATTTTTATGCATTATTATTTTCACTGCTTTGTCCCATTTGGATGGTGTCACTCCATTTGAGAGGCACTTGTTGAACAACAGAGCCAGGGCTCCTGATAACGTATGACCCCTGCCTCAATAACAATTTCGTCATCCCCAGCTGTTTTATTGTTGTTCATCTCACTCAGTGATTTTTAGATTTCTTCTGTTGTTATCTCTAGAATGTCCTCTGAACCTACATTTGATTCAAAAAACAGATTTATCTATCATTTTTACACAGAAAATGTAAACATGTTAGAAGTCGCTACATGCAACCATGCTCGAGATATTTGGATGTGAAATAAATAATACATGTGATTTTGAAATTATGGCGAAGGTGACCTGCTAGAAGTTATTACATATTTCGTATGATTGCCTCATATTTTCAGTGGAAAAGATAAAAGTCGACTAGTTTTCAATGTTATCAACAAATCTTATTCAAATATTATTTAAACAAAAATTAAAAAAACTGAAAATAATTAAATAAAATAAAAACTTTAAAACACTGTAGCCAAGTAACGAAGCATTTCTGGACACATATTCTTGAGAATTTTTCTTTTTATTCTCAAACAGGCAAACTCATTCCGGTTTTTGGGAACTGTCAATGGAACCCCATGCTTCGCCATAGTTTCAAAATCACATGTATTCATTATTTCAAATCCAAATATTTTGAGAATGGATACACGTAGAGACTTTTAACAAGAATACATTTTCTACGTTAAAATGACAAACGAATATATTTTTTTACTTGAAAAAATTATGTGGGGACGTCTAAAAAAGTTATGTCTGTTCATATCCTGAAAAATAATTGCAAGTAAGAGCCATAATTGGATAAAATTCAAATTTCGCATGATAAGAAAACAAACAAATACCAATTTTTATCAAAAGATCGACATAAGTTCCAATATTATTCAGAAAAAATAGAAATGAAAATGAAATTCAACACCCTGTAGCTTTATAACGAAGCATTTTCAGATATATGTCTATGGGAAGTTTCATTATTATTTTTAACGGGGAAACTTATACCGATTTTTTTTCGCAATAATAGGGAAACACCCTGTATAAAAGATCAAACCATTTTTAGCTGAGAAATCTTCCACCTCTAGTGAATAGCACAATCTATAGTAAGCCTATCAAAGGCAGAAATCTTATACGTTCATTTAAGGGATTGACGACAAATTATTAGAGACTTTTTGCACCTTTCAAAATAACATCAATTATTTTAGGTCGTTATGGTTAACTTTATTCAAAATGACATTTACTTCATCCGTTATTGAGAGAGGTTTTGCTCCACCACGATTTCACTTTATTTTTGTTCGTTATCTTGCGTCTACGCAACAGGCGAAACCAATGGAAGCTTTCGTAATTCCTTCTTGTTAATTAATTAGTTTGTTAGTATCTTTTTCTATACCTATAATCATTTTTATTTAAATTGGACATACCTAAACGATACTAGACACGTTTTTATAATAAAGTTGGGAATTGATAAAATCATCTTTCAAAATGCACACTTTTAACTAGTATTAACTACACACATAGCACCAGTGCTTGAAAACGAGTTCCACTTCCGACTTTCAACTATTTTTAAATCATCTCAGTACCTTAGAAAAGTGAATATTATTATAATATTATGATATAGAAGGTAAGCTCAATACACACCTCCAGAACATTGGTTAGTTCCTTGACTACACCGCTATGGCCTACGAATCGCTATCATGTGACCTCTGGTGCCATGGTGACATCAAACAATTTTGAAATAAACGTCATTTTGACTTTGTTCGTTGACATTTCGATCTCGAGTTTTCGTGTTGTGTTTTGAATCACATTCAAAAATATGTTTTTTTCTTGTGTTGCGTCATGTAAGAACTAAAATAAATCTTGCACTATGCTTAGATTTTCATACTTTGATGAATCGGTAAGTAGTTTTCTTTTATTCGTAACCTCAACCTCCGCTTGTTCTGGACGCTGCTTGACAGATACAGTGAGGATACGTAGGTTGGAATGGATTCATTTAAAATTCAGAGGTTTGTTTTCTGGAAAACGATAGGACACGTCGATTTTTATTTTTCACTACGGTTTGTTTAATGATGATTTTATTTATACAAGGTGGACCAAAAATAAGTTACGACCATCAACTTTATTTTTTCAAATGAAAACCCCAATTTTTTATTTTATTCTCGAATTCCACATCAAATACTAAGTGATACGATGATGATAATTCTAGTATACAGGGTGGACCAAAAATAAGTTAGGACCATCAATCTTCATTTTTTCAAATGGAAGTCCACTTTTTTTATTTCATTTTCGTATTCTACATCAAATTCTAAGTAGGTTTCATCCTTAGCCTTACCCCAACAGTTATCGGGAAATACGATTGTTCAGAAGCACAGTCGATTTGATCAATCGTAAATTTCTGGATAAGTGTTGGGGTTAGGCTAAGGACATGGTACATGAAACCTATTTAGAATTTGACGTTGAATTCGAAAGTGAAATAAAACAAGTGGGTTTCCATTTGAAAAAATGAAGTTGATGATCCTGACTAATTTTTGGTCCACCCTGTATACTGGAATTATCATCATCATATTACTTAGAATTTGATGTAGAATTCGATAATGAAATAAAAAATGGGGGTTTTCATTTGAAAAAATGAAGTTGATGGTCGTAACTTATTTTTGGTTCACCCTGTATAAATAGAATTACCATTAAAAAAAACCGCAGTCAAAAATAAAAATCGATATTTTCGAGCGTTTTTCCAGAAAACAAACCCCTGAAGTTTAAATGAGTTTATTCCAACCTAGGTGTCCTCACTGTATAATATAACAATTAACGCTCTACTCTTTAATGTAATACGTTGGCCTTTTTTTTATGAAAAAAGAAACTAGGTGAGGTATCTGACAACTTTGTTATTTGGTTCGTCTTTCCATTCAATCAAAATGGTATAAAGACAAAATGACCACACTATACAGGATGAACCAAAAATATTATTACATTCATTGTCATATCAATTCTTTTCAAATGGAAACCCTTTTTTTTATTTAATTTTTAACTTCTTCGTCAAATTTTAAGTAGGTTTCATTTATAATGTCCTTAAACTCAACAGCTATCGATAAATTTACGATTGATTTTATACATTTTATACCCGATTATTGAAGAAGGTGGCGAGAAATTGGTTGAGACCGCAATGGTGAATGAATCCAAGAAAAATCAGACAAATAGAAAGTCGTGTTTCATTTTCAACATCACCTCCAATTATTATGCTCTGTATACAGATTATATTTAGTATTTATACATTGCAAACTCCTTCTTCAGTTTGCCTCGATAAACTCTGTGTGAAATGTAAACTATTCATCGTAGAGGCTTGCGGCAAAAAATTTTAGTACTAAAACGGCCAAGAGAAAAACCTGGAAAATATTTTCAAGTTTCTGAAATGGTCGCTAGGGGGCGTAACAACCAACACCAAGTAGAAAAATATGATTTTTATGGATTTTTGTCCAATGAAAATATATCGATGAGCTCATTTTCGGATTTACTGACTATCTACCTACACTTTTTGTCAAAAACGTTTTTTTCTATCAATCATAATAAAGTGGTGGGGAAAGTTCAATTGTTTTATTAAACAAACGGAGATTTCTCCCGTTTCGCTTGACCGATTTTAACGAACTTGGTCTCATATGAAAGATAATAGTCTGCGCTATAAAATGCTCATCTGATTTTTAATTTGTAACATTCGCCGTCGCCGCTAGATGGCGTTAACTGAAATGGTAGTATATTTTTGAGTTTTTTCCGAAAAAATCAAATTCAATGGTATATCCATTTTCATATCTTTCAAAAAGGGATACATTTTCCTTGAAAAAAATAAAAACAAAAAAAAAAAAAAAACATTAATTTTCTTGTTTTTTTTTTTTTATAGGAAAATGTTTCCCCTTTTAAAATATATTAAAATGAATATACCATTACATTTGATTTGTTTGCAAAAAACTCAAAAACATGCTACCATTTCAGTTAACGCCATCTAGCGGCGACGGCGAAGGACAAAAATTCAAAACCAAAACAGTTTTTTGAAGTGCAGACCATGCTCTTTCATATGAGTCCAAGCTCGTTCAAATCGGTCAAGCGAAACGGGAGAAATCTCCGTTTCTTGGCCGTTTTAGTAATACATTTTTTTGCCGCAAGTATCTACCATGAATAGTTTACGAGAACTGCCATCCTGTCGCTGAAAATGAATCACCCTGTACCTAATAAAAAATATAAATAAATATAAATGATCAATTCAATTGTCTTACTTATTTATTTATTGTTATATTGCTGTGTATTGATTACTTGAAAAAATGAACAATAACTAAGTTTACCAAGTTTACCATCAAGTTCGCCCATAGCGAACTTTCACAGCAAAGTTTAAGTTTCAAAAATCCTTCGTTCGATTTTGATAATATACTCAAAGCCCATGAAATGAGCTTCAAAACCTAAAAAAAGTCATCAATCCGATCGAAGGAATTTCGAGTTACATGGCCTTAAACTTTGCTATAAAAGTTTGCTATGGGTGAACTTCATGCTGAGCACTATTACACAAATCAAACCGGTCATTTGAAGTACCCGCCAAATTGTCTCGGCTCAAGTTCCATGACTACACCGTATGGTGGCAGCACCGTTTGACAGTCTGAATAGTGTTCGATAAATTGTACAGAAGTTGACGTTCTATATCAGTATATTTAAATCACTTTTCTATGTCATCTACACAGTATACAGACACACACAAATCAGTTTGTGCATGGTACCAGAGGTACAGAACATAAACAACAAAAATATTCATGAGACGTCAGAATCAGATAAGTAGTGAGGTTAGGTCGAGTTTTGTAGTTGAGTTCGTGACGAGGTGTGCCAGATTGATGAGTAGATCAATCCGCGAAAGTTAGAAATAAAGAGAATATCGTACTAGGTTAATTTTTTGTATGTAAAACATTCTATCATCCCCAGCTGTTTTATTGTTGTTCATCTCACTCAGTGATTTTTAGATTTCTTCTGTTGTTATCTCTAGAATGTCCTCTGAACCTACATTTGATTCAAAAAACAGATTTATCTATCATTTTTACACAGAAAATGTAAACATGTTAGAAGTCGCTACATGCAACCATGCTCGAGATATTTGGATGTGAAATAAATAATACATGTGATTTTGAAATTATGGCGAAGGTGACCTGCTAGAAGTTATTACATATTTCGTATGATTGCCTCATATTTTCAGTGGAAAAGATAAAAGTCGACTAGTTTTTAATGTTATCAACAAATCTTATTCAAATATTATTTAAACAAAAATTAAAAAAACTGAAAATAATTAAATAAAATAAAAACTTTAAAACACTGTATAGCCAAGTAACGAAGCATTTCTGGACACATATTCTTGAGAATTTTTCTTTTTATTCTCAAACAGGCAAACTCATTCCGGTTTTTGGGAACTGTCAATGGAACCCCATGCTTCGCCATAGTTTCAAAATCACATGTATTCATTATTTCAAATCCAAATATTTTGAGAATGGATACACGTAGAGACTTTTAACAAGAATACATTTTCTACGTTAAAATGACAAACGAATATATTTTTTTACTTGAAAAAATTATGTGGGGACGTCTAAAAAAGTTATGTCTGTTCATATCCTGAAAAATAATTGCAAGTAAGAGCCATAATTGGATAAAATTCAAATTTCGCATGATAAGAAAACAAACAAATACCAATTTTTATCAAAAGATCGACATAAGTTCCAATATTATTCAGAAAAAATAGAAATGAAAATGAAATTCAACACCCTGTAGCTTTATAACGAAGCATTTTCAGATATATGTCTATGGAAAGTTTCATTATTATTTTTAACGGGGAAACTTATACCGATTTTTTTTCGCAATAATAGGGAAACACCCTGTATAAAAGATCAAACCATTTTTAGCTGAGAAATCTTCCACCTCTAGTGAATAGCACAATCTATAGTAAGCCTATCAAAGGCAGAAATCTTATACGTTCATTTAAGGGATTGACGACAAATTATTAGAGACTTTTTGCACCTTTCAAAATAACATCAATTATTTTAGGTCGTTATGGTTAACTTTATTCAAAATGACATTTACTTCATCCGTTATTGAGAGAGGTTTTGCTCCACCACGATTTCACTTTATTTTTGTTCGTTATCTTGCGTCTACGCAACAGGCGAAACCAATGGAAGCTTTCGTAATTCCTTCTTGTTAATTAATTAGTTTGTTAGTATCTTTTTCTATACCTATAATCATTTTTATTTAAATTGGACATACCTAAACGATACTAGACACGTTTTTATAATAAAGTTGGGAATTGATAAAATCATCTTTCAAAATGCACACTTTTAACTAGTATTAACTACACACATAGCACCAGTGCTTGAAAACGAGTTCCACTTCCGACTTTCAACTATTTTTAAATCATCTCAGTACCTTAGAAAAGTGAATATTATTATAATATTATGATATAGAAGGTAAGCTCAATACACACCTCCAGAACATTGGTTAGTTCCTTGACTACACCGCTATGGCCTACGAATCGCTATCATGTGACCTCTGGTGCCATGGTGACATCAAACAATTTTGAAATAAACGTCATTTTGACTTTGTTCGTTGACATTTCGATCTCGAGTTTTCGTGTTGTGTTTTGAATCACATTCAAAAATATGTTTTTTTCTTGTGTTGCGTCATGTAAGAACTAAAATAAATCTTGCACTATGCTTAGATTTTCATACTTTGATGAATCGGTAAGTAGTTTTCTTTTATTCGTAACCTCAACCTCCGCTTGTTCTGGACGCTGCTTGACAGATACAGTGAGGATACGTAGGTTGGAATGGATTCATTTAAAATTCAGAGGTTTGTTTTCTGGAAAACGATAGGACACGTCGATTTTTATTTTTCACTACGGTTTGTTTAATGATGATTTTATTTATACAAGGTGGACCAAAAATAAGTTACGACCATCAACTTTATTTTTTCAAATGAAAACCCCAATTTTTTATTTTATTCTCGAATTCCACATCAAATACTAAGTGATACGATGATGATAATTCTAGTATACAGGGTGGACCAAAAATAAGTTAGGACCATCAATCTTCATTTTTTCAAATGGAAGTCCACTTTTTTTATTTCATTTTCGTATTCTACATCAAATTCTAAGTAGGTTTCATCCTTAGCCTTACCCCAACAGTTATCGGGAAATACGATTGTTCAGAAGCACAGTCGATTTGATCAATCGTAAATTTCTGGATAAGTGTTGGGGTTAGGCTAAGGACATGGTACATGAAACCTATTTAGAATTTGACGTTGAATTCGAAAGTGAAATAAAACAAGTGGGTTTCCATTTGAAAAAATGAAGTTGATGATCCTGACTAATTTTTGGTCCACCCTGTATACTGGAATTATCATCATCATATTACTTAGAATTTGATGTAGAATTCGATAATGAAATAAAAAATGGGGGTTTTCATTTGAAAAAATGAAGTTGATGGTCGTAACTTATTTTTGGTTCACCCTGTATAAATAGAATTACCATTAAAAAAAACCGCAGTCAAAAATAAAAATCGATATTTTCGAGCGTTTTTCCAGAAAACAAACCCCTGAAGTTTAAATGAGTTTATTCCAACCTAGGTGTCCTCACTGTATAATATAACAATTAACGCTCTACTCTTTAATGTAATACGTTGGCCTTTTTTTTATGAAAAAAGAAACTAGGTGAGGTATCTGAAAACTTTGTTATTTGGTTCGTCTTTCCATTCAATCAAAATGGTATAAAGACAAAATGACCACACTATACAGGATGAACCAAAAATATTATTACATTCATTGTCATATCAATTCTTTTCAAATGGAAACCCTTTTTTTTATTTAATTTTTAACTTCTTCGTCAAATTTTAAGTAGGTTTCATTTATAATGTCCTTAAACTCAACAGCTATCGATAAATTTACGATTGATTTTATACATTTTATACCCGATTATTGAAGAAGGTGGCGAGAAATTGGTTGAGACCGCAATGGTGAATGAATCCAAGAAAAATCAGACAAATAGAAAGTCGTGTTTCATTTTCAACATCACCTCCAATTATTATGCTCTGTATACAGATTATATTTAGTATTTATACATTGCAAACTCCTTCTTCAGTTTGCCTCGATAAACTCTGTGTGAAATGTAAACTATTCATCGTAGAGGCTTGCGGCAAAAAATTTTAGTACTAAAACGGCCAAGAGAAAAACCTGGAAAATATTTTCAAGTTTCTGAAATGGTCGCTAGGGGGCGTAACAACCAACACCAAGTAGAAAAATATGATTTTTATGGATTTTTGTCCAATGAAAATATATCGATGAGCTCATTTTCGGATTTACTGACTATCTACCTACACTTTTTGTCAAAAACGTTTTTTTCTATCAATCATAATAAAGTGGTGGGGAAAGTTCAATTGTTTTATTAAACAAACGGAGATTTCTCCCGTTTCGCTTGACCGATTTTAACGAACTTGGTCTCATATGAAAGATAATAGTCTGCGCTATAAAATGCTCATCTGATTTTTAATTTGTAACATTCGCCGTCGCCGCTAGATGGCGTTAACTGAAATGGTAGTATATTTTTGAGTTTTTTCCGAAAAAATCAAATTCAATGGTATATCCATTTTCATATATTTCAAAAAGGGATACATTTTCCTTGAAAAAAATAAAAACAAAAAAAAAAAAAATCATTAATTTTCTTGTTTTTTTTTTTTTATAGGAAAATGTTTCCCCTTTTAAAATATATTAAAATGAATATACCATTACATTTGATTTGTTTGCAAAAAACTCAAAAACATGCTACCATTTCAGTTAACGCCATCTAGCGGCGACGGCGAAGGACAAAAATTCAAAACCAAAACAGTTTTTTGAAGTGCAGACCATGCTCTTTCATATGAGTCCAAGCTCGTTCAAATCGGTCAAGCGAAACGGGAGAAATCTCCGTTTCTTGGCCGTTTTAGTAATACATTTTTTTGCCGCAAGTATCTACCATGAATAGTTTACGAGAACTGCCATCCTGTCGCTGAAAATGAATCACCCTGTACCTAATAAAAAATATAAATAAATATAAATGATCAATTCAATTGTCTTACTTATTTATTTATTGTTATATTGCTGTGTATTGATTACTTGAAAAAATGAACAATAACTAAGTTTACCAAGTTTACCATCAAGTTCGCCCATAGCGAACTTTCACAGCAAAGTTTGAGTTTCGAAAATCCTTCGTTCGATTTTGATAATATACTCAAAGCCCATGAAATGAGCTTCAAAACCTAAAAAAAGTCATCAATCCGATCGAAGGAATTTCGAGTTACATGGCCTTAAACTTTGCTATAAAAGTTTGCTATGGGTGAACTTCATGCTGAGCACTATTACACAAATCAAACCGGTCATTTGAAGTACCCGCCAAATTGTCTCGGCTCAAGTTCCATGACTACACCGTATGGTGGCAGCACCGTTTGACAGTCTGAATAGTGTTCGATAAATTGTACAGAAGTTGACGTTCTATATCAGTATATTTAAATCACTTTTCTATGTCATCTACACAGTATACAGACACACACAAATCAGTTTGTGCATGGTACCAGAGGTACAGAACATAAACAACAAAAATATTCATGAGACGTCAGAATCAGATAAGTAGTGAGGTTAGGTCGAGTTTTGTAGTTGAGTTCGTGACGAGGTGTGCCAGATTGATGAGTAGATCAATCCGCGAAAGTTAGAAATAAAGAGAATATCGTACTAGGTTAATTTTTTGTATGTAAAACATTCTATTTTGGTTTTCGCGATCGTTTATTTTCATGTAAATTGTTATTTGCATCATATTTTGATCAATTGCTTAAGAAAACATGATTATCAAATGTAATATCCATTTAATTTTACACAATCCGGCAACATCCTTGTTTAAGAATGAACATTACCATAGCTATAAGCTCTTCCTTATCTCTCCGTAATTAAAGGAATCCGTTATAACAATAAAGGATTGTGATTTTATCGCATGCGCATGCTCAAAATAACGATAACCACAACGGAATGAAAGAGGTGCAAAAAGTCTCTATGAATGCCCATATCTTCTTTAATGTCGGAACATTCTGGGTCTTCAAGCCTCGATAAAAAAAATGATTCATTATTATTACTATTCAATAAAATTGATATATGATGATTGAGTTTAACACACTCTGTGAATCCTGATCGTGGTTACCATTCTTTTAAATAAGTTAATTGAAAAACTTTGCTGGATCATATAGGTAATAAAAAAAAAACATATCGCACCTCCGGCGCAACAGAAGGCACATCTCCAATGTATTTCAAATGAAAGATGTGCCCTTGTTGCACCAAAGATACGATATTTGAACGATAGTGATAAAAAACTCATGATAATTGATGATTGTGAATGGACACTGTGAATGAAATCTCTGTTTAAAAATGATTATAATTATACAAAATAAAATGAAATACTATGTTGCAGCTGGGCATAATCCATCACTAAATGATTGATCGAGCTTTTGAACTGCTTAACAACTACCTAATCTTACTCAAAACAGCAGTGTTTTTATAAAAAATAAAAACGCTGACAAGCATTTGATAGTGTGAGACATTCATCAATCATAGTCGCTTAATTTCGTATCGAGAACAACGAAACTGCGTCCATTTACTCTATAAGCATAATAAATGGAAATGCTAAAGCTGAAAAGGTTTTGGACCAATTACCTTCAAATTTTGTTATTAAACGCTAGATTAGTCGCTCTGTTTAACCATAAATTTCACTTAGTGCTATTCGGATACGCATTCTGATTAAACGATTTTACAAATTGTACGCACCGTGGAGTTGTAGAGCTCTACATGATGATAGACACACACACACAAAATATGATAACATTATCGTTGTAAACTTGACCATAATGATCAGTTCAAAATAGATCTTTCATTTTGGATGGCCCTTTACAACTCCTTGTACTAGATATTGGACAAATAAGAGATACCTTCGAAACTCTGTGATCTTTGCTTGATTCAAAGTACAGAATTCAACAAATTGATATCTGTGGAAATCGCTAAAGGTCGTTGACGCATCTTGGTTGAAGGCTCCAAGGCACCTGAAGACATTCGAAAGTGTGTTTCTATCCAGTTACGACCTTCAGAGCTTGTAGCCTTGTAGGATGCTCGCGATTATAACCACTCCACTCAACGTCCTTGAGTGAGAGAAGTTGGCTTCTGCCGGGTTTCATTTAGGAATAACCCCGCTAGTGTCAAACTTTTCCCATTTATTTCTATCCTAAAGAACGACTAGTAGTCTATATTATGAAAAGGAATCACTTCTCACATTTTGTTCAATATAGTCTTTGGAGATATTTTTCTCACTGGCCAACAGATAACACGTAGTTTGTGTTGCTAATGCCCGCAGTTTTTGTTGCGTGCCATGCCAATCCATTGGCCTGAATTATGACGTATCTACGTCATAGCCATTATAAACAAACATCATTATTCTTATGAAAAAGGTACGTATAAGTAGAAAATTATACATAACACGGAAAAAAACATCAAAACACTGCTCTAACCTCTTAATGCATCCTATTGGGCTCAAGTCCCGTCGAAAAATCCTCCGAGTAAAAGTCTGCGTGAGGCCTATTTTTTTTTCTAGTGCGAAGAATTCACTGACTCTGGTTCTTCTGCACACTTTCATTGATAGCAGCGATGTACTCGGGCGAATGTTGGAAGAACGTTGAATGGCTTCGTCTGACGTGGGATAGGGCCAACGCACGCAATGTTTGTTGATTTGGCACCAGTGACTGGATAATAAAGTGAATGATAAACATAAAGAATGGTGTATTGCAAAAATTATCATCATTATCCTTTAACTCAAGTCTTGAGGGTGAAATTTCATGGTCCATAAAATTCAAATCCTTCGAGTCGTCTGGGATAGCCACAATTGCAGGTGTAATTAATCGTGATTCGACTGTAATAGTTTTCGACTCATTTCTGCTGTAGGAACTCTCCTCCTTTATGAATACAAATTGTTGTCACCTTGGTTGACACTCATTATTTTTGATTTTATTAGAAAGTAATAGAGGTCTCTACAACATTCCACCCCATATTGCTGACGTCAAAATAAACCGATTCAAAGCACATCACCTTATTCCAAAATTGTTCGGCTTCTTAGATGAAGTTAAAAAATAAAAATCGAATTCTTCAAAATGTGTGAACATTTTTCAACGTATCACTTTGAAAATTGGTACCCGGGAGTTTTTTGGGCTGCAAAACCTGAATATTGACACCATTATATTGTGACCGTTGGAGGGCGATGCATACCTACTACACTTCTGATGATGTAAGCTGTTTTCGAGATATTTTGGTATTTAGTGTCCGTTGCCTCACCAAAATATTCAAATTACACCTTTGGGATAAAATTTGTTTAATTTGGTCAGTGAATCAGTAGTATTTGGATTTTGTAGGTTGACATAGGTTTATGCGGCAAGAAACCCATCTCAAATTTGAGATTATGTAATATCAATCCATGGACGTTGTCGTGGACCGATATTAATCTCAATTTTGATACGATTTTTTTGCCCCATATAGCTTTGTCAACCCATAAAATACAAGTACTTATAATTAGCTGAGCAAATTTCAACCTTGAAGGTGTCAATTGTTTTTTTATCCAAAGTTATTTGAATATTCCGATGCGGCATTGCTCAATAACAATCAGAATATCTCGAATACGGCTTGTCAAATCTTTGCAGCAGGCTGGCTGCCCCTTTGATGGCAATGACTTCTGCATGCAGAATGCCACATCCTTTCTCAAGCTCTCTTTGCGTCAGTGCTTTTAATAAAGAAGTCAATGGGAAGGGGGTTTAGAATGACCTCTGAAGCTGCCTGCGGTGTGCTGTTCTTTGCTCCCGTTGTACTTGGTGTTGCTAGCCGTTGTACTTTCGTGAGCATCTTTACGTTCGAGTGGCTTTCCACCATATCACGGCTGCGTAGGTAATTATGGGTCTCACGAACGCTGTATACATCTAGTGGATAATGTGCGGCTTTAGTCACCATTTTTCACCAATCATTCTCCTGCATATTCATATACAGGGTGTCCCTAAAATGACTGTACAACGCTTAACCACGAATTTCACGACCAGAAATCAGGCGATCCAGGCAAACTACCTATACTCAAAATTGCTTCGTTAAGTCCACAGAGGGTGTCAAAAATCCAAAAAAAATTTGGGATTTTCTTCATTTTTCAAAAACGTGCAAATCGATTTTCATAATTTTTGGCACCTAGTCTTGAGACATGAAACTACGATTTTTCTTTCTATAGTGACCGGTTGTAATTAATCGGAAGTGTTATAAAAGTGACGTCAAACAGCAAAAGGGGCGTAGCCACGGGGGGGTTTTTGGGGGTCAGAACCCCCCGCCTTAATTAGAAAGTTTTATTGAAAAACACATTTAGATTTAAATTATGAAATAGTAGAGGTCCTGCAATCTCTTGAAAAATTCATGCATTCCAGCAAAGAGAGGTCATTTGGGAGCCGTAAGTGTCAAAACTAAGGACTACTAAGGAGGTAGGTACAATATGAAAATGCACATTTTGTGTAGTGCTATGATAACCAATTTAACAGGGAACAAGCAATGCCAAGTATAACGAGCGTATTTTTTTTTTATAAATCTGAATGAGATTTCCATTTTTGTTTCAAATTTCTCTTACATAACAGCAACAGCAGCCGAAAAAGATGTTTGTGACAAACGATTCAAACGAATTCCAAGATCAGTAGTTAGCACAAACTCGTTGGAGCACTAATTCGTACTTTAGCAGGCGCTGGAAGTACCCATGAATAATATGAGCCATGGATTTGAGGGGAAATTGATTAAAAAGGAGGGGAAATCTCTCACACTTTTCCGCCTGCGACGCACTTTGCCTGCGGCGCTCCATCTGTCGGAACCCAAAACCCCCTCCCTTATAAATTGTCTGGCTACGCCACTGTACAGCAAATGCCAAATAAATTTCGATTCACGTCATAATTGCCACCAAGCCAGTTATTATGTGATTTGTAGGTGATCAAATTTGACCACCAGCAAACTTCATAACAACGTGCATGGTGGCAATCATGACGTAGATCAAAAGTTGTTTGGCATTTGATATATGTAGTTATTTCTCTTGATGGTATCGACTTTTTGATAATTCATATGTTTTTATCTAAAAGTTCAAGGTATTGGGGAGTTCTTCTCTATCCTGAAAAATTTTGCTGAGGTAAGTGGTTGTGTCAGGAAAACCAACTTTTCAATTAGCAGCAAAGATATTTTATTATCGATTCATTTTTTTCTAGCATGACTACTTATCCCAGCCATTTTTTTCTAGAGAGGAAAAAAAACTTTCTTACACACTGCGTTATTAGATAGAAATATCCGAATCATCACAAAGTCAATTAAAAAAAAAATCAGTAACGTCATAAGAATATGCAGCTATATCTTTAGATATTTTATGGAATTGACTTTCTGATAATTCATACGTTTTCATCTAGTAACTCACTGTATTCCCTATACACTTTCCATTTCTTTTTCAGTGCCTTCGGTCGTGACATTATTGAATGCTCCCTCTATGTCTAGTAACGCGTGTTTTCTTAGTCATCGAGAGATTTTTCAATTGTTCTCACAACTTCATGCAAAGCGCTGTCAGTTGACTTTCTCTCAAGCTAAGCATGTTGATCCGGGCATTGCAATTTCTATTTTGGTTGATTCTCTTATGTGTAGGTGATTCAGCTTTTCCAGTGTCTTCAGCAAAAAGGATAGGCTGATTGGTCTGTAGTCTTTTGGAGTTGAGTTATTTGATTTTCCCGATTTGGGTATGGAAAAAACTTTGACTTTCCTCCATCTACCTGGTGTGTATCCCAGGTCATATAATATGCTGTCGATGAATTTCTGTAAGATGATTGGCATTATGCTGTCCGGTTTCGTCCGCCCTTTTTTCCTCGATATCATCCTTGATACAACCTCCTCATGTGTTCTTCGTCAGAACTGCTGATTTTTGCTACGGTACATCCTGGAAAGTCATTCTCCATTTGAAGTTCCAGTGTCTCATTGCAGGATTATACCCATGAGTTATCTGGCCTTTTCATGCTTCTTGGGATCACCACTTTCCTTGAGAGCATCTTTCTCAGCCTTGCATACTCATTTGTATCTATTATAGACTCGCAGAAGTCATGAGTCTCTTTTGGCCTTCCTGATTTCACTTTTGTATCTGTTAAACCTGGTCTTGTATCCATTCCAGTCATTCTCTGTTCCATTTCTCTTTGCTTGGTTGAACAGCCTTCTTGTCTTGTCCCTGATCTGTCTCAGTTTCGCTGTTCACCAGGAAGTGGGTGACTTAAGGGACACTATTTGTGAAAGGCTTTCTTTAGTTATTCCTCTAGCTTCGCTCCATCATCCTCTATTTTCTATTTCGTAGGTGATCGTGATACCTCAACCTTGGCATGCTGGACTAGAGTTCGAATTGCTGTCGGTGGTTGTTCAGGTTCTTCAAATGGCATGTATGCGAACGCTAGAATAAGCAGTTGCTTACTCTTTTGCTTGCATGTTATCACTGTCAAGTTACCTGTACTGTGCCGTGAGGATAGGCTAAGATTTAATGTCTTCTTTGCAAGTATACAGGTTCTCATTTCACTTACCGACGGAGAATGATATAGATGGTAGTGTTTAGCTTTTGATCCATGCATTTTGACTCTATTGAGCAATGGCTCTTGGATTAGCGCGATGTCTACTTGATTTTCCGTCATAGACAGCATCAAGTTCTCCGATTCCCTCGCTTGCAGGTTGCCTAACCCGAACTTGATGCTCTCGTTGTTGCTCCTTAGTATCTCGAAGGTACCGTCAAGCTTTGCGTGTTCATGCCCTTGTTGTGCTTGTCGATGATCTTTTGGTATGAATTCATCGCTCACCGGAACCGGTAGCACACTGATATCAATCGACGCAGAGGTAGCTTCGAGACAGCTACTACCTTGAGCTTAACTTCCTGCCAGACTTCACCGCAGCCACCGATTACACACTCTAGAAAGTCAACTGACTTTCCGTTGTTGCAGCCGGCAACTTTGACTCCTCTCTGCCCCGTCAAAGTTAACCTCCTCGTTGCCGTTCTGCTTGTCTAGCTCGAGTATGGCGTCCAATATCCTCACTTCCACTTCAAGCCACCTTTCTCCTGCAATTTTGCCATCGGGATCTGATCGATTCAAAAGAAATTTTAAACTTTTTTTATATAGCATACCCTATACCCAAATCCATCCAATGAAAAGATATTAGCGTCAGGAATTTGCTATTTTCTCGGGCATGTTTTAAGATGTTTGGTATTATTTCGAAACCTTGGAAACGAAGAAGTTGTTAATAGATGTCAACTTGTCAAGCAAGATTTGAAAAGGAAAGAGGAAATTGGGAAAGCAGTCAGTAATAGAGTAATACCTAATTCTAATAGTAAACAATAAAACCTAACAATATCAATATACAGGGTGTCTCTGAAATGACTGTACAACGTTAAACCTCAAATTCCTTAACCAAAAATACTGCGATCTAGGAAAACTTACCTATATCGAAAAATGCTTCGTTAAGCCTACAGAGGGCGTCAATGATTCAAAAAAAAATAGTTTTTCCTACATTTTTCGAAAACGTGCAGATCGATTTTGATAATTTTTGCTACCTAGTCTTGGATCATGAAACTACGTTTTTTGCTTTGATAGCAAACGATTGTAATTGACCGGAAGTGTTATGAAGTTGACGTCTCATGTTGTTATTTCTCTTGATTTTTTTTGGAATTGACTTTTTGATAATTCCGATACTTTTATCTAATAGTTCAATGCATTGGAGAGTTTTTCTCTTCTTTGACAAATTTTGCCGAGATAAGTGGTTGTGCCAGAAAAAAAATATTTTCAAATTAGGTACACAGATACTTTTTTATTGAATCATTTTTTTCTCGCATAACCTCTAATCCCAGCAAATTTTTTCAAGGGAGGAAAAAGATTTCCTATATACTGCGTTACAGGATAAAAACGTCTAAATGATCAGAAAGTCAGATCCATGAAAAATCAAAAGATATAGCTGCATATGAGTCATATTATGACGTAACTGATTTTTCATGCATTGACTTTCTGATAATTCAGATAATTTTATCTAACAATGCAGTATGTAAAAAAGTTTTTTTTTCCTCTCTTGAAAAAATTTGCTGGATTAAGTAGTTATGCTAGATAAAAATAAATCGATAACAAAATATCTGTGCAGCTAATTGAAAATATTTTTTTCTGCATCTGAATTATCAAAAAGTCAATTCCAAGAAAAATCAAAACAAATAACTGCATGTGACGTCACGTCTATAACACTTTCGGTTAATCACAACCGGTCGCTATAGAAACAAAGAACGTTATTTCATGATCTAAGTCTAGGTACCAAAAATTATCAAAGTCGATCTGCACGTTTTCGAAAAATGTAGGAAAATCCAATTTTCTTGAAATCTTTGGCGCCTCTGTACGCTTAACGAAGCATTTTTGGATATAGGTAAGTCTGCGTAGGTCGCCTAATTTTTGGTCAAGGAATTTGTGGTTGAACGTTGTACAGTCATTTCAGGGACACTCTGTATATTGTTAGGTTTTATTGTTTACCGATAGAATTTTTTTCAGGTAACATAGAATTAATTAAATTAATAGGGGGTCCATTTATTTGTGAACACCCTGTACACACCTAGCGTAAAACGTCAAAGACCAAGTGATAACGCCTTCCATAACAGCTACAACTCTTCGACATGATTCCGAACAGCCATAAAAAAAGTTAATGATGTTGTACTATTGCCTTGAACAACTCTTTCCTTTTTCCACAACAGCATCGCCACTTCAAACAAACAAAACCTAAGCCCATTTTCTTTTCATTTTGAGAATGCATGCACTGTACTTGATCATTATCAAAAAATAATTATTCAAGTGCATTAATTTTTCGATATCCAAAGCAAAATCATCTATATGGTTGGCGTAGACCAATATTTTCTATCCTCATATCCAGTGACCGAACGCCCTCTTCTGTATGCAGTGAACGTGAAAGTTGATTTAAATTGACTTTCTGGTGGCTTAATTACGCCGTCTACATAGTCTCTCTCGAAAGATAGATGCTAAATCACTAATGTTAAATCAGTATTCGAGTGTCACACTTGAGTATATTTGCATTTGGATAAAGCCAAATCCATACACATAACATCAGTCTTGGATTCTGTGACCGATATAGTTCGGAAATACAAAAAATCTCAAATCCAGATATTTCTTACTGGCTCCTACTTTGTTTAGCGGAGAAATGTACAGTGAAACTAAAAATAACATCGTGAAACATTGTTTTTTAAGCAGAGGGTTCAAAGGTGCTCGACAACTTTTGTGTTCACTTAGTCAAAATTTTCACAAATTCTATCCAAGGATTTGGTGCTCGAGCGGTAGAAAGGCATATTTTCAAAATAAAATAAACAACCAATGAAAGACAGACAAATCTACACTTATCTAGATTGATGTTTAACTCGCCACAAGATCGTTCAAGATGGAAATTCATCTACATCTCTTATCCCAAAGTTCAGCTTGACTTACAATAATCAACAGTCATTGATATTCATGCCAGTTAACTGCTGAATAGTAGATCAACCAGAACTTTTTTAAAACATCACTTTGAACAAAGTTTTGCATATTGGGAACTCATAACTTAGGCATGCCCCTCGACTTTTAACAAGAACTAGCCGCAATCCCACTAATATGTTAATTTATTGGCAAAGCACGGGATAATCTCATTCCCATAACTTTCGTCCCTTAACCCTAACTGAAAAACTTGGAATTGACATTCACTGGTGACTTGATAGAGAAAAAAACTCCGATTCTGGTTTGAGTAAAGTTAGAGATGTGAATTTGTTTACAACAATAATGAGAATTATTGTGCTCCTCTTTCTTCCTATCATATGATTCTATTAATTGCAGCATTTTGTAGTGCCTGGAAGTCCCGAATTCCTGTCCGTTGTCGTATGTTTCGTAGCCAGGATAGTTTTCTTCTACCTATTCCTCTTTTTCCTCCCTCTATTTTAACCTAGAGAATAAGACGTTGGAAATGATAACGTTCTCCGCGTAGTATGTGTCCAAGGTAGCCGGTCTTTTTTCCTTTGATGTTTCCGAAAAGTTCACGGTCTGCCAAACCAGCTCTTCTCAGTATCTCCTCGTTGGTAACATGATCAACCCACGATACTCTCAGCATCCGTCGCAGGGTCCAAATCTCGAAGGCCTCAACTTTGTTGATAATTGCTGCTTTCAACGTCCATGCCTCAACTCCGTACTAGAGAACGGACTAGACGTAGCACTTTACCATTCTATATCTCAGACGGAGATTCAAGTTTTTGCCTGTCAGAAATTTTCTTAGTTTTAAGAACGTTGTTCGAGCTTGCTCGATTCTGCATTTTATTTCCTGATCTGGGTCCCATTTTTGTTTGATCATTCATCCCAAGTTTTTAAATTGATTGACTTGTTCAATGCTCTCTCCGTTTATGGATATTGTGGTATTTGGTGTATTGTTTCTACTAATGGCCATACATTTGGTTTCACGGATGTTAATTTTCAGACCCAATCTTTGACATTCTTCATTGACCTTATCTAGTAGAGTTTGTAGATCATTCGCACTATGCGCTAATATTACGGTATCATCCGCATACCCAATATTGTTGATGGGAGTTCCGTTTACTTTAATGCCCATGGGACTGTCGGAGATTGACTCGGTAAAAGCTCTACCCACATACAAGTTAAACAATATCGGAGACAAGATGCACCCCTGACGGACGCCCTTTTTTATTTCAAAATCCTCAGTTGTTCCTGCATTTTGACTTCAGATTTCCGCTCTTTGGTTCCAGTATAAATCACCGATAAGTCTGATATCCTTTCCATCTAGTTCCAAGTCCCGAAGATATGATATGAGTTTTTCTCTCTCCGACGAGTAGAAAAGAAGGATTTCCTACTGTTCCCAAAACTGAAAATTCTTGGTTATGAACGGTTTGAAGAATACTGGTATGGTTTTTATTTTCTTACTCGAAAACGATGCGTTGGACTAAGTAATTTTTTTTTGAAATAATCAGAGAGCACCTAGTATTCAGACCCTGAGAATTTGATCAGAATCGGTTGAACGGTTTTCAAAATAACGTGTTTTTTTTTTTGGTAAAAGTTGTACACCTTGTATCTTGGGAACCGGCCATCTCAAACTTCTCACTTATGGTTTTTCTATGCTGTATAATATTGACCAAGTGATCTGGGACACCCTGTATATTTTATAATACTGATATTCTTTAACCAAATCCTGATAAAGTTGAAAGTAGTATCAATCTATTCTAGGATTCATAGTTGGTTATAACGGTTGAGCCCATCTCTAGCCTTAACCGCTACTGTCATTGGTCACTTTGGAATTCAAGACGAGATCCAGGAGAACAGTAAGACGTGGGTCCCCCTAATTGCAGTGCTCGACTCCGCTAAAGTGGCATCTCATAGAGCGCATATAAAAATCATTAATTGGATTCCTTTAGCTTGATTTCCGTTTTTTGATTTTTACTTAATCTTTCAGTTTAACATCGATTGATGCTAACAGTTGAATGTTTCGTATTTGATGAGTTATTTTGAATGAATTCTATGGACGCGAAGTGAATTTGTGCTGACGTTATCCTCAGAATCACGTGATCCACGAGTTATCGCTTTTCGGAAATAAAAGTACTACTACACCTTTTCCACATTCATTTGCGAATATACCAAGTTATATTGCGAATATATCAATTGATTTTGGGAATAATCAAATGATATTTCGAATTTATCAGATGAAATTGAGAATTGTCAATTGATTTTACGAATATATTAAATGTTATTGAGAATAGACAATTGAAATTGCGAATAAATCATATTTATTTGAGAATAATCAAATAAAATTGGGAATATACCAAATAGACTTGCGAATTAAGTAGATGTGGTTGAAACATTTAGATATCTTATTCTATCGAGAGGATACTTGATTTTGAAATCAAATAAGAGTTTCAATGTTTTTGTATGTAATGTTTTCCACTTTACAGGGTGATTGTTAATATTCAACCCAATATCTACATAGATAATCAGCCTTATGCTGTATCATTTACGTTATATTTAACATACATACGTTACCCGAATATAACAGCTGAGGATAACGTGTGTCATAACGTAAGATGCCGGCAATGCTATGCTGTATCACGGATTACACATCTACGGTATCTTGTACGTTATATATCGTTTTTTTTTTTTCGTTTTTCCCCAGTAAGAGAGATAGCGTGAAGCTCAAAGGGAACAGGTTAGAAAAGGATGGAATAATTTAGCAGCCCATCGATCGCATGCGTCCGGTTCTAAAGGTTTAGTTTGAATTTACTGTTTGTGTTGATCACAGCTCTGCGTGCCAAAATGTTGAGATTGAAAAAATGTAAAAGGAAAATAATACGAGGATCTTTTGAAGTTCGGTGAAGAGAACAAAGTTACTCTTAACGGAAAAACGAAGCCGTTGAAGGCGACAAAACTCCAATAGGTATTTCATGGAAAACATTTTTGAAAATTCAAAAATTCATGAGGCCAATAGACCGCAAAAAAATGCGGAATAATGAAGAAAGGTACCCAAGTCAAATATGTAGTGTAATATTTATTAGTTTCATAAGGGAAGAAATTGGAATTTTAGATATCGAGTGAAAAGTTAATACACGCCGGAAAGCCGTGGAATTTAGCAGTGCATGCATGGAACTGGTGGATTAGTAGCTTCCTAAGAAAACTCGCTTTTTTTTCAACTGAAAATCATCACTACTATTCCGTTAAATGCTTCGTAGTTCTCTTGACTGAGCGACACAGTAAAACAATTATGGCAGAGGAAATCACATCATCATTCACTGGAAGTCTACATGGAAAATCGTAGAGATCTGATGTCTAAAAAAAACATGGACAGATGCTTTGTTAGATATACGCATGCAGGGGCTCTTAGATGTGCGGATTGGACGAGTACTATTATCATTGAATAATTATTAAATATATAACCTCACTTTTTGGTTCCTTCTACCACCAAAACTAGATATTTTTATATAAAAAATTCATACTACGTATTGCATTTGATTTTTTTGAGAATTTTGCGATTTTCTGTTGTTACATCAAAAAACTTGCTCTAGCCGAATCAATAAGAACTACATAGACATATCTCGGGTAAAATAGTACGATGGTTTTGATGGAGCAATATGCTCTCTCCAACGAGATCGAACTTCCGTTCAGTCGTTTAGGAGTTACAGCTGTTTATTACAAAGAAAATATATCGATGTTATCATTTTTATATTTACTGACTATTTACCTATAATTTTTGTCTAAAAGGTTTTTTCCTATCTATCAATTATAATTATAGCCTATTTTTCCTATCTATCGATAAAGAGGTGGGGGGAGTTCAACTGTTATTTCAAACAAACAGATATTTCTCCAGTTTCGCTTGACCGATTTTGACGAACTTGGGCTCATATGTGGGAGATCATAATCTGCACTACAAAGTGCTTATTTGCTTTTGAATTTGTGACCTTTGGTGGCATCAACTGAAACGGTAGCATATTTTTAAGTTTTTTTCAAATCAATCTAATGTAATGGTTGATTCATTTTTATATCCAGTGGGTCCAAGATAAGGATGTCTATCATGGGGATCTTGGAAACCGTAAGAGATACGAAGATGATTAAATCAAAAAGAAGTTGCGCATTTCCAAGCCTGACAATATGCCGTTCAGAAAGTTTTAAAATTCGTTATTTAGAGAGATATGGAAAAACAAAAAACACTTTCTCATGGCCACTTTTCAAGCTCTATAAAACAGCGTTGAGAGATTTTCCGTACGACGTTTCGTTTTGAGAAAACCATCATCAACTTTGTTTTTTTAAATACAGTCCTGTATTTTTTATGACCGATTTTAAGAGCCTCTCATGTTCCAAAACCAACAATGTATCGCAATTATTCAAAAAAATTATATCGATGGATTTTTCCATAAAAGCTCATGTGTTAGCGAGAGACAAAAAATACATTTTTAATAGGATTAAAAACAAACACCTCTTTTTTTGGTCAAGGAGGCTCTTAAAATCCGTAATAAAAAATCCAAGACCGTATTTAAAAAAACAAAGTTGATGATGGCTGCTCATAGACGAAACGTCGGTTCTTCAATTTGATAACGCTATCTTGTAAAGGACAAAAAGTGGCAATGAAGTTGATCCATTCATTTCAAAATATCTCTCCAAATGTGGTCAGAAAAAAATGAAAACAATTTTGAAAATTTTTTTTTTTTTTGGATAATTTCGGACGTAGTCGGAATTTCTTGGCTTTTAAAACGGGATTTTGTGCATCAAAATAGGAAACTTTGCCTCCATTCAACCGACCTTGTATCTCTTACGGTTACCAAGATCCCCATGATAGACATTCTTATCTTGGACACATTGTATTTTGAAAAGGGATACATTTTTTTATTGAAAAATTGAAAACAAAACAAAACATCTAGCAAAAAATCAATTGATCTTTTTTTATTTAATTTTTTTCCAATTTTTTAATAAAAAAATGTATCTTCTTTTGAAATGAATGAAAATTGATACAGCAAACATTTCATTTAAAAAAAAAAAACTCAAAAATATGATACTGCTCTAGATAACGCCGTCTAGCGGCAACTGCAAAGGTCACAAATTCAAAAGCAAATAAGTATTTTGTAGTCCAGATTATGCTTTTTCATATGAGCTCAAGTTTGTTCAAATCGGTCAAGCGGAACGAGAAAAATCTCCGTTTGTTTGAAAAAACAATCGAGCTTTCCTCACCGCTTTTTTTTGTTGATAGATTGAAAAAAACGTTTTAGACAAAAAGTGTAGGTGAAAAGAAGGAATCTATGAAAATGATAACATCGATAGATTTTCATTGGGCCAAATTCTATTCTATCTTTCTACTTGGTGTTGGTTGTTACGCCCCCTAGCGATCAATTCAGAAACTTGAAAATATTTTCCAGGTATTTCTCATGGTCGTTTTAGTAAGTGATAAATTGTTTTGCCTCAAGCCTCTATGGTGAATTGGTGAATAGTTTCCGGGATATGGCCGCTCGCTATCCTTAACTACATTTCATGAGAACAGTCTTGATGATAGACATTTACCTATTTCTTCCACTATGTAAATTTCCATATATTTTTTTATTGAAAATCGCAAGTGATAAACGAACATATTATTTCATAAGATTGATATACAACATACACTTTTCACAACAGCAACGGCCTATTAAATTGAAAAAAATTAATCAAAGCGCCAAAATTAACGACCAACTGGCATATTTTCTTCAGCTAAAGCGGCAGCGTGGTGTACTGTTGAATGTTGCGCTGCACGGGCACAGTCTCCCCCTACGATGGTTTGCTTTGCTTCGTATATGATTTGCTCCAAATATTGCAAACGTTGTTCAATTACACCCGGACGGTTGACGACTGGCACCCGTAAATTTGCTTTCACAAATGATTTAATTTTCGACCAAATGTTCTCGATTGGGTTCAGCATTGGTGAATACGGTGCGAGTCTGAGGAGTGTGGCACCTGTCGGATTTACCACATGTTCCAGATGGCTATGACATGGAGCATTGTCACACACTATGACCAGATCTCCTAATTGGTTCCCTTGGTTTGACCAGATGTCAAGTACTCGTTGCATCCAAATGTTCGCCGTCTCTGACGTGAACGAGCCACGTTGCTGGTCCATAGTGATCACACCCGCTGCGGAAATAGCGCCAATGAGATGCACATTGGGGCCTTTAGATGCCGGCAACTGTTGGACAGATCTATTTCCTCTCCTTGCCCGTCCTCTGCTCCGCCGACAAAAAAGGTTGAAATTAGTTTCATCAATCCAAACTATTTGTTTTCCTTCTTGAATTAAATTATTCAAACATTGGACATATTCAGAGCGCTTAGCTCGATTTTCTCCAGAATTCATCGTGGCTGGCTCAAAATGGCTGTTTTTCATTGTATACTGCCTTCCTTGTAAGTAGTTTCCGATTGTCGAAACTGACACCTCACGGTTAAGATGCTGTTGAATTTTTTCTCGGATTTCTTCCAATGTAATTGTGCTATTTTCCTCTATCCATGAGATTATGAGGTCGACTTCGAGTTCAGTTAAACATTTTGGTTTGTTACCGCCTCTTTTATTCATTTGTGGACGCCCAGAGCGTATCCAATTTGACGCAGTCTTGTAATTTATTCCCAAGTCTTTTGCCAGAACCCCCCAATCGTTCCCCTTATTCGCACTGGTCACTATTCTTTCCCGGTCTCGGTTGGAGTGCCTTTTATATATCTTTCTTTCGATTACCTCTTTATCGTTGCAATCTTGTCTGCAAATTGGACATCTTACATTGTCATCTGCATCGAAAAGCGGATCAGCGCAAGGGCCATGAAGAAGATGCCTGCATGGCAAAAGTCGTATCACTTGGTTTCGTGCCAGGGATGATCTGCACACAGCACAATTATCGCGAAACTCCATTTTTTTGGTTGAAAAATGTAGATATTGACATTTAATGGTCACCTGTAGTCGAGACTTAAGTCAAAGTCAGTCTTGACATCTGCTTGAGATCAGAAATGCGTATTGCAATGAATTTTGGAAATAATATCAAAATGTAATAAAGAGAATCTGAATGAAATAATTGAGAATACATAGTGAAATGTTATTGCGACTTTCAATGTAATTGAGCGACTTCAAATGTAATTGAGCGTTTCAAAATTTTATTGGTCAAATAAGTTACGATATTATTGTATGAATTTATTACTGTACAGTCAGTTGAACTCCTGAAGAAGTTGATTTTAACAAAGTCTGCACTAATTATATATGACCCCCAAAAGGTTTTTTCTATGAAAGGGGTGTCACAAACTTGACAATCCTGGATTTATGGTGCACAAACGAGGTAAACTGTTTAGATAGGGAGAATTTGTGCTGCTCGGGTCATTTCAATCACATTTCCAATGACAGCTTTATTATTCAAGTATCTTCATTGTGTAGATGCGTGAGTGCATCGCAACATTCAACAGTCCACCAGGTTGCCGCAGTGGCAGTAAAAAACATGCCAGTAGGTGAACGGAAATCGAAATCCTCCTCTGATTTTTTCGCAACTTCATTTGGTATATTCCCAACTTCATTTGACTTTTCTCAATTACATATGATATATTCGCGATATCAATTGTATATTCTCAATAACATTTTATAAAATCGCAAAATCAATTGACTTTTTTGAATTACATTTGATAAATTCGCAATATGATCTGATTATTCCCAAAATCAATTGATATATTCACAATATGAATAGACATATCCGCAATTATTTGTGGAAATGAGTATATGTAGTTGAGCAAGGAATAGTGAGGGAGCAGTCAGTGATTGAAGTGGGCAAAGTTATGCTCAATTTATTGTGATAATCAAGCTTTCTCCCTCACGGTTCCTTGCTCAACATCCACTTGGCCCGTCAGAAACCATCCAACCGAACTGAGTATAGACAAATCTTTGATCGGTTTCAAAAAAACTACGCCTGCGTTGTTTGAGTCGTAAGTTTGGTCAGACCCTATCTTAGGTGACTCGAAATAAATAATAATAAAATTTTTGAATGCTCAATAATTAAATTTGATATGATCGCAATTACATTTGACTATTCTCAATTACATGTGATTTATTCGCAATTACATTTATCTTTTCTCAAATAAATTTGATATATTCCCAATTTCATTTGACTATTCTCAATTTCATTCGATATATTCGCAATATCAATTTGCTTTTCTCAAATACATTTGATTTATTCCCAATGTGATTTTACTTTTCGCAAAATCAAGTGATAAATTCGCAATAACTTGTGGAAAAGGTGTAGAGACAAAAACGTATACGAATAACCTATTATAATGAAATATAACAAACAAATATTGTGTACATTCATAACAATTGATAAATACTTATACATTTTTGAAGATTTTCAATTTGGGATCTTTATTTTTTCTAGAGGTTCTTAGTGTTGAATTTGCAAATTTTAACATATACCTAATAATTCGCACCCTAGTATAAGGATAGCAGGTATTCCCATGAGAAGCTTGGGCAAGGGTGAGAAAATGCAATGGAAGACAACTTGGTCTTTAAGTTCATTCCTTCACTAAACTGCACGCACGAATCATTGACATTTTCAATCGAGTTTTCAATGAATATATTTTTTGAAGAAATCGGATATCCACTGTAACTTTTTGCAGGAATTATCAATCCTCCAAGCCGTCCTGCACTACCTTGAGAAACTTTTTTTTCACAGAATGATGTGAATTGGTCACATTTTCCCAAGATATTGTGCTTGATCGAATAGGAAAAAGAATTAAGGCAAGAGAATTGGTTACGGCTGTTTATATAGGTAATCTCTTTAAAGCTTTAATTGCTTGAAATTTAATTTCCATAAGAATGCCGGAGGCATCATCACAATAACCAGAACTAATAATTCCTATCGGATCACTTGTATGTATGCATCAACAACGACGCTTTGCTGAATAGATTCACCGTCCGCGTATCCGCACCTCGTATACTAGCAAAAAACTAGCCAAAACCGGTGTTGCTCATGTATCACGACACCTCGCAAAAAATACCGGTATTTTCAGACGGATCAAAGGATTGACCGGACTTATAGAAATAGATAGACTTTGTTATAGGTATATGGCCAAACTTCAAGAATTCTTTGAATGATCTTAAGAAGAAGAGTTTGTATTAACATGACATTCAAAATGCACTTAAGTCGCAGCATAATGTATTCCGGCAATTCTCGCGCGAAAATTTGATAGGCCCCGATCCACATCATGTGCTTGGCTGGCATATTTTTGTTCAACAAGTTGACAATCGATGAATACATTCTTCACCTCGATAGGTCCCGACACACGTAGCGACGAAGTCGGTCGGGCGTGGCCGACGGGGTCGGCCTACCAGATCTGCCAGTCTATATCCTCCGACTTGGTCTATGAGTGATCTAATTTGTCGTGTCCACACACGCACAAAATTCGTCCGTGATTTATCAAACGATCTGTTCTTGCACGAACACAACCTCCCAATCCCACATGAAGAAAATTTGGATCACGATGAAACAATGAGCGTCACGTCTGGATCTTTACGTTAGTTGTTACAGAAAATTTGACTGTAGAGTTTAGCGACGGGGTTTCTCAACGACAACGTATTTGTCCAACCAGGTCCGTCATCAGCACTAACGAGCGATCAAAGTGTGCAAAATTAGACAGACACTGTCTGATACATACCATGTGGAAGAATGAGATCGGTAGGTGGAGCTCAGACTAGCTGCAATATGTCGACGTAGGCAGGGGCGAACTGGCCGACAGATATAAAAACTTCAGAACTGTTACCCTAGATCTTGACTTTATTCGAATTTATTCACGGTAGCATTATATTTTTGATTTATTAATACCTAATATTTGTTTCAATTTACTATTTACTATTCTTCATATTATTATGTGTGAAGTATTATAAAACAATCCGAAAAAGATTTCCAATCGTGAAACTCAATTCATCTTCAAAACGAAACATTATTGGAGTAGATACTTAACAAGACAATATGAAGTGAAACTGAAACAAAGCTACAAACAACAGATGTATAATAATTATTGGTTATGCTATAATTATACAAATAATGCGATTCAATATTCACTTGGACATAAATAAAGAGGAATAAGAAAGATCACAGTGATTAAGAAAATTAGCGAATTGAATTTTGAATCTTCCATTGCAAGCGGAACGTGGTGGTATGTACAGTCGTGTGCATAAATCCGTTGTACAAAATGCAGTTTTCACTAATGTGGACGCGGCTTCACAACGGATTAATGCACACGACTGTACATAAACGAGAAAACTGAAAAGTAAGGGGGAATAGATTTTGAACATGTTTTTCCAACCTGCTCTGCGAATTTTTGAAATAATAATAATAATTATTGTTATAGATAAAGACTATTCGAACATGTTCTATCATATTTTGAAAGATTAGAAAAGTTCTGGAATATTTTAATGTATTAAGGAAATCAACAAGTATTGGGAATCTGCAAAAACAAGATATTTAATTTATTGGTTGCTGGATTTTGGGTTAGAACCCAATGAAAACTCCAGGATTGATTGAAAACTTGTTCCCATGTTTCGACCAAGAGGATTGTTTTTATATAGCCCTGATGAAGGTGTAATATACACCAAAACGTTAACACAAGCTTTCAATCAATCCTGGAGTTTACATTGACCCCAAAACCCACAATTCAGAAACCTTAAAATGTTAAGATTGGGTCTTAACATGCGATAAAAAAGATATTTGATTTTGAAAATTATATTTTCTACCCAAGTAGTGGGACGCAAAAGAAATAATGATAATCGAAATTTTTTTAATGTCCTTTGGATAGTATAGTCTTATTACTTTTATGTCTTAAGCTTTAAGATTACTAGATCTATTTAAAAAAAAATGACTCGTATATCTAGGTACTTCGCATCAATGCTTTTTATTAGTAAATACCTATGATTGTCCAACACAAATTGATCATAGCCATGACTGAGTCAATATGAAAAAATATTGGAATCTACAGTACAATGGGCTCGATAATGTGATTAAACATTTACAAATCTCAACCACATAAATATTTAAGTAAACTCGACACAAATTTCATATCCCGGTCCTGTATTACGTTATACTAACCTATGAAATGTGATTCCAGTCGATTTTGTCTTATCGATAGCGTCTCTACTCGCACAACTTCTCGGGGCACATGAAACCATAATTGAGAAATGTAACACCCCACAAAAATCACGAAACAATCCTACCAACACAGCCAAAACTCGATACTACAAATAATGTAAACAAACACTTTGACAGAACGATCGCGGTGAGATGACGAAAGTGAACCCATTTTAGTCACGTGATGTCGTCTCCACCCCTTTTTACATTCATAGTGGGGCCCTAATAAACACACAAAAAAACGGATTGTTTATTTGTCAGGTTGTAAGGCATACATACTCCAACATACACCTGTGCAGGTGCTCTATTCTCCAAATAAGTATGTACACGTTAGTGTGGAAAATGAAATGCAAATTCGTGAACGGATTAATTGGAGAATTGAGCAACAGGACAACTTTGTGCGGTATTCGAAGAAGCGCTCCAAGCTACGTTACGTAAAAAACTCCATGCGGTAACCTCATTACCGTGAATGACGTTAAATAGTAAATCGCACATCCAATTTACATCAAAATACCGCATGCGGTATTACCGCTTGACATTTTTTGATTAGCAATATCTCTCCAATAAAGCTATTTTGGTTGATAGAATTAATTGAAACTGTACAAAAGTATGAGGACTTAAGCTTAGGAACAGACCATACTTCTGAAATGATATCCTTATATTATGTGAAAATAGTTATTATTTGAGAAAAACTAATGAGCTCTCATACGATTCTCATATTTGTTTTCAGGTGATCGATTTTTTTAGCCAAAATATTCGTTAGTGCTCTGTAGTTCTTAGGGCCGATATTTCAATGTCACCTCAAGTGACATTTCAGCTAAGGTATGAAGTTGATGTGAATTCCAAAATTGGCCACCAAAAGGGCCGTTTTTCAATGGACATTTTGCACATCTTTTGGAAATATTAAGGATTAGTAAGTACTGATGCCATTGATGTTAAAAAATCAACCTACGACCTCTAATAATGTAGTTATCACCAATTAAGTGCGCCAATCAACATCCACTACGTCACAGAATACATTGTCTCTCTCCGTCTGGCTTACTGTCTATAATAACTCTCTCTCTCACTCGAGGGGGTAATATAGCGCCGCCTCATTTTCGATCATACAGTGAAATTTGCGTTTTCTTTTTCATTTATTGAGTATATTTTTGAGTATTTTGGAAACATTTTTTCGCTGATGACTTTCTAATATTGTCTAGAATACGTATATAAAATTCCAAGTCATTTGAAAATGTATGCAAATTTTCCATTGCGCCACTTCTTTCATTAAGCTAAGGATGTAATGCGAGTGTTTCAATTGAATCACGATTCTCACGAGAGTCAAATTGAAGGTCCAAAATAACCTTTAAGTGTACCTTAATCTTAAATAGACATTGAAATATCGGCCCTCAGAGTGATGAGTGGAGATCCAGGATTTTGCTACTCCAATTCATCTTTGTTTGATAGCTTTTGACCCAGATCCATCTATCTCACTAAAAGAATACATTTAGTCAACTCAGTTATCAGTTTTCCTACCTTGTATCTCGTGTCTGTTCCATTTGGAGGTTTCGAAGAAGACGCTAGTAATAAAGCAATTGGAATGTTCACTTGCGTAACCTACTATACTCAAATAGTTGCAGACAAATTGTCCGACAATAAACCATGAATGACTATCTGGACTGAATGTAATGCAATCAATCTATAGACTTAAAATCACAAGACAAGTAACAAAACAAATACTACTAACCCCATCATCCCTCATATGAATATTTACTTTTTTTTTTCAGCTATGTTGTCATGTGCACTGGATGTTGTAACGCTTTATGAAAAAATACCCGGAAAAATAAATTATTTCAATTGCTAATCTTCTAAATCAATCCCAAACAACCATAATCCCATTCATCTTCACTTTTTCGTCACAAAGTGATTTGTGTCATCAAAAAAAAAAATTTTAAGTGTAAATTTGTATTGAGGTCTACGTTTTATGATGAAACTTGGCAACATCAGACCTTGAAGTTGAGGCCAGCCAGTTTCTTTGACGCTATTGTTTATTGTGAGGTTCCTCAATTTCCCAGAAGAAAACCTAGCTCTGTGAATTATGTTCTATTCTAAATTGCGCTTTTTAGTGTTTTATTGATAAAACAATGCCTAAAAAGTCTGTGGTGTGTGACCAGAAAGTAAAATCAAGCAACAATCTTGTCACCGGTAAGTAAAAAAAGACAAAACTGGCCTCTTTAAACAAACACCCAATGCTGATGGTATAGGCGTTATGTCTTGTTATTGTAAGTCTATGAATCAATCATCAAGTCGCTTCAAGGGGTGGAATTACGAAAAAAAAAAATGTGTGTGAAATCAGAGCAAGGTTAAGTGAAAAGGATGTTTGCGATTTGCAATCTCGTGGCTTGGACTTTGGCGAAAATATAAACGTTGGTACTCGTTTCGAAGTGTGATTGTATCAGTCAAAAATAAAAACCAGTTTGTATTACAATTTCAAGAATAATAAAATCAGACTTGAAGCTGAAGAGATTTCATTGAATGCATTGATTCGGGATATATACTCATAGGTTTCGAGAGGTCGACGATGTGGTTGGTGGAGAGAAACGTGTATTGATTTATCTGTGTCACGTCACTGAATGTACTGCATTCACATATCTTTGACCTTTTGGTGCATTTGATACGTATTTTGCAAAATGTTTTTTTTATATTTTTCGTCACAATTGATTGGTTCTCCTTCCGATAAGATTTCAGGAAAAATATAAAAACTACTCTCGGTCCATAGCGTGTATTGGTAATGTACCCTTGGACAAACCAATGCATGGTTGCCTCTTTTTTTAATTTTCAAACTATTTGATGCAATTCTTCAGACCGGGCACACAGAGGCAACTTTTGTCATTGTCGACAAGTTTCTAGCGACAAAGTTGCTAGAAACTAGTGATCAATGTGAAAATTTGCCTCTGTGTGGACCCGTCTGGTCGCTCAGGTTGCGACTACCAATGCTTCCCCTTGTCGCGTGTTCCGCTTGCGGTCGTCAAAGGAAATTTTGTAACAAGCGCGATGAGACGCGACTTGTTGCTTTTGTTTTGTGTGGACAGGTTTTGAAGAATCTGTTCCTTTTGTCTGGACAACCCGTTCCAGATACTTGAGACATGAACTAGAAACTTCACTAAAATCAGTTGTGATTTGTGACAAGAAAAAAAGTTTACAATAACGTAGCACTATGTTGCCTCTGTCTGGACAAGCCTTGAGCGACCAAACACATCTATTGAGAAGTGTCAATTTTGAGATTAGTTTTGCATTGGGAACTACACCAGATATGCTCTTAAGCTGAGATTGATTAGATTTTGATATTTTGCTTTTTCTCTTCTCGGTATCGTTATTGTTCTTGAAAATATTGTCATATAAGTATTGGAGGCAAATTTACTTGGTGTAAATCAATTCAATTAATTGCCTTTAATTTAATCCATGCACGCACAACCCAGTTTTGGGGTCAGGCTGAGCAAGCAGTTTTGTTGCTATAAATTGTCACGTCCAGCAAGAATATGGAATAATGGTTGTCCTAGCCAACCATTCTCCTCAAGTACGTAGTCCAATTCCTCTCACTCTCCTCAACCTCTAGGGTAAGTATATTCATCAAGGGAGAGAACATGCTCGTTCTGGTGTTTTGCTGGTAGATAGTCATGTTTTCCTACTGTTCGGCCCAGCTACTTGGAGCACGCATGTATTGGTATAGTCGAAGGCATAATCTTGAACCTTACCCGACATGTGGTGGATGCGCCAACTATCACTCCTGGAGTCAAGTGAAATACTGGAAGGCCTAAGACAAAATTTGACTTAATGAGTGCTTGGCCCTAGCGATGATCTAATTGGCGGTGTCCTTCATGGGATTGAAGCCCAAGCTCCACCGATGATTTTGGTTGACATCCAGATGATGATTTGGAGCATAGCACTTTGGATGACGCTCTTTCACCCGTTGTTCCACAAGATCCAATGGACGCCTCTGGACATCGTCCAGCCTTTATCTGTAAAAGGCGTCGCAGATCCGCTTAACCACGTTACTAGTTTTTTCTTAACGTGTGTAGTACGGTTCCTCTTCCTGGTGTGTATATTGTTCGGAATACTCCAGTGAGCCTTTAAATCCTCACAGAGAGATTGACGGCTCGTTTCTCCAGAACCAATCACTAACCCTCAAGACGATGAACAGGATCAAGGAAAGGTCTCCACCGTCATATTATCCGAAGATAGCCGTACGGGAGAGGAGGAATACCAGCCCTTTCGTCTCGCTACGGAAGTAGACCATTCAAGCAGAGACAGCGCAATACCTCGTATACCTTCTAATATACAAGTTCAACAGAGTTAGTGAGGCTAATTATGTATACAGGGTGAATCACGTAGGTGGTCTGTCGGAATTAAAGCGTGATGCAACTATATTTTGATGATTCTGGAATGTAGATTGTACACTTTCAGTAGGTAACATTCTCATTTCAAATGGTGATACCCTGTATATTATTTGATCTTTGAATTATTCTGTATAGAATTCTTTCTTCACAGTGAAAATATCTCAAGAATGGTTGTAGTGACTTTCTACAAGTTTATTTTTTCCTAGTGAAAATGATAAAAAAATCTGTTTTTTTATCTTAACATATACCATAATATACTTCGTGACATAGGAAACAGAACACGAAGTATTGATGAATTTATTACAACAATTTTTGTATACATGTGTAGTAAGATAAGCTAAGTCATCGATCAAAATTCAAGAAAAATCCGACCTTTGGAAAAAAGTGAAAAATTAATAATGATTTGGACCTCCGCGATCCACTCAGTAACACGTCGGAGCATACTCCTAATAAGATGGTCGATTTCCTCTCGAGGTATCTGATCCCACGCAACATGTACCTTATGCTGAACTACCGCTAGAGTCTGTGAAGGATGGGGATACTCAACAGAGCATAACGAATCTTATGACCAAAGGCGAATATAGTCATTACACCCGGTATTCACACAAATATCAATATTTCTTTGAATAATAAGTGGGTATAGTACAGTCAAATAAGGATTCATTCACGGAAACAATCCGAGTGAGCTGATTTTTTTGCATGCACCGTTACTTTCATAATACGAATGATACAATATCAAAAGTCCTCATCGAGTTATTCACCATAAAAAATGTCACAGAAGGTGTAAAAGATTTAAGAACCCTTATTTCAAAAAACTTGATAAAACTTCATCAAGAAAAGTTGTTCAGAATTAAAAGTTATGCCTAAATCAAGGTCTGAGTACATTATGGCACTTTGAATTTTTTATTTTTTTTTGAAAATCATCTTTCATCGCCCTAAATTTATTCTTTTTATGTTCACCTTGAACGCATCAATGAACTGATCAAAATTAAATCAGCTTCATATAACTGAGTTCAAATTCAAGCATTTTTGTGAAATTATCGTGGATCTCTATTTTTTTAGGAAATCACACTTATTCGATGTGCAAATTTTGTGTTATATACCATATTATTTTAGCTAAATTTATAATTCAATTCAAAAACATATATTTTTTTTCTTGGGCGCTTTGTTTTTGGTATTTGAGCATAAAGATGCTGATTAGGATTTCGTTGTCAGTTGTTTTCTAAAAAATGCCCTAATATTGTTTTCTAAAATTTGAACCTCCTTTGAACCCCTACAATTACCCATAAGTACGCCCCTTGAACCAATTTCGCATATGCTCAAAAAGGGTTTGTCGAGACCTATAAAAAAAAAAAATGAAAATCGGTGGATAAACAAAAATTTTAACAGACTGAACACCCTTTGAATGATGTTTGGCTTGCAATCATTTTATGTACTTAGTACCTATTTAAGGAGATTATCGAAAATGCACCAACTTTTGGCTATGTTTGAATTCTGGTTCTGCTATTGATAAAAAAAATGATGAACACTCAAATGCTGTAGACTGATTTTTTGAAACAGCAGCAAAAGATATACAGAAACTTGTAGAGAATTTCTTGTTCTTTATTTTTGGTAACCACGCGAAAAGTCATACGCCTCACGAAAAGCGAGATATAAGGAGAATAAGATTTTTATCACCTTTGACCTTGAATAACTTGAAACGCAGGCGCGATATTGATAAGGACTTCTTGGACATTGCTTCCAAAATAAAAATGAAGGTGTATGCAAAATTAGGGCTCACTCGGATTTCTTTCACAGATGCTGCTTTTAACGGACTAATATAACTGGAGCAGTGGTGGGTCGAAAAAAATTCAATATATTATCAAAAAAACAACTACATTCATATCCGAACACGCGGTTTGAGAAGAAACATCCTCGCAAACTTATGCTAATATATTGGTGATGCGCAAGGTTAATTGATAGTAGTAAGGTTGCGTCGTTATACGTTCGGGTTTTGGACGAATCATAATTCAGACAAAAATGACGTCAGTCGGCTCCGATACGGTTCTGAAATTCAAATACACATTTGAAAAAAAGATAGAATATGGTTTACACTTGATAATGAGAAGATATTTCACTGTATACCTGAAGCTGTATAATAACTTACCCTCAAACACGTTTAAAAACGAACGAAACTTGGTAAAAAAAGTTTTAAGACCCTGAAGTACGGACATGTTATGACATCAAGATGACACACCAATGACAGGAATGTCAATAATGGAGCTCAGTGACGGGATCGATTCGGTTTATCGTTCGTGGATTTCCGATTCCCTAGTTACGGCGCAACCTCTACATATCAATTAACCTTGGGTGATGCGATACTTTTTATAGGATGTGTATCATGATCTCACGAATAATGTACGCCTATTGATTTATCAATATATTACCATTCGACCCATCTCGCGGTTATTCTCTATGACGGTAATCAATCATTATGATCTTTCATTTGATACATAAAATTACGGAATGTCAGAGATAGGTCTGATCCTTTTGTGTGCATTATTTGATGAGGGAGAACACACTCTAATATTGTAGTTGTTTATTGAGATGATGGATGGGACACATATTAAATAGACCTCTACACTGAAGATTAGATGTATTGATTGATTTGGACGTTTATTCCAGTAAGCAAAGGTTTTTTTCCAGAAAAAACATGTAGAAGATTTTTTCTCACTGGTTCTATATGTTTTTTGGTGTGCTGAATTCGAATCTAAGGTTTGCTACCTCGCCAGATGTCGGCTTCACAACGAAAATTGCAGAAAATCTTTGCCCACTCGAGTATACCACAAAGAGCGTCTGAGCCAGATCTTGTACAAACACATCGTTCCTTACGTTTATTGAGGAATAGTTGTTACCGTTTCTTAATCTTCAGGTGCGTTAATTAATAGTATGTAAGTTGAAAGTTTATTATGTTGTAGGTACAGATTCATTAATTATAAAGTAAATTGAGTGTTTCTCGTTCATTCAAAATTCAGGGGTTTGTTTTGTGGGAAAACGCTCGGACACGTCGGTTTTTATTTTTGATTGTGGTTTATTTAGGCCCGTATTCTCCGTTCGTACTTAGAGTCGTTTAAGATTTGACGGCGTTTGAATACAAGATTTCGTATGCACCGGCAAAATTAGACAAGTTCAAGTCGGTTTTACGCATTCAAAGTTAAACGCCCTTTGAGCGTTTAAGAATTTAAACGGCTTCAATTGTGGCGGAAGATGCGTGCGTCTTGAAAAAATATATCATGACATGAAATAAACTAATAAAACCAAACATATTATTCATTATGTAATGGAGTAATGGATATTTGGTGCTGATACCTAGGCTAATTTACGAAAGCGTAGAGGGGCCACAACAGAAAATAAATTGAATTCCGACTTAATTTACGGAATTCTGGGAAATTATCTCGGAATTCTGACTTAGTTTCACGGAATTCCTTGAATTAAGTCGGAATTTTTGATTCCGACTTATTTCTACAGAATTCCGCGAATTAACTCGGAATTCTGAGATTCCGACTTATTTCACGGAATTCCGTGAAATTATCTCAGAATTCCGACTTAATTTGACGAAATTCCGTGAAATGATCTCAGAATTCCGACTTAACTTTACGGAATTCCGTGAAATGATCTCAGAATTCCGGCTTAACTTCACGGAATTCCGCCAAATTATCTCAGAATTCCGACTTATTTTCACGGAATTCCGTGAAGTTAAGTCGGAATGTTCCGCGGGCGTGGTGGGGGAGAGGTCGTTAAAACAACAGCTGTTGGGCGTTGGGAGATTGCATGCTGGCGGTAGCGCAAATGCGTGCTCTGTTGCCAAGCCGTTGTTATCAAAGATGTTCGGCTGTTACTAGTAGGGTATGCTAAATAGCTAGCCATGGATAATGATGATTATAAATTAGATTATGAAGAGAAAGAAAACACAATTAAATTATTTCTGATTGCTCCAGCTCATAACAAAATCGTCAAAATACTTTGTTTTTTTACAAGTTTCCTCTTATTGCTTTGAGGATGATCAAAGCATGATTACGACGTATAGTTTCAACATGTCTGACAAAAGTAAGGGTTGTGACTGATGATGGGTGTATCATATTAAAGGAATTCAAGTAATTCAATGAGTTTATATTGAAATACATAAGATAAAGATACCGGGTAGGGTTGCGAATAACGGTTCAAAAATGAGGTGATTTCAAAATAGATATTTTGATAAAAAGGGTGGTGGAGGCATTGAGTTGATTAGATGAGGGTGTAGAGCGATGGGTTGCCTTAGCAACGTCAATATTTTCAATTATTTTTCATCATTGACTATGATTTTTCACCTATTATTGTTATTTTTAATATTTTGTTAAAATGGCAATATTCTTGGACACTTGCAGAAATTGATTCAGCTTTTTTATATGATTTTTTTTATTTTCCATGTCATTTGTGGATTTTGTTTAATTTCATTACATGTATCGTTATTGGATGATATTTTGATTTTGGTTCGGTCAATTAGGCTTGTTTAGTTGTTCAGGTTTTCTCATAAGAATAACGTGTCAAATAAAGAGAGATGCATGAACCAAACTATGAGCTAGGGAGAAAAGGGTTGCCTAACTAATTTTTTCTGGTATTATTTTTTAAATGAGTATTTTTTTCAACGATTGCGATACCTCAATACATCAAGGACGTCAAAAGATAATTGAATATAGAATAAAAAATCCAGTTCCGTATTGAAAAAAAATGAACTTGGTGATGGCCGCTCAAAGACGAAACGTCAGATTTTCAATTTGATACCGAACAACAAAAATAGCAAGCGATTTATGTTTTCGTTGTTGAAACGGCTTAAAACCCTGTTTCTCACGAGTCGAGTTTTATCGGTCATCTTGAAATCGCTTTGCAATTGAATGAAAATCGCTCTGTCCCGTTCTAACTAGGCGATTTTTGATGGTCAACGTTGAATCGCTGTCGAATCTAATGACAATCGTTCGATGAGAACATGCTTTCAATATAAGTTGAACCACTTATGTTGAACGACAAAAAGTTGCCAGTCTCTGAACTTTGAATCGGCTGGTCGTCGTCAAGCGAATTCAAAATTGTCATCGTGACAACCTCCTGTCAGAAGTTGGAGTTATCAAAATTTGTTCCGTTGAAATATTGAAAATATTGCACGAAAACATCACTTCCCATAAAAAACATTTTATATGGAGTGACTTTTTGACCCTCAAGTTCCTAGACTATTATCAGCAACAAGAGTGCCTGTGGAATCACACCATCGATAAAAAAACAAGGATGCCAAAGAAGAAGTTTTGTGAATATGGGCTTGCTCATACGTAGAGGATTTTTTTTATCTAGCCTCATCTTCAATGTAAGGTTCCTGATCGGTCCCTTCTTGAAATCGAACCTCTTAACCAAAATCTTTGTTTCTTTCTGGGAGTTTCTTTTGGCAACATGATTCTTAATTCCTGAATCAAGATATTTTTTATTTCGGGCGACAAGTTTGAGCAACCTTGCTTAGAGCAATTTTCAAGTTTGACAATGTCATTCCAGTCCGATAATCGTTTCAACACGATTTTTGTTGATCAACAAAAGTCGTTCTACTAAAATCGTCTTTTGAGAACACAAATCGCTCGCGATTTTTGTCGACCAACAAAAATCGTTCAACTAAAATCGCCTCGTGAGAACCGTACCTAAGTCTATCTTTTCTATCGCCTGGGGACGGTCCCAAATTTTGGTGTTGGTTGCTTTAAGTGTACATTCTGGAAATCATAATTTTCATGTCGTAAATTTTTGTTTCATTTCAACTATGTCAACAGTTTTATTGTAACTGGAAAGACAAAGTCCAAACAAATTATCAATCAATTTTTGAATTTTCTGCTGCTTCGCCCTGAGATTCGTAGTTTTTGTATTGCATAATAATAACCAATTTTTATGCGATTCTCATCATGTGACGAGAAACCTCTCAACATATTTTTAAAATAGATAGAGGCGCATAAAATGAATGTTCCTTGCCCCTGAGGGAAAGAAACATTCATCCCTCATAATCCATCAGTCACCCCCCTACCATTTTCATTCCCATTGGGCATCATAACCCTAGTTATTTTTCCCAAAAGTTGCAATTATAATATGATGAAGCCTAAGAAATGTTATTGAGCAATCGACCCTAAAAAATTTCAATGCAATTTAGTGGCGTTTTGGTACACGACGGTGGTGGTGGACGATGTTCGAAGCTCAGTAGTCAGATTAGCAATTATTTGAAAATTCCAGCAAATTAATCACTCTCAAAACATCCCAGTAAAAATGTTGCAACAAACAGAAGTGTATTTTTTTTCTGTAATTGATTGATATGAGTACATCTAAGCCTAATCTACAGACTGCATTGAAAACACACTGCTTATTACCATTTTATAAGATATGTCTTATTATAATATCTTATCACGTTTTATGGTACCTACATAAATTAACACGTGAATTTGGAAAGGTCTTCTGAGATTGCGATTGCAGTAATTGCTCAGTCCTGCTCACTTTTCGTGAGTTTTCAATCATGGAAAACACGAACTGAATCAGTTTTTCAAAAAATAATTATTTTATCTCTGCAACACTCGAGACTATAGAGGACTCTGAAATAAGCATACCTAGATATTTTGTTTTATTTTTTGCCAGATACGCACATTCGTGTTTAGGGGGACGATATTATACCCAAATTTGCAATTTCCTTTAGATAAAAAGCAAAATCGCCTAGTACGTATACCAACAAAGTTTTCTGTAACTTGGGATATACAAAATTATATACCTAGTATTGCACGTCGCTTTATTTGCACGTCGAAAAAGAATCACAACATGAAAAATAATCCACAAATCCAATGCCACAAAACAAAATATTCGTGTGATCTGCTCCATCCATACATTTACATATCACCGGGCATTCGACTTGTCCCCTCCATTCTCCATTCGACAATATACTTCACAGCCCCAGAGCATATTGTCGAAACTTCCGAACCCGAACGACCGTTCGTCGACAGGGTGATGAACATTCGACAGTTTGAAGCGGTCCCTCAAAGATTACTAGAATATTACGAACTACTATTTTACAGATTTTCATTACTGAACTCATGTTAAGATTACCAGATCTAGTGATGAAATTATCGAATTGGCAACACTGCTGACGCGAACACTATTCCGTTGTTACCAAATTACTAGATGTTAATACTATAAGTTGGGATTCCGACTTATTTTCACGGAATTCCGTGAAGTTAAGTCGGAATTTCGAGATAATTTCACGGAATTCCGTGAAATTAAGTCGGAATTCTGAGATAATTTGGCGGAATTCCGTGGAGTCAAGTCGGAATTCTGAGATCATTTCACGGAATTCCGTAAAGTTAAGTCGGAATTCCGAGATAATTTCACGGAATTCCGTGAAATTAAGTCGGAATTCTGAGATAATTTGGCGGAATTCCGTGGAGTCAAGTCGGAATTCTGAGATCATTTCACGGAATTCCGTAAAGTTAAGTCGGAATACTGAGATAATTTCACGGAATTCCGTGAAATAAGTCGGAATCTCAGAATTCCGAGTTAATTCGCGGAATTCTGTAGAGATAAGTCGGAATCACAAATTCCGACTTAATTCAAGGAATTCCGTGAAACTAAGTCAGAATTCCGAGATAATTTCACAGAATTCCGTAAATTAAGTCGGAATCAATTTATTTTCTGTAGTGGCCCCTCTACGCTTTCGTACTAATTATTGTTCTTATCATCTCACTGTGAGTGTGTTCATTTTATTTTTCACTAGGGAGTTTGAGGACGAATTACTTCTTATCAAAGCTGATATTTTCGTAATAATAACAGTTCTTGCATGGACTTACATACAAACAAAAAATACTATAAGCCCCATTTTATTAATTCAATGGACGTTATGTCATTTTTCTGGTGATTTTGCTTTTTCCGTGTTATATACAAAGTCATCAATGTCATAGCAGATGTTTGTTGATACATCAAAATATCATTTGCAATAATTGATGAGATAATTAAAGTAAAAAATAGTTTTATTCAAATAATACCTATCGCGTTTCCCGATAGTTTTGGGATGTTCGTAAAATAATTCACCACGTGTGATTTTATTTTAATTCACCAGCTTCTTGTGCTTTTACCGATTTATCATTTTATTAATAGCACCGATGAAATTATTGGTGGTGCTAAGGGGCAAGAAAAATCAAGCCAAAATCGCGTAAGGAAAATTATTAATTCTATGCGTAAACACATACAGAAATGGACGCATAAATTAAACATATTCAACTAAACTTGGAAAAAACTGTAGGGGTTTAAACTTTATGTGACGGGAAAAATTCAATATGATAATAAGAAAATAATCTTCAACCACATGAATGCCTTTGAGATTTTTGTGTGGTTCATCTCTGCATTATCAAATATGGATATTTTTGAATCATCCTAAATAAAAATATCATTTCTACGTCCGAATGTCAAAACAATTATTTATCACAAAATATTAAAATTATTTCAAATATACCATGCATTATGTAATGTTTATATTCAATTTCACTCCGAAGGGAAAGTGACAGATTTCCGCTATCCAAACGGAAATCATATGGTGCCATCTTCATCGAATTTGTGTTCAAAATCACGCTCACACCAAAACAATGTGGATGATAGCATATGATTCTCGTTTGGCCAGCGGAAATTTATCACTTGCACTTTGAAGTGAAATTGAGTGTAAACCAGACATTAATGTTAACTGTCGACATCATGATCTAACATCAGCTTGAATACCACCAAAATGTTCCCAGAATTTCTGACGTTGCCGACCTTTCTCTAGGTTTAACTAAACGTTGCGAAAATGAGCACGGTGCATACTGAGAAAAAGTTGAGGACGTTAAACTATTTGAACGCGTTTGGTTGAATGCGTTTATCCGTATATTCGGAGAATACGGGCCTTGTAATGATAATTTTATGTGTACAGATTGGACAAAATATAAGGTACGACAATCAACTTCATTTTTTCAAATGGTAACCACCATTTTTATTTAATTTTCGAATTCTACATCAAATTCCAAGCAATATGATGATGATAATTTTATGAGTACAGGGTGGACCAAAAATAAGTTACGACCATCACCTAATTTTTTCAAATGGAAACTCCTTTGTCATTCTATTTTCGAATTCTATATAAAATTCTAAGTTATTAATGATCAAAAAACGGGTCCAAAAATCTCACAGATTCCAAAAATAATTTTCTTTATTCACTCAAACGACATGTTTCGGGGTCAACATCTTACACCCCATCTTCAGGTTCGTAGGTACATGGGCTGTAGAAGATAACTTATATAAAAACTGTTGGATCACAAAACATTTTTTTAACTTACAATATCAGGTTACAAGGCACGTTGAAGTTGAAGAGATCGTCACACAATTAGACATTGAACATTGAATATTAAACGTGATAATAACAGTCACAATAGGGGGATCAATGGTACAAGTTGGACGAAATTGCAATTTTTACAGAGTGGGTACCTCCATACCCCATCAGTGGTTTCAGAAAACTGCTGAAAGTGCTGAATCATGAACGTGATAAGTGACAAGTGACAAATCATTACCTCAACTTTGGCGAGCAACAAAACCTTACATTAAACCTAAACTACTAACAGTGTGGAGTGTCAACCTTCCATGAAACTAGATGTAGTAATGTGGACTTGGAAAAGTGTTTTGCGAGTGTCAGTTTTGTAAAATCATGAGAAACAATTGAAGGGCTTATTGTAATAACCAGATATGCCACAAATATAAAATACCAAGTTATTAGACTTGTAAGTTTTAGAAAAATATGTAAAATAAACTACTATTAAATATTAACTTGGAGAATTTTAAGTAAGCTGATGATGTCCGTATCTATCAAACATGTTGAAGAAAAGGGCAAGAAAAAAGACTGGTTTCTCAAAAAAAAGTTTTTTTTCAAAAATAATGTGGCTTATCATATTATTGCTTATAACAAAAACTTTAATACTTTTATTTGAAAATATGAAACAAACTGTATATTGAACTTCTTCTTTACATAATTTCAACATCGTCTTCATTTTTTTTTGGGAGTAATTTCAGTTGATCTTGTTAGATTAGTAGTTGTAGGTGAAGCATCTCCCCTTGCATCTCCCTGAAATTTAATATTTTTAATAGCAATAACATGAGAAGCCACGGTGAAATTGCAATAGATTTGTTTCGGTAAAAACATGATATGCCACAAAAACAAAAATAAGTACATACCTCACTTGTATCGGAAGTTTCATCATCATCTGATGGTACAAAATTCTTATCAACCACGCTATCATCACTTGATTCATAAAACTCACTACTTGAACTCGAACTATCACTTGAAATCGAATCATTTTCGATAGGAGCAATTGTACCGGTCGCCATGTTGACGTGGCTTGTCACGTTTTAAAGTGAAATCTAGAGAGAACCGCTAAAATGCAATAACTTGATTCTATGAACGGTGGCGACATCTATTGGACAATGGCCCAAATTCTTCTTCTGTGGCTTATCATATTAATGCTTAATCAACCTAAAGAATAAAATAGATTTCTGTGATTGTGTGGCTTATCGTGTTATTACAATAAGCCCTTCAATTATTGATAGGGGAAGGTTTGAATAATTGAGGTAAAAATAGGTGAATAATTCAAGTTAATTTGAGCATTTAAAGTAAGTGACTTGGTATTTTTAAAAGATTTGTGAATTTCCAGAAGTTCTAAGTTATTAAGCAGGTTACCCTTATTTGCAGAGTGTAATATTTTGAAATCGTCTTTAAAATTGAAATTATGGTTACTGTCTAGGAGGTGAGATGAAAAATGAGAAAAACCTGTAGAGCCAATCTTTAAGCATCTTAAATGTTCTTTCAGTCTGATTCCAAAACTTCTATACGTTCTGCCTATGTATTCGGCTTCACAGTCTTTACAGTGTAATTGGTAAACACCACAACGTTCCATAGGGTCGATTTTGTCTTTGTTGTTCAACAAGTAGTTACTAAGTGAATTAGACGATTTGAAAGAAATATTTGTGATGGGTTTTAAGATATTTGCGACTTTGTTAGAAAAATTATTGAAAAAAGTTAAAGATCTGTAAGATTTTGGACCATCGTGGTCAATTAATTGTGCTGGAAAAACTAGATTCTGTGAAAGTTTGTTTTGTTTTTTATTCAATAGTTTATTAATGAGGTTCTTAGAATAACCATTAAGTTCAGCAATCTGGAAAATTGTGTTCAATCATTTATTAAATTCATTATCTTTTAATGGGACAGTTAAAAGTCTATTCAAATAGCTGTGAAAGGCTGCTAGTTTATGTTGGATAGGGTGACAAGAGTCATTGTTTATCACTATGCCCGTATGGGTGAGTTTTCTAAAAATACCAAATTCAATGTTATTGTTAAGTTTCGTTGAAGTCAAATCTAAGAAATTGAGTTGGTTATCGTCATTCTGTTTTTCAAGTGTGAATTTGATAGAAGGGTGTTATAAATTGGTAAAGTCAAGGAATTGATCCAAGTTTTTTTCCTTATTATTCCATACGATTAAAATATCATCCACATATCTAGCATAAAATTTAATTTTGTCGGCAAATTCATTATTGTTCAAAATATTGTTAAATTCAAAGTTATACATAAATAGATCTGCCAATATTGGCGATAAAGGTGAACCCATAGCAAGACCTTCTTTTTGGCAATATAGGGTATTTTCAAACACAAAGAAATTTTGGTCCAGACAGATCGTTAACAAACTCAATACCTCCGCGATCTCCGATCCAGAAAACTCTGAACTCTCCAAAAGGTCTCTTTCAACCAGCTTCATAACCTCAGTTTTGGGAATATTGGTGAATAAGTTTGAAACGTCCAGTGAAATTAGGATGTCATCATCTGTCAATTCTACAATCTTAAGTTTATCAATGAGATCTAAATTAATTTTTATGCTATAAGAAAATTTATTATTATAGAACTGTTTAAGTCTCAAATTTATCCATTTAGATAACTCATATGTTGGAGAACCACAAAAGGAAACCCTATATTACCAAAAAGAAGGTCTTGGTATGGGTTCACCTTTATCGCCAATATTGGCAGATCTATTTATGTATAACTTTGAATTTAACAATATTTAGAACAATAATGAATTTGCCAACAAAATTAAATTTTATGCTAGATATGTGGATGATATTTTAATCGTATGGAATAATAAGGGAAAAAAACTTGGATCAATTCCTTGACTTTACCAATTTACAACACCCTTTTATCAAATTTACACTTGAAAAACAGAATGACGATAACCAACCCAATTTCTTAGATTTGACTTTGACGAAACTTAACAATAACATAGAATTTGGTATTTTTAGAAAACCTACCCATACGGGCATAGTGATAAACAATGACTCTTGTCACCCTATCCAACATAAACCAGCAGCCTTTCACAGCTATTTGAATAGACTTTTAAGTGTCCCATTAAAAGATAATGAATTTAATAAAGAATTGAACACAATTTTCCAGATTGCTGAACTTAATGGTTATCCTAAGAACCTCATTAATAAACTATTAAATAAAAAACAAAACAAACTTTCACAGAATCTAGTTTTTCCAGCACAATTAATTGACCACGATGGTCCAAAATCTTACAGATCTTTAACTTTTTTCAATAATTTTTCTAACAAAGTCGCAAATATCTTAAAACCCATCACAAATATTTCTTTCAAATCGTCTAATTCACTTAGTAACTACTTGTTGAACAACAAAGACAAAATCGACCCTATGGAACGTTGTGGTGTTTACCAATTACACTGTAAAGACTGTGAAGCCGAATACATAGGCAGAACGTATAGAAGTTTTGGAATCAGACTGAAAGAACATTTAAGATGCTTAAAGATTGGCTCTACAAGTTTTTCTCATGTTTCATCTCACCTCCTAGACAGTAACCATAATTTCAATTTTAAAGACGATTTCAAAATATTACACTCTGCAAATAAGGGTAACCTGCTTAATAACTTAGAACTTCTGGAAATTCACAAATCTTTTAAAAATACCAAGTCACTTACTTTAAATGCTCAAATTAACTTGAATTATTCACCTATTTTTACCTCAATTATTTAACCCTTCCCCTATCAATAATTCTTTCTCATGATTTTACAAAACTGACACTCGCAAAACACTTTTCCAAGTCCACATTACTACATCTAGTTTCATGGAAGGTTGACACTCCACACTGTTAGTAGTTTAGGTTTAATGTAAGGTTTTGTTGCTCGCCAAAGTTGAGGTGATGATTTGTCACTTGTCACTTATCACGTTCATGATTCAGCACTTTCAGCAGTTTTCTGAAACCACTGATAGGGTATGGAGGTACCTACTCTGTAAAAATTGCAATTTCGTCCAACTTGTACCATTGTTCTCCCTGTTGTGACTGTTATTATCACGTTTAATGTTCAATGCTCAATGTCTAATTGTGTGACGATCTCTTCAACTTCAACGTGCCTTGTAACCTGATATTGTAAGTTGAAAAAATGTTTTGTGATCCAACATTTTTTATATAAGTTATCATCTACAGCCCATGTACTTACGAACCTGAAGATGGGGTGTAAGATGTTGACCCCGAAACATGTCGTTTGAGTGAATAAAGAAAATTATTTTTGGAATCTGTGAGATTTTTGGACCCGTTTTTTGATCATTAATATGATGAACTCACATTGGTTGTCAACTCATTCAATTCTGAGTTAGTTTCATGAACCATGTCCTTAACCTAACCCCCACCGTTATCGAGAAATTCGCGATTGTTCAAAAATTATTTAAATTTTATCAAACGTGAATTTCTCGATTAATGTAAGCTTGAAGACATTGTACTTGGAACTCACTTGAAATTTGATGAAGAAGAAATAAAAAAAGGGTTTCCAGTTAAAATCATGAAGTTGATGGTCGTAGCTTATTTTTCGTCCACCCTGTACACATAAAATTATCATTACTAAATAAACCTCAATAAAAAATAAAAACCGACGTGTCCGAGCCTTTTCCCGTTCATTATAGGCGTGTGGCTCCACTTGCGGTATGTATACTATTTTCATGATCTATTTACTCTAGTTAAGACATCCTGTAGGTATAAGTTCCTATAACACCTATTTTATTTTGAAATAAAATATAGAACATCCATAGCTTTCCTAGCCATGCCTACGCCAAGAGAATTCGTTTAAATGTTTAAAATTATCCGGAAAAAAAAAAAAGTAAGTCCTCTGATGATAGGGAATATTTCGGAGGTAGGAAAACAACATTATTAACATCAGTTAAGGAAATCAATGCTGATGATAACTTTATCACGAAATAACAAGAAAGTGTTTTTTACATAATCTGTATTCGTTATCTCTTACTTTAATCACAAAAGGTTTTCTTAAACTAAGTACTTTCTCAAAATTGAATATCCGAGTATAAAAAAATTATGCAAACATCTTCACGTGACGTGACTTCACGTGATCATTTTTCTTCAATCTCTCAATTAAATTCCCAATAGAACCTTCAAACCGAATTTGAACAAAATCATTGGGAAGATAACGACATTTTGCGAACATAACCTTACTAAATCCAAACCAAACCCAAATAGAGCGTACCTTTATACCAAATTTGAATCAAATTCATTGAAAAATAACGAAATTATGCGAACATAATTTCACTATTTCGAAAATATATCAACTATATCAACTATATTCCCTTCCTCCTAGAACCTGCATAATAGTATACTTAATCACAACAAATAATCCATTGAAACATAACGAAACTGTGGAAACATAACTTCATCACATTAATCTTTTTCACTTTCAAAATTGCATTTCAAATAGAACCTATACACAAACCTGAGCTAACCAGAAATGATAAAACAATGTGAAAATAAACTTATTGAATCAATCTTTTCAAAACTTGTCAAGACATTCATCCCATTTAAAATAAAATATAAGACATGCATGGTTTTCTTAGCCACGCCTAGTATAGAGATATGTTTCAAAATGTTAAACATTCTTTGGCAAAAAAAAGTAGGTAGGTCTTCTAATAATAGAAAATATTTCTGAGGGAGGTGAACAACATTATCAAAATCAGTTAAGTAGGTACTTTCTGAAAATTGAATATCGCAGCATTTTCACCAAAAACTACAGAAACTGAATATTCATCATATCATTATCTTTGTTTTATACTGACTATTAAAAACACAAACCGGTCCTGATATCATGAGACAAAATCCAAGCTAAACAGCTGATACTTGAACTTCGCCCTAAAATCGAGTTCAAATAATAATCTGTGATGTCGCTACTGAATGGGGTCAAAATAAGTGATGATTGGTAATGTGAAGGTTTTGAAAAACGCACTTGATTAGTAAACGGCAAAACATTTTTGTATGATTTTTTTTAGGCTTTCACCAAATGTTCAATACACGTCCTATTACATATTTCGACCAGATAAAATAGGTACAAAATTAAAAAAATGATAGTTAAAGTTGATCAACTTTGAGCAAAAAAATCTTTAATATTTTTGATCAATTTTTATACTTTATATGAAGTACGGGACATCCATCAAGGCTTTGTCTATAGCTAGAAAAAAAAACTGTTCGGAAATGTCAACAGATGTTTTGGAAAAACGTGTATTTCGGAGCCACTTTGAGGCCGCTCAAAAGAGACATAAAGTAGCCCTATTGTATTATAGACTGCCATCCACTAGCACTTGAAGATTATACTTTCGTCCAGTGACGAAACAGCTACTAGTACCATTGTATCAGGCTTTCATAATAGAAAAACAGTAATCTACGATCCTACACCGGCAAATGAATTCTTGAATTATGAGTGAAGATGTTCATGGAATTTCTAGACGAGTACATAGAGGGTCAAACCAAAAACAATAGTGAAAAAAATCCTCTTATGCATGATTCCCTAGAGATACTTTTTTGAAATCCACTTATCTTTTGATGAAAAACGGGGGTACATTTCTCAAAAAACTGGTGTTTTTTTGAGACGATTTTCTAGAAAAGTAAGGCACGGAACAACCAAAATACCAACACAAAATCTTAAATTTATCATCTCTCTTTCCAAAACTATAAGATTTATCTCGATAAGTTGAAAATCAACGTGAACAGAGGAGAACAGTGAACCCCTGCTGAGTACCTGGAATGGAACATTTTAATTTTTGACTGTTTGGGTGGATGGGATTTGGGGTGATCGCCAGGGGGTTTTGTCAGCAAGGTCGGAGACTAACCGGAGACAAAATATTTGACACCAGAGATAATAATGATGAAATTTTGTCGTTTTCCTTATTTTACCAGTGCAAGGGTTCTCTGGTAAGTGTTTGATCGTTTGTGGTACAAGTGCGTTCTGAGTTTGGAGGATTATTTGAATCATGATTATTCATTCTTTTTCACGGCTTATTTTGCTAAAAACAATATTTTTCTTGTGATTTTTGACTGGTCTCCATAATATCTAGTTGATTATAGTCCGGTAGGTATGGTGAAGAGGTTGGAGAAGACTACTACTATTCGAGGAAGTGTGCAAAATGAAGCCATCCACTAGCTGCGCTTCTACTGTAAAGACGATTCATATATCGGAAATTTGAATCAGAAGCAACTTATTGCAATAAAGAGAATGAGGATAGTTCCAAAAAAAAAAATTAGAAAGTCTATTGAAAAGTCCTTTGAAAAATTGTGGACTCTTCATAAACAAAAATGATAAACTTTGCAATTCTGCGTAAAAAAAATAATTAAAAATTGAAAACACAAGCAAACGCTTGAAATATTAGGATTACATATATTTCCATGTTATTCTGATAACTTACAATGGTGGAACAAAATAAAATATCCAAGAAGGCGGAGGATTTTTGATTTTTTGCCACATAATTTCTATGCAAGAAGGGCTGAACCCTTTTCCACCTATTGATTCGTTGATCCGGGGACATAATGTATACAGGATGTCACATCTCAACTGATCAAGACTTCTAGAATATATTGAGAAACTATAGATGAGTGATTTGAGATATAATACTAATGGCCGCAAATGCCTCTTTTCAAAAATACAGGGTGTTTTTTTCACGAGAAAAAAATACATACCTATGTTTTTTGAACAGTTTTTTTCTGATATACTCATTCAATTTCCAATGAAAAGGGTCTCTTTAGTTTTTCTAGTAGTAGTAGAACAGTAGGATTTCCTACTGGAAATTTTTGGTTATCAACGCTTTCGAGGACACCAGTTGTGGTTTTTATTGTTTTTACTTGATAACGGAGCGTCGAGGAGAAAAAAGTCAAAACAAATTTTTTGAAGGAAATTGAATGAAGTCTTGGAAAAAAATATTATTGAAAAAATTACAATACTCATTTTTTGTTTGAAAAATACTGCACAAATGCTCTCCAACTCCAGCCTTAGATATTTTTTTTTTCAAATTCTCAGAAACATGCACTGCCACCTAGTATTTGAAACCGGAAAATTTAAACAAAGTCGGTGAAACGGTTTTGAAAATAAAATCAAAAATTCATTTGTTTGTGAAACATGCACACCCTGTATCTTGGGCCCTTCCGGCCTTGAGTCACCCCTCTCAAACTTCTTATTTGTGGTTCCCATATACAGTGAGGACGTAAATAGTCCCCTCCCCTCTAACTTTTGAACGCATTAATATTTTTGGCTCAAATTTGGAAGTGTGTTTTAATTTAATAATTTATTTTCGATATGGCGCCATTTCCTCAAAAAAAATGCTAAGGACTTCAAACTTTGGGGGTGATAAGAGAATGGAAAGACCTTTCAAATAAGGTATCACATGACCCCCTTTTCCATTTAATAGTTTGTTTCAAAATGGTGCCCAGCTGTCAGTTTGACAGTTGAAATTTTTTTTTGGAAGTCAAAACTTAGTAAAGCCTACCCTGAACGACACCTCCAAATTTGAGCCAAAAATATTAATGCGTTCAAAAGTTAGAGGGGGGGGGGACTATTTACGTCCTCACTGTATTCTGTATAAGTATTGACCAGTTGATCTGGGACACCCTGTATATGTAAGTGTTGTAACAAATTCCAGTATATTAGTAACTCGTTAACCATAACAGATACAATATTGGTTAAATGCAGGCAAAGTTGCGCGATTTTGATCTAAAAAAATGCCGCTTTAAAACTGAAAATTCAGAAGACTTCGGAGATATCCGGCAATAACCGATTTTTCCAAAATCCTTTTTTATTTTGTTCTGAATTGATCTGAAGAGGTAATTGTAATTCGCTGAATCCCACCCCTTGGTACCACATAATTTTTTCCAAAGTTAGTAAGACTATAATATGTCCTTCTAATCCAATTTCAAAGTCTCTGATGATGCAAAGTGTCATTCTCTGAACTGGTTTTGAGTCCGGTAAATGATACTTCACAGTACAAAAGTAGGTATGGAAGAAAATGAATTACATCACACTTGTGTGATAAATCATGATTATACAACGTGTTTCAACTAAGAGGTGTTTTTGGACATTTTCCATGCAAATTGGTGAATACTTTCGAAGATCTTGATTTTGTTTTCGAGTCCCCCTTTTTTTGGCCGTCCACTGAGAGGACTTATTCCCACCCACTCAGTTGAATAGCGTCTTGTTTGAGAGGGCTTTTACTTCTCTTTTAGCATGAGTGGATAAAATGATCACGTTTTTGTTGAAACCCTCTGTTTGATCAACCCCAAACCAATTTACTTGCTTGATGGTGTCTCTTGAGGAATTTTACTGATTTTCTAAAAGTGGTGTATCAAAGACTCGATAATCACGCGCTTAAGACCCTCCAAAATACTTTCACGAAAAACAAAGCCAGGGAGTACAGAATAACACGGACAGTAAGAACTTTTTTCTCATATTGTGAACAGAATGACAACCCTGATTTTGATTTCTATTGCTCCCATGTCCCTCATTAAATATGATGAACCAATGTCTGATAACGTGGAACAATTTCGTTTATTTGGGATCGTAAAATGTAGGAACAAAATTTGGGTCAGGTCCTAGTATTCTTCCTCCATGATCTATGGATAATCCATTTTATTTGTATCGCTGGATAAACAGGGTACCAAGAAGAGTGGGATATAAGGTGACAAAAGAACAGTTATTTTGATGAAATTTGGTGTATGAGGAATGTTTGACATGCGAAATTCAAAATCCAACAGGGGATGCCACACACATACCTTTTCACTGATTCAAATGGTAATGTTTGTTTTTGTACGCACTCGTACTCTTTTTTTATCAAAGAATTGATTTTTCCGTCATATTTACTTAAAAAAGTAAGGCAAACTTTGTAAAAGTGGCTAGGAGTTACCTTCGTCAAGATATTTGCACTTAATATTAATTATAGCTTCACCTTCTTCAAACTTGACATCCTTTCAATAAACAGATTCTAGGTGGTTTTCAAAAAGTTTATTTTTGAGAAAATTGGTCTTTACGAGACTAGTTGATATTGAATGTGCACACAACTTTTCCTCGTGAACCTTTTTTGTTTGCTATAGTTTTTCCATAAATAGCTTTCATTAGGCGCTGTGATGTAGAGAGTGTTCTGAGGTATGTACAATTGAAAGCATTTGGATTCGCACACTTTATTTAAAACAGTTATTTTTGACAACCCCCGTAATAAGCCAAAATACTAGACTGAAATAAACCAACACATGTGATCTGCTCGATTGTTTCACTGTCTCTGATCACGTGTAGTTTGTTTACATCGATGATTTTTGGTTTTAAACCATGAAAAACAATAACTCTCAAGCCACTGCAGTGTGTATTGTGTAGTATCTGCCCTGGGATTTATTTAGGGTGATATATATTTAGAGATCTGCTATAAAAGAGATGCAATTGATGTATTTTTTATCACCTTCTCATATTTTTTTTTTCATAAATATCTTTCATACTAGCCAATAATCCAATTGCCCTTCGCCCTTCGCATCACTGGATAATATATTTGAGAAACCAAGCATCTTGTTGTATTTGGATTATCTGAACTAGGCTACAATAATCAATCCCAAAAACAAAAACCAGCTTTGTTGTTTACTAAGTGATGTGTAACTATGACAAAGTTTGGCATTTTACGAGGGCTGTTTGAAATAGTGTGTGCGAATTCAAGTTTTTTCACTGTACAGGGTTATTGAATATAAATGCCCCCCCCCATCTAACTTTTTAATTTGACGTTTTAGAAAAAAGTGTTCCAGATAAAAGTTTCATGGTGGAAAATGAATTTTTTAAAAAACTAGTTTTCACATATACAGGGTGTTCCAAAAAACCTGGGCGAGGTCTAACTTTCTCATTTCAAATTGATACCCTATTTTTTATTTGATGTTTGGATTCTCCTTTAAATTTTAATCATTTTTCATGTAGCATATCCTATACCTAAGTTTGATGTATAAAAAGATATTTGATATTTTATAAATTGTATAACACGAACACCTATATGCACCGTAGAAATCTAATCCGGATGAAGTCTTTATCGCGATTATATTCCAATTTTTGGATGCACCGCAGCGCTTAAGGCTGAATCGGTCGCTTAACTCTGATCGCCCCATTTTCTAGGCTTGATCGGAGAATTTCAACGAATTCTAACCTAGTCTTTCATTTGTTTATGTTTTTCCTACAGATTTTGAGGTTTTGCGACTAAAGACAAAACTATGAGAGTGAAATATCAACAAGTCAATGAGTACTATCCAAATAGATCTCAATATCAAGCAATATTGAACTGCTCCACAATACACTAATAATAATGCGAATTGCTCGATAGAATATTGAATTGAATGGGTACCTATTTTTGTGGGTAGGTACAAAAAAAATTAGTGTACCTATCACCACTCGGATATCTACCGCATATTTAACCCATGATTTTTTATCGTTCAATCGATCGACTGAATTTGGATTGGTGTTGAAAGTAGGTGACTACATATCTATATCCTGTAGAGGTATCTAATGGCTACCTATCTCAAAGTTTTGTCTTATTCGAATTCAATTCAAAATTATGTTTATGGGTAAACCCAGACTTCTTTAAACAAATAGACTTGTTGATTTACTTTTTTATTCAAGCTTTAGATACTAATCATCTCCACAAGACAACTAAAATGAAAAACCTTTCAAACTGATGGTCTTATCACTTTTTATTTATTTTCCCAAATGAGATTTTTTCATTCAATTTTCTTGACTTCCAAGCCCCAATTTATAACAGATATCTCCCAATAGAAGAAGGTTTGTGTTTTTTTTATCCTTGAGTTATCAAACGATGCGTTTTCCAAAGTTTGTACATCGAGTTGTACATATTTGTAATAATTTCAAAGTAGATAATGAGTTTCAGAATTAAACAATATTGTCAATTTATCAATGGGCATTCCTCGGGGCATTCCTTACAAAATCATTTGATTAACCACTTGTTTCTACTAAAATATATTTTTTTTGTGTTGTAATTAGTGATGTTTTTATTTATCATCAGGTTGATGGGATTGTTATTCATGCTGTACCTATAAGACTAGGTATACAGTATATATAATAACCACTCACTATCATGAAATCTAAGCCCAAGAAAAAAGGAAAAGCAAATAAAGGAATGATTCAAGAATAAAAGTTGATACCTACACCAAATATTATTGAATTTACAAGAAAAACCCCTTGGCTAATGTTTGCTAAACGTCATATCAGGCTTGCGGATGTTACTAATCCATATAGTTGCTCATGTTTCATTAGAACTTGCAAGAAAATAGCAGAACTCAAAACAAATCACTCAACATAAATTCCAAAATTGTTATTAATATGTTTTTCTTGGTTATTTTGTGACGTTGTCAAAAGTCTCACCAGGGATTAACGATCCTTGCAGCGAATTCTTTGGTGCATACAAAACACCGCTTAATCTAACTTTGAGAATTAATCGAGATTGGCTCAGCTCACGTACGGTGCATATAGCTGTAATTCATTGTTATAAAAAAGTGAAATAATATCTATGGTTTCGAGGTATTGACGTGAATGTGTGTAGGATATACCAAAACTTCTCTGATTTTAAATTGATATCCAAAAAATGAACAAAAAATAAAATAACGTCTCAAATGCAGAATTATTTATACTTTGATACTTTTACACTTTAAAAGTACTTATTGACGTGACATTTTCGTAAATACGAGAGTCAATAATTTGAAATCATAGATATATTTGACATTTTCACAATAATTATTATTATTCAATCAATAGATATCAAATATATTTTTATACGTTAAACTTAGGTATAGGATATGCTACATAGAGGAGAATCCAAATATCAAATAAAAAAATAGGGTATCAATTTGAAATAAGAAAGTAGGACCTCGCCCAGACTTTTTGGAGCACCCTGTATATGTGAAAACGGGTTATTTAAAAAGTTCATTTTCAAACATGAAACTTTTTTTCACGAAATGGGGATAACGTTAATTTTTCAAAAGTCAGTTATGACGTACGGGTACGATCAATTAACGGTACGACTCAGTGCTCTATTTCGATGAAGCTTCAGTCGACATGGGCAATCAAACTTATTTTAACAACATTTGAAGTTTGTCCTAGGAGAAAACTAATCCTTGTAAGCTGCTTCAATGAACTACTTACTAACATCGAAAGATTTCTATTCTACTGAGATATGAGATAAGAGTCTATCGTTTTAACTATTCTGATCCTACTCATCCACTATAACCTAGAATGAGATAAAACCCAACTAACCCTGTTGAGTGGTTTTAGTGATAATGTTTTGGTAAATTTGCCTGAAATGTGAACATTGATCGTTCATATAGAACATTTTTGAATAAATCTCTTGATTATTTATTGATTGGAAAATCCATTTTCCATGAGGGTAAGCATTAAACTCTCGAAATGTAAATATGCTATAAATAAATATCGTTTTTTTTGCTAATATTTTCAACATGATATTATTACTGTCATTGTCAATTTTAAGCAACAAAAAAGTTTCTTTGTTTCAACGGTCACATGTAGTATAAGGGTATTATTACTTTCTTCCCCGGTGCTGCACCCTGTAACTTCAAAATAATGCACACCCACTTTCTTGTTATGTTGAGGAGAACTCTGTAACTAATCTGTAAGTTAATTTTAACCTTTGCTGACTTTTGTAGACTGAAACCACGTTCTTTATATATAGATTCTTCCTGAAGAAGCCCTTAACTTAGGGCGAAAGCTTGAACTAAGATTTAATATACAATACCACTGAGCAAGTCCATATTTATTGCTCCCTCCTCTGAGTGTACGTTGGGGCGATCCCGATAGTTAAAAAACCTGATTATTACTGTCAGCATTAGTAACCCTCTCTCATTTGTATCTTAGACTCGTAGACCAATATGAGGATAATTCAATTATTGTAACATATGTATTCACAATTTATCACGATGTTATGGCAGCGGGCACAAATTCACACAAGTACCTCTCCTGTCGCAAAACTATTTTGCTCCTGTAATATTGCGTGGAGAGTTCCATTGAGGAAAGTGACATTTTAGCTTAATTGCTAGCTGGTCCCTATGCTATTCAAAGGCAGCTGGGATTTGGATAATCTTTTTGACCCTTTTAGTCACGTACGAGCGACGCCTACAAAATACTTGAATTATCCGTATTACTATAATACATTCCATGTGTGTGAATTTGAATTATTTTTAGCTTGTATTCCGTTTCATTGATGATAATAATAAGAAATTGAGAATATCTACTTATAGGTCAAGAATGACATATTCGATGGACGTTCATCATTACCATCAATTTATAAGCTATAAAGAGAAATTGGGACATTTCAGCAATTCAGATTGGCACCGAAAGTATATTGTAGTCTTCAATTTATATGTAAATAGGTAGCAATTCCAGGGTATTGAAACAATTAAATTGCATGGTCAAAGTGTTTCCGAATACGAACTTTAAACCGCCTGTTATTTCGTTTGGTTTCATATTATTTTTCTTGAATAGCTAATTCTATTGAAAACTCATGTTGAGTGAAACCAGAGAATATTGAAATTTTTGCTGATTCCTCAGTTTATGTACAAAGAATGGTTCTATCAAGAATTCAGATAAAACGAATATTACACGATTAGATGCACAGCATTGCGAAATCGGTTGATATAATCTTGAACCTATAAAAATGATTTAGATTGATCAAATATTCCGTTGAATATATATACAGGGTGGAGACTTTGAATGGAACGCTGCTTATAGTGGCCCAGGGAATAATATTTTTCTAAAATCCAAAAACACGCCATCAAAGATTTTTTATGTTGTTCACTTTAGAAATCTAAAAAACATGTGGAGCCCCAAAGGAGAGGCGCAGCCCCAAGCAATTTTGTTTTTTCAAATTAAAAAACACCACTTGTGGCACCTCTTTTGAAAGCTCATTCAAAAAGAAATGTGTCCATAATATTTTTTTTGACACCGTGTGTCAGATATTTAGTAAAAACTGATGTTGAACTATTCAATGAACAATTCCATTAACAATAGCATTATTACTGTTATGTCACATTTCGCGTAACAGTTGTTGAAAATGTGCACCATGAACCTGTTCACACCTGTTGACACGAATTCTTGACTTTAACTCTGCCATATTCATAGGTCTTTTGACATAGACCTTAGCTTCTAAATAGCCCCATAAATAAAAATTAAAGGGTGTGAGATCTGGGGATCTGGGAGGCCTCTCTGTAAATCCTCGTCGCCCTATCCACCTATTTGGAAATGCAGCATTTAAGAATTCCCTCACATTTCTTGCAACATGGGGAGGAGCTCCATCTTGTTGATAAAATATCCTTTGTTCTAGATTTCCACCATCAGGGAATATTCTTTGGAGTTCTGGCATCAAAAATGTTTGAAGAAGATTTAAATACAGAACTCCATTCAAATTGTCTTCAAAAAAGACTGGACCAATTATTTTGTCGGTTATTATTCAGCCCAAACATTTACTTTCCTTTGCCGTTGATAGTGGCATTCAATAATCCAATGAGGATTTTCGTTGGCATAATATCGACAATTTTGTCGATTAACCTAAAATAAAAATGGGTTACGAAGCTCAGATTTTGCCCGTTATTGTCACCTAGAACGCTTGATTTTCCTTAAAACATAAATACTCTTTTTCTTAGCTTTCAAACTTACTTGACCCTCCAAACCAAATGTTGCTTCATCAGAGAAAAGTATCCAATCCAACTCGACTTGTCGTCCAATGTGGCCATCATAATTTCGCAAAACTCTACCCTTCTATCCAAGTCATCCTACAATAATTCTTGTACTGGCTGCATTTTGAAGGGATTTATGCCAGCAGATTTTGTGATCTTGAACACCGTTTTATGATTGATATTGTAATCGCGAGATATTTGCCTTGCTGGTGTAATTGGGTTTTCTTGATAAGCCAATTGGATGTCCAATCTAGTTTCATCCGATACTTTTGGGGGTCTTCTACGTGGAACATGTCTTACATGACCCAATACCCTAAATTATTTTTTTTATTTTGCTGACTGTACTTCGCGACAGAGGTGGCAAATCAGGATGTCTGTCCAGGAACAACGCAGAAACATCTTTTTGAGTTCGTTTTCTTTCTCCAAACCCAATCATCATCAAGATTTCAATTTTTAACGTTTAAGTTAAATACATTTTGAAATTTGAATCAAAACGTTGACAATTTGAAACTATTTGTCAAACTGGCGATCACCAAGGATACAAAACAATTGAAATACAGTTGAATCTGAGCCAACTGTATCTAAGGAAATGCAATTATTGTTCATTGAATAGAACATCAGAGAGCCCGTATTCTGTAACGTCATAGAGAAGAGATTTCTTTCTATAACGCATTCCTCCCTATGCTTTATAGAAAGAAATTTCTTCTCTATTACGTTACAGAATACGGGCTCTGTTTACTAAATTTCTCTCATATGGTTTGATTATGAAATATTATGGACGAATTCCTTTTTGAATAAGCTTTCAAAAGAGGTGCCAAAAGTGGTCTCTTTTGATTTGAAAAAACAAAGTTGCTTGGAGCTGCGCCTCCCCTTTGGGGCCTCACATTTTTTTTAAATGACGAAAGTGAACTGGATGAAAAATCTTTGATGGTATGTTTTTGGATTTTAGAAAAATCTTATTCACTGGGCCGCTATAAACAGCGTTCCATTTGAAGTCTACACCCTGTATATCGTTGGTTATTTTCCTCGTGCATAAATGAGATGGTGAGAAACTAGTAAGGAGCCTGTCGTATAACGTTAGCCACGTGTCCAGCTTATAAGCATCTGAACGTCACTTTTTATCTTTTACTCCGTTTTAAATATTTCATCAGTTGTTTTTTGTGCTTTGATTCTCCTCTAAGTGGAAAAATGCACTGCTAGGTAGTCCTCATCAAAAAACCTCCAAGGAGGCAGGGCACAACTCGGAATACTGTAGGCTCATTAGTCCTCAACCGCGCCCCCAGAAAAGTAGCAAAGAAATGCATCCTCTACAAAATATGGGACGTCACAGAAGCCAAAACCTTTCTGCCAGATGAACAAATGAGATTCTTTCCAGAGCACTCCACAAAAAATCAATTGGTGAGGGTAAGGGATACTATCCAGAAAAAGACTAACAAAGGTGAAAAAACAGAACAGTGTTCTTTGAGGAGGCCTGTAACAGCCGTTCTACACAATCAACTTGGGAAGTCCACACTGACCCCATTCCCTGATGGTTCCGGACATTAAAAAAAAACGAAAAAACTATATTTATTTTATGATTCTTGTCGTATGTTATATGATTATTATTTATTCGTTCACTGCTGATAATGGATTTTTCCGTCCGACGTATGCATTGCCCCGTGCACATGACGTAAATTTCCGTCCACGACAAATTCCGTTTTTTATACAAATTTTTTTTGCCAAGCGTTGTTGATCGGGCAATTTTTATCCAGTAAGCATGAGCGATAAGTACTTTTTTATCAGGAAATGGTGCTAGTACAGTGAGTTATCATGAACGAAGGAGCTGGAGCTTCTGGAGTGATAAAGGCTCGAAAATCCAAGAACATGTATGACTGTTGATGACCAGCAATGTTTATAAATATACTCAGATACCAAGAAATTAGCGGAAGATATGAACGTCTCCGGACACATAAGTACTAAAAACATCGGTTTGGGTGATAGTGACGATGATATACTGCGGCAAACTACACCTATCACCCCTGCTAAGCCAATAGCTTTGGAATGATAATTACGTCCTTGGCACCACGCAACGAAATTCTTTGCTGCTCAGTCCACATGACCTATTTTTCCGTCACAGTCCTTTTGAACTATTTGGCCCCTTTATCATCAATAATGTTTTATTCAACATATAGAGTTAGTCAAAAGTCCGAAAACGGCCGAATATTTCAAAAACTGCTGAAAGGATTTGAACCAAATTTGGGACTTGGAGGTTAGTCAGTACAACCGACTATTTGGTAAAATGTCGCAATGTTACCAGATAGCCTTTTTGTAAACTGACCATACTCTATTTTTCAAATAATGCTATGACAATACATATATTTTTTAATCTCATCAGGTATATTTTTTATAAACTTTATTATAACCTCAAAATTCAACACACGATTCATTCATCATCAAAAAATTAATAAATGAAATATGAAATATGAACAGCATTAAATGATATTTTCTCTGATGATATTGGCGAGATATTTTCCCAGTAGGATGGAGCCCTGCCTCACTTTGTCATTGCTGTTAAAATGTCATTTCAACTGTTCGACAGTCTCCAGACTTTTGACTTACCCTCTATATTAACATTTTGAAAGCGAGTTCTGATAAGATATTTATAAAAAAAAAACTACCTCAGCATCCACGTCCACAGCATAAAAAACCACCAGAAGTATAGATCCCTCGTTTTTCACCAACTATGCATGTTTTCGCGCAAGAGAGTGTATGGTGTAGAGGTCATCAGATGTCGCCAGTGTCGGCTTCACTCAGCATATTAATAACCTACAATCTTGCTCTGTCACTGTTATATGAGAAAAAATAAACTAAAAGGTCTCTATCCACTCTCGCGGTCACGTGTCGGCAATGTAATTTAATGATTTGGCGGAAGCGTCAGAGGTAGGTTATTCCAGGGAAAATAAACCTGACGTGTCTGACACCACCTCGACGCCGACGGGGAAATTCCATAATTAGATATATTTTTTCAGGTACATACACAAAATGTTATTTTGTGGGCAAATCGTACACCCCCCCGCTATTACTTGGTTTATTCTGGGTGTGTATTCTTGTGAATATTATTTTTGGATGCGGATATTTTTTTGTCGTTGCCGTTGGGTTTGTGCTTTTTGTGAACTTTGCAAAGTTTTTCTGGATCTTTGAATACACATTATACCTACACAATTAATTTTTACGAACATTGGAGTATTTTCCGTTGAGGTAAGTTTTTGTAAGTAATCATTAGATAAGTAACATAATAATAATATCACTATTTATGAATATATATTTCAAATATATGTACGAGCACAATACATAAATATCGCAATTCATCAGTTTACGTGTCCTGGCGATTGTGTTTTGCTCTTTTTCTGAAAAAACTTTTTTCTTTCTAATTTTTGATAAAAATAGCCATCACCGTTCGAAATATACTATAAAATTATATACTTCCTGAAAATTGCACAATTATTGAACAAAAGATAGTCTAGCTATAAAATTTTGAACTAGGCAAAAATAACCAACAATTATTCACATTTTTTTCAAAAATCTGGGTTGCCAAGATATTGTAGAATCCAGTTCAACGCAATTTAATTTTCATGAGACTTTGAACTTGAATAGGGTTCAAAAAAAAATTACTCAATCAATTTTTTCAATGTTGCAAAGATTTTTTTTTCACTAACGATACTACACGTGAAAAAACCGAAAACTTTTTTATTTGAAGTTTTTTTCTATCATTTATAATAAAGAGCTCTGTAGTTGGGTGTCAAAATATAATAAATAACCCTGTACCTTCTATGTCCTCGATGGTCAACTTGTTCATTGTCTATTCGATTTACCTAGTTTTACTCAAAAAGAAATTCGTATGAATGTTTTTTGATCCGTCAATAATTATAGGTATTTTAGTGTTGGGCGTTGGGCCATTATTTGCATAATAAATCGGGGTGACGCGACAAGTAATAATTTTCCTGTAAAAATAAGCAAACTCATATAACTTATGATGATTTGTAAAGACATTTGTGAGAGAAAAAAGTGCGAAAACTGAATGATTTTTTATAAAGTTATGGACACGGAGCAAATAGGGGTGGTGCTGGGTGGGGTAAATAAACAACTGTATGAATAAAAATACATAATGCATACAGTAGGACTGAGCAAATGAAGTAAAACAGCCTGAAATTTGATTAAACTTGAATCCTGCATCAGTTACTTTTTCATGATTTCCTCAAAAGTGGGACATTCTTTGCAAAGTCCAAAATTTCAAAGCTTACTATCCTTTGTTCAACTGAAGGGGTGGCAAATTATAAGAAAAAACCCTGTACCTATGTGAACGCTTCTGAATATGAATAGGTAACTGTCAAATATAAAGCTGAAGTACTAGTCATTTTTATGGAAAAATAATTCATATTTTTTTATAGGCAGAGTGTTTATTTAAAAAGTTACCATCCACGTTGTGCGAAACTAGACAGATTTTTGAAATTCGACGAAACAATTCACAAATCTATTGTGGTTAAGTTTTATTATTAAAAATTGGATGGTGCTAGTTCAACCTCCCTAACACCCAGTGCTTGCTGCCATTGGAGGCGGGTGGTGATTTTTTTTAAAGGAGACCCTGTATTAGTATTCAGATTAGGTACAGAGTGTTTCATTATTTTTGATAATATTTTAATCAGCTGTAACTTCTTTGTTTTTGAAGGTATCGAAACGAAACAAATATCAGATTGACCTGACTTATGTTTTTTTTTTTAATGGAATGCCCTGTATAATATTGGATATTTCGATTCCACACAAAATTCTAAGTATATTTTATAGAGCATCTCATATACCTATCCTCAACGGTTTGGGAGAAAATGACGTCGAAACATTTTGCAAAAATTGAATGGTTTACATACAGACAATAGTGACAATCATAAAAACGTGTAATCACATGACACCACGTGTAATTAGCAAACTCTGTGATTTGTCAAAGTATTTCAAAGGCGATATTGTAAAATCTAATTAATTTTTATTGTTCATGGCACACTTTGCGATCAATAAGAAGACTTCAAAATTTTTGTGTGACAGGTTTCGACGCCATTTCCTCACAAACCGTCGAAGATAAGTATATGTTAGGCTTTATAAAATATACATAGAATATTGGGTGGAATAGAAATGTTCAATAATACAAATAGGTACAAGGGCATTTCATTTGAAAAAATATGTTAGGTTATTATCTCGGAAAAATGCCAGTTTTTTGTTTTATTTTTCAAACAGAAAACAACTTACGAGATAACTATACAATATGGTATTTGTTCCGTTTCGATACATTCAAAATAAACAGGTTATAGCTTATTGAATGTTATCAAAGATAATGAAACACCCTGTACCTACCTATATTATTTTTCTATGGCCGTCTCATAAAACGGCTCACTCAAGTACATTTTCTACTATTATAGGTAATTTCATCACAGCACACACAAAAAAATATCATTTCTCTTGGGCGCCCATTCATCTGTCTCGAGAATCAGGTCCCAAGCAAACCCATGTTCTGTAGATACAAAACGTATATACAATACAAACATGGTAATACAGGAATCTATGAATACGAATTTCCGAAACCCCCAAATCAATAATGTTCAAATTACAGTTTTCTCTATATCATCACTCGCCGCATCTATGAGTGAAAAGCTGAACCCCAGAAAAATGCCAAATAGTGGTTCCTACCTGACCTACCCACAGATGATTCCTTTCCATCTCCGTTATCCTATGCAATATGCCCCATCTTCTTTCTTCGTCTACTGTAAACCTTGGAAAAATAGGTCATTTTTGATTGCCCAGAAAACTCTTCAAATTGAATCTAGCTAATTCATGTTACTTCATTGGAATAGTACATCATGTACATAACATGATCGCGTCCCAAAGTTGTGTTGTTCTCCCGAATTAAAACATTTAGTGGGTCCATGTCGGGTATAGGAGAATAACATTGCGATACGCCCACCTTGAAGCTATCTATTTCTGAGTATATTTTCCGAATTTCAGCAAAAGTGACGTCTGGGGTGATCTGAATGTTAACCAAACGTTGCAAATGTCTGTATCATACTCAAATTCAGTTCAGTCATTAATCCCAGCTCAAGAGAATTATTGTGTTCATCTTCTATTATGGCATAAGTATTAACAAGCTCCACAAAACTTCAGTCCGCTAAAAAGTGTTCCTCAAAAATTTCCTGATCAAGAATACTCAAGATATCAAAAGTTTTATAACAATCACAATCATAGCATAATAAACAACTATGAGCATAATGTTTATAACAATCAACAATGTTTTTCAATTCAATAATTCCACAAGATCACCTCTACAAGCTTGCTGCGGCAAATTGGATTCCGATATTAAAAATATTCACTACCTTTATAACAAGACGGTATCAAAACTTGAAGCCGCCCTTGCTGCTAATATCCTGTAGCATATCTCTTCTCCTCACGATATCTTCAATGCAGCTGTCACTTTCTGATTATGAAAGGATATTTTTCTTTTGGAGTTTGATTTCAGTTATCCCATCTTATTTGTAAAATAAACCCCCGGCTACATCAACATGAGAATTAACTTTTACAACTAGAACTATTGACCAACTTCCATCGCCGAAACGCTTTGGACATCTTGTATTTCATGAAATATCTGAACTGATAGACGTATGTTAGAAGATTCAAGTTTGGTTGCTATCAGAAACTATGCAGAACATTCTTGATGTCATGAAATGTATTTCAGCAGAAGTCTATGTATGTGAAAGTCGGCGCTATCAACAAAAACGGAATATACAGCGTTCGCCAAGGTAAGTGCCCTATTAGAACATCTCGGGTGCTAAAGCGATTGGGATTCTGAAAATTTGTAGGGAGAGATCTTTAAAGATGCTCTTTTCAAGTGAAATAATAGTGATGTTGCGCGACTTCTGGTTATACCGGAAGTAGGTGTCATCTCACTTGTTTCAAATGGAACACCCCATTTATTATCAAATTTTTGGATTCCACGTAAAATCTAGGCAGATTTGATGTATGATGTTCAATACCCAAGTATAAGCATTTCTGAGATACTTGAGTTTTCATGTGAAAAATGACGTTTGTAGGCTATAACCAAAAGCCCAAAGGCTAGGGGTTGCGAAAGACATATATTTCTCTCCCACAAATCCATTCACAGACGCGTTTCGCTGTATCACAGCTCATCAGTGCGGCTAGGATCTGCTGATCTGCAGGAGCAAAATATATCGTTTCGCAGGACGTACCAAAAGGTGAATGAGAGACGAAGATTTGGAGACAGCAACTCCATCTATTGGTGGTAATGGGAAACCTTCTTTCACGAACAATCATACGTAGTATTCACATGATGTTGAAAACTGGAAAAGGCATTATCCGCCACAATTTCAAGAATAAACGTTTCTTTCTCACACAATAGCAAAACTACAGTTGAGTACTGCAAAAATTTTCATAACCAACTAGGGGATGCGAAAGACATATATTTCTCTTGAAATTGTGGTGGATAATGAGTTTTCAAGTTTTCTTCATCATGTGAATACTACGTATGATAGTTCGTGATAGTAGGTTTCTCATTACCACCAATAGATGGAGTCGCTGACTCCAAATTTCCGTCTCTCATTTTCATTTACCTTTTGGTACGTCCTGCGGAACAATATATTTTTCTCCTGCAGATCATAGCCGCACTGATGAGCTGTGATACAGCCGAACGCTTTTGTGGATGGATCTGTGGGAGAGAAATATATGTCTTTCGCAACCCCTAGCCTTTGGGCGTCTGATTTTAAAAACGTTTGCAGTACTCAACTGAAGTTTTGCTATTGTGTGGGATAGAAACGTTTATTCTTGAAATTGTGGTGGATAATGCCTTTTCAAGTTTTCTACATCATGTGAATACTACATATGATAGTTCTTGATAGTAGGTTTCTCATTACCACCAATAGATGGACTTGCTGTCTCCAAATCTTCGTCCTATTTAAATGTTAATTTTTCGTATAAAGAAACCTCAATTTTTTAATTGGTAATGGATGTCTTGTTGGAAGAGACCTACTTTTAAAAAAAAATCACAATATTTTGATAACTATTATTACAGGGTGGCTCAAAAATGAGATCAAGAATAAAATTGAGAAAACTGCCAAAAATAATTTTTTTCAAATTGAAACTCCCCATTTTCATGATTTTATCATATTGAGCATCGGAAATTAAGGTGAGATTGTCCATTCCAAAAATACTTATTTTATTAATTATTTTATTTTTGGAATGGACAATATTACATAAAATCGCCTTTATTTTCAATACTCAATAAGATAAAATTAGGAAAATTGGAGGTTTCCATTTGAAAAAATTGATTTTTGGCAGTTTCCTTGATACTATTTTTGATCTTATTCTTGGGCCACCCGATAACGATAGTTATGAAAATATTGTGAAAAATCTTTCAGAGTAGGTCCCATTCAACAAGAAATCCATTACAAATTCAACAATAAAGGCTTTCTGATACGAAATAGGATCCTACAAACGACATTTTTGACAAAAACGCTTATACTTAGAAATAGGATAGTATACATCAGGGTGTTTCATTTGCAAGCAAGTTGACACCTACTTCCGGTATAACCGAAGGTCGCGCAACTTCACTATTTTTTAATTTGAAAAAAACATCTCTGAAAATCTCTCCCTACAAATTTTAAGAATCTCAATCGCTTTATTTCCCGAGATATTCTAATTGGCCACTTACCTTGACGAACCCTGTATAAACTATAGCATATTTATAAACTGTCCACTTGTTTCATATTGCTGATGATCCCAATGTTGTTGATCACATCAATTATTGGATCCTTGAAGCATCAAGATCCAACTTCAAAATGGTAAATAATTTGTCTCTACCTTCCACATGAACATTGCAAAACCCTACGCTACTCTCGTTTTAACACTACAACGCGAATCCAAATTAGCACATTACCTTCATAAAACACACTTGCGTCTCAGCTTTACAAGCGACGTGCTATATTCACTAAATTTAAATGTCACGCTGTTCTAACAAAAGTAGCTCATTTTCAAGGTACTTGAGTCGATGATTCGGATATGCACGCGTTTATGTATAATTTTTTAAGAACATGGTCTTCTATTTGTAAGCCTCAAGCAAGGAGAATGTACTTGTTTCTCATATAATGAATAATCAAAAACGGAGCTTGTTTTCTTCATTCTTTATTTAAATTTGAGTCAACAAGCTGAAAATCTTAGGATGTGGCGAAATATGTTAAGGGGCTTTACAATAAGAATGACATGATTTCAAAACGATATGGTATCCAATCCATAGTAATGACGTATTCTCTGTATCCTATTGTTTTCAGCATATATTAACGATTTATTATGATCAGATACGCGCTACATGAATGTATGGCGATATCATCATATCATCATAGAAAACTTTTATAGAGGACCGGAGACAATCAGTCAGCAAAATATGTCATAGACTTCGTGAATAATCTTCGCCCACATTGTGAAGTTTTTGAGTGTAAACCCCCTTTTCTACTCGCCATTCGTCTCAATTTAAAATTAATTTCACTCTTTTCGATGAAAATCACCAGCAAAACGTCGAAATGCCAAAACTGTTGAGAATATTGCTGCTGTAAGTGCTAATGTTTCAGAGGATCCAATTTATCAATTGCTTGTCGTGCGCACGAGTTACGGCTTGAGAACACGACAACTTGGTGGATTTTGCAGGAAGACTTGAATTTACACCCGAATAAGATTGTTTTGGTCTAAGAAATAAAGCCAAGAATTTGCTGCTTCGAATTGAGGTAGCTTCAAAGTGAAGCTCATAGTGTGAAACGATTGACGCCAAGCAAGAGAAGTTTGGAAAAATGAAAATTTCAAAAAATAATTACTTGAACGGAAAGGTTGGTACAGAACCGCGATGAATGTCTCACATGGATGTAACTCTAGAAATTTATTACGGTTCTGTACCAACCTTTCCGTTTAACATCGTTTAACCGTAAAACAATGTCTTTTTAAATAATTACTTCTCAAGAAGACATCCAGAATAAAGAGGCTATGAAGACAGCTAAAGGTACTTGTTGCATTCAGATTGAATATCTTAAAGTCATAGAAGATTCGTCGAAATTTCGCACACTCAAAGTCGTGGTGTACATGTATACATAAGATGTTTCAGTCAAAACTAGCTTCTATCTTTTAAACTTTGTGATACCTAATATGAGAATGTCAAGGGTCTTGGATTAATCATTTATTTTGTTGAATAAATTGATATCACTCCTATTAATGCATAGTTTGAAAAACGCGATCGTACTCCTTGTTCCATTATTCACATTCTTTTTCTTAACCCATTCTTCAATGAAGGCGATATATTCAATCTCCTCTGGACTTTTCTTTTCTCAAGCAGACTTTCTAATTATCGCCCAACAACTCACTAGGCACCTTATCTTTTTTCCACTTGCTACAAAAAAGGAAATTAATGCGAAAATAATCCTGGTATTGATTCGAATTAAGCTGTTTCTTTTGTTATTGATGGTAGCGTTTTTTTTGTAGTATGCCTGAGACGGCATATGTCATTTTTTATGGTGTAGTAAAAGGGAGAATCGTAGTTTTCCAGGACAGTTTTCAAAGGATTTGTACATATTCAAACGTGTCTTTGTGTCGGTATGTTTGACTCGTATACCAGTACAAAGGCAAAACTAACCAAACCAAAGCCACAGTGGTAGCTTCGGGCAGGTTTAGACTAAAATTATCTGATGATGTAGAACACAAAATGAATCTGCGACAAACTTGAAAGTTTGATTGTAGTGGTTGACACGGTAATATCTCCAAAAAATATGGAAAAATTGAAATCAAAATACACACTCAGGTTACTTTTTCAAAGACGGTCAAATGGGCTATTTCAAAATGATGTATTCGAAGGTTGACATTTTGTCGAATGTTCTGATTGTCACTTTAACAGTGGAGTAATGAGAATAGATCATTCCATTGGTTAAAAACGATTGAGTAATGGAAAAAAAGTCACTGGTATGAGTAACGAGTTATATTAACCAATAAAAAGTGGATGTATGAAATATCTATTATTGAATAGTCATAGAAAAAAAATCACTCCACTGTTTTGTAGCCAATCAGAACATTCGACAAAATGTCAACCTTCAAATACATCATTTTGAAACAGCCCATTTGACCGTCCATACTTGTTATATAGTCATAGTCACATTGTGTAAACAACCTAACCTCACTTTAAGTAAACTAGTTCTCAAAAAGTGCCGTCCAAATGAAATATTTCAAAGTTCGCTTGAATTATTGAATAATCATAGAAAAAGTATAGTATTCTACTCGCGGGAAATGGATATTACTCATTCAGATGATTACGCTACTCGCCTACGGCTCGTAGTGCGAACATCATCCTCGTGAGTGATATCAACCTTTTCCCGCTTGTTGAATAATATACTATTTTCTATGACTATTCCATGATAAATGTATTGTACATCCACTTTCTATTGGTGAATGTGATACATTACTCATACCAGTACATTTCATTACTCAATCATGTTCAACCAATGAAAAAGATCAAATGTCATCCCTCCACTGTTTAGAATTAAATCAGAAAATTCGACAACTTGTCGACATTATTACGTCAACCTTCAAATCTATCATTTTGAATCAGCCCATTTGATCGTCCATACTTGTTTGATAGTCGTATAAAAACCTAACCCCACTTTATAGTTTGCTTCAATTATTGAATAATCATAGAAAAAGTATAGTATTCTACTCGCTAGCTATTACTCACTCAGATAATTACGCTACTCGCCTACGGCTCGTAGCGCAAACTTAATCCTCATGAGTAACCACCATCACCCACTCGTCGAATAATATTATATTTCAAATCAATAACTGTGATTTTCGAACTCAACTTTCGATTCCTTATAGAAGATTGGTAGTCTGAAATGATTCATATTAAAATTCGAAACACATGTTATTTGGTTTAATAGTTTCTTTGATGATGGTTTTGTGTGATCCAAGATATTATTCTTGGGCTACATGCTTGATCAATGTGAGTATTCTATTGTGAAGCTTACTTGGTATAGAGAAAACCAGTGATCACTCGAGTTTAAGACAAGAAGTCAGAACATGTAGAGGTTTCCAAATACTAGCGACTTCTACACGCGTGTTGTCGGAGACTCTGCAATTTTGACCAATGATGTTTTTTTCCAGCACTCAAGTCATAAGAAAAAAAAACTACCTCTTGGACACAACGGCCAATATAATTAGTTTTTTCTATAATAGTAGTACCTACCCACCTTCAACAATTTTTGCTCAAATCAAATCAAAAGTAGATTTATTGGGGTTGTAATAAACTGAACAGTATTTAATTCATTTTGTACAGTATAATATCACAAGCAGTCAGTATAATATTGTAGAAGACTCAGTATTTCTGTTAAAAATGATAAAAATAAATAAAAGTAAAAATGGAATTTTTGAGCAGTAAAAGTACTATTTGGCCGGTATTTCTATGTTCACTACTGTGATTCTAATGGTCAGTAAAAATTTATGAAATGTCAGTATGACTTAGCTGGTAATAATTCCACAAATGTACAGTAAGAAATAATAAATGGCCAGTATGCAATAGTCAGTAATAAGTTTAACTAACTCAAACTAACCCAAACTTGATACACATAATACCAATACAGAACACGTCAATTATGATATATAATAATAATTGTAATGTTAACCTAGTGCTAACCAACGAGCCGCTGGATATTTTTCATCAATTTCGATCACAAACACAAACTAACCCAAACTTGATCCACATAAAACCAATACACAACACGTCAATTATAATATATAATAATACTTGTAATGTCAACCTAGTGCTAACCAACGAGCCGCTGCATATTTTTCATCAATTTCTATTACCAACACAAACTAACCCTAACTAACCCAAACTAAATCCGCCTCTCAAAGAAACCTATCTGACTACTTCATCATGACATAAAGGCAGAGTGTTTTCTCTTTACTAAGTTGTGTTTCGCTATGTTCTAAAAATGTTTGTATTTATACGAAATAAAATATATGACCAACCATTCATTATTTTATTGTCGCTATATAAATTTTATGGACTATCCATTATTTTCACCAGGCATTTACTAATTTATTTGATCGTTTTTTTATGATACTGACTCTTGATTATTTATATCTACCATTTATTATTTTTACCGACCACTTCTTTATGTGACTGGCCCTTCATTATTTTTACTGACCATTTCTTTATATTACTAACCGTTAATTATTTTAACCGACCATTTATTATTATACTGACCATCTATTATTTTTACTGACCACTTCTTTATGTTACTGACCCTTCATTATTTCAACCGACCATTTATTATCATACTGACCAAGGGAAATAAAATAATGGCAAAGATCACTGTCCATAAAATTGATATACTGACCATTTAATTTGTTGCCGATTTATTGTCCCAAAATTGAATTAATTGACAAAGCATAGATATAGATTCAGTATAAATAGATAATGATTAGAAGCAAATACTTTGCATTCAGCAATGACCAAGAAAGCTTTTTACAGTTGAATAACAATAGATGAACAAAATTTGAACAAACGATAAATGGGTAAAATACCAAGAGTTTGGGATGGTTTAAAATTGATGAGTTTCTTTATTTGTAAACCACGATATTCATTTATAAAATCATGAATAACATTTTGCCGCAATATTTGGTTTGTCAAAAGGAAACTTGCACATTTTTTCTTTATCTTGTTTATTTATTTCTTATCTATCTAATAACACAATAATTAGGTAATGGTATTTTTTGACGAAATACATACACACATAAAAATGATATCCACATACACATAAATTATAGCACTGCTCTCCAACGAAATAATTCCCTTCAATGCTTTTGCATGCTCTAGCTAGGTAATTTTATTCGCCGCTTTTTGTCATCAGGAACGCGAATGAAAATGTGTTTGGAAATTTCAAAGTTGAACTCGAACACAGCGGCATAATGCAATATTTATACAGGGTCGCTGATATGTATGGCAACAGTCGATTATTGGCTAAAGTATAAGAGCAACCAGAAAAAGTTGAACACAAAAGTTATAGGGTTTTCAGACATCCATTAACTGGTGATAATTTGAAGTATACAGGGTCGGTCATAAAGTCATGGCACATCAAAGTTGCATTTTTTTAAATAGAAGCCCCTGTATTTTAATTGATATTTCGATTTTTTCTTCAATTTGGAACAAAAATTGTCATACAACTAATGTTCCTAGCTTCAACCGTTATCGAGATATCGCGTCTTAAAAATGGCATTTTTGCACCTTTGACATGCTATAACACTCAAACTATTCAAGTTAGAGAAAAATGGATTGCACATTCCTATCTTAACTTTCCAAGAGCTATTCAAGGAGATTAAATTCATTCTTGGGTAAAAATGTCAAAAAGTGTTGACAGTTGACGGAACCTTCTATTCAAATGACAAAATAGCTCTTGAAAAGTTAAGATAGAAAAGTGCAGACCATTTTTCTCTAACTTGTATAGTTTGAGTTTTATAGCATGCAAGCAAGTACGTTTTTAAAGTTAAATAAATATATTCATTACTTTGCAATTTAGCGGTTACTTATAATTTATTTTGCTGATATCGTTGTTTATAGGTATATAATATGAATTTGAGATATTTTGTAGATACTCCATCCTAGTGAGGCTGTGAGATTGTTGATATTATCTTTTGATAAATAAAGCTCTATTATTATTATTGTTCTCATTGGTAAGTCTCACATTTTCTATGTGCTTTCGCAAAACTCACACCTTCTTGACTATTTCACGATTTTCCTCACTATCCGACATGTTTCTAGGATCACTGATATTTGCATGTCGTTATTAGTTGTAGTGGTATATTGTGTTTCTTGAATCCTGCGGGTAACTCCGGTGGTATGGGGCCAGTGACTGAGATGACTACGGGGAGAATGAGGACTTCTTCCATTTTCCACATTGATTTTATTTCCTCAGCTAGGTCCGTGTATTTTCGTATTTTCTTTGTTATTGTCTTCTGTATGTTGTGATCCAAAGGGTGTGCAATTTCTATTAACGTTGTGATTTTGTTGATTTTGTCTATTAGTGTTATTTCTGGTCTATTGTTAATAGTTGTTTTATCAGTTATAATTCCTCGTTCCCAGTATATTTTATGATTTTGGTTCTCGTTGACTTGGTCTGGTGTGTATTTGTAGTACAGCTCTTCTATTGTCTTTATGTTATGTTTGTGGAGTAGGTACTTATGGAGGATCTTGGCTGTCAGATTGTGCCTGTTTAGGTATTCTGTCTGTGCTAAGCCAGGACATCCTGATGTTGTGTGTTGTATCGTTTCGGGCATTGATTTACACATTCTACAGTTATAATTTTGTATGTTAGTTTTTGTGATATATTTTTGGTAATTTCTTGTCGGCACAACCTGGTCCTGTATGGTGTACATGAATCCTTCTATTTCACCATACAGGTGTCCGAGTTCGATCCATTTGGTTGACAGCTGATGTTGTTTATCGAGGTCGTTCTTGAATCTGCCATGTAGTTTTTTGCTGTTCCATGTCTGTGTGATTTTTGTGAAGAATGTTTTCTTGTCTATCTGCTGTAGTTTTGTGTGTGTGCTGAGTGGTGTGTAGTTTTTGTCTGCTTGTTTGATGGACGCGTGTAATAATGACTGAGTTATTATTATTATTATTATTATATGATAATAAAAATAAAAGGTAAAGGTGAGTATCACATCAACTTAAAATCCGCCTCAGATGAAGTCAAAAACTCCTCAACCGAGTAAAACACCTCCTCCAACAAAAGGTTATTGACTGCCCTTCTAGAAGGCCTGTAGGATATTATCCGCCTAATGTTTGAAGAAAGCTTGTTGAACAGTTTTCTGCTATCAAAAATCACGGACTGCTCTGTGAGGGTCGACTTGGGAATGGGAAATTGGATAAGACCACTCTGCTTGTTCTCTGATTTTTATCGGCAGGCAAGATATTGCTGCTAAATCTCTTGTACATAAGACATACCGACTCCAAAATGAATATGCAGGAAAGGGTCAGAATATGAACAGACATAAAGAGACTCATTAACGTACAACAAAAAAAGCGGAGGGCGAAGCACGGACTGGAATACACCAGTATCAAGCCCCCGCAACCCTGACTGGACAACATAACACACAACTGACAGAACTCGCTTCAAAAGGTATGAAAACCAGTCTAATGCGACGCCTCTACATCCGTATCTCCCCAATTTGCTCAGCAAAATCTGATGGTTCACGCAATATTATGCCTTTGACAGGTCACAAAACACGTCCGTCACAAGATCCCCTCATTAGGACCAAAATACAGATCCTCCAAGGACGCAAAAAATGCATCTTTCGTCCCTTTTAGGCAAATTGGGCAATGTTGAGAATGTTTATCTCCGACATAAAACTGACTAGGTGGGTCTTGACTAGTATCTCGAGTATCTTCGCGAGGCTTGTGATCAATGCAATTGGTCCAAAGTTAGCGAGAGGAACCACTTTCGATCGCTTGAGGCAATTCAGAACGGATCCAGTGAGGAATGAATGATTGATGATATGAACCATTACTAAGTTTAAGCAGTCTGTCAAGCTTGGAATAATGGACAAAGGCTTTTCATCCTATCCCAAAACTCTGCTTGAAGAACGTTCCGGGCAAACTCCTCTCAATTCATGGATGTCAGTAGGTTATAGGAAAAAAGATCTCTGGTTGTGATCATCAGAGAGATACGTTGAAGGGTCCTCTTCCTCGGGAGATTTGTTTGTGATCTCCGCTGCGATCGTGCAATAAAATTTGTTAAGCTTATGTGGAGACTATTCCGGTAGAGGATACTGCTAACTACCACCCGATAACTGCCTCACGATTGCCTAGGACTCTATATTTTCTATAGTGATCCATGAAAATCTGATCGTGGAAAAAGAATTTTCTTGCATGGTGCAGAGATTGCATGTTTTCTGGAAAGGTCTTCAGTCCCTTAGGTAACCAGGCTTTGTGTGGTCTGCGTCTAAGGTGTCTCAGTGAAAAAGCAATCACAAATATGGAATAAAGAGTCTTGTGGAAGGACCCAAAAGAGTTGTCACCACTCCGCACATGATTTCAATCCTGCTCACAACAGTTGTCATGAAACAGTTTAACATTTTAAGGACTCTTCTTTCCAGTTGCCCCAGTAGAATACAGTAGCCCCAAACAAAGCGTCAATCTCAGATGGAATATCATATGAGGGATCAGACAAGTTCAAATTACTTGGGATGCTTGTATTTGAGAAACTCAATGGTAGACTATCTGTTATCTGATCGATGATAAGAAAACATGTCAGATGTGAAATTATTATGAAGAGATTTATCAGTTGTGCATACCTTTTGTGACACATTTGTGAGTGATTGACCCAGTCCAAAAACAGACATATTAATCCTCTGCTTATTAATTTTCCGATCTGCTAGTTCTCTTGTGATAAAATGGCTTTGGGGACCAGAATCAAGTAAAATCCTACATTTGACTGGTTTTCCAGAAAAATCTGATATAGAAACAACAGCCGTCAATAGCAAAACTTGATCATCATTATGAGCTGTATGATTAGTGATAGATTTCATAATAGTAGTATGACACTGATTGACTTGCTCGATTCGACCAGGAGATGCACAACCATCAAAATGCAGCAACAAATATTGTTTCTTATCACACAAACTACACATTGCTTTAACGTTACATGTATGGTTAGAATGATCTGCATTAAGGCAATTTGTACAAAGTTTATGTTTTTTCATTTCAAAATAACGTAATTTGGGAGACAACTGTAAAACTTCATCACAAGTGGTGATTTTGTGAGTTTGTTTGCAAATAACGCACGTATTGACAACCAAATAAGTTTGAGAATGTCTCTGATTTTCTCTTTTTAAATGCTCACTATCAAATGATGGAGCTGGTGGTTTAATATCATGTTTTTTAAAATTGATAGTTTCTAGTAAATTGCATCCTCTGTTGAGAGAATCACTGGAATCCTTCATTTTTGGAAAAGATAAAGGCTCTGAAAACAGCTCCCATTCCCGTCTAGTGTCAATATCCAATTTTGAGGATATCAAATGAATTAATAGAGTATCCCAAAAATCAACAGATTCTTTTCAAGTTTTCAAAGCCCTGATATGCTTATTGACATTGTCCAGTGAAACTGTCTTGAGCTGACATGAGATTCTCTATTAACAAAATTAGGTTCAAATAAGGCTTTGACATGGTTATGTTTGATTAACCTTCAACTGTCATACCTATCTTTAATTAATTTCCAAGCTACTTGATAATTAGCAGCTGTGGTTTCCAAACAGGATATGACCTGAGCAGCTTCGCTCTTTGATGAACTACGAAGATAATTGAACCACATCTTGCAAGGCGGGATTGTCGTTGATTAACACGTAAAAAAAAATCATGAAACGTGAAAAATTCATCAAAATCAATTTTTGGGAACTTTACACCAGAAACTAGCGAGCCACGAGAAGAAATATTTACATTTTGAATAGAGAGAGCTGCATTTTAATTCGCGAGGTTAGCGTTGGCCTTTAATATTCTATAGGCCTTCGAAATAACCTGGAAATAAGCATCCTCGAATGTGGCTCTTTCTATTTTATGGGTTCAATCTTCCTCGTCATTCTCCAGTAATTCTTACTGAACTTGAACCTCGTCAAACTCATACCACCACTTTTGTGCTTGCTCGATTCGGTGTTTTAATTGGACATAATCGCCACCAAAATGTAATTTTCAAAACGTGTAAGCTGACCCCTGTAATTAGCATTTTTCTTTTTTAGTTGAGCTCAGGCGGCATTTTCAAAATGTTTTGAAGGGTTTTAAAGCGGGAAAAATGCTAAACTTCAGCACAAAAAAATATAGGTAAACACTCTATAGCCCAAATAGAACTCCACTATTGATCAACTCTATACGACCTGATAAATGAAGATCTCCACTCTAATACTCCTTCTCAATACACAAACGTTGAACACAACAGAATCAGCTGCTATGTGTTCCACTGGACGGACCAATACTCCTTTTCTCTCGTCAAAACAATGTTTGACTGGAATAGAAACTGGGATGAAATAGGCGATGGTACGAGCGTCTTGCAATAGCTTCACTGATTGACAGTGACAGATAACAATAACTTGCTGATCACCAATCTATCCGGTGCTAGAAGGACCAATGAACCATATTGATAAAGGACCAATGGACTATACCGTTATGTTCTGTGGGTGATGGAGCAGAGACTAGACACAAATTTTCTATTCAACTGCGTTTATTACGCATAAAAAACATAGATTTGAATTTGATTGGACGTCTACGTTGACAGTCTCTATAGCACTACTTGTTACTTCTGTCGTCATGACATTGAGAGTGTTCGAGAAGCACGAAACAGCTTCACTACGTGAAAAGCTGTCCTGAATAAAACGGCCGGTTCCGCCAGTCACAAACTGCGATCCAGAATATTTAGAGATCAGGCTAGAAAATCGTCTCCTGTTCAAGCAACCAATGTTCTGTGACCATTACGATGTAGGAATTGTTCACACTCTCCAAGAAAATCGAGAGGTCGTTCACTTTGTTGCGAATGGATTGAGTATTCAGTAGAAAGAGGGAAACTAAACGGGAGTTCGCGTCCCTGGACAACTGTTGACCACAGACTCCGCGAACGAAAAACTTGTTGCCGGTTCGAAATGCACCAACACCCATACCACCACAACTCGTTGAGGATTCAGCAATAGTATCGTTTATCAAAGAACGCCACAGGATCTGGATCACACTGTGTAGTGGGAAATTCGATGACTAGGTTCCCAGTTGATGCAGGCTCAAGTCTTGGACTTGGGTTGTGACGTGGATGATCCAAAGAACGACATATTGAGCTGACCGTAGAAATCGAAGTGAAAATGCGATTCGCGAGAACACTAGCAAGACTGTCAAACTTGGTATCGATATCCAAGACACGGTTGTTCACATTCGCCGATCCGATCCTTTGCCAGATGAAAAAATACGGATATTTATGTTGGTGATGAACTTGGACAATATCGGTCTATCAGGACGAAAAGGAACCGTAATCAACAAGATTATCGTTTTTGATCCGACCGTCTCCGTGAGTTTGATATCATTTTGTTCCAAAGAGAGACCTCGGAAAGCGTTAGCTGATCCACCCTGAATAACAATAGCATCATCAACGCCGAAGTCCACACCAAGTCTTTCTATATCTTTCATGAGCTGGTCAAAAGTTTCATTGGACTAAGAAAACTCCAGCAAGTTCCACTCTCCACCCCAAAGGTCGGGAAGTACCCTTGAAAACCTGCCAAAACCTTGGTCAGAAAGCATAAGCATCTGACGCTTCCGTGAGGACTGCTCCGTATAGATGACTCCAGCCTTTGTGCTGTCAGGATAATCGTCGCACTAAGACCGATCAATGGTCACCTCAACCTCGGTTTGAACTGCTCCATCGTCAACAGTTTGCCTAATACAGCCATCACGCGATATTTGCTGCGCCTGTGCCACTTTTAATTCTAAAGAGAGTAGTTCAATGTCAGATTGGAACTGAGTTGTTCGCCTTATCTCTTGTTAAAGTGAAATGTTGGATTGAAGCACTGAATTATTTTCCTGAATGATGAGGTCTTGATTTGTGCGTTTGAGACAGTTGGCAGGAGGTTGATTCCTGGAGGCGCAGATCTTTTTAATTTTTTTTTCAAAAGCTGAATCGTAGTGAAATGTTCATCAACTGTACGATTCATGCTTCTTTTCAAATCCAGGGCGTCGATTTCAAAAGTGCTGATAAGTTTCTTCAAGCTGATGATATATTTGTCATTCATTTCTCACTTACTCCTGCCTGAGTTCGTACAATTCTTCTGATAACTCACCCTGATCGGGTCTGCCGTGGTCTTTGCAGCATCTATAAGAAAATTCGGGCTATTTTCCCATACGTATTAGTGCGTTGAGGTTGTCTTGCAGTGCCGCACTTTTGCCGATTCCTAGAAAATTTCATCCAGATTAAATTAGTTTTGTTAACTTTGGAGTAGGGCCAAACATCAATATAAAAACGTGAAAAGTGAATAGATCTTGGCCAGATATTGTGAGTTTGAAGTAGCTTATATCAAAATTAGAATGTCTGCATGAAAATTTATCGATTTCAGGTGATTTTGTAATAAACGAATAATAAAGAAATAATTTTTTTCCTTTAATATCCCACATGGCGGGATACATGCAGCCACCATCTCGGCCAAAAAATAGTCGAAATTCATCATATTCTCGCACATTCCAAACACAAATACCACACAAACTCAACCTTTTGTCAACTTTACTGTAAGATGACAGAGCATCAATTATATCATTTGACAATTGCGTGGGTAGTCTGTTTTCATTGGTGCTTGCTCATATTACCGTCAGATATGACATATTTTGCTGACTGATTTTCTTGTTTCTGGGATTTCAGCCACTGAAAACAATATGATTGTTTAGCTCAAAAAATGCAAATTTCACGACCGGACGTGTGCTAGGCATACCAAAAATCTTTTCGCAATATTGTTCGACCGGTAAATTTTTGTCAACAGCTGACCGGTTTATGACAAGTTTTTCCCGGGTTCTTAATAATACCGACAATTCATTCTGTTGATCGACAAGTTACTTCCAAAAAGGGACAGTGAAATTTTGGCTAAGATAAATAACTGGTTAATTCCGTAAACCATAATTTGTCGAAAAGTTTAACTTACCACTTAACGAATGATCCATGAAAATGCAACTGGTCTAATGATTTGCGTTACTTCACTCAAATCGTACCGAATTTTCTCATTGTTTAATTGGTATTCAAAAGTGGACATCGAATTCGATTGTTTTTATCTTCGTTTCTGTAAAAAGTAAGTTTCCCTTGAAGATAAGTTGGTTGTCTCGAGTAAGACGAGTGGGAGAAAACTATACTTAGCCTGAATTTCTGGTTTTTGCTTCATTCCCTGCATAATTTCACTATTTCCATGAAAATCGTCCAAAGTGTTTATATTTATTTTGGAGGTCAAGGATGGATCATAAGGTTGTCATAATTGGCAATCGGAAACGACGCTTCAAGAAACCGTAGCCGTGTTGCAGTGTTGCCAAGATTCCAGAAGTAAAATCCCGGAAATAAAGTACTTGATGAAGTTGGTTTATTCTAGTTTATTCATCATAAACACTTGATTTATGGAAATGAACACCTTCCAGGTACTCAAATGTATCCGTACTCGACGACTATACCGTGTTTCTCCAGTTATATCGTTCCGTTTGCGTGAACACAAAAGGTTCTTTTGGTCAATTCAAATTTCCCGCCTCTGATGATGGTTCTCGATAGTTCTGGGCAAGTTTTTCTACGGAAGTCTTTTTTTTTTGGTAGTTCTCATCTGTAACCGTCCCAGCCTGAACAGAGCCATTTTTCTGTGTACTGTGTAAGTGAATTATCTGTTCTGTTTACAAGTTGTCACCTACGAAATATCACGTAAGTTTGGTTCATCTTTATATAGGTCTTCATATTTCGCGAAAATATCTCCTGCATTTGTATTGATTGGCCGGATGATGCATGATTCATTTCCACAGAACTTTTTGGCCCGATTCGAGCAAACTACTTTCAAGCCATAGTCATTGACGGAGGTAGCTGTCACACCGCATTCCAGTTACCATGATTAAATTGGCCGTTCAAACAACCGACGTGAGCACCTTTTGCCTTTTTGTGTTCCGAAGCTTATTTGATTTTCCTAGGGCTTTCTATGGCAGAATAATTGTTAAACAATAACAAGATGGGCTAGGCGGTGACAATCCCACCATGCTCTGTCGCATGCCCATGTGAAGTTTCTGGAAATCATGCACCTCGCAACATCTCGACGATCCAAAACGTCTCCACCTCAACCTAAATCCAAGACGTGGAAGCATGTAGAGGAGACATGCCTAGACCTCAACCTCAAATACCGTCCCTGCCGTCATTCCGCAGTAAGTGCCACTTAAAACCTGTCCACTCTCGCCTACTCAATGTCTACAATTAATATTCACAACGTTCTTACATTAACTTCCTGAAAGTCGCAATAATCTAACGGAATTATATATATATTTTTTTAAATTAACAAATTCATTTAATTACTCACTTATTTGTTTCAATCATTCAGTATCGTATATTTGATCTACCGTTCATGAACCAATAGTCAATAATTTCGTACCTACTAGGGTTATTCGAGATTTAACGGATTTATCCGGATTTAATTGCGTGGGGTTGCTTGTAGAAAATAATTATGAACACAGTTCAACGTTAGAATTTTAACAGTCCGCAACCGCCATGCAGTGCCGTAACTAGGTCATTTTGCGCCCAGTGCGACCTTTTTTTTCGCGCCCTCTGTCTTAATTTTTTCTAGAATTTCCCAAAAAAAAGACATCGGTAGAAACGTAAAAAATATATTTGTTTTTAATTTGAAACATTATGTCTCCTTAGAAAAGTAAATAAACAATTGGAACATTAACATTGGAAACACAAAAAAAAATAAAAATAGATTCTTAAAATTGGTATTCAATATTGTATGATCACAAATTTGGCTATACATTTGGTATTTAGCAAGTATTATAGAACCATGAGTTAATTGTATACACGGTGTAACAAATTCGAGTATAAAGCATTGTTAACTCGTAAACCATAAGAGATACAAAGTCGATTAAATGGAGGCAAAGTTGCGCAATTCTCAAAAAAATTCCGCTTTTGAAAATTCCGACGACTTCCGGAGATCCGGCAATAACCGATTTCTTCGAAATTTGTCTTTATTTTGTCCTGAATTTATTTGAAGAGATAATTGAAAACGGATGACACATTTTCATGTCCACTTTTTCTGCTCTTCAAGATTCGATATTGATATCCGACGTTTCGAATTCTCACGACCATCATCAACCTTTTTTTTCAATTTTGAATATATCTTTACTTTCTCAAAATACTGATATGTCACACTTGCCATTTTAAAATAATGCAGAAAGTTGATACAAAGTTTGAAAAAAAAGTTTTCGATCGTTTCAGAACAAATCACGCGGAACCTAGTCATGATAACAATAATAACTTGTGACTTTTTGAGCTTGAATGAAGAAGCTTCTTGTTTGAAAAAAGTTTGTGAAAAAAAAAAAAATGATTAAAAAAAAGTTGAGTATGATGGATCATTATTTTCAGGAAGCCAAGAGTTACCAAAAAAATAATTCAAAAAGTTGGATCCGTATTTGGAAAAGAAGTTGATGATGATTGTGAAAATTCGAAACGTCGGATATCAATTTCGACCATGTTGCAGAGCAGAAAAAGTGGCCATGAAAATGTGTCATTCGCTTTCAATTATCTCTTCAAATAAATTCAGGAAAAAATAAAGAAGGATCTCGTAAAAATCGGTTATTGCCGTATGGTTAACGAGTTACCAATGCTATATACTCGAATTTGTTACACTCTGTATGCATACATATATGTATACATAAATAAATAAAAAAATATCATTGACACACAGCATATTACATACTGAATTGACATTAAAAATTATAGATTCAATACAGAGAAACTTTTCTGGCTTTAAGTAAGCAAATTTAGTAACGACTGATTCATAGTCCAGACTTTTAGCAATGTAATTTTCTATAGACAAAATAACTGAATTAGTAGTTTTTTTTTGTGTCATAGTTGACCTTAAAATTCTCTTTACCACTATTATAGCTTACTAAAGCTTCTTTCACAAGATGATGTGGTTACTGGCAATGTTAAGAATATTTTTAAAGCAACTATAAAATCTATCTATTGAAGAAAAATCGTGAAGTGCCTGAATCAAATCTACTGAACATGTGACATAAACTGACTGATTTCAATCAATTTTATATTTTTTGCCTAATCAAGAGCTCGTGTTTTTAATTCTTCCGAGTCAATGGTCTTTAAACTGTTTATTGTTAAAAATTGAAAATCACTCTCTATACTTCGTCAAGAATTTTGAAACTCCACTCAAAGTGGTTCAATAGGGCATCAATTATTCGAAACATTTCAATTTTAAATTTCTGAACTATTTGGCCCATGTACAGATCAGTATGACGAGTAAACTTTCATCGTTGTATATTTCCATTTTCATTTATTATATTATTTTTCATATATCCATATATTCTTCTGATTTAAATTATTTTGAAACCATACTGTAGAGATGTGCATCGATGCGAATTGTTTAGATTTAGTGCGCATATCATGTTTGGCCATCCCTGATTCAGATATTTAATTTTAACCGCTATTTTCCGTATTGTATATCATAGCCGTTGATTATAAATTGCATTTTGTACTGCAGTGATAATCAACATTTATTTCGATTAAGTTGATTGATGTTTATCATAATTTTACACTCATTATCTTTGACAAATTTGAACTCCGTCTGGAAGAGTGAACTTACCCTTATCTACCCTATCCCATCTGGTTGGAGCCCCGGTCGTGATAGACATAAGCGAAAAGATGCATCAGTTACCAAGTATTCTTTTACAAGCTGGCGCATTAATTTCAACAATCCAAGTTCGTGCAAACCTCATTCACACTTATAAGTATTGTTATATTATTTTAACGTGCTGAAATGCCATACACGAGAGATTTAAAAACATTGCCAATTTTTTCTACAAAACAAAAGTTAATTTTCAGTTTGTCTACCACACGTCCGGTCGCTAAAATTTCATTTTTCAACTCAGCAATCATATTATATTCAGTGGTTAAAATCCCAGTGACGAGAAAATCATTCAGCAAAATATGTCATTATCTGGCGGTTCATCATCTCAACGTCTTAGTGCAGAAAGTTTGGAGTTTGCTTAAGCTACATCCACATAGGTGGTGGTGCAGTTCCCGTGGGTTGCCGTTGTGGTAGAATCTAAACATTTGAATTGTATCCCAATTGGCCTGAGCGGTGGCGGATGCGATGAGGTTCTGTCATCGTACAGCTACGTTACAGTTAGTGCAGAAGGTTAAGTGCGGTGTTTGTGTTTGGAATGTGCGACAATATGATGGATTTTAACATTTGTTTTTTTAGCAAAATATCGGCTGCATTCATCTCCCCTTATAGAAATTAAAGTGATTTCCTAATTTATCCACAACAAATTTCCACCCACATTATTTTTTTTTCTTATTTTACTATATGCTACCTTCAACTCCAAATTTCTGGTAAGAACTGAAAGCCTGTTACTATGAAGTGGCTATCGTACCAGAAAGGTTATGGAAGATAACTTTTACACACTGCTGTTGCTCCAAATATGTTGTTTTTTCGTAAAGTCTATGTTTTTTTAACCAAAAAAAAAGACATTCAGGGACGGTATTATGAACCAGGTTGACCGGAGGTTGAGTGTGAACTTCAAAATTCAATGACAAGATTGCATAATAACCGGCGGTTGAGACTTAACCTTCAGTCAACCTGCTTTATAATGCCGACGCTTGATGTGTTATGAGTGTTGGAGTTCTCTTTATCTTCTCTCATATGATTTTCAATAGTAGATGAATTTGACAACAAGCATTAGAAATGTCACTTCACCTTGCACGAAGCATACTGCATCAGTCCAAAATGATTTTCGCAAATCAGCAAGTATTCAAAATATATGGGAAGTTTGTGTTTATATCGGAGTACAAGATATGATTTCAAGATGATGAAAAAGAAATCAGTTGTGTAATTCGACAGGAGAGTCAGTGGCGCATCATCTCGTGATCAAAAATGTTCAGTAAGGTGTTTTCCGATGACTTCACAATTTCAATCAAATACGTCATGAAGGGCTATCATGAAAATACGCTGGGTTCTGTGACGTCATGACGCCAGCTGTCAGACAGAAATATACAAACAAACTATTTTTAATTACCTCAAAAGCTGACTTTCCACTCGGCTAATCAAATACGCACTACCGGGACACACGACACGATATATGTAATACACTCAAAAATATAGGTCAAAGTAGTTCAAATTAAACATAAACACTGATTTCAAACTCACACGATAAAACCAAATGTCACAAAAGCTTGTTTGGATACCAAATTTGGCGACGACCAATCATATGGTGCCTGTGACGTTTTCAAAAACGTCGCATTTGCTATGCATATTATGCATTTGGGGTCCTAGAATCTCATGAACTATGCACGATACACTCACAACGGTATGTTCCTGCGCATCTACTGGTGACGTAACGGGCTGACAAACTGGTGGTTACCAAGATTTCTTTCTTTGATTGCCAGATCTAGCATTTTCCCCCATATGCACCGTAGAAATTTAATCCGGATGAAGACTTAATCTCGATTATTTTCCATTGTTTGATATGGAAGATAATTGCGATGAAGACTTCATCCGGATCAGATTTCTACGGTGCATATGGGAGTTTGTGGCACAAATAACGTAAGGATGTCAAGTTTCATAGTAGACAGACGGACTGATGCATGCGACTTGGCAGGACTAGCGTTGTCATGTCAACAGCCAGCCTTACGTCATGCGCGAAAGAAACGTGATCGTGACAAACACAAAACTTAGCGTTGTGAATGTATCTTGAGAACAAAATTTTATATTTTCTGGTGTGTAAAGACTTTTGGATTATATTGTCATTTGTTATGAAAACGGGTTTTTTTTCTAAGTGGTATTCTAAAATCTATTTGTAAGCAAATTATCAAAAAGCAGCTAGATTCTCAAGATTATTGTTCCTATTTTCTATGATTCACCATCCCAAATTGATTTTCAACCGGTTTTTTTTCGATACCCAATTAAAAAAAAAAATCTTTTCAGGTACCTCGCTTGATGCAAATTTAAATAAAAAATCACCTATCATTCGTATAAAACGGCTGAACACTTGAAACGTTGATCAAACAAGTGCTTCTATATATGATCTTTTTTATTCGTTACCCAAAAAAAACACTAAATGAAAAAACCAATCAAACATTTTGAAAGCTAGTCTTCTTCTCGCGCGGCGAAGCGTCTTCAGTGTATGATACAAAATTCCACTTAATCAGATTGATTTTTGCTTTTAATCAATTTGGAATATTCATGTATCTTACAGCTTTTCAAGACAATATCGTGTCTTTATTGCTCTGAAATTGCTTTGACAAACGGTAATCAGTGCTTTCTCTATTGTATCCTTGCCTTGACATTCAGAGAAGTCTGTTGACCTATGTGTAGAAAACTCGATCTAAACTTACTTCAAATGCCAGAAGTCTATTGACATAAAACACCAGTCAAACATTGGAAACTTATCTCAGAGAGTCAGATAACCTACGATAAATTTCAAGATCATTATGGTTAAAATATTGAAGAGATGTAACTTTCTTTCCAGATGTCTGGAACAATGCCAGTAGACCGAGATTAGTTAAATAACTTATATAATGGCCGAGATAATGAATATTTACACCGTTTTAGGAGAACATTCGGGATCCCTTCAAGTCCAATCATTAACTTATCAGACCCTAACTTTTCAGTTCAGGCTCTCAAGGCTAGACTCATTGTTATGAGTTTTTGGCTTGATGGTATTTCCGCCAAAGATCCTTTCGAAAACGGTTTTTTTCCGTCAATTCAAGTTTTGTGAGAATATTACTTGTAGTGTGATGAAATACCCCAAATAATGAGGTAGATGAGATGTTTTGTATTCATTATAAACGTCAAGAGTATCTCTCACAACAATTTCCGATAATTGGATAATTTGTAGGATCTCTTTTATTTTATGAATTGATCTCTTACAACTCTCGTAAGCCGATCCACTATCAACTTTTTTGAAGTTGCTAAGGAGTATTTTCATCTGTTGTGTTAGTCTGAGTATTGAGTTTTTTGTACCTAGACTTCTACCAATATTATGAAATTTTGTTTTTGCAATAAATACAATAGTACAATTACAATTATTGTGAAATAAATTCATAATATTTTCTCCAGGTGAATTCAGTATAAGGTCAAACTTGTATTAGAATGTTGTACGGATTACACAGAAAATGTTGATACATCACAGAGCTTATTCATCGTTTAAGTATACATAGTAGATACAAATTTTGCTTATTGTCTTACGAAACTCCTGAATCTTTGGCTCGCCAAAGTAACTCAATACTATGATTACGCATTATACAGGGTGTCCCGGATAAACTATATGGCACCATGTAGTTTGTAGGGGACATTGGAAACGGTGAGAGATACGACGTTGCTCAAATGGAAGCAAAAGTAGCGTATTTGTATGCTTAAAAATATTCTACCTCTGTTCCATTCAAAATCTCCACCGTGATGTAGATACACGGTGAAAAAAAAATATTTATTTTTAGAAAACCAAAAAATGGTCATTTTCCTTTTTCACCCTGTATCTACATAACGGCATCGATTTTAAATAAAAGAAAGGTAAAATATTTTTGAGCATACCAATACGCGACTTTTCTTCCGACGTCGTATCTCTCACCGTTTCCGAAAGTTACTTCTATCTTGGACACCCTGTATAGAATGAGCTAATACAATGCTGCCTCTAAAAAATAAAAATTATTGAATGAGAATTTTGGTACATGAAAACGGATAATTCTTTATAATGTCTAAGTGTTGTCGTAGGACAATAATAGACGACAGTTTCCTTGGCTTTTGGGTGTATTGAAATGCCCAGAAAGGTACTGAAAAATTCACCTTATTGCGATTTGGGTTACATTATCTCTTTCGAGTGAAATCAAGTCCAATATTTTTAGTCAAACCATGATCTAATCAAGTTTGAAATAAAGTTTTACTTAAAACAGAAGAAGCGAGAAATTTTGTACCAAAGTGTATTTGAAAAAATAGCGATGGCAAGGTCATTATACAGAGAGGAACAGAAGCTTCTTTTTCACCCTCAAGTTTTCAACACCCTGTGGAAAAATTGAGCGGCAAAATCTAGCTCCATTATATTCGGTTCTGAAGTGCGATCTTTTCTCAATAAATTTTTTTTTGGTCTTGTCAATATCTGCTTTTTTAGAGAAGATACAGATGTTCAAAGAAAATGCTGCAGTTTTTTGATATTTTATCAACAATAAATAAAAGCATTTTTATATAAACAAAATGTTCTTGAATTAATAGCGCGTATTGTCACATCGTATCTCTTTGACTCCTGCCATGCGAATGACAAGCTTTCGATGTCTCCTGAGAAATATTTGTTATTTTTCGAGAAAGGCTTCTCGCAAATCAGGCAAGGTTTCCAGATGTCTATTGCGGACATGTCTTCCTAGCAATCCTAGCATACCTATCTTATGTGTCCGATTTTCCATTTTTAATTAATACAAGATCTGTACAGCCATGTAGTGATGCCCCAGTCCACGTCATGATACCACCGCATCAAAGGAGTGATCGGGGTGAACAATTTGCCCAATATTGAACATTGGGTAAATTGGGACAATATGGAATTTTAAAACATTTGTTCATGCAAGTCTATAAGAATGTTTCCATTAATTGTTGATAAATTATTGGAAAACTGCAGCATTTTCTTTAAAATCTGTATCTTCTCTTAAAAAAGCAGAAATTGACATGACCAAGAGAATATTTTGTTGAGAGAGGATCGCACTTCACGACACAATATAATGGAGCCAAATTTTGCCCCTCAATTTTTCCACAGGGTGTTGAGAACTTAAGGGTAAAAAAGTAGCTTCTGTTTCCTCTTGTACAATGACCAAGCCATCAGTATTTTCCGAAAACCAAAATCGACGGGTAATATCTTGAGAAATAGGGCTACACTTTGGTATTTTTTTTTCCAAAATCAAACAACAATTAAAAAAGTTACAGGAATATGAAATTGGCTGAAATTATTCTTGTCCAGAATTTATTGTCGGGGAGTGTACTTTCCTTTTTTTTTATTTTCCAAGTTCGTCATCTCATCAATTTTAAAAGTGTTTGAACATTTCGATATATGGAGCAAGATTGTTTCAAGCAGGTTGGTGTGGAAAGACTGAAGATTCGTATCTGTATGCCCTCTCTTCGTCATGAAAGACTTGGTATGCAAGCCTTCAGAGCTTTCTTGTTGTTGTGGGGGTCTTCTTTTGATAAAAAATATATTCATGATGATAAGTTTTTTCAAAATATAATTCTCCTGACATCGTAGCAATACGAAAGAAAGAAGTGCTACTCCAACTCTGGTGAACTTTAATCTTGAAACGTCAAAACTTCCTGACATGAGAACAGTTCATGAGAAAATATGAGGGTGTTTCTTCACGTATTTATTTACCTGATTCTGTAAACTATTGCTAAACAGCTTATAATTTCGACTTATTTTCTCCAAGACTTGGTAATCTCACTTTACAGATCGCTTTTTGCTTCCGAGATTTATTAATAAAGTAGTTGGTCTTCAACTTTAATGGAGTATCCATCAAAATTCTTTCGTGTGTCGGATATAACTCGCAAGATTAAAACGAATATTTTCTCAACATAGAGACATAATCTCGCACTAAATTTAAAGTTTTCGAATTGCTGCTGTATCTCACCAAAGCAAAAACTCCTATCGGCGAACGCGAGGATTTATTAGGTCACATTCTTGCTAGATAATATTAACTTCATTTCGTCGCCAGTTATTTTCCGACTCGTAAATCTTTGACTTGAGCCTAACAGCGAGACCGGTGACTTTTGATCAGGCCGTGAGTTATGATCCCATTGTTTTTTATGCAAATTGGAAGGATGTATTTATGGATGAGGGTAAATGTATAGATTTATCTATGTGATAGCTACTCCAATCTCATGTTTTTTGTTTTTCTGCAGACTGGCTTGTAAATCATTTCAAATGATTTCACGGGAAGGTCATCAGTTTTTTGTGTGAACAAGCCTACATGAAAGGCAACAAATGTAAAATAATCAAAAAACATTGAAAAGATTATTTCACAGTTCACTTCTAAACAGCTTGTTTCTTTGATTATATTCATGTTTGATTCCGGTATTCAGTTGGATTATTTTTTGGAGATTTTGTTGTGCGTCTTTAAGTGTACCTAGTTTTCATCTACACGTCATAAAACAATGAATTTTATGACGTTCCAATTTTTACCGAAATCAAGAGCGGAAGATAAATTTTATGCTATTTTCAGAGTTTCCATCATAGTAGGACGATCGACAAGTCATGTAGATGTAGATGTGATACACCTACAGTGTGTTTCCGAATCGACGCATGAAAAGAAAAGTTGAAAAAATCAAGTATGTCTTGGAAACTGAACTATAAAGCTATTTCCCTCACTAGTGAAGAGCTTATTCTTTGGGAGATACAACTGAATATTATTGGAGAAAGTTGTTCAGAATGATAAATCAATTGGGAATGTGAAATTTCAAAACCCTTTGCCCACTTTGTTATTTTTTTGAAGGTATTGGAGAAGTTGATTGTCAAAAGTTTTTTTCAATGATAAATAATCATACAATCCTGCAAAATAAAATAGTTGTCTAATGTGATGACACTAAAGAGTCATCACAGGAATTGACCCAGAGAAGGTGTCGAGTCTGACTACCTGAATCGGTTGAACGCGTTGAGTTCAACTAGTTACCTGATCCAGTTAGACGAGTTGGGTCTGACTTCCTGCATTTGCTCAACGAGATGAGTTCAGCACTCTGGTCACCTCTCCTATTTGACCAACTCTACAGGCTGACCAGCAACTGGAGATCTGTACGTAGGCGACAGAGTTCCTGAGAGTCCAACGTCACGCGGAGCAACGAATGAAGCCCTAGCTTTTCCATAGGGACTCGTTATGCAGACAATAAATTATTGTCTTCTATTAAAGGATTGAACAATATTTTGGGAACCACGTGTAGTGATTGCTGAGCCACCAACGAAGACCATCACAAATTTGCACCTTAGAACAATTGGTTGGTTCAACGAAAAATAAATGAGGACGCAACAGTTGGTCTAGAGATAACCGAAAAGACCGTCGGTTGGATTTATCGGCTCAGCAAAGCGGAACTACAGCAGGAAATGATCAGATGTTGAAACATCTAAAGAAAGCGAGTACCAGAAATGACGATACCGACGCAGATAATCATCCTCCAACGCAGACTGGACCAATACTTACTGGCAGAACAAAAGACGTGTTTCTAGAAAGGTAAGAAGATCTGAAGTTGTGTTATAAAGTACCAGACGAAAATATATTGAGAAAAATTCACGAAATTCTTAGAAATAAGGCAATCTCTTGATTTCGAAACCATTTCCGGTACTGGAAAAACAGAGAGTTTTTGGACGACATCACTATGTACTTAACCACATCTTACATGAAATCAGAATAGGAAGGGAGAATAGAAGGATTAGAAAATCAAGGAGAAAATATTAAAGACCACAATATGTACGTGCGCAAGGATTGATACAGCGGGCTGAGAAACCAGACAACCAGACCGCATTAGCAATAGGCAAACTGGTCAACTGGGTCAGAAGGTCGTGCTGCTGGAAATGGGAATGCGGAGGGAGGGGACACCGTTACCGTTGCCAAGAGTGTCGCGCACCCTCAAGATATCTCTGTAGCCACTGTGAAGACCTAGGGATCAGGTCCAACGACTCCAAATGCGTGAAAGACCAAGGAAACGATAACGAGGCCTGTATAGACAGAGGCCATCCAGAGGCAATAAAACCCTCTTGCGACAACGTCACAATTCAGGATGAAACCAGGTTACAAGTGGAAGTCGTCTTACCAAGGGCCGGATTTTTGAAAACCGGGGAGTAGAACAGCCAAGAGAAGCCTACTAGTTATAGCCTACTTTCTCTTGGCTGTTCTACTCCCCGGTTTTCAAAAATCCGGCCCCAAGGAGCAAGACAATCAAGACCCTGATAGACACAGGATCACACCATATCACACGTTTCATTCAACAACTTGAGAACGGCGGAGATCTGTGATACATTAGAATTGACCAGTCGACCGGAAGAATCAGAAGCAGAAGTCGTCGATGGGGAAAGATTCCACATTCATACAAGTTGTGCTATGATTAGCTTGTAAGGGAATCAAAACAGGGATCGAAAGTTCCTTGTTATACCCAGTTTAACGTCAGAAATTATAATAGAGATAGACATGCTACGGAAGTGACGTGCTGCAATATTAGATCTGTTCAACAATAATGTTCAATGGAAAACACACATGGATAGAACAGTCATCGAGAACTAGCCGGCTTCTTGAAAACGGAACTTTCAAATTTCAAAGACGTTGAAGGAGTTACAACATTGATTGATCATTCAATTAAACTGGAAGTCAAGCGACGTATCAAACAGAGATACAGCCCTAGAAATTCTGTGATGTAGAAGATCATCTACGACGAAGTGGTCAATCTATTGAAGAACATTATAGAGAGATCGAATAGCTCTCACAGTTCACGGATAGTACTGGCCAAGAAAAAGAACAAAACGTACCCGATTCTGTGTCGACTTCGGGAAATTTGAGCAACAGAAAGACGCCTCTCATTAACCACATATTGAAATATATACGTGACGCTAAATAGATATCGACTATAGATCTGAGAAACGAGTATTGACAAGTTCCACCCAACAAGGAGAGCAGTCCCATCACAGCTTTTGTAGTGTCAGAAAAAGGTCACTTCCAGTTCAAAGTATTACCTTTCGGGTAACACTGGCAACAGTATCTTTCAAGAGACTGCTGGATACGGTGATTGGGCGTGATATGGAGCCAATAGCATTCGCGTACCCGGACGACATAATAATACTAGCAATACGTTTGAGGAACACCTCTCCAACCGTAGAGAAGTATTTCGTCACCTGTGGAGAGCTAACCTTCATATCAACATAGAAAAGTATCACTTCTGCAGAGAAGAGATCAAATACTAGGACACACAGTGAACAAGGCAGGCATCAGAACGGACTATGACAAAGTGAGAGTCATCGAAGAATGGCAGGCACCAAATATTGTTAGACAACTGAGCGTCACCCCCTGGTACCACTGGTTCATTAAAGATTTTTTGACTTTAATCGCTTTTTTAAATAAATTGCCAAAAAAGAAAAAACGTCCGAGGTGGGACCCAGAACAAGATAACGCGTCCAAGAAGATAAAATAGCTGCTCACGGAATCCTCCATTTTGGTTTGTTCAGATTTCTTCAAGAGGTTCTTTTTGCAGACAGACGCCAGTAACGTGGGTTTAGGACAAAGAAGACCAGGATAGAGTCATGGCATATGCCTGTTGCACTTTGGTGGATGCAGAGAAGAACTAAAGTGTGACGAAAAAGGAGCTGCTAGCGGTTGTCTTCGGCATACCGGAGATAATACCGTACCTGGAGGGGTATATACCCATTCACAGTCATCACGGATCATCAAAGTTTGAAAAATTCACAGTCTATGGAAAACCCCAAGGGAAAAATAGCTAGATGGCCATGACACTCCAACAGTTTTATTTTGATGTGATTTATCGCAAAGGTTCAGCGAATCACTTAGCTGACACACTCTCCCGACAAACTATAATAATTTTGAGACAGATGCAATTTTGAGCATGGTACAATCGCAAGACAGATGAGGTGGAGAGATTTCCTAACAATTTTTCAGGCCATAAAAACGAAGTTACCTTACGATTTGGTGCCCCAAAAACAGATTTCAACCGACAAGGCTAGACAGTATGACAATCACGACTTCAAGAAGCTAATGAAATAAATTTGAATCGAAAAGATCGACATCTCACCATACAGTCCAGAGACGAATCCAGTTGAGAGACCCAATCGAGTTTAAAGACGATGATGTCAGAATATTGCGAGGACAACCGCAAAAAATGGACAAGAGTTTACCGGAAATCAGTTTCTCAATCAACTTGGCGAAACACGAGTTCACTGGTTTCTCTCCGATGTTTTTGAATCTCGGTAGAGAACCAAAAATCACCAGTAGAGTTATACCGGACACCAAGATACGACCTGACAGCTCCAAGAAAAACAAAGCTAATATTTAGAAATATTGAAGGGATCATTCGAGCAAGTAGAAGTGAATCTCGCAAAAGCATTCATCATCGCAAAGCCATTGATATAATTTGAGGCGGCAAGATTGGTTCCCGAAACCAGGCGATCGGGTAATGAAGAAAGAATACTATTTGTTTAACGCTGCCAAGAGTTTCAACGCAAAGTAAGCTCCAAAATTTTCCGGTCCAAATACAGTTATGAATAAGCGGTCAAACAAAATTTTCCATTTGAGAGGTGATGAGTGACGGGAGTGGTGGCCGACTGTGGGACTATAAATAAACAAGTAGGACAGTACGGAAGGCAGTTTCAATCGACGCGTTGAGTCTAGAAGGGCTTCTCCTTCTTATTCAGTTGGACGCGTTGAGTTCAACTAACCGATCTCGTTAGACCAGTTGAGTCTGACTACCTGAACCTGTTGAACGCGTTGAGTTCAACCAGGTACCTGATCTTGTAAGACGAGTTGAGTCTGTCTTCCGGCACCTGCTAAACGCGTTGAGTTCAGCACCTAAGCCACCTCTCCTGTTAGACTAACCCTAGAGTCCGACCAGCAGCTGGAGACCTGTACGTAGACGATCCAGAGTTCCAGAGAGTACAACGTCACGCGGAATGAAGCCCTGGTTGTTCCAGAGGTTCTCGTTATGCAGACATAGAATTATCGTGTTCTATTTCGGGGTTAAATAAATATATTTTGGGAACCACGTGAAATAATTAAAAAACACAAAGAGACGTTGAAAATATCAAGATTAAATCTAGTTCCATACTTTTATGGAAACGTGGAATAAATAAATGAATGAAAAAATACAAAATGAACCTCAGTTTTACATTCTAAACATGTGCTGAACATAATGTTTCGAATCATGCATCTTGTATGTGGCATCTTGGTGGATAGCATCATGATTCATATCCTCACATCTTCTATAGAGAAAGCACTTGACAAGTAAGCTTTTGAGCACCCCATCTACGAGCCCGGAACCGCTTTTCGAGCGTCACATCTGAATGAATTTGTCGCGGTCGAGTCGGGGGTTCGCTGTCAAGACCAGCGAAACCGCGTCGCGATCCGGACCCGTCTCTCTTTATCACACATTGACGGATCGCTTGATAAACGAGTCGTGGCTGACCGATCCGGCGAACCCATCTGGTGATTGATGTGGAGCTTTAGATTAATTTCCGAATCAAACTTTATTTTTCGAAACTGAAATATCATAATTTTCAATTAGTTTCCATATAAGAAGAGCTGAAGCACAGAAGATGAAATTTCAAATGAACATTTTCTTTGCCTTTTTCACTTCATCGTGCGTCGATCCGGGGATACATATAACATTTAATACAGCTTCGTATTCTTACTAGATATTATGAACGTTTAACTGGAGGGTCTCACGTTCCTGATAATAAAAACATTTCTTAGCTTTGATGTCTTGAATTAATTTCGTTCTTTTTTTTTATCTCAATCACTATTATGTTGAATAATAGTGAAGTTTTTATCAGAATTGAACCCTGATCATGATCTAGACGAAGGCCAATCAAACATTCAATTCAAATTATTTGAACTATATTTTCTCATCGAGTTGGTGAATGAGAATAATTAATGAATCAACCAACCAGTGTTCCTGAATTTCAATATTCCATTTTAAAAACCTTTTAATTTTGTATTATTGAAAAATTATTCTAGAAATGGAAATGATTTGAAACCTGACCTTGATTGGGAAAATCTTCAAAAAGTAAGATCACGAAATACCAAAAATAATTGAAGAATACCGAGGAAGAAGTTTCAGATACACGTCTAGAAAACCGACTCATTTTGTTAAACACGTCCTAATGGTTTTCTTTGGGCTTTATTACGTAACGTTATTCGGAATGGTTTATCCAACATCTTTTTCTGCCAATAAGTTCTATGAAACGTCCACGTCTATCACGATCGACTTAAACTGAACCGAATTTAATGTTTCAAAATAGCATTTCATGTGTACTAGATTGACTAACGAGATGCCACTTTCAAAGACATTCAAAACAGCAAGCAGGTATATTTAAAAAAACAACGCAATAAGATAAAGTTTGTCATACTGTCTCTGCTCAGTTATTGTAGTTTCAATAATCTACGTGAACTCAACATATACATTACTCCAGTGAGCTAAGGTTTTTTGCATGAAACAATTTGAAGTTTTTTTCTCACTGATTCTAATATGTTTTTTGGTCTGAAATCTGAATTCCTTGATGATATCTATGAAACACCAAATCAAAGTGAAAAGGATGTTCTACAAATACGTATAATTTCTTTAAACTCTGTAGATTCCATGACGTCGATATATCGTTTAGAAAAAAACGACTCTTGATATTTCGCCAAAAAGTTGAAAACATTATTATAAGTTTTCGCTTCACACACCTCCAAAATCAATCATTCCATGACTACCTGGTATGTCCTGGTTTTATCTAAGGAATTGGTTAACATAATCAAGGTCCATATACACTCATGGTCAGATAAATAGCAAATGTCTAGCATTCGATGAAACTTTGTTTCTGCGTCAGTGATCAAGTTTACGTGTTCTGACGATTAAAAAAAATGTTTAGGGCATTAACAAACTTTTTTCACGTTTGAAAAAGGGTTGAAAATGGAAAAAAATTATATGAACCTCAATCACGTTTGCCAGTTCCTTAGATGTAACCAGGACATGCCAGGTAGTCATAAAATAATTGATTTTGGGGATGTATAAAGTGCGAACATGGAATAATGTTATCAACTTTTTGACAGAAAGTCGATCAAATGTATCTATTCGAAATTTTGTTTTCTTTGATTTAGTGTTTCTTAGTTCTTATCAAAAAACGCTTAGTTTTCGAGTTTTACTTAAAAACTAAAAAAAGTGCCCAAACTTTGAAGTTTTCCGCAATTTTCGTTCGTTATGTCGAGGTGGCAAACCGCAGATTCGGATTCAGCTCACCAGAAAACGAATAGACCAGTAAAAAAAAACTTCTATATTTTTTCTGGAAACGCCAGCTCTAAACCTGGACTACATACAGGGTGTCCGGAAATTACGCGTCAGGATTTTGGTGGGCGATTCTACATGAAAAATTAATGCAACAAACTTCTATACAATTTTTTCAAAAAATTTTTTTCAAAGTAAGAATTTTTAATTATTTGAGGTACGGTTAATGTTTAAAGTCGTTTTTCTCGGAAACCGTTAATTCTACGATGATGCAACACGAGCACCTTTTTAAAAAATATTTTGATGCTCTTTACTAATTTGACATCCAAATTTATAAAAAGATTAAAACAAAAAAGTTCTAAGTAATTTTCCTAAGGTGAAGGACAGCTTCAGCCTTTTGTCATTGACGACTAGCGTCAAATTAATAGAGTGAATACAAAGAAACACTAGTGACATGCATGCAAAATTTGGCGAAAATCATTACACTAGAAAAAAAGTTATTAAAAAAAAATAAGAAAAAAAACATATTTTTTAACACCCTGTATCTTCCTTAATTTTGAGTTTTTGAAAAAATTGTATAGAAGTTTGTTGCATTAATTTTCCATGTAGAATCGCCCACCAAAATCCTGACGCGTAATTTCCGGACACCCATATACATATTACTACTGAAGGAGTTCACTTACAATAATTGAAATGTCAATTACGTTGCTCATAACGTTCTGAACAAGTTTATTTTTCCCAATCAATTGAATGCTCGATAACAGACAACAGACTTTTGACTCGATTACGCTGTCTCAATCAACTTTTTAATGAGTAATATGATGTTCGAAAAGTCCGTCTTCATTGTGTAGGCTTAGATATTTGTATGAACTGGAAGAAGTTTGATAATAATAATTATTGTGCTTATTTTGCAGCTATATCTCATGACCCAATATCAATTCTCTGAAGATATTTCAACTCCACCATCTCGTCTCGCAGCTCTTTGGGAAAAGAATATATTTACCTGACTAACTAATATTTTCAGTGGGTATATTGAAAGATTTTATCGCTACTGACATTCTAAGATGAATGAGAATAATTCGTTGCCAGCACCAGATTTTGTGAATTATGTTGTTTAAGTTATGTTGTTTTATTTTCCGTTATTTCATCAAGTTGTGTTATGAGAACTTGTTATTACTGAGTAATAACAATTATTATTGGAAAGACCAAACAAAAATACTGTTTTGGATGTTTTCCTATTTGATCCTAAATCTGATATCTGTTAATTTCTGTTTTTAGAATCAGATGTCAATTTCATGCTCTCCTGAGGGAATAATAAGTATATTCGCTTCATTAGTGTTTACAGATTGATATAAAGTCTTGATGAATCAATTTTACCATGAGAGTCTGACTTATTTATCAATACTTCTTTCAAAAATTATGACAAAACTGTTTTTTGTTTATTAACTAGGAATCCGTCAGATGAATATTCCGTTTCTGCATGTGATATAGCGCCAGTTTCTACTGATAGTGTTGAGTCGAGTTGAGTTTATTGTAAACTGAATCTTTATTGCTCCAAAATGAAACAATATTTGATCGCTGAAACCCATATAAAGTTACAGAATTGATTGCCATTGAATGTTTGGTGTCAAATGTTAAGGAAACTCCCAATGCAGTCAGCCCATGATACTAAAACACACACGATAAAGATACGATCATTTGTTGGACAAAACTAGAACCGTCTCGCGCATGTTGTCACTGCGTGCTAAAAATGTATAGGAAAGATGTCTGTTGAAAAATTGAAAACGTTACCTAGTAACCCAGTCACCTAGGTAACATACGCGATGGCATCAGAGTTGAGGAAGATGTGCGGGATCATATCTTGTTCGATACAGTATCATGCAGTCAGTTATTAGCAACAAATTTTCAAACATTTATGAGAAAAGGAAATTTCAAACTATGATCTACAGAACACGTGTAATTTTTATTATTTCTCGGCATTAGAGAGAAGAGCACATCAATGTATGTAGTAATTCTTGATCAAGAAATTTGTGAAAATCGATAAAGCCGTTCAGAAGTTATTTTCCCTCGGGGCAGATCAACTTATTTTGTTGGACGCACTGTATAGTTATCTCGTTTCAATTATCAGCCAAAAACATTTATTATACTAAACATACTATTTGGCAAGTATATGCGCACATATAGGTAAATATCTAACACGACAAAGATAAGCAACGTCCTTGCAAAACAGATTTGTAATTCACTGAAAACAAGACAAGTACATTTTCCGTGTGTTGATGATATGCCATAGTGGTTAACACTATCACTAGTCATTGTATATGTGAGCTTGCCAACATAACAGAAAATTGCTCTTGCTTTGCAATTGTACAGTCCAAACAAAGGTAGCCTTATTCTGGATATTTGGTCATCATTGCTGTTACGATACAATGAGGCAGGTGTATACGTGAACAACAACGTGCTTGAAAAATATCATCTTAACTTTCATAGTTATTATACGGAGTGTCCAAATCTTTTTGAAGAAAATCGGCCAGAAGAAACTGTTTTTCAATTTATTTTCAAGTTAGAAAAATGGCTGTTAGAGGGGGACAAGGACTTAAAATAAAAACTGTCGATTTTCTCGTGAATGTATTCTATTAGGCTGTATGGAAAGTATGAGCATTATAATCTTCTACAATTTACGCAACTTTCTGCTACTGAGGTGGCTACTCAGACTTGACAACGGCTTGGGATCAGAAATGACGACTATAGACAAACCTGAGAGAGCAGCGGCCCAACACACCACGCCCACCTGGACGTCCACCAAAAAGGTGGTATGATAGCTGGTCTTCATCGTCCCAGCTGCTTTTGGGCAACCTTTGAGGTAAACACAGGACATAGTCCTAACGTAAGAAGAAGAGAAGATAGACAAACCTTGGCCTCAGTATCATGACAACTGGGCATGCGTTGTTTGAGTCGTAAGTTTGTTCAGACCCTGCCTTGAGTCTAAAAACATAACAGCAATAACAAGATGAGAAAAAAACTGACAATCAAATTAATTTGGTGAAACAATAAAATTATAACGTGTAGCCACACCACGATTATCGATCACGGCTCTGAACCTTGCAGACATACTCACAATGCAGTTTTTGATATGCTCCTGTGGTATTTGGTGGGCCGTGGACGATGGTCATCGAGTCTTTTTTGTAAAAACTCCCACACATGTTCAATGGTATTGAGATCGTCTAAGAGGAAAGGAAGGGAAAGACGATTGATTTATTCATCACCAAGAGTATTTGGAACAACTCGAGTGGTCTTGCGTTGTCGTCTAGCAACACAAAACTGTGCCGTCCAACCTGAATGGCACTTTTCAATACAGGCTGCAAAACTATTTCTGCATTATATCTCTCGCCAGTGAGCAATCCAATAAAAACATGCATGCCACCACCACCGAATGCAACAACGGGTTGAATATACTGTGGTAGAGTACGGTTTCTTGCATTCGAATACACTCGTGGGCGTCTACTGTCATTATGTAGATAAAATCTTGATTCGTCCGAAAATAAATTGTCATTCCAAGGTGTATCTTTTTCCAAACGGGACCGTGCCCAGTGAACTCGCTGTCTTCTATGAGCAGGGGATCTAGCTGTACTTCTCAGAGGACGAATTGATGAAATTCCCACCTCACGTAAGCGATTTCTCACAGATTGGTCCAAGATTTGGGTGGCAGTGGCATTCAAAAGATCTTGTTGTGAATGTCGAGTGGTAGAAAATGGGCTCATTCTCACATTATTAATGAGAGGTCGATCTTTTCGAGATGTTGTTACGTGCTGTGATCCTCCTCCAAGTCTTCTTACTGCATTGCCGGTTTCTCTATAACGGGATATCGTACGCAAAATAACACTCTTTGTTGTTCCCAATATTTCTGCTATTTTAACTTGACGATGTTCTCTACGATGTACAGTTCATTTTTTATTTAAAGTTACAGTGACAGATCAAAATTGGAGGTTAAAGGTTGGCAAAAAATATTAAATGACATAAAGTGCTCGCTAATTGAAATAAAAATATAAAATATTTGATGATAGACTTAATTTTCTCGATTAAATAAGGATTTTGATCATCAATTCCAAAATAAACATCACTCTCTCTTCTCGAACGTTTTTTTTCTGTCAAATCAAATGCATTTCCAACAAAGCAAAATAGAGCGAATCGCAGTTCAATTTATGACTATCGTAATAAAACAGGTTTGCCAACCTTTAACCTACAATTTTGATTTGTCACTGTAACTTCAAATAAAAAATAAACTTTATGCTTATGACAATGTTTGACTGTTCCATTGTCAAGTGATTTCGTTGGATATTGAATTATTGAATGGAATCGGAATCTTGCCTTATCAATCACTAAAAGTTTAATATATGAGATTGGTAAGTCATAAAGATTGATTTGAGTTTAATTTGGATTCAAGTACTGTGAAATGAAATTGATCAATAAACTACTGTCAAATAAACTGACACCGGGTAACTTGATATTCATCTATACCTATTAACCACGATACAATAAAAAAGAAGCCATGACATCTCAGATGACTTTGTTTCTATAGAAAGGAGTCTCATTTTGTTGTTGAGACCATTCTTCGACAAGTCGTTTCCATTGAAAAAAAGCCAGTGATGTCAGCGCTCCTGTATCAAGATAAATCGAGAAAAAATAGGCGATTCTATTTTTCAAGTGTTGTTACGCTGTCAAGCGTCTATTTTGCGAACATAAACATAATTCTCAACAATTACTCTTGGCCGATTTTCTTCTGAAAGATTTTTCCCAAAACTCCTACGGCCTTTAGATCCTGAGTTGTGGTACCTCGTGGTCCTTGATGAATCTCCCGGTATATTTGCCTTATTTTGTGCAGTAGGCGAATGATTTCTGAAATGTTCCGAGAAAACCTAACGCAGATGCAGAAGCTGATACAAAAACTAATCAAAGCCAATTCTCCAAAAGTTAAGGGTTAATTACAAATAATGACCATTGCAGCCTACTCTTATGCACCCTGTATATTTGAAAATCCGAACTTTCAACAAAAAAGAACTGAATCATTGTGAAGCCCAGAATTTCCTATCAACAGTAAAAAGCAGAAGGCTCTACATGCCTTGGTGCAGAAAATAATAATTCAATATCCCTATCTATTTTTGAGTAGTTTAGATATATCGCACATTCGATATGTGTTATTTTTTTTTGGGCTTCTTTATCTGGTTATACATTCATATAGATGATTTGTTTTGATGTTTCCTTAAAAAAAGTCTCATTTGTACTATGTTATCCAAAACATACAGTTAACCCTGAATTGCTACAATGATTTGCGAATCTTATTATGCTACATCTGTATCACCGAGAAAAAATATCATTTTTGCAAAAAAAAAAATTCAAGAAAAATCATGAAAGAAACTCAAAATACTATACCTTTGATGGTTGGTATCACAAAAATAAAATAAAATATGACCATTTTGCACAAGCTGGACATATTTTATAATATAATTAATATACCTAAATATTGGGTGCGAAAGCACGTTACCACTAGTAGGGTTGAATCATATCTCCTTCATCATAATAAAAATATTTTGAATTTGATCTCATATTTAACATGCCAATATGAAATTAGGAGAAGGAGTAAAAATAAATGAGACTTATATTAAAAATGGGAGATCTGGCAACGCCAGAGAAGCACCCATATCATTCAATATCGTTCATAATCCGAGTCGGTTTTTTATCGGCCGTCTCGATATTTTTACCGCGCCGCGTGTGTGTAGAAGTATTCCATTATTTGAAAAATGACATTTTCCGGAAACGCGATATCCCGACGGCAAACCGCTAGAGACATATCGTAGAAGTCCAAGGCTGTAGTATTGCCTTGAGCGTGAAAATGCTCATTAGTGATATTTGATCTATGATGTACCAAAAATTTTAAAAAATAATCGGAATAGCCACATTTGCCAATATGCAATTTTCGTTCGACATGAATACCTGTACCACATTTGGCGATATGATTTTTGTTTGTTTAAAGAAGAAAACATATGAACTATTTTGAACAGATTTGACATATTTGCACGGGAATTTGAACAAATAATCTCATAAGAACCCCTTTTGTCACTAGATACAAATCATGATACACTCACATACACGGTACGCTGTTGCGCAAGACATTGACATGACATCTCTCGGGAGTGACGTCACGCTCAAGAAAGTCGCATTTATCCGAGCAGTCTCTCCAATGACTTGATTCAGCTCTGCTGCAGCACTGTAGTCCAGCGGTAAAGCATGATATTTATTTCACTTGTGAATTAAATTTGCAGAAGATATCATTTCTGTGATTTCAGTGGAACCATTTGAACAAAGCGCTTCAGCGCTGCAGTTACCTAAGCGCCCCAATGACAATTATAACTGTCATTTATTATCAAAGGTGAAAGTTCATGCGCGTAAGGGTTGAAATTTGGTAGACAACACTGACATACCGTGTTTGAGTGTATCAAGATACATGTGTCGAATACATTCAACGCAGTTTAATTAAGCACACATATCCGCTAAGTATAGGTACGCAATCACCACGTTTGAGGTATGGTTATTTACTCAAGAACAAGGCCTGAAAGTACTTAACCCTTTCAGTCCCAAATTAATATGTGTTAAAAAAAAAAACGAAATCTCATACAACGGCTTATCAAATTTTCAAAACATATTAAGTATCTGCCAGAACTGTCAACACCCTTCAAATTTTGACATTTGACGTGTACAGGGTGTTTCCGTATATTTCGTCAGCAGACTAACTCGCTTATTATGCATGATAGATAGGGACTGTCAATACAAAGTTGGTAGGTATTAACATGAACCGCCAGAAAAAAATATTTCTTTTGTATACCGGGTGAACGAGAAAAGTGTGACAGACACAACTTGCATTTTTTTTAATGGAACACCCTCAATATTATTTTATGATCAAATAGAAATTATTTTTCTGATCTCAAAAATATACAACATGTAGGCATTCCTTCCAGCCATTTTCAAAATATTCGAGTTTTAAAGTTGGTTTTTGGTAATGCCAAAATCAGTATCTACGGTTACAATAATTTTTTAAACATTATTTATTGATTTTTATCCATCCAATAATCTTAAACAACGCATATAACAAGTGAATACAATATATTATTAATAAATTGATATCATAGAATGCAATTATTGAATATGGCCGCCATTATTCACAACACATTTTCTGAAATGCATTTTATGATATCAGTTTATTAATAACTAGCTGACCCGGCAAATTCCATACTGCCTCATAATCAATAATTAATGTTGTGCTGAATGAATTTGTTTCACAATTTTCTTCTTTTTCTTAGTTTTTCCGATGTTTCAATAATTATTCTGTTATTCGGGGCGCAGACATAACAAACATATAAAAAATAATAAGAATCCTCCCAGCGATTTTCCAGTTAGGATGATATTTTGAATATCTGACAATATTTCTAGCGTACTTTTTTTAAAATGTTTAAACTAAAACCGTATCTATTGTTACAACACTTAAAATCCCAAATAGAACTAAACATATCCAATTTGGACAAAATCCTTTGAAAAATAACAAAATTAAGCAAACATAACCTCACATTTTTGAAAAAAAAATTGATCAAATCCCAAATAGAACGTCTATAATCTAATTTGAACAAAATCCTTTGGAAAATTGCAAAATTATGCAAACATAACCTCACTTCGACGATTTTTGGTAAATTTCTAAAATCAAACCTCAAATTCAAACCTTCATATCTTATTTGAGAGAAATCCTTAGGAAAATTACAACACTTTTCGAATATAACCTCACTATGTCATTTAAAAAAAATGTTTTTATCAAATCTCAAAAGGAACCTACGATATATTATCTAATTTGAACAAATTCCTTTGGAAAATAACAAAATCAGGCAAACATAACCTCACTTGGTCAATTTTTGTTGAATTTCTTGACCAAACCTCAAATTTGAGCCTACATGATTATTTGAACAAAATCTTTTAGCAAATTACAAAACTATGCAAACATAACCTCACTTTGTATGTAATGTTAAAAAAAAAATGTTTGATCAAATCCCAAATAGAGCCTACATATCTGATTTGAAAAAAATCGTTTGGAAAATAACAAAAGTAGATAATAATATCTTAGATTCTATTTGGGATTTGATCAAAACATTTAAAAAAAAATGACATGGTGAGGTTATGTTTGCATATACATAACCTCACCATGTCATTTTTTTTAATGTTTTGATCAAATCCCAAATAGAACCTAAGATATTATTATCTAATTTGAACAAAATCTCTTGCAAAATAACAAAATCTGGCAAACATAACCGCACTTGGTCAATTTTTGATCAAACACCAAATTGGAACCTTGATAATTAGCCGTTCTCAAGTGATGGAGAGACCAAGAAAAACGGGATTCAAAATAATATATTAGATAGGATAAAAGCCTGGATGGAATCAGTACCAGCACTGTTTTAGTTTTATGTTTACGTTCACTGAATGCACCCATGTTAACATTATGGCAACGTTGCTTTATCAGTCCTGACCCATGATTCTGTTTCAGTTTTAATTTTTGTAAGAACGTTGTATCAACTCTGAAAATGAATCTGGACTTTGTCTGTAACTCGCATTAACGGGTATATATTCTAACAGATGCAAACAACATCCCTGTATGGGAAAAAATAGAAATACTCTTCTCTCATGATGTCATTTTTGTCTTGATATTGAAAATGGCCGCCACTGTTATGCTTTTGAGTTTAGAGTCTTTTTCATTTCTCAGGTTTTATAGAATTGACATCAATATCATTGGGTGAGTTCGAGTTTCCACTCTTCGTACTCAGAGTGTTTAGAGCGGAAACTCGAACGCGCCTGTTGAATTTACTCATTGATATTGACATTAGTTTGTTTTGTCACGGAAAGGTGACATGTGAGATCCCGAATGAAAAGTTGTGTTTTCAGGTTTTATCCAGCTTCCAGCATTTCTCGCCATAAACACAATCTCAAGACTTTGAGGAACAATTAAAAAAAAAAACTCAAATTGCCCCAGTCGTTTTCAAGTTATTGATCTTCCAGAAGAAATCGGTACTCATTTTTATATATTATCAAGATATAATGTATTCACTTGTTTTATTAGTTGTTTCAGATTATTGGAAGGATAAAAATAAATAAATAATGTTCAAACAATTATTGTAGTCATAGATACTACAATTTGGCAATACCAAAAAACCAACTTTAAAACTCAAATATTTGTAAAACGGGGTCTAATTGATTATGAAATAATACTAAGGGTTTTCCATTTAAAAAAATGTAAGTTGTGTCTGCCACACTTTTCTCGTGCACCCGGTATACAAAAAAATATATTTTTCTGGCGGTTCATGTTATTGCCTACAAACTGTGTTTTTAAAGTCCCTATTTATCTTGCATAATAAGCGAGTTAGTCTGCAGACGAAATACACGAAAACAACCTGTACACTACAGTGTACATTGGGTCTTGAAGGTACCGCCAGTACCACCACTACATATAAGGAAATCATGAGGATACATGACCTGGACATAAAAAAAATCACTTCTCACTGGGTAAATGATATGTATCTCTGTGTGTGACACAAATACAGTTTTGAAAATGCATTGTCTTGCTCTTGATCCTGGATGCTGTCACCTATGGTTTCTTCTCTTTGGAGCTCATCCAGACTATTTTTGTAAATTTCAGAGCCTAGGTCATCAAATAGATCAGTATGACAATAGTTCAGTCTCTGAAAAAATATCGCATAAGGATGATATAGCAATTAACCAGCATCAATGTTGTTCAAAATATTTCTTTTATTGTCGACCCTCTAGGTCGGGATCACCATTTTCAAAATACTACAGAATTTTTTAGTATGAGTAAGCTTTGTTATCTGTTGCTCATTTTCAGTAGAAAAACCTCAGAACAAAATTGTCTTAACTAATACTTCAAACAAAGAGGTTATGTAAACGTACCTCCCGTGAGTCCTGATGTACAGTACAGTGTACGTAGTTCCAGTAGGTCAAATAACTAAAACAAAATTAACTCATGAAAAAAAACAAGTGTATCTTCTTTTCCAAGCCTTCTATAACATAAAAAAATATTTCCATTTGAAAACACTTAATTTTCACTAACAAATCACAATATGAACAAATAGACGACAAGTAGTCCTCTGCGCAACATGCTTTTCACGATAAAATAGACTCAAAAGTTCAACGTTGTACTCACAGACATGTTTTTTGTGGTCTATTAGCGACTCGTACATTTGAGTACTGCGATTATGAGATTAAAGTGTGTTTTCTGTCCCCTGAGTGAGACATAGATTTTTGCCGGTCTTTTCTTGGAAAATCCGCGCTATTTGGTGATTTTGCTGAGTTTCCATATCTGAGAAGAGGGAGCTCTATTTCTTAGCTGTGGGATACAACAGCTGATTTGAGGAATATTCAAAGAGAGATGAGCGAGAAGAAAAAGGCCAGAGAAGCTGACTGAATGATGATTGCCAGATGGAAGCTGCTATCACTCGATTAACTCAGGAATAAAATGAGTTGCATAAGAAAATTCATGTTATGCAGAAGATTATTGATGGGCTCACCGACAAGTGAGTTATCCCAACTCCTGATAACAAGAAGAAACGCGTTGATACTAGTGAAGACAGTGAAGAAGAATTTGGAATGAATGCTGAGGAGTTTCCTGTCCTGTCATCCACTTCAAAGCCCAAGAGATTGACTCATGCTCCTGCACAGAAGAAGACTTTTGCCAAGAAAGCGAGAAGCCAATTACCATTGATGGTGACGATGATTGGCTTGATGTGAGGAAGTGTCGCAAAGAAAAGCAGATCAAGTTCAACAAGGCTATGGTTGTTAAGGCTGTCACTAGGATCTTCCCAGCAATCGCTGATGATTATAGAAAGTTGACAAGGCAACTTACCTTATGACGATAGTCACTTTTATACCTACACCTTGCCTGAGGAGCACCAAGCCGTCATCAAGGGCTTGCCATTGAATGCCGACATCGATGGTCTTCGAGACAAACTCAAATCTCATGGAATTAAGGATTTGACAGTGAAAAGGATGACCAGTTTCACAACCAGAAAACTGCTTGCGCTGTTCATGGGCACCACGAGTAATCCTGTTATTTTTAAGATTCAACAATCAACGACCTGTCAAAGTTGAAAAGCGAAACAAGTCCGAACAACCAGTGCAGTGTTTCCGCTGTCAAAAGTTTGGACATACCCAGGGTTTATGCAGATTCCCCTTCAAGTGTGTCAAGTGCACAGGCGAACATCCAACCAGTGAGTGCACACTCGTTGAAGAGAAGACGATAGATAATACTACTTGTGCAAAATGTGAAAATAAAGTTCACCCAGAAAGCTACAGGGAGTGCAGCAAACACCCCAGCAAAAAAAAGACACCGAAGAACACCAGGAGTGAGCCCGCAAAAAGAACAAAGTTCCAAAGCTTGTAGCAAAGCCTAGCACTGCGACAGGCGTAGAAGACCAGGTTAGTCAGATTCTGGCTAAGGTCACGCGTTGAGTAATTCTTGTTCCAAATACATTAGTTTCAATAGGAAACTGTTACAGTAAGCTTGTTTTTTGCCCTAAAATTCTCGTTTCACGTGCTTCTTAGCAATGATTTGCTCTATCTGTTGATATGCGGTGCTATTGATGGGTGTAAACCAATAAAAAAAAACATTCCATAAATACATCAGATTTCAAAGATTTCTTAAAAATCCAGATTTCTGTAAAGAATGGTTACTTGCCACAAAAAAAAACGATAAAGTTAATTTCAAGACTGTTGCTGTTTGCTCTAAACATTTTCTATGTAATGATTATGAGGTAAATTTGTGAACATACAGCCTTCATTGTTATCTGTACGCACTCTCTCTTTTGAAGAGGAGTCAAATGATACAATGTCCCGGGAGAGCAGAACGTGCTAGGGGCAAGGGGCTTTTTGAAAAATCGAATTATCTCATGACAGCTGTCAATTTTTTCAAAACCACACCAGGAAGCTAGACCCGGAGAAACGGCCAACGAAGATGATTTGAGAAGAGATAATAAAACTGCAAATCTTTACCCATTCAACTTTCTCGTATCTGGTATAGTTTTCGAAATCCCTTTGCCAGACATAAAAAAACTCACCCTATATAATAATCATCATGAACATTTTACTTGTAACGATGAATATGGCACTCTTTTGAAGGGCACAATTTCCTGTCATCCGATACCACACATGATTTTTGAAGAATGTTCAAATTTGTTCATGTTTTTTCAAGATGGCGATCAAAAAAAGTACTTTTGCGCAGAACCTCGAATGGATATTTTCAATATGTTAATCAGGGCCATAATACCTACCATCTGCGGCCAGAATCGTTTTTGTTCCTCCCACGCTTTTTCCACTCCGCTATGAGTCGGACATGTCAATGTTAACATGGGAGGAAAGGGGAAAAGCAAGCTGCTTGATTGCCAAATCTACTTCTTTGAAATTCCTTTCACCAGATTTTCTGTCACCAATTCCAAATAACAATAACTTGAAGTTCACTATCATCGAACAAATGTATTAGTTTTCAATACATAAGGAGAGGGTAGCCTTTTTTCATCGCTACTACTACTTCTCGTCGAATACTCGAACGGTTTTCCTTGATCTTTTACACTAAGAAGTTGATAAAAGGAGGATCAATGAATCGCACAATTTGAAATGCGTTGCCATGACTTTAATAGATGCGTCACCGTGACAGTTCTCATTTTCCAGTTGAATATAATTTTGTTTGTTATGATACTAAAGATTTTATGATGCAAATATGCCAAAAAAAGTACTGTGTTTGTGGAGCTTCTCCATGGATGGTTGGATTGTATAAATTTTATCACAAATAAGTTGAAATAACAACAATGCGGCTACCGCAAGGAACCATGGTTGTCAGTCTTGAAATTATTTTGCTGACAAAGGAATTTTCTTTACCTAAAAAATTAAAATTCAAGTTTGCAGTAAGTGAATTTTTATTCATTTGAATACTGAGTTTTCTGTAGAAGTCGAACTCCAATCGTTAAGCATGTGATCTTTATCGAAAGAGATTGTTGAAACCTGTGATCTCTGTTGAATATTAGTTCGAACGATGCAAACATTGCAACATCGCGTATTAAATTCAAAACAAAATCAAAATGTTGTCGACTCAAACAAATCGGCTATGTTTGGGGTGTTGTGCTGATTTTAGTCGTTCAATTTTTAAAGATTGCAGCACTCGCCTTTGGCTCGTGCCACAAGCCTTCATACTCTTGGGAAATGAGTGCCATTCCATGCTTGCTGCACAATATTCTATTCTGCAATTGTGGAGAAACTTCTTTCAGTTGATCTTTGTATCATATGTATACCAGATAAAAAATTGCATCCGCATTTCCATTCGCTGAAGAAAAATTATTATAACAGAATTATTTTACACAATTCGTGCACTCACTTCGCTGATGATAACCGGCACAATTCTGACAAATTACATGTTGGATCACTGGGAAAATCTATTACTTTGAGCCTATTTCTTGACATTGCCGATTAAATGAAGCGTATTTCAGCCCATTTAGAATGAGAGATCCAGATTATCAAGAGATTTTTTTTACGGTTGCAATTCAATTATTGTTCGGGAAGATGATAATTTACATAGATATCAGTTTCTGTGATTGGTAACTTGATGATGAAAGACATTTTGTTTTTTTTCTTCAAATTACATAATTTGTGGGATGTCTTCAATGTGTAGGTATTATAGAGAGGCTAAGTATGACGTCGCGAACTGGGTGGTGCGTATATTGAGTACAAACAACCTCATATCCCATGGAATAATCCAATATTTGGTTAAAAGGGAGTGATATTTACGAAAATTATGTTATGATATAATGATAATAATTGAAGTCCTAGTAGTGGGATTGAGAACAGTAAATCAAACTCGTTATGTTACCAAATTGCCGACGTTTCGACTTTTTATCGAAGTCTTTATCAAGGCTTTGTGGAATATCAGAAATTCGTCAATGATTTAAAACTACACATATCACTCAATAGAGTTAGAATACACATATCACTCTATGATAAAATACAAATTCCTTCCCAAGAAAATGGACAATCACAGATGGATTAAGATGTTTAACATTGGTATGTATATGGAGACAGAACAACAGCAAAATATTCTGTCGAACCAAGAGGCAGCAACTATAGCTGATGTACTAGTTGAAGAAAGGATCTACCGTTTTGGTGTTTCATGTTTGTTTGTGAATAGTGAGTGCTTTACATAGTGACTTTGAATAAAAAAATCAAAACTGAACAAGTGTTTCTATAGCGAAAAAAATCACATTATTTTACAGGGTAGTCAAGTTTTGCAAACTCGACCTGAACACATTTTTTTCAAACACCCTGTATATTATATTTTTATCTTGAAGATAACATCATCAGCTTTCCGAAAACACCATACATCATACTTTTGTGATCGATAGTTTTTCCGGAAATCACCCGCGAATACAAAGTTTCCTCATTGCACTACAAATTATTACCCGGTTTATAAAACCATAGGTGGCCATGCATGAAGTCATGACAACATCAGGAATCAAACAGAAGATTGACAGACTCATCAAAAAGCCGATGTCAGTGTCAATCATTATTTTTTGAACATTTTTTCAAAGTATAGTGGCACTGACACTTGACTTGAAAATAATGAATAATGCTTAAATGTACGTAGTATCTCTGATTAGTTATCAATGTTTTGTTTCATTCGTGATATTGTCATGGCTTCATGGCCACATAATTTTATAAACTGTGTAGATGACGTTGAAACTTTGTTTTCGCGAATGATTTCAAAAAAACCATTGATCAGTAATGTTTGATGCATGATGTTTTTGGAAAGCTAATGAAGTTATCTTTATGTATATAAATATCGGTTGCTATAGCGCTTACGCCTCCCGATGCCAAGTTTCCAGCCTCTTCTGTCCTCTCATTTGCCTGACCTGAGATTGCGTGCAGACTTGCTCTTTCTTTTCCCTCCATCCATGTTTGTCTTGGTCTACCTCTTCTCTTCTTTTCCGCTGGAACCCACTTTAATATTTGTTTTGAAATACGTTCTTTATTGATTCTTTCGACGTTCTCATACTATTTCAGTTGTCGTTTCTGTATTTTCTCCAATATCGTTGTGTTTACCCTCATCATTTCTGTTATGTGTTCGTAACTTATTTTTTCGAGTTTTGACTTGCCAGCAGATCTTCGCCAGAAGCCCATGTTCCGCACCCATATAAGGTTATGCTCAGAAACACGGTACTGTATGGGAAGTGTTTTCATTCGCGAGCGATACTTTTGGACCAGAGGATGGCGTTCACGCACCCGACTACTTGTTTACCTTTCATGATTCGAAGTTCAACCTCATTCTCTGTCCGTCATTGAGGTATATTCTTTGCATGCTATGGTCTCTTTTTTGTCAAATCAAAGAGCCTCCATTTTGTCTTCACCAACCCAAAGGTACTCAGTATTGGTTTTATTTACCGATTGGCTCCATTCTTCATAATGTTTGAAAAGTTTCCGGGTCATGAACTCTGGATGCTCGTTATCCTGAGCGATAACCACTTGTTCGTCTGCAAAATGGAGGGTTTAAAGGGTTGTGTCTTCATTTAATGTTTTACCCATTTCGCTGCAAGCTCTCCTCCAGTTCCTCAGGACTTCGTTTGAATATATCCAAAAGAGTGTGGGGGAGAGGCAACATCCCTGTCTCAGACCTTTTGTAACTGCGAAGGAATCCGACGAAGCAGTTCCTACCTTGATTCTTGATGTTGAGTGTTCATACAGTTGTTGGATAGCATTTATTGTGGTGTTCTTTATGGGGGATTCCAGAATTTATGTATTGGCACAGTATCATAAGCCTTTGTTAGGTCCACGAATAGAAGATGTACTTCCCGGTTTCTTGCTAGTTTTTTTTTTCGTTCAACTGCACCATCGTGAAAATATGGTCAACACACGATCTACCAGCCCGAACGCCAGCCTGCTGCTCAATCTTAAGGGGTACTCCTCCTCTATGGTATTTCCTAATATGTTTTCATACAAATGGCTTAAAGTGTCTGTGACTGATATGCATCTTTAGTTCTCACAAGTATCCCTTGGACCTTTCTTATGTATGGGTGTTATCCAGCTAATTGTTATTGTTTCTCCATTCACTCTCATTCCAAGAACTGTTCACCAGATAGGTGAACAGTTCTTCAAGGTACCTGGTTAGCTTCGCAGCTCCATTTTTAAGCAGCTCTGGATTCAATGGCTTTACTCATCTTGTGCTGCCATACGTCCAGTTGAATCGGTTGAATATTAACTTTATTTGTGGTGTTTGGAGGGGAAGGGGAAGGGATTTGATTAGTTCCACGCCTCTGAGGATCTTGTTTCGCCTATATGCGAGTTTATTTTCCTCAGTTTCTTTTCCCATGTGTCATTTTTATCTTCGTTTATCATTCTTTTTAACTGTATTAGTTGTTTTTTTATATAATATCCTATCATTTACCTTTTTGCTGAACATCCACTGTTTGTACGCTTCTTGGTTTTTATTTCTTTGTTCCTCTAGCATTGTATTCCAGGTAATGTTGCTGTTTTTTGTAGGACTTTGTTTACTTGGTGGTCCAAGAGCCTCATATGCTGCCATGTGTAGAGGCTTTGTTATATGTTTATATAGAACTTTAGTTCCAACTGTAAGATATTCACTTTTCAGTTTTATGTCCAGTCTGGCCTTATACAATTTTCTGGTACTATCATCACATATCCCATTCACGTTGTATCTGGGTTACTCTACTTTTGATCTCCTTTTCCTCCTTTTCAGTTGCGAACTTCGATTTGAACAAGAACTGGATCTCTGTTGCTAGGAGGTAGCAGTGATCTGACCCGCAAATGTGCCATGTGTATTTGTGTATCTTTTATGTTGATAATATCCATTCAAAATTTTCAGCAAATGTGCTACAATTGATACTCCATGTTCTCGAAGGTTAACTGTGGCTAGCCTCTCGTTGGTCGTGTTCCAGTGACTGAGGCATTTTGGTACTTTTTTCGTATCATTATTGAAACGCCCCTGCATGCCCTATTGGACTTGGGACTTTTTTCTTTGGCTTGAATAGTACTGCTATATAAGTATTCATTTGCAGTAGACCTCTTGCGACATCCTCCATTTTCTCTGCTAATCCCTGAACGTTCCAAGTTGCAAATCTGATTTTTTTATTTTATTGCCATGTTCGTTTCGGTTTATATCCGTCCGGCTTCCGAGGACTTGTTTCTGGGTTTTTAGCTGCATAATTTTTTCACGAGTTACGAGTAGCTGGTCCGTTGCCAGTACCCCCATCCTGAAGGGCCAAAATTTGTTATCAAGTTTTTTTCCTCTAGCCTTTGATGGTCCATCATCTTAACTACAAGGCAGCAGCTGTTGCTAGTTTTGGTCCGCCCCGGCTATTTCATTTCACCGGTACCACCCATATCTGAGAGGCATTCCCCTATCCGTCACCTGGAGAGGTGCCCGATTGAGGACTAGCAACCTCACACGGAATGTTATCTATAGGATAGTAATATAATATATAGGGGGTTCCATTTGAAAAAAATGTTTACAGCTCGTGTTTGCAAAAGTTGACCACCCTGTATAATAACAAATAATTTTATTGAAAGTGTATGAGATTATTGTGTTCAAGAATAAGTTATTTTTATTGGTCAGTTGGTTTTTCGATACTTTTTTCGAATCCGCTTGAAAAATCTAGACCCAACAAACCCTTAATCAAAATGATCGTACGAGAATGGAGCAATGATCAGAATTCTTTCATACAGGGTGTTCTATTCAAAAATAGGAATTTGGCAGATCGGCTAATACCATTTTTTTAAAAAAAGAAGAGAACTGAGATTAAATATATTATATTACTCAGATTATGTGACTTTTGATAAAATCTTGTTATGAATGTTCATTTCTCAATACATATCCATTCGTAATACATCAAAATATTGTCTGGCCAAATTCAATTACACGCTGGACTTGAACGTCAACCCAAGTTTGTCTCGCACGTTGGGAAATCGTATGTTGACGAGAAGACGGTCCTTCAGTTCAAATGAAGGATTTATTTCTACTCAATAAAGACTTGTGTACTTTCTATAATAGTATCAAGAACTTTCACCTCACATGAGCACCTCAACAAGAACTACAAATATTATAAGTATAATATCAACAAAGGATAAATAGCATTACGGTTTCAACAATGACCATTTCTCTTATCGCCTTCAACGGCCCCCACACTTTGCAAATGCTTGAACGACAAGTTCTTCAACGGATTGAATGGACAGTCTTTGCAACCACTCGAATATTATTTAGGGCACACATTCTGTACAGTTGAACGATAAATTTAACAACAAGTTGGTTTGATCGTCTCATCAATAAAATCTAGTCGGAGCGAGCACAAACTCTATCCAAACTTTAATATTCGAGGCCTTTGAAGTCAAGTTGAGAAACAGGTCTTGGGATCCGGCCTAGAACCAAAAACTCAACCGCATCGCAAAACTTGCTGGACGACGACAACCCCACATACTGTGCAATTATCTCTTCTTCGAATCAACCTGAGTTGTTCAACTTGATCAAAAGATTGCATAAAGTATGGGCCGTTTCATAGTATGTAGAAGTGGAAGGTTACTCTTGCCAACTTGATTCACTTACTTTTTCAATGCCTTGTTTTTCTTTTATTTGAGTAATTAACTGTCACTATTACATATTTCAGATTTCAATTGCCTCTGTAGAGCCATCATGCACTGACCACTTGAAAAGTTCCAGTAACAGATGTTTACTGCAAACTTCTACTGCATGTGGTTCATTTGAGAAATCCTATTGGTCAGGGACTCGTGGGGTTTCTCTATTGAACATCGATACATTCGCATTTTCAGCAAATACCTTATCAATATTCAGGGTGTTCCAGAATAACTGTCACCACTTATACAGCAAATAGAGAAACCATAAATAAAAAGTTTGAGATGGGAGACTCATGGCAGGAAGTGCCCCGTTTCCTAGATACAGGGCGTACAAGTTTTTCAAAAAAACAATATCTGAATTCATTTTGAAAACTGCTCAACCGATTCTGATAAAATTTTCAGGGTTCAAATACTTAATGGAAGTGTTATGTAGGTACTGATCTCACAAAAGAATTTGTACATTCCCAATAGTCGACTCGACTTGAGAGTAGTGTCATCGTAATCTCTTGTTATCTCTTCTAAGAAAGAAAAATCGCGATGCAATGCACGAGAGCAAGGGATCGTTCAGCATTTTTTACACGTAAATAAATTAACAAAACCTTGCAAATGAAAACACTCCGCGCTTCACCGATGAGGTCACTGCATCCGTCGCGTCACAGCCGGTGTTGGATGAACACTTAAGGGTATCGCCGATCGATAAAAGTTTGTCATTGTTATGTTTTGACAGTTATAGTTTATCCATTATCCATGTCGTTTAACTATAAAATCATTTGTTTTGTGTCCTAAATTTGAATCCCTTTGTCATTTGATAATATTTATTCAGTAGTATAACAATGGGAGTGCGACAGAAAAAGGATAAAAATAATTGAGAAATATTGTTCGAACGGCTAGAAATAGGTATAGACTATATCATACAAACTAACCTTAGTTTTGGTAAACAATCAAAATCCGTAGTAAAATACTCATACAGGGTGTTCTAATTACCATTTTCCACTTATTGGTAATTTTATATGTCCCGATTGGGTTCAACTTCGGATATCACTGTGTATAATTGATAGCCATTCTAACCAACTGGAATTATATGTTATAGTATTGTCTGTGAAAAAAATGGCAGTGCCACGAATTACTATGAACCTATAATTTTTTTTCTTTGCTTGAAATGAATGCGTTATTTGCAAAAAAAATTAAATCGCTATTAAATCCCAAACTATCCTATGGAAAATTACCTTAATTTTTTTAAGTAGAATCAATCTGTGAAATGATATAAAGGGTGTTGTATTTGATTTTGAAAAGTTGAGTCCAGCCAAGAGAAAACTGAGCACTTTGTATATGTCAAATATATATCACAATAGTGTTCCTTTGAAAACAATAAAACTTGTTTTTTTTTTCGTAAATCGCATATCTTCCGAGTCGGGGTGGTAGAGGATCTTATATGGGACACCCTGTACATATTATACTCAGGCCATTAGCATTTCTCTGATGCATTTTAATCAAAAGCTTCGTGGTAAGGTAGCAGACATTTTATATATTGTAACAGACGAATCGAATTTATCTCTTTCAGCTAGAAGAAGATCTTACAAACTTGGCTTCACCGTTAAAACTTTTGTGTAAACTAGATATACGGCACATATTTCATTTTATGGACCACAATAGCGGAAACAAACTTTTCTAGTGTAGCAAAGTTGTTATAGATGTGCAAACGCTATAGTTTTTGAATCATTTAAAATTTGTGATCACCAAACCGGTAGTGTCACAGATGTTTGGGTTATGAAATAGTACCGTATAGGTTCATCGAGATTACTGGTTGTCGACCCAATACTATGGGATGTTCATTTAAAAACTATTCGATCCTTAGAACATAGAACCCACTTGAACTAGCGTACACCCTAGATTCCAGGCAAATTGTTTGTCACCATAATAAACATGTTAGTATTTATTTCCCGTCCATTCAATTCGTCCAACGTTTGTTCAACGTTGCCTTTTTGCAAATAAAAAGCACTTGGAATTTTCACTTTTTATCAAAAGGAATTTATTATATGTTTCAATATGGTTGGTGTTATAGGACAGTTATAATTTACTGATTATTGTTCACATGAATCAGCTGTTCGGCCTTGAAAAATATTGAATTTTGAACAAGTCGACAACACTGTTCCATGGAAGCTACAGACTGGTGATTGGTTGGTGGATGATTGGTTAAAACGATTATCAGCTGTGATTGGTTGATCTCAAATGGGCATTTGTGTCGTGTTGCCAGATGTATTTCGTTGCACCGTGTCTACATAAGTAACTAAGGTCCATGGAAAAATATGGGTCTCATTGAAAATGTTTTATTATCACTAGTGATCTAGAAATGTACATATTATATAATTGGTAACTACCGGAGATGCACTTATAGAGTATAGAGTATTTTTAATTAGAATAAAAATACCTTGAATACCAGGAAGCTACTTATTAAATTAGCAGTTCTAGGCCAAGCGACAGGGGGTTTCTATATGCAAAAGGTCGAACAGAAATGAAATTTTGTGAGATGGTAGAGATAGGTCCCCTGATGGAACATCTAAGTTTGCGACCTCGCGGGGGTGCCGCTCGAGGGTTGGGGGGATGGAAACTCTTTTTCGCGGCGCTTGGAGGAAAATAGCACCGTTGGAGTAGGTGCTATAAAAAAAGTTCAAATAAAATATGTAGAAAATAAAATCACGCACAACTTTGGTTTCATGCATTTTTTCGCTCCGACCAATATTTTTTGCTCTACGGCGCGCCAAACGTGGGGGGTACTTTGCAAATTTTAACAAAATCAGACTTTAATCGCAGATTGAAACAAATATGGCTACCAAACAATTCTGGAAATTTTTTTTTCTGTATGTTTAAGGTTTTCTGATTAAACTGATGCTTGATTTGTTGCATTTGACGTCATATTATAAAAGATATGATTTTTTGAATTGCGCCCTCACATACTTGGATATGGGCATTTTTTCATCTATCATGATCTACAGTCGATATTTTCCTAGTATTGCTGATCTACAATAACTTTTTTCATTTTAGTGCAAACATAATACAACAAAATATTATTTTCAACTCGTTTCCACACCACCCTTGAGGTAGAGCTGATCGGCACGTTTTTTCTAATGTGGTATCCCCAAGAGGCCTCGATATCGGAGTTTTCCATTAAATTGAGTCCTCATCGTCCTCTGTTGGATCGGAAATGTTTCCTGCATCTTCTGCGATGTCTTGCCCCAGAAAATTTGGTAACTAATGTTTTCGCAGGACGTCCGATTACAGTATAAACACAAAACCGAACATTTCAATCCTGCTTTACGGCCACCACAAGCAGGACCACAACCTTTCTGACATCTACAGGAGATAGTCTTAAGCAGAACCTCTGGAGCTGGTTCCTTTGAGATGCGTATAGCGTCTAGTCCTGTTGCGGTTTTTCGCCATCCATGATCTTCTGGATTTTTGTGGACTCCCCGCCAGTTTTGAACTTGACAATAGGTTCGTGAGGAATGATGATAGCACGCATCGGATATTCGTGGCAGTGACGCAAGATTAAAGGAGTTTTTGGAGACAGCCCGTACAAAGTTGGTATAATGTATACATGTAATTCAGTAACCATGGAAGCATGAAAGCGTCCCATCGTGCTTTTTGCATACGCGCTTATTATCGCAATGGTGCGAATGGAAGCGAACTTTTACTTAAACGGGCACGTAAACAAACAAAACTGCCGCTACTGGTCCGACGCAAATCCAAGAAAGAAGCATGAACTATATGTATAAAGTACAATAGGTATACAGTGCGGCTCTAAAAGGTCCTCCCCTTTTTTTTAATGTGTGCATCAAAAATTTTGAAACTTGGCATACTTTAATTGCTGTCAAAATACAACTTTTTGATGTTGCTGACGTACTTTTAGTATTCAAGATGGCAGCTGGGCGCCATTTTGAAATATTTTTTTAAATGAAAAGAGGGGTCGTGTGACACATCATTCGAAAGGTCTTATCGAGCAGATCATTGTGTGGAAATTTCATAGGATTAAATGCATCCGTGCGGATATAACAGCCTGCCAAACTTTTAGTTTTTAAAAATGTCGTTTACTTTAAGTTTCAATTTTCTAACGAGCTGACACATCAGATTTTGGAAAAATGATGGTGAACCTGAGCAAAACAGTACAGGTTAACAAATAGGAATGCAGATACAAAGCGGATAAAGAATTTCAAGATGATAAAAAAAATTTGGAACGCATTTGTTAGCATTATAATTAGTGATGTTAACAGAAAAAAAACGTTTTGTTTCCAACATGTTTTTTAAAAAAAAACACTTTTTCTCGAAAATATTGTTTTTTTTCAAAATCATGGGTTTTCCTCAAATGCTCCTAAAAAGGCAAATTTCATAAGTAGCTACAATGCAAACATCAACGTACCTTATTTATTTAAATGAAACTTTATTAATGTACTTACTGGCACCTTACCGGATAATAATTCAAGATTATGAATGTCAAAAGTGTTTAAGCGAACTGTTACTAAACAATCCTATTTTTTCAAGATTTCTTCAAAACTGGGTAATTTTTGCCAAGTTTAAAATTTTATAGCTATACCTACTATGATGTGTTCAATAATTATTGTGACATTTTCATTTTCAAGGAGTAAATAAATTTTGTCCCTCTTTCGGATGGTGCTAGCACTGCTAGCCATTTTTATCAAAAATTACAAATACAAAAGTCTCTTTTTTAACCTTCATTTTTAATGTGTCACGTCAAAACGCCGGAACCTGAAAACAGATAAATGGATCGAGTTTTTATATGCACCAATATTTCTTTGATAACTGATGCGGATCAAAGTTCCATCAAATCTTAGGAATGTGCAATTTATCTGACCATGAGTGTAACTTAGTCTTTTGCACTCATTGGGCATTGGCTAGTTTTGAGTCGCACTCTAGATGTCGACACTTGTCTTCATAATTATTGATTTTTTATTTATTTTTTTATATAAATTGAAGAAACCAACCCATTATCGTTGTTATAATGTTCTCCTATGATTTGAAAAAAAACAATGACTTGATTTGTTTCAGCAAAAAAAAACATGTTTTTTTCAAACATTTTTTTTTCCAATTTGAAAAAAACCGTTTGTTTACACCACTAATTATAATACTAGAATCTAAATTAGGATGGAGATACAGTTTCCACACTACCTCGCCACAGCACTAAAGTTTACCCAAATGTGAAAATCTTGAAACGATATGAGTCAGTTGTTTGATTATTGTGTTGATTAGGAAGTCTTACAAAAATGCCTAATTCGCATCCCCTCGCAGAAAAAATTGAAGCAATTTTTATTCATTGCGGAAATCGTGATTTCCATGAGACGGAAAAAATCTTCAATGAGCACTTCCCGGACCGTCCGATATGCAGGAAATATCTTCGCGAATTAGTGCGGAAATTTATCGAGACTTGTAGTGTTCAGAGCTTGAAGAATCAAGGGCGGCCATCTATTTCGGAAGATAAACAAATTGCAATCATTGGTGAGATGGTGGTAAATCCTGAACAGTCGACTTCTCAGGTTGCAGACATCTGTGATACTTCGTCTGCTTCTGTAAAACGATTGCTGAAAAAACAGAAATTTCATCCTTATAAATTTCAAATGGTGCACCAGTTGACTGAAGATGATCCTGACAGACGTGTGGAATTTTGCGAAATTATGACCGATATAACAGGCCGAGAACCAAGATGCGTTCAAAATATTTGTTTTAGTGCCTAGTGTACTTTCTTTTCAAATGGCCGTGTACACAGGCAAAATGTTCGTTATTGGAGTGACGTGAATCCGCATGTTTTTAGGGAAACCCACACGCAATATCCCGAAAAGGTTAACGTATGGGCTGGCATATTGGGAAACCATATTGTTGGTCCTGTTTTCATTCATGAGAATTTGACAGGGGACCGGTATTTGAACTAAGTAGTTAAAGCTAAGGCAATTCTGCCTCATTTCCCAAAAATTCCGATAGGTGGCGCCGCGATCACGAAATGTAATTTTTTTATCTTCCCATGTCTTATCACACAGACTTCCGTTCATATATGTGTTATCTTTGTTAAGTATACGAGGTGTGCGAAAAAAGTGTGCGGAATGTGGAGATTTGAAGGTATGACGTCATGGCGTTTGTTTGTGGTGTGTGGAACCAAAGTATGTGGCGCGCAATGTATAGAATTTAAAAATGTGCATTTTTGAATGTGGAATTGCTTGAATTTGGTTGAAAAAGAAGACTGAGAATAATTGCGATTACCCTCGTATATTTGTGCAATAAATTGTCACGAGCTTTCGACTGATAAGATGTAATTGCATTGTTGTCACTGTTTATAGTAAGATGGAAATATAGATTGAATAGCATATGTATGTGGTAGTAGATTCTTGAAAATAAATGAGTCAACGCTGCAACCCGTGAGCTGTGTGTGTGTGTGTGTGTGAATTCGATATGTAGCGGAAATTATGCAATTATCGACAACGTCCTGCTAAAAGGAAATGGTGACTCATGTTATTGCGGTTGGTATGATATCAAACAATATGCCCAGTGCAGGATGTGATTTTCTAATTATTAACATAGGAGATTGTGGTCTAGAGATTCATTTGTGATCGAGACATCAGACAGTTGGTTTATTCAACCTATCGTTCCAAATAACCAACATCAAATTGATAAGCTAGTTGAAATTAGTACTCTTTCATTTTTATCATCTGCTGCATTGGTAAGTCAACCCACCCGCCCCATTCAAGTGGTGTTTTGAAATATCAATTTTTGATTTCAATTTTCAATTTCAATTTCAATTTATTTCATTAAATTAAAAAGTACAAGCAATTTTTAAAATAAAATTAACAATGGTTAGATTAAATCTACTATGTTGTTCCAACTCCTAGATGAATTAACATCTGTATGAGTTAAGTGAACGAAAACAAAATGATAATTAACCATTTTCCCTTCTCGTGTGCCGTTCAAAGAAAAACTAAAATCAAAATACAATTTTTCACCATAAAAAATAGTTCAAATCATGAGTTTTTTTGTAGAAATTGCCTCTGTGAGTAGTGTCATTGTGACAAAGTTCAAAGAGGCATACCCCAAGTTATGTGCCGTCAAAAAAGATGAGCAAAAGCGGTGGCTGTTGAAAATAAATAGAAGCATCCAGCAATTCCAGAAGGCGATGGCTGCACCAATATCTATTGAGTCCAGAAAAAGTTTGGTGACCAATTTGGTTCATTTGAAGAGGTTTCGGATGATTCTCAAGTCACGAATCTCCAAGACGCATGTGGGTGAAGGAATGGAACCTGATCTTACCAGACGGGTGGGTCAAGTGGGAAGACTTGAAAACATCCTTTGAGTCTCGCATAAGAACTGGGGTCATTATCAATCGAACACACTTGAATCTAGGGGATATTTTAGTGATTCATTTTTCCTATTTAAAGTAAGAATCAACAAAATTTTGAAAGAGTTCAGTGCCATAAAAGTGAATGCAACTTTTTGCGGTCAATTCGTTTTTAGCAAAGATAACGTTGAACAACTCGAATATAAATATTTTCCCACAAAAAATCAAGTTTTGGATATGGGGACAAATTTGATTGAGTGGTTTGACAATTTTATCAGCAAGCCAATTTTACAAAAGTGGGTGGGCATTAAGAAGAATTATCAGTTTAGACATTTGTATTGATAAACATAGCTTTGGGGTGGGTGCTTCATCCTATATTCCTTTGCCCAGTCAATTTCAAAGAAAAAAGCATGTATTAACATTAAAAATGATGATAACGCATGTTTTTATTGGTGTATAGTCGCTGCTTTGTACCCTATCAGAAAAAATTCAGAAAGAGTCGAATCATATCCACATTACACCCGCATCCTTAATACAGAGGGTTTGGATTTTCCAATGACAGTCAACAAAATTCATAAATTCGAAAAATTAAATAATATAAGTGTAAATGTTTATATAATGGAAATGGTTCAAAATAAAAAGAACGAATTCTTTAGCGTTCAACCATGTCGATTGACGAACAATAAGTTGGAAAATCATGTCAATGTAATAATTATTCAAAACAAATATTTTCCAAAAATTGATGATTTTGAACCATTGCCAAATATTGAAAATGAGATCGAGATTTCATATCATTATTGTTTGATAAAGGATCTGTCCAGGTTAGTGAGATCACAAATTATTAAAAATGGACACAAACTATTTATTTGTGATAGATGTTTGAACTATTTCCAGTCTCAGGAACGGTTGAGTGAACATTCAAGTGTGTGTGAAACAGAAAATGCTTCAAAGATTTCATTTCCCAAATATGATCACGTTTCATTCAGAAATCAAATTTATAAACAAAAAGCGCCATTCATCATATATGGGGATTTCTAATCAATTTTGAAGAAAATTCCTGATGAGTTAACACATTTGAAAACGGTCAATTTCCAAGAGCATATTCCATTCAGCATTGGATTTGTATTCAAGTGTTTCTATGACGACTCGCTAACCTTTCACAAAAGCTACCGCGGCGAAGATTGTTAAGATTGGTTTGGGGATCAACTTAAAAATATTGTGAAATTTGTTGAAGATAAGTTGTCTAAAGTTGTTTCCATGTCAGAAGTGTTGGACAAGAGTGTAGCAAAAGAGTGTCACATTTGCGAAAAACCGTTTATTGATACAGATCAGATTGTTGTTGATCATGATCATTTTACAGGTGATGTCCGAGGATTTGCTCACTCAAACTGTAATTCAAATTTCAAGAAACAATTCATTGTTCCCATTGTATTTCACAATCTCTCAGGTAAAGATTCCCATTTCATCTTAAAAGCCATAGGAAGGGTGGAAAAATTCAGTATTCTTCCAATAAATAAAGAAAAATACATTTCTTTCACTCAGTTTGATGATGAAACTAGTATAAAATTTAGATATATCGATTCACTACGATTTTTAAATTTATCTTTGAGTTCATTAGCATCTACATTGAAATTGGGTGATTTGATAAATCTAAAGAGGGAATTTGCTTCATGTAATTCAAACCAATTCGAATTATTAACTCGTGAGGGGGTCTTTTGCTATGATTATGTTGATAACATGGCTAAATTGAAGGAAACAAGTTTACCACCCAAAGAAATGTTCCATTCAAAATTATATGATGAAAATATTAGTGATGAGGAGTATTTACATGCCCAAAAAGTATGGGATGAATTATTCAATATTCAGAATTTGGGTCAATACAGCGATCTGTATTTGAAAACAGATGTGTTGTTGTTGAGCGATGTCTTTGAAAACTTCAGAATCAATTCACATAACATTTATGGTTTGGATCCAGCGTGGTATTTCACTCTACCAGGTTACACTTGGGATTGCATGCTGAAATACACGAAATGTGAGTTGAGGCTGTTGAAAGACATCGACCAAATTATGTTTATTGAAACGGGGTTGAGAGGAGGAATTTCAATGTGCTCAAATCGGTATGCTGAAGCAAATAATAAATACATGGCTGAATATGATGAATCCAAGCCATCAAAATTCCTGCTCTACCTTGATGTGAATAATCTTTATGAGTGGGCCATGATTCAACATCTACCATACGATGGATTCGAGTGGGTTGATCCTGTTGATTTCCCAAATTTTGATGTTACTTTAATCGACGATGATGCTCCAGAGGGCTATATTTTGGAGGTGAATTTGGAGTACCCCAAATCGCTTCATGACCTGCATAGTGATTTTCCATTCTGTCCTGAACATATGGCACCTCCAAATTTCAAATTTCCAAAATTATTAACAACTCTTTACAACAAAACAAAATACGTTATCCATTACCGCAATTTAAAGCAAGCTGTGAGCAATGGTATCAAAATTACAAAAATACATAGAAATTTAGAATTCAAGCAATGTCCTTGGTTAAAGTCACACATCGGTATGTGTTTACATCGGTATGTGTATTTTGGACATCTCAGAAATTGCAATGTATGATTTTCATTATAGTTTCATGCTTGAAAAATCTTTTTCTGAAAAACCTAAGCTTCTGTATACAGACACGGATAGTTTCATCTATGAAATCAAGTGTTATGATGTGTATGATGGACTCATCAAAAAAGATCTTTCAAAATTTGACACCAGCGATTACCCTTCAGATAACGTTTATCAGATTCCATTGGTAAATAAAAAAGTTTTGGGGCAAATGAAGGATGAAGCAAATGGTAAAATCATGACACATTTTGTGGGATTGAGGTCAAAAATGTACTCATTTAAAATTCAACGTGGGTCTGTGTGATAAGACATGGAGAGATAAAAAAAATACATTTCGTGATCGCGGCGCCACCTATCGGAATTTTTTGGAAATGAGGCAGAATTGGCTTAGCTATAACTACTGAACTTGTTAGAGACTACAATAGAGCCTTTGATTGTACAAATACGTCAGAATAATCCCAACGAATTTGGCATGGCACCAATTTTTTAACAGGATGGTGCGCCTCCTCATTTCAGCAGAAATGTAAGGCAGTATTTGGACATAACTCACCCCAATCGTTGGATTGGTCGTCGAGGTCCCACCGAATGGCCTGCCAGGTCGCCCGATTTAACACCATTTTTTATGGGGATATTCAAAACAGAAAGTATATGCAACACATCTAGACTCTCTTTCAGATTTACAGCAAAGAATTACTGCTTTTTTATGTCAAAATATTATTGTCGATACTTTCGAAAAAGTCCGTCAGGAGTTCTCAGACAGATAATTTCATTGTTTGGGGGTCAACGAAGGACATTTTCAACATTTTTTACATTAAAAATTGAAGTATGCCTTCTTTGTTCTTATTTTACGAATTTCTTTATCTTGTTAGTTTGACAGTCGGTCATATCCGCACGAATGCGTTCAATACCAAATTTTCACACGATAATATACTCGATAAGACCTTTCGAATGATGTGTCAGACGACCCCCCTTTCTATTTAAAAAAATGTTTCAAAATGGCGCCCAGCCGCCATCTTGAATACCAAAAGTACGTCAGTAACATCAAAAAGTAGTATTTCGACAGCAATTAAAGTATGCCAAGTTTCAAAATTTTTGGTGCACACATTAAAAAAAAAGGGAAGGGGACCTTTTATAGCCGCACTGTATATATACTATGTACTATAGGTACACTTTATTCTTTAATCGGAATCATGATCACAAATAACATTTCCTACTGAAAACAACACATTTAGGCATGTTAGGTCCTCAGATTTCAGTACCGGAATCCGGTACCGACAAGTACCTGTTCGACAACCGTTATACCGTTTGTACCTGATCACCGGTCGCACCAGATAGGTACCTGTAGGACCGGACAACCGTTTGTACCTGAATACCTGTACGAATACCGATTGTACCTGAATACCGTAGAGTCTGAATATCGGCGTTACTTGTAGGGATACCGTTTTACCTAATTACCGAAAGTATCGGATAAGCCAAATCAGGCATCCGAATACTGGTTGTTTCGAAATAATACTGGATTATTGAACCAGAATTTACTCGGGAATTTCAAATGAACCAGAATATCGGATATACCAAAATAATAACGGTTGGTTAATCGATCAATTTTGAGTAAGAGCATATAAGAGCAGTGAGGCAGTGAGCGATATGAGCGTTCGGTTTCGTCTGTTTTCTTTTTGAAGATGATGGATTCTGATTTTGAACATTTTTTGAAAAATGTCTTGAATTGTTGCAGAAGGACTGCATTCTATCCGCCGGAAAACATTGTGAACCACGAACTTATGCGGATATAATCACACTCACATATCAAAATCAAAGGTACTGGATGATCACTACGAAAAAGTCATAGCTCGGCTCCTCAAACACTATGGAGTTTGGAGGGATAGACTAGAAACAAGCCACAAAACAGAAAACATAAACAATATTTCACTTTATCGACGCTGCAACGGAACTCCGAATCCTTTTTCCACGTCACTGTCAATGCTTATGACTCATGGCTGCGTATTCCTGAAAGTGCTTCCACATTTCCCGATACAATGTATTCGTATTCTTGAAAGGTGGGGAACATGAAGGAGAATCAAGTCTCTGGGAACACTGTTGCCGGTTGGTGCAGACAATCAAAACGCATTGAATTTTGACAGATCTAGTGCTTATCATACCCATGCACTCTTTTGTATTCCTCAGAATATGTTTTTGTAAATTGGTATACGAAATAATGATCTTTTTTGATCGGAAAAGTGGATTATGCAGTGATTTTTAATAAAATGAAAGAAAAAAAAACATGAAAATGAAGTGTTGTTTGGATTATTGATTTTCACAATTTTTTTTTAAAGATATGTCAATAAACACATTAGAAATAATTGTAATCAGATTATTCATTACATAAACGAATAAGTCAAGAACAGTTTTCGAAACTTGAAAAAATTATGAAAAACATCTAATCCGGATTTCACCGTAGATAAATATAGTTGGATATTGGTTATTTGGAAGTGGTTTTCAATTTGAATCAATTTTAGTATTCTTCTCAATAACAGTTTAATCACAAATAATAATAATAATCTTTATTAAGCATAAAAGGCTTTACAACTTCAACTTAATCCAATATCCATATGTCGTGATACAATAGTATGTATGTACAATAAAATTGATATGTTAAAAGTTAAAAATTTAAAAATGTGGAGAAAACACTAAAGATTGAAAAAAATATGTGTTCAAAATAGTATGAGGGACAGAGAGCACAACATGTTAAAAATTTGACACTACATGTTTCCTAAGAAGTCTTCTAAAATTGTTTACAGTATCACAGCTTTTTATTCGATCAGGTAACTTATTGAACTCTTTTAAACCGCCACAAAAAATGGAGTTGAGCATTTGATTGCTGTTGACCTTTCTATTCAATATAAAATTATCTATATTCCTAGTGCCATATTCATGAATATCACCAACGGACTTTACCTTGTCCATTATGTATGTTGGCAATAGTTCCAGTTTTATCTTGAATATAAAAACGCAGATGTTAAACATAATTTTTTGTTTTACAGTTAATATATGAACACATCAAGCATCACTTTTATTGACGTATATCTATTATATTTTAGCCCATTGCCCTATTTTGAATTTTTTGCAATTGGTCAATCTTGTATTTTGGAAGGTACAATAGCAATGTCGAACAAAACTTCAAATGTGGTGCCGCCATAACATGGTATGATCTAATTTCTGTTGTTATCCTATTCTACCAGAAAATGAACCTCTTGAGAAAATTTCCGCATTACAAAATCGGCATGCGGGATAAAACTTAGATGAGCATCAAATATTGTTCCCAGGTATTTGATTTCTCCAACTTTTTCCAACGTACCGTCATTGATCCTAACATTTATATTGTTCAAATTACCACCACTTGGTTTGTGTTTTTTTTTTCAAATATACAACATTTTGACTTTAATACATTCAAACTTAACCTATTGTCACAGAGCCATTTATACATTTTGTTTAAATCATGGATCAAATCAGCTACCATTTGTTCGATGTCTATACCGATCACATACAACATGGTTTCATCGGCAAATAATATAATTTCACTTTCATCCGTGTTTGTGATAATATCATTTATGTACAGTTAGAATAATATCGGGCCCAAGACGGTTCCTTGTGGCACACCATATTTTACATCAATGAGCGGGGAAACAGAATTTTTTAATTTTACGCATTGGGCTCTATAAGTTAAATGGGAAGTGAACCATTTCAGAACAGTCTGAGTGACACCATATTTTGCATTTTTTGTAGTAGGATATTTCGATCAATAGTCTCGTAGGCTCGTTTAAAGTCTAAAAAAACAGTCAGCACATAGTCACCACAGTCCAATGATTTGAGGAACTCATCACATACATTTACGACAACACTTTCACATGAATGATTCCGCAAGAAGACGGATTGGTTAGGAACAATTTATAGCCACCTTTTTGTCAAAGGCCACTAATACTTACGGCAGTCAATTAATGGAGAACTGGGTTCATGGGTTCTTTCGTGCATTCCAAACAAATCAGGGCGCCACTTCATTAACTGTGACTCAATGAAGAAAATACAAAATGTTATGGAGACTCTCAAACTGTGCTTGGGGAAATCAACCAATAAAAATACTTATGTTAAACAAAAACGTTTATTTGGGAAACCAAGTTTTGGAGAAGGGCTTGAATGTTTACAAAAATTGAGTGTGTCGTTGGTTTATCTTATGAACTAATAATATTTATAGACCAGATATTGATCTAATTAAGTCGAGAATTAGGTATTTAGTTACATTTCAAAATAAAATTAGAAAAGTTGAAAGGTATGAAAGAAGAAATTAGCTTAATGAGTTGACGAAAGAATTATCGAGCTGAAACAGTACCTTTAGGAATACAAAATACTCAATTTAAAACGTTACAAAAAAAACTGTAGTGTAAGGCAATAAACGCATACCTCGAAATATTAATAATAATTAAAAGCGCCGGGGAAAATTCATGAATCTTCAGCCGCAAACACCCAAGTTGGGTAAACGAGAATTAATCGTTAGGCCTTTGCCCTACAGTTGTACATAACGATAAATCAGTAGTTTAAAATAAATCGAGAATATAATTAATTTTGAGAATATTAAATCAATCAAATATGTATGAAAATTAAAGTTGGATAAACTCACTGCATCGTTACACCTCTTGTACTGGTACTCATCAAGCAATGAAACAACAGGTAGGGGTGTCAGTCATACTCAGCTATCAAGTGGGCAAAATTCCAGCTGTGCTTGATGAAGCTTATTTCCAAGGGTGCCACAGATGAATGATGGTGACAGATCCAACGAAACGTGAGAATAATATCTCCCGGAAAAACTCTGTTAAGTGAAATGGCACTTTCAGACTCAATCAAATTAATTTTTAAATACCTTACCTCTATGAGCCATAGAGAGTTCCTTAAAATTAGATAGTTGAAAATAGAGACCACATAGCGTCGGTCTTATTTTAATCCAACAACGTGACTTTAAGTAAAAAAAACCACACAAAAAAAGGTATCTGGGATGGAGAACAATGGTTCAGCACAAGTCCCAAGGTTACAAAGAAATCCAACTCACCAAGACTCCCCCAACAAGGTCTCCATAGCCCTTAAGGCCTAATCATAATAAATGAAACAATAAATTTGATAATGCATCGCCGCCATAATAACGGCCTGATCGACAACAGGTGCAAATAGTCCCCAGCTGGTTACCAGTCAGAGGTCGGATTCGGAAAAGAAAGAATCGGAAGGATCGTACCAGATCGTACTAATATCTCCTCTTAGAAATGGGAATCAAATGTCAACCAAGAGACCAAGTACCAACTTAAGAACAGGAAATATTTATGCTGAACAAACAGAAGAATATGCCTTTCGCTCTGCAACCTTGTTACTCCGAACAACTCCAGGGAAATATGGCAACATGTAGACGTAGAGATCAGCCAAGTTGAATCACTAACCTCACTTTAGAAACCAAAACAACATAGCAATGAACGAGCACAAAAGTTCTGTTAATTAGTCAATTAGACCTTCAAATTCACAGAAGACATCAAGAGACATTCGTTCCATGCTCGGCCGTAACTATGAGGTAGGTATTCTAGATTGGATAATTATTTATGTGATGTGATTCAGTTTCGACTTAGCAAAAAGATCAAATGTATGGTTTCTTTGCAGCCAGTGCCGGAAAACAGGAAGAAAGAAGTTAATTAAGATGCCTATGATCAATATGAAAAGTGATTGATGACCAGTGACTACATGGCAATTGTCTTTAAAGTTAATATGATTAAAGAAGGTTTTATGATAAATGAGCTGTATTTAATTTCACTGGATTGAACTAAGGTAAGCAGAGCAAAAAGTGGCAAAAGACAAAACAAAACAGTAGCATTATTTCCAAAATGCTACAAATTATTTGGTGTTTATCACAGAATTCCAAGAGTTGAGTTCTGGCAGACATCTCCAAGATCTTCCCGAAGACTGGAGCAGTATTGGCCGGAAGTCGCAATGTTTTCTCGAGTTGGTAATTTTTGGTACCGTTGTGATAGTCGAGATTCTCCAAAACTGTGGGAAAACTCCTCTGGATAGAGACGTGTTTATTACATCTTGAAGTCTATTTCCAATTTCATCACAAGCATAACGCAGGATTTGTGTAAAGATCCCTGGTTCACCGCCCCCGACCGGTTTCAAACTTCGCAAGTATTCCTTCATCTCTGCCATGGTGGCGGAGCTGGAGTTGGAAAACTCTGCAGCTGGTTCTGTGGATGGTAGAGCCATGTCACTTGTTGAAATACTTCCAATAGCCCCTTTTTGATATTATAGCCTTTAGTTTTGATGACCTGAGGATGGGGTGCAAAGTAAAGACCCCGAAACTGGTAGTCACGTAATAAATATTTGAATAAACAGTAGGAATTTGTGAGATTGAAGACTTTTTTCCACATCATTTTTTCAAAAATGAACTCACATCAGTAATCATTTCTTTACTTCCAACAATGTTCTGGATACTATCAACAAAGTACTGGTTGAATCTTGTTGCAATTTTTAGCTCGTCTGTAACAGTTTCGGTTTCAAATGTTATTTCATCAGGTGATAGGGAATTCTTTTTGGGCAATAATGTTTTAAGGTGCTTCCACAGAATTTTTGGATTGTCCTTATTGTCATCTATCACTGTTTGATAGTATCTATATTTTTCGACATTGATTCTTGACACCACCATATTTCTCAGCATTTGAAAGCGATTCCATGAGTCAGAGTTTTTCATGAATGAAGCTTTCTCATAAAACACATCTCTTTCTTTTATCATGTCTCTTATTTCCCGTGTGATGTATTTTTTGCATCTATATTCAGACTTGAGAAGTATGATATGTATTGGACACATAATATTCAAAATATTTGAGATACTGGTAACAAAACATTTAGCTAAAATATCTACATCGGACAAATCGCTGTTCCACATGGACTGTATCAGTTGTGTTTTTAACGCTTTAGCATCGTATCGGCGTAACGATCTTTGGTACGTTATCAGATTGTTTTTCAATATTTGACTTTAGAGTGACTGATAGTATGGAATGATCGCTAATCTTGAGGGTATGATGCACTTGGTGTAGATTATTCTTGTTGATTGTGATTATGTAGTCTATCAACGTCTCGCTATTGGGGCATATTCTAGTGGGAAAATTTACATGTTGATGCATTTCGCTTGCATACACACTATTTAAATTTTGAGTCCATGAAAAGAACCTTTCAAAATATCAAAATTGAAATCGCCCACCATAATATTGATACCTTCGAACTCACCAAGACTGTCCAACTGTTCCGAAAAGTAGTCCACAAATGCGGCATCATTCGTCTTGGGTGGATGATACAGGACACCACACTGATAGTCTATTGATGACATTGTTAACTGTCCCAACGATAGAGTAAAGTAGGTTTTATCATATAGGATATGAAAAATATCAATATCAATATGCGTCACAGGTTAGGGGTGTAAATAGCGCACATTCTGAAAATATTTGGAAACATACAGGGTGGGTCACAAAAGTATGGCGTGTAAAAGTATGATGTTTTTAAATAGAATGCCCTGTTTTTGATTTCATTTCTGGATTCTATGTGTCACTATGAACATTTTTTGTTTTATAATATATGGGTCTAAATTTGATAGTTTTTGAATTATTCGAATTTAACGAAAAAATTTTGCATTTTAATGATATTGAAAAATGATTGTTTTCTCCGTTATTTAAGATATTACACTCTTGAGATTTGGTAGGGATAAGGACTAGTGTCATATCAATGCTTGAACCGGAGATATTCGCTATTTGTTATACAGGGTGTTTTTTACTATAGTCCAAACTTTCCGATTTTCAAAATAAAAAAAATCATTTTTTTCAAATGATACACCCCTTTAATTATTACGGTAGTGGATTGAGTATTTGAGAACCTATCATTTTTGCAAATAATGTCCTATACCTATCTTTCATGGTTATCGAGAAATTCCGAATTTTCTAAATCGCTACCTTGTGTTTTGCAATAAAACGATAAACTATGCCAAGTTTCAAGTTATTATCCAAAGGTAATACTAATATTCAAATTGTTAATCGATATTTTGTCTTAATATATGTTCAAAAAGGTGACCGAACGATTTGGAAAATTCGAATTTTCTCGATAACTATTGAAGATAGGTAAAGGACATTATAAGCAAAAATGATAGGTTTTCAAATACTTAATCCACTATAGTAATAATAAAAGGGGTGTACCATTTAAAAAAAAAGAAATTTTTTATTTTGAAAATCGAAAAATTTGGACCATTATAAAAAACACCCTGTATAAACAATAGCGAATATTTTCTGTGGAAGCTTTGATATGACTCTAGTCCTTATCCCCACTAAATCTCAAGAGTGTAATGTCTTAAATAAGGGAGAAAACAGTCATTTTCCAATATCATGAAAATGCAAAATCTTCCGTTAATTTCGAATAATTCTAAAACTATCAAATTTAGACCCATATATTATAATAGAACAAAAAATGTTTGTAGTGACACATAGAATCCAGAAATAAAATCAAATACAGGGCATTCCATTTAAAAAAATCATACTTTTTCGTGCCATACTTTGTGACGCACCCTGTATGTTTCCAAATATTTTCAGAATGTGCGCTATTTACATCCCTAACCTGTGACGCATATTGATATTGATATTTTTCATATCCTATATGATAAAACCTACTTTACTCTATCGTTGGGACACCCTGTACAGACAACAACCACACATAATTCTTCACACACACTGACTGCTTCAATCGGATACCTTTCTTAACAAGGAACATCACTCCTCCAGTTCTTTTATTCGTTGTTACACATTGGGCTAGTTTGTAACCTTCGATATGAAGCTCAACCATCTTCACATCCTCTGATACATGTGTTTCGGACAATAACACCAACACTGGTTGCCAATCTTTGACATGTACTCCGATGATAACCTTGTTGTTCAGGTAGCCTTGGCAATTGAAATAGACCAGTCGAGAATTCATCACAGTTTTTCCAGTCATTATCCAATTGCTATCCCGTGTACCTACTTGTCTTTTTGTGTTTTTTCTACTCTCTGATATGAATTATTAGATTTGCCCATATCCCACACCATGTGATCAAAATCCAGCTTCAATCCGAATTTTTGGTTGGCATCAGAATGATAAAAACACTTGATGACATCACTCGTACATTTAGACAAGTCATGATCCACACTACATTTCGGACACATTGTTTCTCCCTCACATCCTTTAGCAACATGTCCGACGACAACACTTATCACATTGAAATCATTGAAAATCATGCAGCGAGATCACTCAATATTCAAATAAAGTGAAGCTCGTGAGCAAAATTCATATTTTTTTAAAAACTTCGTAAACGACTGAGAAAAATTAATATGTGCTGGTTGCTGGTTCCAGAACTTTTTATAAAACCAATAATAAAAATGTCTTTCATATGGTGCAAATAACTTAGCTAGACACACTGTCTATCAATTAGCTATGTATTTTGATCAAGGAGAATAGATTGAGATTGATGCAAATGAGAATTCTCAACTTTTTAGGTCTTCGTGGAAATTTCGCTAAACTCCGCCCCTTTCTCTCGCCTGTTCTACTCCTCACCCGTCAGAAAATGCGTATGCGTTGGGTAAACTACCCAATTGTTGGCACTCCGCCAATCATTGGCAATCATGCCGTTTTATTCAAATTACTAAGATCGTATCGCATATTCCTACCTATATTTCAATGCATTTTAGGAAATATGGCATCACGTGTCAAGTGTAAATCCCATTTATAAGCGTGTCAAAGTTTGTTTTCCCCCTGCTACAGGAGAAGACGCATTCCCTGTCTGCTCATGGTCAAAATCTTACGATATTCACAAGAAAGTGCTCTGTTGCTCAGTGAGAAACAAAATGTGAGTTTATTGTCTGTTGCATATATTTGGATTTAGCTGCCACGTAGAACTGTTTCACGTGTGAAATTTGATAATTTTATTCATTTTCCGCAAATATTTCATAAATTAATCAAAGTGCCAATAATTGGCACAGAATACATACAAGTTTAGTGATTGGCACTAGTGCCAATAACTCAGTTTGGCGGTTCAAATTCAAATTAATCATCGGCTTCTCTCTTTCCCGAACTGTATACCATGCCGAAAGTGAAAAAGTCTTATCCATACATAAAGAAATACACTGAGGTGTCTATTCAAAGTGCTTTAACAGAAATCGAGAATGTTATGCCAAAGAAAACGGCAGCTTCAAAGTAAAAAGTGCCTTGCTCCAAAAGTTTCAAGAAAAGTTCACCAAATTGAACAAGGTCTAGCAAAAACAAATATTTTCGTTATGTCCACCTTCTCGGCGTCTGGATGCATGACTTCGCCGATGATCATTTATCCCTATGGGAGGTTACCAAAAAATACTGTGATACTGTACCAAAAGGCTGGGGTATAGGTGCAAGTGAAAACGGTTGCAGGAAATCTGAACTTTTCTTTGAGTGCATTTGTGATGTATTACATCCGTATCTTGTAAAGGAGAAAGTACAATTTCCGATAATTCTTTTCATGGATGGAAATAGAACTTATAGAACACATGAAACGTTTGAGCTTAGTGCACTTTGCAGTAATCTTCAAATCATTCCAATATATTTGTATCCCAACGCTACCAGAATTTTACAAACTGCCAACGTTGCGAGCTTTAAGCCACTAAAAAAGAAAATTGCCAGTTGGCGTCGTAGTTATCAGCTTGATCAAATTTCCAAGATTCACTTCACTCCAATTTTTCAAGAAGCATTGCTTGCGCTAACTGAAGATACAATCGCAAATGGTTTTAAAGCATGTGACCTGTTTCCTTGGAATTCAAACACTACGGTAACTCACATTACTGCGGACCTGTGATTTCAAATAAATCAAAACAAGGCATAATGAACGACTCCTCAAAAAAAGAATTTTTTAAAGTACTCCCAAGTATACAGGATGTTTAAAAACGTTGGATAAAAATGAAAGGAGTGATTTCTGAGGTCATTCTAATAAAACCCAATTCAGTCAAAATAAAATCAATGAGATGCCAGTATTTATTGTAGGCGACAGCAACACCACTTACTCAAACTGTAGTTTCAATAGTGATGGGCGTGAAGGTTATACATCCGAATCAGATAAAATCCAAGATCGACCTGATGACTTCTCCCTAACTCTGGAACTAAATCTACAAAATAACTGATCGACCACCTCTATTTGATTTAACATCCAAACAAACATGGTCTTCTGGTTCAACATCTAAAGGACCAGATCTAAAAAAAGTATCTTTTATGGCCCAAAACACCGAAAAAAAAGGAAAACGGCAAAGCGAAAAGATGCCATACGTAGTAACATCTAGCGGACGGAAAAAAATATTTGCTAATGAACAAACAATTAAAGAGAAAAGAAGAGAACATAGCAAAACGGGATGAGAATAAACTGAAGAAATTGGGAACAAATTATAGAAAAAACAAAAAAGCTTTTAGCCATACGGTGACATCGGATATAAACGAGAATGCCGGCAATGACAAATGTGGTGAATCATTGAAAGTACCTGAACAATGAAAATCAAACTTGAACAAAAAAAATGATCCATTTTTGAAACCACCAAATTCTACTGAAGATGAGAACGTCAATCAACTGGACCCGTATTCCCGTTCTCTGCCTGAAAACGACACGTTTTCAAAACGCACAGCCGCCCGGTAAGCAAAGCAAAAGCAGTCAGCGTTCGATGTACGTTTCGCGTTGCTGTGCGTATCGTTTTTACTGAAAGCGCTTAGCAAACGCTGGCAACGATGCATTTTTCGGGCATTTGAGACGAAGGACGTAGTTGACTGACACTAGTGACAGTGACACCTTGGTCTGATGTAGGGTTTACATTCAATTTGTTTTCGAATTAGAACTTTCAAATTTCCGCTTGGCAAACGGGGATGATATGCTACCATCTACATTGTTATTTTTTTCAAAATCTCGCTCACGCAAAATTCAATGTGAATTGTGGATGGTACCATATGATTCCCGTTGGCCAAGCGGAAATTTGACAGTTCCACTTCGGAATAAAATTGAATGTGAACCAGGCAGGAACTAATCCAAACTATCATGCAATTTGAGGGTCTTGACATGAACGTTTGCTTAATATTAGTGATTTTTTCGATTATTTAAATTTTAACGGTCAAATCAACTTAACATGTCCAATAAACAACTATCAGGTATTCAAAAACAAACTTTTGATCGAGTTTGAGGGCGAACACATGGAGTTCGTAACGCAAAAGCACACGAACCAATTTACCAATGTAGATTCACGGAAACTATGGCAAGAGCTTGCGATTAAGTTGAACTCGATTTCTGGAACAACAAAAGACTGGGAAGAATGAACATTTCAAAGCAATCATCAACCTCAAATCGTTGCCTCTCCACATTCTCAATATTTCTTAATAAATTACCACCGATAAACTGTTATGCAATCACCAATTTATTCTAATATGAACATAAATACTCAAAATCACACTTTGAAACGTTTTCCCAAATTTGTTGTTAATACTAAACACGACGCAAAACGTCAAGCGAATATCAGAAATATCAACCAATTGGTAGGTGTTATCAGAGCTGCCACCGCATCTGACAAACGGTGAGCGTTAAAGGAACGGAGATACAATTTTGAAAGTGACAAGTCATATTCGCTAAGCGACTCGAAATGCTTTGCGTTTTTGGAGAACGGGAATACGGCACCTGAAGTGTTAGATCCGCGATCAGATCATTTTATTTCTTGAACACCAAAGAAAAAGAGTCATCAGCTATCTTTTGATCTCTATCGCATCTTTCCAAGGAACATGGAAGCCGAAAACGTGAGATTTTCGAAATACATTCTCCTTCTAACAATAACAGAATTGTTAATGAAGGGTGTGCCATTTCTGTACCTTTAATATAACAGTTTTAAAATTTGGCATTCAATGTCACACATGCTCAAGGGCTTCTCACTTCCTTTGCTTGAAAGATAATAATATATAAGGAATTTTTCACTTGAGTAACATCTTCGTATTAGTTTTTGCAATTTTCCAATTACTCAAGAATGTTTTCGTTTTTATTTTTTTTATACGTAGGCTTTTTCTCCTAATGTGTGATCATTCACCTGTTGATGTTCCAGAACATTCTAATTTTTTGTTTTACTGGCGATTATAAGTGGTCTTCATGCACGAATCCAACAAAGGCTGTATGTAGAGTAGTGTAGGTATAGGTGACTTATTTTCAGATTGGGTCCAAGCAGATAATAGAGTTCACTAGAGTTTCTACATAGGAAAACCAATTGGAACCTTTTCTCCGGTACCAGAACCGGTTCGGGGTCGGTTATCTGGTACCAGTACTGGTTCAGGTCGGTTATCCGGTACTCACTTCGGTATACCGATTTTTTTAAAAAGCATACCGATATCTGGTATTTGAAAAAATACCGGTTCCAATACCGGTATAGTGAAGGACCGAACATTCTTATATTCATCATCAATTATTATACATCTACATACAACATAGCGATTTTCCCAACAAGCATTCCTCATGATAATAACTGTCATAATTTTAACTAGTTCATAACTCCCCAGTGTCGAGTTCGACGGCTCTATCAAATTTATCATGTGAAATAAAATATTTCAAAATAGGCTTGCTCAAAATGATATAAAGGCATGTATTTACTATGGTTGACGAAAGTTTAATTAGCTTCAAAAAGTTCTGGAATAACATCATGAATAGAGAATATTAATTTCCGCATGTGTGCAATGTGAACGAAAATGGAGCTTTTGTTGCATCATTAATTCACTTCAGCAAAAAGTTTATAGCAAAATAAAATTCGTGGAATGATTACAGAATCATTCATCACTTTCCTTTTTGATAATTTAACGCGTCTCACCTTGTTCAATAATTCCGGTTCCTGACAAAAAGACTCCAAAGGCGTGATGAATTCGGAGAAGTCCCAATACGTATCGGATGGTTTGAGTATGCATCTGGAATAGTTATTTACGTTACTAAGGCGGTGAATGACTTTTTTTTTGAATTACGAGTCAAGATGTTTATGGACGAGGCGACGAAGGAGCCGAGTCTGTAATATCTAGACGAGTAGTTTAATGACATTTAACGGCTGTGTATCGTACATTGTTTTGTTTCATACTGTAATAACTATTTTTAATCGGTTTAAAGTGCTTTCTTCTCAAACCACACACCTAGGGTGGCAGTCCACCTCACATTCGTACCATGAGATGGCGCCAGCCAGACCATGTAACAACTTATGTTTGTCCTATCTGATATACCTTACCAACCGTTTATGTTAAGTGAACAAGTTGCAAAATAGACCAAATTTTGCATAAAAAAACTTATTCCTGTCAAATCGGTGGAAAGGTATCAAAAGGAGTTTGAGGCTTTCTGCGAATGGCGCAAAATCTTCCGTGTAGATAAGACAGTGAACGAAAATATCGTGTTTGGCGCCAGCCAAACCGTGTTACGAATGCAATTTCACAGTCTTTGATGATGCAAAATGTCATTTTTGGAGTAGTCAAGTAATTTTTTTTTACAGTCTCTGATGATGTGAAGTATCATTTACCGGACTGGTTTTGGGTCCGGTAAATGATACTTTACGGTACAGTATTAAATAAAAGATTATTAAAACATTGAACCACTACATGAACGTGAGAATATATTCAGATTACTAACTCATACCAACATCACATACGAGTTAAATGTCAGGATTTTGGGAGGTGGGCATAAACATCTCAAAAAGATTGGAAAATCTGATAGTCCTGGAGGTACCGTCACTTTTGACCTTGTCATTTTAGTACCTACTTATTTTGAATTTGCCGCAAAGTTTTAGTTTTCGTTATGGAGATAATATAAAAATTTGTCATCTGGCGCGATAAGGGGTCCAACGGTGTGAAAGACTATTTCAGTGTTAAGATTTGTTGGGTCATTGCAGTACAGCTGAAAATCTGTGGATAGTCTTGTTAGAAGGTGTAAATTGAAAAAAAATGACAACAGCATGAGATAAGTGGCAAAAGTTGTCAGCTAGCCATGTTTTTTTGCACGTTGACATTCAAATAAATCAAATTACTGAATACAGAAGAAGTAGAAATGTGATTTGTCTTCCATCACGATAATGATGTGATGTATCTAAAGAAAACAATAATCTCGACACTTGTATACCCACGTTCTTGCGAGGATTTTATGATGCGTTATGTTTAAATAGAGTATTCTCGAGTTTGACTTTATAAATAGATATCTTTACCATGACTTATTTTAGCTAGTCAAATCTCACATGGTTTTTTTTTTATCTAAACTGGTGTTACAATAAAAACGGAGTGAATCCTTGTGATTTTTTTTGCAGATAAAGGGCCGATATTGCAATGTCCATTAAAGATTGAGGTACACCTAAAGGTTATTTGGGACCTTGAATTTTTCTGACGTGAGTGCCGTGTTTCAATCGCGACACTCACATTAAATCCTTGGCTAAATAAAAATAGTGGCGCAATTGAAAAACGGCACTTTCGGTGGCCAATTTTAAAATTCATATCTACTTTGAGTATACCTTAGCTAAAATGTCACTCAGGGCCGATATTTCAATGTCACCTTAAGTGACATTAAAGCTAAGGTAGACTTTAATTTAATGTGAATTTGAAAGCTGTCTAACGAAAGTAGCACATTTCAATTGCGCCACTCCTTTCATTTAGCTTAGGATACAATGTGAGTGTCGCAATTGAAACACGGTGATCCGAAAGTACAGTAATTCAATTATTGCACCACCCCTTTTACTCAGCTAAGGATCCAATGTGAGTGTCGCAATTGAAATTCGGCACTCACGGCAGATAAATTCATGGTTCAAAATAACCTTTGAGTGAACCTCAATTTTTAATAGACATTGAAATATCGGCCCTTAAGGTGACATTGAAATATCATTTTGGGAAACCATTTTGTTCCATCTGCAGTTAAGGCCATGAACTAATTTCTATGAAATATTTTGTGCAAAAATAGCGATTTTTCATTTATGTTCATGTACAGGGTGTTCCGTTATATATTGAAAGATTCGTCCTAGGAAAGAGAATGATCAAAGTTGAAGTAAATTTGATCAGGATTCAGATTATCAAGTCGCACAAAATAAAAACTCATCGGAAATAGAACATTTTCACAGATGATTGACTTTTTTAAATAAGTCACCCTGTATATTTTTAGTTTGGTTTTTTTTTTCACTTGAAAATCTGAATCCTTATCAAATTTAACTTTGACCTTTCTAGGACGAATAATAAGAAATACAGGGTGTCCTGTAGGTATGGGGCAAAATTTCGGTAGTGTATAGGGGAGGTCAAAATAACCTTACTTTGTCATACAACTTTTTTTTCCAAACTGCCTCCTAACGGAGATACAGAGCCCTACCCATCGATTTCATGTTTTAGCTCTAACTTTTCAACCGGCTTGTATAATTTGATGAAATTTTAGTATGTTGTGTGGGCCATAAAGACTCATTAGACCATAGTTAGGTCAATATTTGAGATTGCATGGGGAACCAGGAACGGACTGGCCACTGTACCTTTTGGGCCCAATTTTTGACAGGTGTCATTTAACAGAGCTGAAAACTACTTTTTCAAATAGTCTATCTCATCAAAAGAGGTGCTGCTCTTTTGTTCCGATAAAACCAACCATTTTCGAGAAAAATAAGTTTTTGTTTCACAGGTTATTGCAATAATACACTAAAATACTACGGCGAGACATCAGTTGTTGTTATTGTTGGTATTGAATTTTTTTTTTACACTCTCAGAGTGATTGACTGTTCTCGAGAACGGTTGGTTTAAAAAAAAACAAAAGAAGAGCATCTGTATTTCAAAAAGTAGTTTTCAGCTCTGTAAGATGACACCTGTCAGAAATAGGGCCCAAAAGGTTTGGTGGCTAGTCCGTTCCTGGTTCCCTCTACAATTTCAAATTCTGACTCTACTATGGTTTTATGAGTCGTTATGGCCTACACAACATTCTAAAATTTCATCAAATTATACAAGCCGGTTCAAAAGTTAGAGCTAGAAAATCAAATCGATGGGTACGCCTGTAGGGCTCTGTATCTCCGTTAGGAGGCACTTGAGAAAAAAAAGTTTTATTATAAACTGGGGTTATTTTGACTTCATCTTTACGCTACCAAAATTTTGCCCCAAACTTACCGGACACCCTGTATATCGATTGGTCAAAATATGACGGAACACCCTGGACACCAGATGCATCTTCTTAGACTTATTTTGGTATATCTGTACTATAAGCATTATACTTAAAACGTTTCTTCCCCATCGTCCTTCATTTTTTCGGATTCTTGGTCTAAGGTGTGCACCCCAGAACATCAATGAAATACTTTAACCTATACTAGTTTCAGAATTTCTTCATTGGGTGACAGCTGTTATAAGTAATATCATATCGGTCATCGGGCTCAAGTCCTCTGACATAGTAAACGTAGTTTACTCTTCCTCCTCCCTTGACATAATATGTCGCACAGTGCATCAGAATGTACTAGAGTGGTTTGAAGAACGAGCAGACTACCCCAGCTCAGGTACCCCAACTGTTTTCTGGGGATGGTGGCTGTTCCTAGGACCTTTCTTCTCAAGCGACCGCACCTGTCGCAAACTCCCCGCAGGTGGTGAGAGGTTTCCTCCGCCGTTCCCCAGTAGGGGCATAGGGGTGATGCGCTTATTCCTAACAAATTCAGGTGTCTGTTGAGCCTGCAATGACCTGTCAGAATGCCAACGATGGTGCTCAGTGCCTTCCTGCTCTTGTTCAGCAATTGGTCCGTCCTTGACCTGTGAGGTTCTGATATCGTTTCTTTGGCCTGCCTGTATAATGGGTTACTGTTCCAGTTCTCAACTGTTCTCTCCCACACCCATTCGTTGAGAGTGCGTGAGATTAGTTTTTCACTAAGGCATAGAAATGGTTCTGGTCCGGACAGTCACGTGGCAGATTCTTGTTTGGCCAGCTTGTCTGGAAACACATCTACCTATCTTAGTTTACCGAGAGCGGACTAGGCTCTACATTTTATTGCTTAAAGTTTTAACACCCTGTATAATGAAGACTTGAAAAAAATAAATTTTGATAGCTAAACCTTTAGCTACAAAAAAGGTACTCTTCTTCATTATCAATAAAAAGACAAGAGGAGAAAAAAAATGATTGAAGAAAACCTGGAAAAATGCCATGATGAAATGGTGTTCTTGACGAGATTATTTAAAAGAATGTGAAATTTCGTCAAGGAAACCACTGCATCATGTCTACTTTCGATTTTTTTTTAATAAAAATATGTTTTTTTCTTCAAAACGATTCATTTTATCGATAATGAACGAGAGTACCTTATTTATAGTTTAAGGTTCAAACTATCCAAATTTTCATGTCTTTATCACTTAGGGTGTTGAAAATGTACACTGAATAAGGTAAATGTGTTTCAAGGTCAATATTCTGATAGATTCTTATAAGTGATCATCATGATACATTTTCATTAAATTAACTTGAGTCCTCTAAAAGTTTTTTGCGAAAGAAAATTTTCACCGGCACCCTTTAGGGGGCCATATCTTCGTAGCGATGCCCTCTACGGAAAAGAATTATAGAAAATTATCGTCATTTTTATTCAGATTTCCTACATTTTCCAGGACACTCTGTAGAAAATGCAAATCACAAAGTATATAGGATTTGTTTCTCTTCACTTTTGTTGTTCAAAATCGGATTATCAACTTGCTATACCAATTTTTCTAAAGCAGTGGAGAATCTTTTATTAGAAAGCATGTGTGTTTTGTTAGAAATATCCACACATCCAGGGACAATACATTTCTTATAGAGCTCACGATAAGCCTACATCATAGTTCAAACAAAAATTTCAAGATAATCTCTGTAGGCTGTCCCACTAAGAATGGCTGTCGGCTGTATCTCGGAAAGTATTGACTGTATGTCATGCGTAAGAAAAATTATTAGTGAAAAGTTCATGGAAAAAAGCTAGAAATAATTTTCAAGTTTCTAGAACGGCCGCTAGAGGGCCTGACTGCTACGGCAAATCAAAAAATGTAATTTTTACGAAACTTTGCCTGGTTAAGGGTTTTTAAATCATAGCATCATAATCTTTAGATAATTTAAAATCTTTTTTGTTTGAACCATTTTGCCTTAACTGCATAAATAAAGTGGTGTGGGAGTTGGACCTGTTTTTATTCAAATGTCAATAACTCCGAACTGAATAATCGGAAACAAACGAACAAGGTCTCATTAGAAAGGGCGTTTCCTCCTCTATATTCTTCTTTCATGAACAATAGTAAAATGCATTTAACAGTAGACGCTAGAGGGCACTATCTTACAACGTCTCAAACAACACGCGATTTTCAAAAAATTTAAAATGCAACAGTAAGTGTTTTTTCAGCTTAAAGTAAAGAGAAATAGAAGCTTCACAAGTCTAGCATGCCGTTACTTGATATCTCTTTCCAAACCGGAGATATTGGCAAAAATAAAAATAAATGCGGAAAAATTTGCTTCAAGTATAACTACTTTTTTCATTATACGGTCCTAATAATATGAGAAAGAAACGATCAATTAACTTTAATATTGATAATATGCCAGAATGTCAGATGGATTATTAACAAAATAATTAATTGATAATATTGTGGATACTATTACTGACGCGTATTCATGCAGAGGCAACGTTGCCCGGCAGAACGAACTTTTTATTGATTGTTGTGTAGATTTTTGAGGATATATTATATTTGTAGGTTACGTGGATGTAATATTGATATGATTGTATGTTGTGTGTGATATTTATCAGAAAATGGTTGATGATTTCTTGATATTCGTGTACATAAAAGAGTTCCGTTCAGGACAGTGAAGAAGAAAAGTCAAATTCGTGAAGCAAAGTAGGCTTTGGAAAATAGTGAAGTTTGAAGTTTGTTTTGATCAAACTAGCCATGTATTCATAGTTGAATCAAGTGTTGATCGTCTCACTTGCGTTTCATTTTATTCGAATGCTTATTCAAAATGCCTCTATTACTTTAGGATGCGGTTGACATCATTGCGGTATATTTTGAAAGCTTGTGCAATCCAGTCATTGCTGCAACGGTGTATGCCGGGCGATATCCTCAAAGACGCCGCTACGACAGTAGAGTATTTACTCGTTTGGCTCGCCATTTTCGTACTACCGGAAGTATTTATCGACCTGTTTTTCAAAGAAGATGTATAGGTAGAACTGCTGCAAACCAAATAAATGTTTTGGCTCACGCGCAGTTTCATCACCAACTTAGTACCAGGAAAATTTTCCGAAATTTGGGCGTTGCTCGCACTTCTGTGCATAGGATTTCGAGAAAAGAAAGGTTAGTTATTTATAAAAATCTACCACAAAACTGTTAAATAACTCAATACTTATTTGCACCCAGAACCAATCATGACATTTCTCAAATCTAATGATAAAAATTCGTTTTTTTTAGGTTACATCCCTACCATATTGTTCTCCACCATTGTCTCAGCAGGATTATGACCGAAGGCTGGGTCATTGCTTTTGGATGCTCAATATGATGTCGGCAAATAGAAATCTGCTTCCAAGAATATTATGGACCAATGAAGCTACTTTCCATGGCAACGGAGGAGTGAGTCCAAACAACATGCACTACTGGTCATCAGAAAAGATGGAGTGTGAATGTTTGGTCCGGTATTCTCGACGGAACAATAATTGGTCCATATACAGGGTACACCATAGTAAATGGCCTATAAGAATATCTCGGGAAATGAAGTGATTGAGATTCTGCAAAAAATTGTTGGGAGAGATTTTCGGAGATGCTTTTTTCAAATGAAATAATGGTGACGTTACGCGAATTCCGGTTGTACCGGAAGTAGGCATCAACTCACTTGTTTCAAATGGAACGTCCTATATATTATCACGTATTTGAATTCTAGGTGAAATTCTAGGCAGATTTGATGTATGTTGTCCTATACCTAAGTATAAGCGTTAGTGAAATATTTGGGTTTTTATGTCAAAAATGACGTTTGCAGGTTCGCATTGAAATGTGAATTTTTCGTATAAGAAAGCCTTTATTGTTTGATTTGTATTGGATTTATTGTTGAAAATGACTTACTTAAAAAGATGATTCAAAATATTTTGATAAATATTATTACAGGGGGGCCCAAAAATAAGATCAAACATAAAATCCAGAAATCCGCCAAAAATCGTTTTTTTTCAAATGGAACACCAAATTTTTATTATTTCATCTTATTGAGCATTGAAAATAAAGGTCAGGTTATAAAATATTGTCCATTCCAAAATTCAAAAAAAAATAAAAAATAGAATTTTTGGAATAGACAATCTTATAGAAACTCACTCTTATTTTCAATACTTGGTAAGATAAAATGATAAAAATTGGGGGTCTTCATTTGAAAAAATGTATTTTTGGCAGTTTTCTTAATCTTATTTTTGATCATATTTTTGGGCCACCCCGTAATAATAGTTATTAAAGTATTGTGAAAAATCCGTTGAAGTAGGTCCCTTTCAACAAGACATCCAATACAAATTAAGCAATAAAGGCTTTCTCACACGAAAAATTTACGTTTAAATAGGAACCTACAAACGTCAGTTCTGACATAAAAAATCAAATATTTCAAAAACGCTTATTCTTAGGTATAGGACATCATACATCCAATCTCCCTAGAATTTCACGTAGAATCCAAAAATGTTATATTACATAGGGTGTTTCATTTGAAACCAGCGAGTTGACACCTTCTTCCGGTATAGCCGGTAGTCGCGCAACTTCACTTTTATTTTATTTGAAAAGAGCATCTTCGTAAATCGCTCCCTACAAATTTTCAGAACCCCAATCGCTTTATTTTCCGAGATATTCTAATACGCCACTTACAATGGCGTACCATGTGTATTCAATGAACGACTTACTGGTCAGAATTTTGTATATTTTTTGAATAATGAACTATCAGTAGTTCTTCTCGAAGATGTGCTACTGGATATTTGTAGAAATATGATATTCCAACAAGACGGATGTCCTGCACATTTTGCGGCAAATGTATGTCAATTTCTCAACTTCGCCTAGGTGAGGGTATACGCGTGGTGTTTGTGCTGCTAGGTGTCTTCACCCAACACCACGCGGCCTTGAAGCCGACACCTAGCTGGTCCCAAGCCCAGGAAAGAAGGAGTGGGACAGGAATGTCATGTGGGAGCTCGTCAGTGATGCCGATCCGGTAAGTAGCGTAACAACTAGGGTTTACGGCAATTTCCCTAGGCCGCCGTAGTTAGTACAGGGGCCCACTCTTATCTAGCCGATGTAGAGGGCTGCCCCATCAACCGGTGTAAAATCTCAAGTCGGGTAGTAGTGCCAGGTGGCGCCTGGTCAGGACCCTGCTGCTCCAGTTGGGGGTGATACAACCGCGGCTGCCGGACTTCGTCACTGGGGCAAGCACATTCTTCCACGAAGCCAGGGTTGGAGCGGTGGGGGAAGCGAGCTCTAACATGACATCAAAACCAGACCACACCTACCTTCAACTGACCCTACCTTCATGTAGACCGACATACTTACGAACAACCCACCCCCCTCACCTTTATCGTGGAAAACGACAAGGACTCTTTTCCAGGTAAAAAATCGCCAACAAGCAGTTTAGAGGGCAATCCTGGCCCCAAGAGTCCAAGCGCCACTGAAATGGATGTGACCCCACCCATGGAAGAGGCGCCCTCAGTCGTCTCGGCAATCGACCCCGGGACTGAGCAAGCTGAACTACCAGGGGCTCACGCTCCAGGCAGTAGCAGCTCAATGGCGTTCGGCGCTTCAGGGGCTCTCGCTCCAGATGCTAGTCCGGCTCTCACGTGAGGAGCGTAGGCGGAAAAGAGAGGAACTGCAGGCTGGCACCGGCCAGCAGACCACCTCCCTTGCCACCAACGCTCCAACGGCGGATGTTCAGAATCCTTCAGGGCCCGCAAGGGCTGAGAGATCTACCATCAAGAAGGCCCATAGGAGAAGCTCGACATCAAGGGATGCCAGAAGGGTAGCTAAGCAGCTTACGCCCATCAAGCTCCCGGAGGGCCCAGCATCCACCAGGGAAGACCCAGAGCCCACCCCACCCAGGGTCCCGGCAGATGGAAAGAAGAGGGTCAGGAGTGACAAGTCCACGCCTGACAGAAGAACGAAGAGACCCAGAGGGGGTGCTTCTTCGGCGGTTAGCCGCGGCGGTCAGCCGGGTAGGTCACCTCTTCTGAAGAGTTGCCCGGTATCGGCGCCGGCGTCTGCTGAGGGCCCCTCGATTGGCTCTTACCGCTCGGCAGTCGGAAGGGCTATAGCCACCTTTTTGTCAAAGGCCACTAATACTTACGGCAGTCAATTAATGGAGAGCTGGGTTCATGGGTTCTTTCGTGCATTCCAAACAAATCAGGGCGCCACTCCATTAACTGTGACTTAATGAAGAAAATGCAAAATGTTGTAAAGACTCTCAAACTGTGCTTGGGGAAATCAACCAATAAAAATACTTATGTTAAACAAAAATGTTTATTTGGAAACCAAGTTTTGGAGGAGGGCTTGAATGTTTACAAAAAAAATTGAGTGTGTCGTTGGATTATCTTATGAACTAATAATATTTATAGACCAGATATTGATCTAATTAAGTCGAGAATTAGGTATTTAGTTACATTTCAAAATAAAAATTAGAAAAGTTGAAAGGTATGAAAGAAGAAATTAGCTTAATGAGTTGACGAAAGAATTATCGAGCTGAAACAGTACCTTTAGGAATACAAAATACTCAATTTAAAACGTTACAAAAAAAAACTGTAGTGTAAGGCAATAAACGCATACCTCGAAATATTAATAATAATTAAAAGCGCCGGGGAAAATTCATGAATCTTCAGCCGCAAACACCCAAGTTGGGTAAACGAGAATTAATCGTTAGGCCTTTGCCCTACAGTTGTACATAACGATAAATCAGTAGTTTAAAATAAATCGAGAATATAATTAATTTTGAGAATATTAAATCAATCAAATATGTATGAAAATTAAAGTTGGATAAACTCACTGCATCGTTACACCTCTTGTACTGGTACTCATCAAGCAATGAAACAACAGGTAGGGGTGTCAGTCATACTCAGCTATCAAGTGGGCAAAATTCCAGCTGTGCTTGATGAAGCTTATTTCCAAGGGTGCCACAGATGAATGATGGTGACAGATCCAACGAAACGTGAGAATAATATCTCCCGGAAAAACTCTGTTAAGTGAAATGGCACTTTCAGACTCAATCAAATTAATTTTTAAATACCTTACCTCTATGAGTCATAGAGAGTTCCTTAAAATTAGATAGTTGAAAATAGAGACCACATAGCGTCGGTCTTATTTTAATCCAACAACGTGACTTTAAGTAAAAAAACCACACAAAAAAAAGGTATCTGAAATGGAGAACAATGGTTCAGCACAAGTCCCAAGGTTACAAAGAAATCCAACTCACCAAGACTCCCCCAACAAGGTCTCCATAGCCCTTAAGGCCTAATCATAATAAATGAAACAATAAATTTGATAATGCATCGCCGCTTATTATGGCGGCCTGATCGACAACAGGTGCAAATAGTCCCCAGCAGGTTACCAGTCAGAGGTCGGATTCGGAAAAGAAAGAATCGGAAGGATCGTACCAGATCGTACTAATATCCCCTCTTAGAAATGGGAATCAAAATGTCAACCAAGAGACCAAGTACCAACTTGAGAACAGGAAATATTTATGCTGAACAAACAGAAGAATATGCCTTTCGCTCTGCAACCTTGTTACTCCGAACAACTCCAGGGAAATATGGCAACATGTAGACGTAGAGATCAGCCAAGTTGAATCACTAACCTCACTTTAGAAACCAAAACAACATAGCACTGAATGAGCACAAAAGTTCTGCTAATTAGTCAATTAGACCTTCAAATTCACAGAAGACATCAAGAGACATTCGTTCCATGCTCGGCCGTAACTATGAGGTAGGTTCTAGATTGGATAATTATTTATGTGATGTGATTCAGTTTCGACTTAGCAAAAAGATCAAATGTATGGTTTCTTTGCAGCCAGTGCCGGAAAACAGGAAGAAAGAAGTTAATTAAGATGCCTATGATCAATATGAAAAGTGATTAGTGGCCAGTGACTACATGGCAATTGTCTTTAAAGTTAATATGATTAAAGAAGGTTTTATGATAAATGAGCTGTATTAAATTTCACTGGATTGAACTAAGGTAAGCAGAGCAAAAAGTGGCAAAAGACAAAACAAAACAGTAGCATTATTTCCAAAATGCTACACTACCCCCGTCCAGATAAAAAAATAGACTATCTCGATAGTATATTTTTCAAAGAAACAAAAAAATTCTATAAGACCAACTATTAAACTATTCATGAAGTTTGTAATGATTTGACGATAAGAATTCTAATTCAAAATACTTGGATTTGATATCTACGTGTATCATACGCCTTTTGAAAGGGACAAATTAGGGAAGTCAAAATCGGGTATCAGTCACAATTGGGTAAGTTACTTAAAAGTGTGGGTCTTGACCAAGAAAATTAGAAATCCGTCAAACCACAAAAAAAAAAGGAATCATGAAGCCTGTATCCTACAGGGAAATTATTTACATAATTCAGGGAGATTTAGAAATTTTATTCAATTCAGGGAAAATTAGAAATTTTATTCAATTCAGGGAAAATTAGAAATTTTATTCAATTCAGGGACCGGTATGAAATTGAAGCAGGGTTACAGGGAAATTTAGATCATATTATAAAGGGACTAATCTATCAATAAGATTACCAAAATTCCTTATCGTACCAACTATAAACTAGAAATAAAATAGTTCAAAAAAAAAGAACCAAAATCACTCAGAATCTTCCACATCACAGGAAGCATCCTCATCGACACCAGAATAAGCCTTAAGGTCCTTTATATGCCATTTTCCAGCTTTTGAACCATTAACATTTTTTAAATCATAAACTAGATTCGACAATTTCCTATGAACAACTGACAGCGTATACTTAGGGGCTAATTTCGCAGAAAATTGATTGGCAGCATTTGACAAAACGTAGTTTCTTCTCCAAACATAGTCACCCACCTTGAACGAAAATTCTCTCTTCCTAAGATTGTAAGACTTAGAGTTTCTTTCATAAGCGGCATGAAGTCTCTTCCTTCAAATCAGGATCTGAATAGAAACTACCAGAAAGGGGAACATGCCTACCATAAACAAGATAGGAAGGGGTAAAATGAGTGACTTCATTCTTAGATGAATTAATCGCAAATTGAATTGATGATAACTCTTTGTCCCAATCAGAATGATCAGTAGTATAACTCCTGATAGCAGTACCTATAGTTCGATTATTTCGTTCCACAAAGTTACATTGAGCAGAATAAACCGCATTATGCCAGACTTTAATATGATATTTCTTACAGAGATTGTTAAAACTTTTTGAAATAAACTGAGGGCCATTGTCGCAGATCAGAATTTGTGGGCAGCCAAAACACAGAAAAACATTATTCTCCAATATCTTCTCAACCTGAGGTGTCTTAGAATCTCTTAGTGGATACAAAAGGGTATATTTCGAAAACCAATCCTCTATGACAAAAAGCCACTTATAACCTCGCTTTGAACGGGGAAATGGACCTACAAAATCGATGGCAATACATTGAAAAGGGGAATCTATGATTTTTTCTTTACCCATAAGACCCATTCTTGCAGTATTGGGAGACTTTTGAGCACCACACACTAAACAGGCTTTGATGAATTTAAGAACGTATTTTCTCATTTTGGGCCAATAGTAATATTCTTGTATCCGGCTGAGTGTCTTGTAAAAGCCAAAATGTCCGGATGTGGGTGGAGTGTGACAATGATTGATAACTTCATCATATTGTGGGGAAGGAACTACTAATTTCCATTCTGGGAGATTCTGATTTGGGGGAAGAGTGTGTGGAACAAATTTATAGATAAATTCTGACTCTACTTTCCACTGAGGATAACTGTCTGGGGAGGCAACAATTTTTTCTCTTAAATCACCATACCACTTATCAATGCGATCGATATCAATATTAAAAGGATTAAGAAGAGAGATATTAGGTAGACCAGAATTTCCAGGGGTACTTTCGTCACCGTGAATTCGAGATAAGGCATCAGGAATAACATTATCGACACCCTTACGGTGCTCAAAATCAAAATGGTGTTGTCTTAAACGAACAACCCAACGAGCTAACTTTCCAGTAGGATTTTTCAAATTATTGAGCCAAAGAAGTGAGTAACAATCAGTAATAACTTTGAATTTCGGAGCTCCCTCAATCCACATTCTGAATCTTTCTAAACAAAATAAAACCGCCAGGCATTCCCGTTCTATGACAGAGTAGTTTCTTTCCGTTTTTGAAAGTGATCTGCTTGCATAAGCGATGACCTTTTCCTCACCATCAAATTCCTGAGTGAGGCAACCACCAAGACCAGTGTTACTAGCATCAGACTGTATAACAAAAGGTTTAGAAAAATCAGGCTGCGATAAACTAGGGGCACTAACTAATAACTTTTTAATTTCAAGAAAAGAAGATTCGGCAGACTCTGTCCAAGTTATAGATTGAGATTTCTTACGGCCTTTCAGTAAATCATTTATTGGTGACACTAGAGTGGAAAAGTCTTTTATAAAACGTCTGTACCAGGAGCATAGACCAATGAATCTTTTCACTTCAGTAGCGGTTTTAGGACGAGGATAATTGATCATTGCAGCAACCTTATCAGGGTCTGTACGGAGGCTGTTTGAACCAACAATATAGCCTAAAAATTTTAAAGTGGTTTTGAAGAATTCACACTTTTTTAAATTGATTGTCAAGTTAGCCTCCTTCAATTTATTCCTTACTTCATCAAGAAGTTTTACATGATGATCAAAATCAGGGCTGCAAATCAAAATATCGTCAAGATATGTGAACACAAAAGGTTCATATTTGGGACCAAAGATAGCATCGACTAGCCTTTGCTGGGTCTGAGAAGCATTACATAGTCCAAATGGAACGACGTGAAATCTGAAAGAACCTCGACCTGGTATATTAAAAGAAGTTTTATCTTTCGAAGATTCATCCAAGGGAATTTGCCAAAAAGCCTTTCGTAAATCAATGGAAGATATAAATTTAGCATTTCTTAAGGAAGTTAAAATTCTGTCAATATTAGGAAGGCAATAAGAATCATACTTGGTCACCTCATTTAGGGCTCGACCATCAAAACACAATCTAAACTCTCCATTCGATTTTTTGACAAGAAGTACTGGTGAAGACCATGGGCTTTGACACGGTTCTATGACTCCTAAGCTCAACATCTCATCGATCTCTTTATTGAGAATTTGTAACATGTAGGGTGACATTGGAAAAGAACGCTTATGGAAAGGCCTAGCATCACCGGTATCTATTGTAAGGGTTAATTTATCAGTCCTGCCAATACGGTCTTTACTATCAATCTGATCAAAAGAAGAAATGAGTTTTTTAGCCTGACTTTTACGAAATTCTGGAAGGTCATCTAAAGAGCATAAACTTGAAAAATTAGAAAAGGAAAAACCATTGAGTACCTCTATAGAAGAATTCATTGGTCCACTGGAAACTTGCCAAGAATTATTCAAAAAATTCACTGATAGTTTAAACTGACGAGCAAAGTCACACCCAAATATAAAATGGTGAGGTAATGAAGGCACTACTAACGCGGTAACAACCTGACAAGTATTGTCAATAATGATTGGGAGATCTACCAATCCATCCACTGATTTAGGGGTACCATCCGCTGTACTTATACTTTTCAGAGAAGCAGGGTAGATTTTAAAATTAAAACGCTGCAGAATATCAAGACCCTTTTGACCTACTACAGAAGCTGTCGCCCCAGAATCCAACAAAACTGAAATGTCAGTATCAAATAATTTTACGGAAATATAAGGACGATTGTCACAGGGTTTTTGGATGAAAAGAGGAGATAGTTCATCAGTGAAAGACTTTTTATAAAAATTGGACACAACTTGCAACCATTGCTTCCACTCAGAGGGACTGAAATATATTGCTGAGGGCTTTTGTAGAGACTTGGTGCAATTGCCTCGAAATTGCACAGAGTTCAGTTTTTTCGACACTTGGGACAGGAAGTGGACTTGACTCCTTTGTGACCACACTTGAAACAAAATAAAGTTCTCTTTAGCCGGCAATCATGAAAAGAATGATTTGGCATATCGCAATTCCAACACTTGATTTCTTTAGGGGTAGGTCTGGAATTACCACTTCTTTGAGAGGAATGAGGATTAAAAGAAGAACCATTATTAGGAAACCTACTCGGATTGGAATACCTGGAATTTCTCTTCACCTGAAAGTTTGGACGGGATTGTGAATTTTGACTGGTAGAGGGATTATTATTGAATGGCTCACGGGAGTTTGTATTTTCTGCAGATCGTATCTCTAAGTCACAAAGTTCAGTGATGTTGGTAACATTACCTTTATTACGTAAATATGACGCCTCCTCAAGCTTTCGACAAAGTTTTGATAACTCCTCTACAGAGTTGATATCGGCTAAAGCAAGCTGGGTAATATACTCAGGAAGAAGATTTCTCTTAATATTCTTGACTTTGGTGAATTCTGCAGGCCTACTAGATAAACGTGAAAAAAGATTTTGCATGTGAGCAATGAAGACAGCTACAGATTCCGAGCGCTTTTGCTTACGGTGCTTAATTTGCTCCCACAAATCATCCTCTATATCTGAGTGGAGAAAATCTTTCTTTAAATGAGAAACAAGAGATTGCCAGTCTTCTAAAGACCCCTTAACACTTTTGTACCAAATGAATGCGTCCCCTACAAAAAGTTCAGCTGCAGACAAAAATAAATCCTCCTCTTTTACTTTTCTGGATTGTGCCAGTTCAGAGATTCTTTCTAGAAAGTTATATAAGTTTCTACCATCCCCATTAAATTTCACCTGCCAATCACCTATAGCGGGAATATTCCCAGAACAATTCACAACTGGTGCTGCGACATGAATAATAGGTTGCTGGAATGAAGTGGAACATGACATATTAGCTGCATCAGCTTCTTTAGATGAGGCTTTTTCAAATAAATCACCCTCTAACGCTAAACAACTAGCCATAGCTTCCTGTTGATATAACAGTGCTTCGTCCTCAAGTCCTGACAACCTACGAATTCTATTGGAAACGTGACATAGTCGGGATTTCATTCTCATAAATGTTGAGTCTTGAGGAGTGCCCTCAAATTCCGAAATAATGTCAGAAATAGATTTGACAGTTTTATCAATTTCAACCTTTTCCGAATCAAAACTCAATTGATCAACTATCGACCTACTAATATGAGAGACTTGGGAGCTGGACTCTTTAGACAATAAAGTGCTGAGCATTTTTCTCTTATCCGCAACGGACCTAGTAGTGACATAGGACCTGATTTTCAACTCATATTCTAATTCATAATCCAAAAGGTGATTTGGTCTGAAAGTTTCTGCCATTTTTAATTATTTGAAAGTAGAAAATATAAAAAGTGAAAAAGATTGATAAAATTGCAAGTTTTTAAAATTTAAAAGACTTAGACTGAGTGATAATTTTTCCTTTGAAAACCTAGTATCATTGATTGATCCACCCAAGCAATTTAATTTATTTAGAAGCAATTTATTTAGATGCACAAAAGATTTCTCTCGCCCCACGTTGGGCGCCAAATTTGTATAGCCACCTTTTTGTCAAAGGCCACTAATACTTACGGCAGTCAATTAATGGAGAGCTGGGTTCATGGGTTCTTTCGTGCATTCCAAACAAATCAGGGCGCCACTCCATTAACTGTGACTTAATGAAGAAAATGCAAAATGTTGTAAAGACTCTCAAACTGTGCTTGGGGAAATCAACCAATAAAAATACTTATGTTAAACAAAAATGTTTATTTGGAAACCAAGTTTTGGAGGAGGGCTTGAATGTTTACAAAAAAAATTGAGTGTGTCGTTGGATTATCTTATGAACTAATAATATTTATAGACCAGATATTGATCTAATTAAGTCGAGAATTAGGTATTTAGTTACATTTCAAAATAAAAATTAGAAAAGTTGAAAGGTATGAAAGAAGAAATTAGCTTAATGAGTTGACGAAAGAATTATCGAGCTGAAACAGTACCTTTAGGAATACAAAATACTCAATTTAAAACGTTACAAAAAAAAACTGTAGTGTAAGGCAATAAACGCATACCTCGAAATATTAATAATAATTAAAAGCGCCGGGGAAAATTCATGAATCTTCAGCCGCAAACACCCAAGTTGGGTAAACGAGAATTAATCGTTAGGCCTTTGCCCTACAGTTGTACATAACGATAAATCAGTAGTTTAAAATAAATCGAGAATATAAGTAATTTTGAGAATATTAAATCAATCAAATATGTATGAAAATTAAAGTTGGATAAACTCACTGCATCGTTACACCTCTTGTACTGGTACTCATCAAGCAATGAAACAACAGGTAGGGGTGTCAGTCATACTCAGCTATCAAGTGGGCAAAATTCCAGCTGTGCTTGATGAAGCTTATTTCCAAGGGTGCCACAGATGAATGATGGTGACAGATCCAACGAAACGTGAGAATAATATCTCCCGGAAAAACTCTGTTAAGTGAAATGGCACTTTCAGACTCAATGAAATTAATTTTTAAATACCTTACCTCTATGAGTCATAGAGAGTTCCTTAAAATTAGATAGTTGAAAATAGAGACCACATAGCGTCGGTCTTATTTTAATCCAACAACGTGACTTTAAGTAAAAAAACCACACAAAAAAAAGGTATCTGCAATGGAGAACAATGGTTCAGCACAAGTCCCAAGGTTACAAAGAAATCCAACTCACCAAGACTCCCCCAACAAGGTCTCCATAGCCCTTAAGGCCTAATCATAATAAATGAAACAATAAATTTGATAATGCATCGCCGCTTATTATGGCGGCCTGATCGACAACAGGTGCAAATAGTCCCCAGCAGGTTACCAGTCAGAGGTCGGATTCGGAAAAGAAAGAATCGGAAGGATCGTACCAGATCGTACTAATATCCCCTCTTAGAAATGGGAATCAAAATGTCAACCAAGAGACCAAGTACCAACTTGAGAACAGGAAATATTTATGCTGAACAAACAGAAGAATATGCCTTTCGCTCTGCAACCTTGTTACTCCGAACAACTCCAGGGAAATATGACAACATGTAGACGTAGAGATCAGCCAAGTTGAATCACTAACCTCACTTTAGAAACCAAAACAACATAGCACTGAATGAGCACAAAAGTTCTGCTAATTAGTCAATTAGACCTTCAAATTCACAGAAGACATCAAGAGACATTCGTTCCATGCTCGGCCGTAACTATGAGGTAGGTTCTAGATTGGATAATTATTTATGTGATGTGATTCAGTTTCGACTTAGCAAAAAGATCAAATGTATGGTTTCTTTGCAGCCAGTGCCGGAAAACAGGAAGAAAGAAGTTAATTAAGATGCCTATGATCAATATGAAAAGTGATTAGTGGCCAGTGACTACATGGCAATTTTCTTTAAAGTTAATATGATTAAAGAAGGTTTTATGATAAATGAGCTGTATTAAATTTCACTGGATTGAACTAAGGTAAGCAGAGCAAAAAGTGGCAAAAGACAAAACAAAACAGTAGCATTATTTCCAAAATGCTACAGGGCTAATGAGGTCGTCATCCTCCCCGAGGAAGACGACTTCACGGTGCACCCAGAGGAAGCGGAAGCAATCAGGAGTCACCTCATCGAGGAGATGAGGTTGACCATGGCGGGTTCCTCACAGGACTCCCGAGGTCACGAACTCCGCTTTCGGAACTCTGAGTTACAGGAAAATGACTGGTTCCTGGTCACGGCGGAGGACGAGGTCTCGCGAGACTGGCTGCTGACGGAATGTCCGCAGCTAGTCAGGGTAGACCGAACCTTCAGGGCATACCGTGCCGCTGACGCTCCTCGTCCGGTGAAGGTTACCTTCACCTTGAAGAGGAAGGACAAGCCAGTGGTAGGGCCCATCATGGAGATGCTGGATCTTCAAAACAGGTCCCTAGGTGTCGCTAACTGGCGACACCTAGCAACTGAGGGTGAACCAGGGGAGTGGCGACTCGTTTTCCGAGTTAATCGGGAAACGGTCAAAAGGCTGGACGCGGCAGGGTGGACCATGTTCTTCGAACTGGTCTCACTCAGGGTCTTCAGGGTTAGCACCCAACGGAGACCCGCCCTGCCACCCACGTTGGCAGCCTCCAAGCCCCCGGTGGAGGAACAGACCACAGGTCAGTAAAGCGTGGGCCCCGTCCATCGTACGCCTCGCAATGGACACTATACGGGTAGGTCAAATCAACCTCCAACATAGCCGAGATGCCACCACAGAACTTGCGAGCATCATGGTGGCAAAAAGGGGGGAAATTGTACTAATCCAGGAGCCTTATTATTTCAGGGAAAACATCAGAGGTCTCCAGGTGACCGGCATGAACACCTACGCCGGCAACGGAAGACTAGATCGACCACGGACCTGTATCATGGCATCCAAGGAGCTGCAGGTAACCCACCTACCCCAGCTGGGCACCAGGGATGCCACCGTGATCCTTCTAGAATACAAACTCCAGGGAACGATACGTAAGTTGTTTTTGATAAGTCTTTACCTTCCGTACGATACTGTGCGCTTACCCCCTACGGAGGAACTTATTAAAATCGTTGAGTACACGAAAAAGTCAGGTTTTCCCGCTATTATCGGCTGCGACGCTAACGCACATTGCACTATCTGGGGCAGCACCGACACCAACACGAGAGGTATTGCTCTTCTAGAGTACCTCACAGCGGAAAACCTTGAAGTCGCCAATAAAAATGCGGAGCCGACCTTCGTCAATCGCGTCAGGCGCGAGGTGATAGATGTAACGGTCGTGTCGCAAAATCATTTGTGTATGGTGAAAAACTGGAGTGTTACGAACGACATAACAATGTCAGACCATAGGCTAATCCGCTTCACGCTAGAGGCGGAAGGAGAAACTTTGCCTCTCAAACGGAACCCAAGGTCAACCGACTGGGATAAGTTCAATAACTGTCTAAGTAGGACCGTGGGTACCGGAGACCAACTTAGGTAGCAACTAGGTAGCAACTAGGGAAGAGGTTTAAAGGGGAACAGAAGATAACATAATTATCCATTCTGACAGTCAAGCGGCACTGAGAGCATTATGCAAGCCAAGGATCAGCTGCCCGCTGGTTCAAGAATGCAGTGATGCTCTGCACGCCCTAGGCGAGAGCAAGAAGGTCAAACTGGTTTGGGTACCGGGACATATGGGCATTTTCGGGAACGAACGCGCGGACGAGCTAGCCAGACTAGGCTCGTCATCACCCCAGCCCGGTCCAGAACCATACCTGGGCCTGAGTAAACGACTGATCTCCGAGGCCCTGAATGAGTGGGCTTGGGAGAACACAGTCAAAAACTGGAGGAATAACACGACTTGTAGGCAAGCCAGAGAGATAATCACACATCCCAACAAACCAAGGACGGCCCAATTGCTGAACAAGAGTAGGAAGGCACTGAGCATCATCGTAGGCATTTTGACAGGACACTGCAAGCTCAACCGACACTTGCATTTACTAGGAATAGGCGAATCACCCCTATGTCCCTACTGTAGAAGGGCGGAGGAAACCTCCTACCATCTACTGGGAGTCTGTGATAGGTGGGGTCGCCCGAGGAGGAGGGTCCTAGGAGCGGCAACCATTCCTCGGGTGGAGTTGGGGGACCTGAGCTGGGATGACCTGCTCCGCTTCACAACGAAGACAGGACGACTGGAGTGAAGAGGGTTGGAAGCACGGGGTTGGCGAAAAGGGCCACTAGGCCTACTCGCCGGGCTTTTGTCCCCCCACCCTTACCATTACCATTACCATGTCAATTTCTTGACGAGTCGTTTCCTGCAAGGTGGATAGGAAGAGGAAGTATATTTCTGTGGCCTGCAAGGTATTACATAGTATAAAAAAGCTTGACATCTGGAAATATTAACGAATGCGATGTATTCTATTCTAGATCCCCTGACTCAACATGCCTACATTTTTATCGATGGGAAAGGTTGAAAGATCTAGTTTTTGCCACCCCTCCTACAACTAGAGAAAACATGATCCAACGAATGATAGACAGTGGCCACTGCATCTCCAGAGTCAAAGTGGAAGCTGCCGTAATTTCAACCAGACAAAGACTGCAGTTATGTATCGAGCAAACGAGACCTTGTTTGTTTGATTCCATCTGGAGTTATTGACATTTGAATTAAAACAGGTCCAACCTCCCCCCACCACTTTATTTTAGCAGTTAGGGCAAAATGGTTCAAACAAAAAGATTTCAAATTTGCTAAAGATCATGATGCCATGATGTAAAACAAGGTAATGTTTTATAAAAATCCCATTTTTTTATTCGCCATAGCAGTAACGCCCTCTACCAGCCGTTCTAGGGACTTCAAAATAATTTCCAGCAATTTTTCATGGCCTCGTTGATGATAATTTTTTTTCTGCATGACATACGGCCATACTTTCCAATATACAGTCGACAGCCATTCTTAGTGGGACACCCGGTACAACTGAAAAGTGAAAACTTTCGCCACAAAATTCAATTTACACGTGAAATTGAAATGAATAATAGGGGCATAAAGCAACTGCATTTTCGGCCGGTATCCGTAACGGTATCGTATTGCGCATGTGCAGGAGAGATACCGGAGCTACGATAGAGAACGTTAAACGTAACGTTATGGACCTTGATCGGTATCGGCATCGGTCCGGTATCGTCTTGTCCAAATGTCAGTTTGTTGTTGTTGTTGTTCACATAACCTAACTTCCTATCTATTTGATTTCAAGAAAGTTGTTGTCAATGTTGTGATGTCTCCATTATTGTCTTCGCCAATTATTAAAAAAAGGGGTTGTTTTATCCTGCAGATGATGATGTTTATGTTTTGCGCGAAGGGGCGGGTCAGAACCCTTATTTGGACCCAAGTAGGTGGGATTCTGTTTGTAAGAACATCACTGTTCTCACCGGGAATAAGAACTTTGGACTTGGAAGTTTAAAGCAGCCTGTTGAGCTCCTTTTGGATAGATTCAAAATACAAATAAAAAGTTACAAAAACCAGTGAGTACCTCCTCATCTACATAAGTACAATTCCAATCAGGATAAGAAAATCAAACTGCTATCAGTACCTACTTAGTGAATAATTTACAAAAATAGCGATAATCAAACTCAAATCTCCCCATTGGCAAGATTTGGGATTTGGACAAGAGAGAGGTTGAGATTGTTAAAAACACAATCACTTTTTCAGGTTATGTGAAGCGTTTACGGATACCGGAACCAAAATAAACCTTTTTTGCTTGTCCACGTACGTCGTTACGTTACGGATGCCTAATAAGGGTTAGGGTTCGGTTATTTATAGCAACAAATGTCAAGGAAAATATCCGTCTCTAGCGCCATCCAACAGGTAGTAGGTTCTCTAAAAAAGTCCAGCTGGTAGCCTACGACTTCACTTACATTGGCTCCCATTTAAGTTTTCCATATATTTTGAGTTATATGTGAAGTAAATTACGGTTTCGCCAGATTGTTTTTAAAAAGCTTGCTGTTTCTTGATTTGGATTAATTGCGTAATTTGTCTTGGTCTTGAATCTAACGAAAGTATAAACAAAAACAATGAAATCAAACCTCAAAACATCGTCAATCAAATGTCAAATAAGATATTTTCTTCTACTGCGCATGCGTTTCGCTACGTTAACCGCTATGACTATCGTCCGTTAACAACCGGCATTTATCGGTATCGATATACGATAAATGACATCCAAATGTCATAGTTGCCAATTAGCGTCAACCGGAGCTGCATTTTTTGAGCAACGAAAACTGTCTAGTGACTTATTATTTTGTCCGAATTTATTCAAATACACTGTGTCCAGAATAAAATGATGTACATGGGGATATTGGAAACGGTGGAAGATACGACGTCGCTTGAATGGAAAAACAGTTGCGTATTTGTATGCCCAAAAATGATCTACTTTTGTTTTATTCCAAATCGATACCGTAATGTAGATACACGGTGAAAAAGGAAAATGGACATATTTGAAAAACCACAATATTGTTTTTACTATAAAAAGCTTGACATTTGCAAATGTTAAGGAGCTGTGTGAGATAATACAAGGATTCTAAGAACGGCATCAGAAAAATTTTAGGCCTAATATGTTGCGTCCGGCCGAGGTCAACTTTTTTTTTTCTTACGGAGGCCATATTGTTTTTTTTATTTTCAAAATCCGCTTTGAAAATGCGTTTTAAAAATTTGGCTTCCATAAGAAAAACGTACTTAACTTTGGCTGGACGCAACATAGTTTGCCTACAATTTTTCTGACACCGTTTTAAGAATCGCCGTATCCTCTTACCCATATCCAGAAAATTCGAAAATGTAAGCTTTTATGATAAGCAAAATTACGTGGTTTTTCAAAAATGTACCTTTTTTTTCACCCTGTATCTACATTTCTGTATCGATTCAAAATAAAACGTAGGTAGAATATTTTTGGGTTAGTTTTCTTTTATTTAGGCAACGTCGTATCTCTTGCAGTTTACAATATCCCCATATAAGGCCATGTATACCAAATGCCAAACAACAGTTATGGGATGCTGAACAACCCTTTCCATTGTAATGAATTTATCCTTAGTACTGCAATAATTTAGCTTAGTCAGCAATTGTTAGTTTATTAATACAGTTACCAGCTTTAGTCATTAGCTTTATCATGTCTAAACTCTTGAGCCAGTAAGGTCTAGATGTTATAAAGTTCACTTTTCCAAAATAAAATCTTTTTTAAAAACCGTTCATCTGCGTCTTGACATTTATTTCAACTTTCGATTTACGTCATAACTGCCACCAAGCGAGTTAATATGTGATTTGCAGGTGCCTAAATTTGGCCACCATCAAACTTCATAACAACGTGCTTGGTGGCAATTATGACGTAGATCCAAAGTTGTTTGGCATTTGGTGTAAATGGCCTTATATGGGAATATTGTAAACTGCAAGAGATACGACGTTGCCTAAATAAAAGAAAACTAACCCAAAAATATTTTTCCTACGTTTTATTTTGAATCGATACAGAAATGTGGATAAAGGGTAAAAAAAGGTACATTTTTGAAAAACCACGTAATTTTGCTTATTATAAAAGCTAACATTTTCGAATTTTCTGGATATGGGTAAGAGGATACGGCGATTCTTAAAACGGTGTCAGAAAAATTGTAGGCCCACTATGTTGCGTCCAGCCAAAGTTAAGTACGTTTTTCTTATGGAAGCCTCCGTAAGAAAAACAAACGTTGACCTCGGCCGGACGCAACATATTAGGCCTCAAATTTTTCTGATGCCGTTTTTAGAATCCTTGTATTCTCTCACCCAGCTCCTTAACATTTGAAAATGTTAAGCTTTTTATAGTAAACACAATATTGTGGTTTTTGGAATATGGCCATTTTCCTTTTTCACCGTGTATCTACATTACGGTATCGATTTAGAATAAAACAAAAGTGGATCATTTTTGGGCATACAAATACGCAACTTTTTTTCTATTCAAGCGACGTCGTATCTTCCACCGTTTCCAATATCCCCATGTACATCATTTTATTCTGGACACAGTGTATTTGAATAAATTCAGGCAAAATAATAAGTCAATAGACAGTTTTCGTTGCTCAAAAAATGCAGCTCCGGTTAACGCTAATTGACAATTATGTCATTTGGATGTCATTTATCGTATATCGATACCGATAAATGCCGGCTGTTAACGGACGATAGTCATAGCGGTTAACGCAGCGAAACGCATGCGCAGTAGAAGAAAATATCTTATTTGACATTTGATTGACGATGTTTTGAGGTTTGATTTCATTGTTTTTGTTTATACTTTGGTTAGATTCAAGACCAAGACAATCTACGCAATGAATCCAAATCAAGAAACAGCAAGTTTTTTAAAAACAATCAGGTGAAACCTAGTTTGGTTTACCGATGAAGATGACCACATCTTACTCATTGAAATACTGGCAAATTATCCATATGGGGATGTTTCTACATAGAGTGTGGTTGTTTCCAATTTTTTGGAGGTCACTAGAAAAGAGGTGTCTGTGAGGAGAGTTAAAGAACATTACATATGTATTGTGAACGTTTGAGGAAAAGGAAATGGTCAACGTTTTCCGGTCAGATGATGTAAATGTCTGCTCTATATTGGTTGGCGTTGTTGTTCAATACTTCTAATAACATGGCATCTTCAAAATCAGAATCTGACTCGTCACTGGAGTTCGATAATACCATATCATCAATCATTTTGCAAAAATTGCACATAAACATAAGCAAAACAAGACTGCGATGTCATTTGTCAATAAGTTTGGTTAAGGTTGAGGTTAACCGTAACGTTAAGCGGATTTGTTTCTTTCTCCCACCGAAAACTATATTTTTATCTGTCAAATAGCGGCTATCGCTACGGCTTTCGTAACCGCTACCGATGACATTTTTAGGAGCAACGAAAACTCTCTAATGAAATTTCATAAGACTATTGCAACAATTCAAATTTTTGAGTGAGGTGATAAACGGCACTTCCATGATTCCTTATACAGAGGGTTAGTTTGGGTTAGTTTTGGTTTTTTTGTTATTGTCGGTATAGTTCATCCAATATTTACATTTTCTGCTACTCACGGAATGATGTCAGACGTTCTCTGGATAAATCTAGAATCTTACAGTTTTTTGAGCGTAAGAAAAATATATCAATTGCTATAGTTTTTTTGTCACGTACATTGAATGTTGGCCTAGCATGGAAAGGCCTAGCACGATCTAGTTTTTGGTTAAAAGGTTCTCGCTTACTTCGTCCAGTCTTCCTGAGTCGAGCTTGATAAAATTTGCATCCAGATCAATTTGTTACCTATCTCTTTTATGAATATGAGGTGTATTTCACAAAAATGTTGTCCCTCCATCAACGTAGTATCCAGTTTTGATGGTTTCTCTTTTTGAATACAATGTTATAATTATTTATATCTTCATCATCGAAATATTACATTTTCTCGTAATATAAACTCAGCTGCGGCTGGACGAATCAGCTTTCCATATCTTTTTTATCATGAGTTTGTTATTGTCACAAACATAATATATCTATTTCAATCAGCAAAGCACTATTGAAAGTTTGTTTTGGATTCGAGAGATTACCACGAATATAATATTGAACATCAATGCTTGTCGACGTAATTTACTTCACATATAACTCAAAATATATGAAAAACTTAAATGGGAGCCAATGTAAGTGAAGTCCCTTCGTCATAATTGCCACCAAGCACGTTGTTATGAAGTTTGATGGTGGCCAAATTTAGGCACCTGCAAATCACATAATGACTCGCTTGGTGGCAATTATGACGTAAATCGTAAGTTGTTTGGCATTTGCTGTACATCATCATATTTTGGATTCGCTGTATACTAAATATTCTACACTATTTATTGATATTATAACAAATCGACATGTACCTAACATGAGCCTCGATATACATTATAGAACAATAAACTCTAGAATCAAACCGTGATTCACGTTTTGTGGCACTTTCTCTGAGATAATTGATCTTGAGTGATAAATACACACTGTGATAATAGTTCGAAACAGCCACCACTCAAATAACTTCCATTTGCGGTTGAAGCGGTATAGATTTACCAAACTACGGTTAGTTGAGTCGCAAATATTTAGCCAAGGGTCCTTTTCTTTACCTCCAAGATTCAGGAAATTTTAGCCTCTTGTATCTCCTTCCACTTCCCGAGATAATATCTGGTCTAGAGACTAATGACCAGTTATAAATCCCATCCTAATTGTCTTCCTACTAAATATCGTCGGCAATTTCTCATTTTCCGGAAAGAAAATGAAAAACATAATAATGTTGAAAATCCGCAATGCTTCCATGATAGATGTGATTGGAGAAAATCAAGGTTTGGATAAAAACTGTTCGTTAAAGTTTGTTCCGAATAAATCTAGTTCAATTATGTAGCATTTATCTTGCAAGTCTGCAAATTGAAAAGATTTCGTGACAGGTAAATGAAGAGGAGTCTCAGAGAAAAAGAATTAATTTCGGAGAACTGTTATTTATCACAAGAGAATTTGAAGATTGAATGCGGATTACCTACTCTCTCATTTCTGCTCGAATACAGAGAGTTTCGTTTACTTAAAAGCTATTCTCCTTTGATACTATTCAAAAAGCAATACAGCATTTCCATCAGGAAATGCTATCAGACAATGCTTTGTGTCGACATGCCACATTTGTTTTTCTCCACATGGTATCAGCGGGTCCATACTGAACTTTAAAGTTGTAATAAATATCTCACAATTTATCAACATCGGTGTGTGAGAGTCTTGTGCGGTACAATGGAAACGTGAATAAGTTCGAACTTTATGTCGCGACAGAGAAACCGTATTTCTCACTTTTGCCACCATATGTCATGATGAAAAATGTTAGATACGATAATGTACACAGAAATCGACCTTATACTGCCTAAATGAATGTCCATCTCATACGTCTCCATTCTCTGTAACATTTCGACCAAACTATTCATCAATCAGCCTTTGAAAATAAAGCACATGTATCCGCAAAGGTTTCCGATGAATTAAATTTCCACTTGAACTCTTCTCAGAGAATCGCAGACTTATCGATATCTTTTTATTCTGCACGTTATTGATGCGGTAGCATCTGTCACATTCAAACAAAGACAGTCGTTTTGATGATTGATCTATCTATCACGCAATGACAATAAATCAATACGAGCTGGGGAATGATGTATTGTAAAAGATAATGAATACATGGAAGAACATGCTATTACTGAACAATAAATTACGTTTCCATCAGACTATTGCTACCTGTAATGGAGACAGAGTCTAGAATCGAGAGATTCTCAAATATGGCAAACTATAATAAAAAGTCCACACTATGGCACTAATGGCATAAATCAAGTCTGTGTGTACTCAGACGCGTACAACTTGATAAAATGAGTCTGATCCCATCCCCTATTTTTTTTAGAAATCAATACTCTGACGACTTCCAATCATATTTATTATCAATTTTTAATTATGAGAACACTTTTTTTTTCAATTTTCCAAACATGTATTGTGTTTCTTGAGAAGAACGTCACCTTTATTTTTAATGCTTAACTCGCAATGTTTGTTACTGCTGATTGCTTACATCGATTGAACTGATTGAAAAATAACGGCACATTCACCATCTCATTCAAATAATGGATAATTGGTTTGAGGTTTGTGACTCAATCAAATAAAGATACAAACTAGATCGCGATGAGCCCATTATTTAGAAAATCGTTGTATTTATCGCTCCAGAAAAGATAACTTAAACAGAACCTGATGTCTAAATGAGCCCCTTTAGAGAAAATGGAGCTCAACACATTTATATTTTACCCAAATATATGTCCTAATGAGACTTTAAATTTCACAGGGCTTAATTTCCATTGGATTGACCCTGTCTATATGCAAATCCGGCACGCCTTATCCTGCAGTTATCCTGGTGATGGATTGGGCAGCATTAATGCTCCACGCTGACTGCACATGTTTCAGATCTAATGTGATCATTTGAGGAAACGAACTAGATGAGCCAGGCTGATATGAAAATAATTTGATTCAATTTCAGTTGCAATATACAAGGCTGAATGTTGATGGTTATTCCATTATTTATGTAGTGACAAAATTGTTTAAGTATGTTTTTTTATGCTGACATGTCTATAGATATGAAGATATAAGGAGACATAAGAAGCGAGACGGAGAACAAACTGCTGCAAACCAAATTCGCGAGCCGTGATTCTGTAATCGTTGGAGATACGGGATCCTTTGAATTTGGAAAAAGATGCCTATTTATATGCCCAAGAATATGCCGTGAAAAAGTCAATAATTTATGTTGTGTTCTTTTAGACAAAAACCATTTTTTTTGTGATTTTAATTTTTGACAATTTTATTCCAAGACCTACAATAAAAAGCAAACCACTTTCTTGTAGTATTTTCCTGATCTATAATATTATTGAGATTTCACTATGACGTTTTGCTTTTCGGTTCGGAATTTTTTTACTATACTGACAAATCCAAATACTATAACATATAGTAGGGTTGTTTTTTCATAGACAGACAAATTCCAATCAGAATTAAACGCGGAAAAATGTGTTTTTAATCGCACATATTATCATTTTATTGACTCCTATTTTTGTAACCTATTGGGAATTTGAGATCTTAACATTCTGCAATTGAAGGATCGGGAAAAAAGCAGGTGAGTCCATTTGTTTACAAGATTGATATATTGATTGCATTCAGTGTAGAACGAGGTGTAGAATGAGCGTAAGCATCGGAAAAAAGCAGACTAGAATAAAATTCTTTGAAGAGAATGACCGTATACAAAGGTCTCGTGGTATCCATTTGCTTAATGTCATATTTCGAGTTTATTTGCAACTATCCCCCTTCAAGTTGAAATATGAATATTTGCTTCATTACAAAAAAAAAGTTTGTTTTTTTTTAAAATATTGAATTCGGCGCTCTTGTTTCACTTTGAGGGGAAAAAAAGCAAGGAAATAATAGTGTTTTTCACGATATGTCGCCTCGAAGTTTTGCAAGCTAGTCCGTAGAACCGTTAAACACCTCATAATTTAGCTAAATTATTGTTAAGTTTTTACCAAGAGTCCAAATAATTCAATCATTAACAGTCTCGATAACTTTTTACTTTTATCAATCACACACTGACAATCACATATCGCTCAAAAATGTGCTGAAAATCAATCACAATGACGTGAAATAGATCTTATCAAGTCAACGACGTAGTTTGTAACATCCTTCCCCTAAACCTAATCTTCCCGATAAGCCTGTTACTTATCATAATACACCTCAAGTCTATCCAAATCGACTACATAATTTCATTTTGCACTTAGGAGTACGCTGTATCCTGTAGCCTACATCGTTAATTCTCTTCAACACTGGGGATGGACCATCCCAGGCTGGCGTCAACTTTGGTGATTTGCCCTTCTTCTCCAGAGGATTCCATAACCCAACTTTATCGCCTTTCTGGAACCCTGCCAAACTCGCTCTAAAGTCGTATCCCGTCTTCATTAGTGTACTTGCTGTCCTTAGTCGATCTCTGGCCAACTCATGAACATCTTGCAGCTTTATTTTTAACCGGTCCACGCAGTCTACACATGTGTCTCCTTCAGTGTCTGGCGCCCCAAATGCTGAATCTAACCCAAACAGAACCATAGCTGGTGTTAATTCAGATATATCATGGATTGCAGATCTATGAGTGATCGAAAACGTTGACAAGCAGATGTCTCAATCCCTCTGATATTGACCAAATACCTTGGACAGGTGTCCCTCGATTGATCTATTTAATCGCTCTACCATGCCATCTGACTGCAGATGCAAAGCTGTCGTCCGCGTATTATGAATCCCAAGCAGTTTACAGAGCTTTTGGATTAGCTTGGATTCAAAATTTCGTCCTTGGTCTGTAAGTATCTCGAGGGGCACACCAAATCTTGTGAATACATTTTCCACAAAAACCTCAGCCACTGACACAGCTTCCTGATTGGGAAGAGCAGATACTTCTGGCCATTTACTAAAATAGTCCATGGCAACCCAAAAGTACTTATTTCCCCTATCCGTCTCGGGAAATGGCCCTGCTATATCGATGTCAATCCTTTCGAAGGGCAATTCAACGTTGTATTTCTGCTTCTGCCCTCTGGATCTGGTACTAGGTCATTGACTTGCTGAGCAGACCGTGCATCTGCGACGCCATGATTTCACGTCTTTACAATAATTAACCCAGTAGATTCTGTCCCGAATCTTATCTAGAGTTTTATCCACTACCAAGTAAGTGAGCTCCAGACTCCCCATTATACATCTCTTCTAAGACCTGATTGATTTTTGATCTTGGGACTGATAACTTTTTCTTTATCAACTTTTCGTCAGCACTTTTCAAGCCTTTTTTTAACAATCCATCCTCGATGACTAGCTTGTCTCACTGTCCCACTGAGCCCATTATGCCTTGAATGTTAATCTCTTTCCAGATAAGTCACACCATTTTGATCGTGGTCTATCAATTGATTTCCATCGTAGAAATAACTCAATGTCTGTGTCTTTCAGCTGGTCTTCCTTTAGCTGGTTATGGTCCATCCTCCATCTACATCAAATTCAATTTTTTTAATATGCGCCAGCCCCTCACGTTGTTTTATATTTCTGCAGTGCCTGCATTGATCTCGGCAAGGTCTTCGGGATGAAGCATCTGCGTTGTTATGCATTCTCCTGATCTCTGCTTGATTTTCAACTTTTACTGCTGCAGCTTTTTTAACCATCTAGCTACTTGTCCTTTCGGTTGTTTCATTTCCAAGAGCCATTTTAGAACTGCATAATCTGTTCTTATTAGAAACGACGAAAATCGTCTAGACTCCTCTTAGATGTTATCGAATCGGGTACTTTTTCACGCTCCTCACACTTGGCCACCCATTTTACTGGTTCAAATCGAGCTATTGTCACCTCTGTTAAGTTTGACACTATTTGGAAAAATATTGGCGATTTTTATGGGAATGCGAGCTTCAGTAGTCACTATCACTTTAGCAACAAGGTATTTGTGGGTGTTGTATTGATTTTCTACAAGTCCAACGCGGCTCACAGAATTTTCTTCCAACTTGTCAAAAATGATCCTTTCGGTATTTTCACTGATCTGAACAGTTTCTGCTGCCATTACCCTCATAACTGAGACATCGGTGACACTGGACAAAACCAGTTCTCCAGAACCATACTTCAGAATATTGATGTTATGATCCTACTTAAATCCGTGCTGACGGATGAGGTTCATACCCAAGATAAATTCGTCTTCTATGTCATCCACTAATACCTTGTGACGCAACTTCAATGTTCCAATTTGAATATGAACCTCCATTTCGCCGCTAACCGTACGCAAAACTACACCCCCAGATAGAGGCTGAATGATTAATCCACGCACTACACCGGTTTGTATTAGAGACACTGCTGCTCCTGTATCAACCGTGATGGTAATATGTCCTCCGTTGACTTTTCTTTCGATAACCAGGCTTCCGGCTGTGAACTCTTGATGGAGACGTATCTGGGGGCCTTCGTTTTCACAAGCCAACACCCGCTCCTTGATGTTGACAGATCTTGGTTTTCCTGATTCATTCGAGACTCGTGGCGGTCTCTGGATAGAGATCGAGACCGTAGCTGCACTCGGCAATCACGCTTCCTATGTCCGTTGCATCCACATCTTAAGCACTGGATACCAGGTCTACGATTATTTCCTTTCAACTCTTTGATTTCCTGAAGAACCTGACTCATCATCTTTTGCAGAGACTCATTGTTTGTGTCTCTATCGTCTTCGATTGATACTGCCCTGATCGTTGGTCTTGAAACATTGTATGCCGCTTCAATCTCTAGTGCTTTATCCGGGGCTTTACAACTGTTCTCAAATTTCGTAACTCGTACCATTCTTTGAATTTCCTGGTCCCTTATTCCATCAACGAAATATTGAGTCGCGAGCTCATCCTGAAATTCTTCTGTGGCTCCTGGATAGGCTAGATGAATAAGGCGCTTAACATCTGATTCAAACTCCTGTGAAGTTCCACCGTGCTTTTGGTAACGGGATTTCACTTGTGACTGGTAAAACGGTATCCTATGTTGATCACCAAATAGTCGTTCCAGGGCAATTGCCAATATGCCGAAGTCCTTTTGATGTATGGCTGGGATTGTTTGTAGTAACTCCAAAGCTGGTCCTCGTAGAGCTACCACCAATGCAATTGCTTTCTTTTTATTATCCCAGGCATAAGCTTTACCTGATTTTTTTGGGTATTTCGCCACACCCTATCAAAAAACAATCAAACTAGTGGTAATATACCGGATCTTCTATATTACCTGAAAAACATTCTATCAGTAAACAATAAAACCTAACAATATCAAACGTTTCAAAAGCGAATCTGCTTTCGTCGTCAGTGGAACCTAAAAAACAAACAATTAATTCAAATTCAAAAATTATTCTACGTTTTTTCAGGATTTCGCAGTAAAAAATTGTGTTTTTTTGTGTTTTTGGCACAAAATGTCACTTTTACTGAAAAAAAAAAAGTAAAAGTGACATTTTGTGCCAAAAACACAAAAAAACACAATTTTTTACTGCGAAATCCTGAAAAAACGTAGAATAATTTTTGAATTTGAATTAATTGTATAGAGGTATCATCAGCAAACAAAGTGAAAGCACCCGTTACATTCAAACTAGCCAAGTCGTTTATATACAGAAGAAAGAGCAGCGGGAAAGAGCCCTGTGAAAGACCACAGCTTAGAAACCCCTTTGCTAAAATATCACCATCGACATGAACTCGCTGTGTTCTCCCCTCCAGATATGAGCGAAACCAAGCGAGTGCAATGCCTCGAAAACCATAACGCTCGAGCTTCCGCAACAAAATTCCATGATTGACACAGTCGAAGGCTTTCGACAGGTCACAAAACGCTGCCACCGAAACCAACTCCTTATTTAAAACAGTGTACAGGTCCTTGAGAATATTATACATGGCGTCCTTAGTGCTTCTGCCCTCTAGAAACGTGAACTGCACATCGGTAATAATTTCACACCGCTACAAAAAAGACAGCATTCTTGTTTTAACTAGCTTCTCAATGATTTTTGATAATGTTGGCGATTGTGAAATTGGTCTCAAATTTGAAGGATCACTGAGATCTTCTCCCTCATGGAGCGGAATGACTTTTGCAGACTTTAGAGACGAGGGAAAATTTCCAGTTTTCCATGAAATAATTTAGATGCCGGATTTCTTTTATTACGTCCTTTCATGCTTCATATGTTTCTATTTTATCCTCATACTGATCTTGTTGAAAAAAAATCATTTTTGTCTGACATTCCTCTTAATTTGGTGGCATTGTTCCTGGCCTTGATTATTATAATCAATTATCAATGATATGCATGATTTTTATTCAGGACACTACCATTCTATGATAAGACTACCAAAACTGAAGAATTTGAAAATCTACTACTCACGACTTCAATGAACCAAACAGTTGATTGTTTATTTGGATCGGTTTCCACCTTAACTCCTATAATATCAGAATCAATATCAATTTTCATGATATTGATTCGCCGCTACACTAACTCATTTCGCAAAATTCATTTTCACACGTTTTTTCCATCAAAACTATTACAGTATTGGAATAAGGGTTATGATGATGATGACAATCATGAGGCGAAAAAAAAAGTCGAAAAAATAGGAAACGGGATGTGTGTAGACAGAAAGGAGAATGGGTTGGAACCAATTCATCCAAAAATATCACTTGTCCAATAATTATTTGCGGAAAACTAAATCACGTGATGATGTTTATTCTTTACAGAAACATGAGGGTGATGATACCTAGAAATTGGAAAAAGAGGTGGAAAGCATTTTTTTTTTCTAAAGAGATATTATTATATTAAAAAATCAGGTCTATGTCATGTGATTTAAATGTCATAAACAAAATTACAATTGATTTTGTGATCTATCACAACGCCCATCTCGCCATCGCCGGCAAAACTAAGAAGGAAAGATTCTTATGAAATATTGTGTCTCATTTCCGAAAGACAATTCATCAGAGAAAATACATTGGTCAGAAGAAAGCTGGTTTTGGCAAAAACGTGAGGTACTTTATTTGGAGAGTTTATTGATCATGATCCAGTTATGTGTGCACTAATGTTTCTTGTCACGCATTCCAATCTTATATCATAAGATTCCAATATATCATGTTTTGTAGTATCAGAAGACAAGATAAATTTACACAGCTATACTCATTGAATGTCAAATACGTGGAACCAAGAAATTTTATCTAACGCATGATAGTTATCGGTGTCATTATTGATGTCATTTTGTCAAGTAAAGTATCAAATGACACACTAGTGTGTTATAATTCATAACTCACCAGTCACTGGTGAGTTATGGATTATTGCTCACATTCCCGTGGCAACCAAACAAACAATCACCTATTTTGACCAAAATGTAAACAAGTTGCTGTCTATTCATTCTGACACTGAAACTTTGATAATCATCTCATAAAAAACGATTTTCTCCATTTGTTGGATAAAACATTGTATGGCACTCGTGCAAAATGTTTTCCAAGTCACTCGAATTTATCTAATCTTTCTCGCGTGACTTATTTTCAACACAACGCACTTGTACCATAAATAACTATTCTACGACTATAAACGTCGATTGATCACCCTGATTTTTGCCTGTATAAAAAATGATATAATACCAAATTCGAAGTTTGAACTATTTTCTCCTAAATTCTTGGACGCTTCTTCAGAATTGTTTGTGGGAGAAGGAATCCAATGTGAAATAAGTTTATTTGTTGTGACACCTAATTTTATAACAGGACAATGCAAGACCACATGTAGCCCGTATAACTGTGAAATTTTTTGAAGCTTCCGTTATAAATCTTCTTTCCTGATCCCTCGATCTCCAGACCTTTCTCTGATAGAACATGTCTGGGATATGATGAAAAGGAGGCTGCATGATTCACAGCACCCCTCGCAAACATTGGAAACTCTACGCAACAAAGTTCAGGAGTACTGGGATACCCTACTCTAAGAAGACATCAACCACCTTATCAAATCGTTGCCGCGACGACTCCAAAAGAGGTAGCGAACAGAGGAGCATCAACACATTATTAATATCAAGGTAGGATATCTCAGTTTTCACTTGATGTTTTGGGATAAAATTTTAATCACTAACTATCTATTGTTAGATTACAGTGGACATTAAAGCACTTTCAACAGGTGTTGCATTTTCTATGTAGCTGACTCATAGCAGGTGTCACCGCAGCGAGAGCGGAGATAGGACAAATACGTCGCAACCGTGTATTCACCTCTGGTAGTGGTCCAGATTTTTACCCCATTTTATTTTTTCTCTTTTCGTAACCACTAGTGCGGAGACACACGGGTAGGACGAGTTCCTACCCTGTGACCAAGAGGCCTTCGGAAGGTAACCCGGTACCAAAGAGCTGAACAAGTGAGAAATTGGGACACTAAAGGGCTTTTTCCTGACGTCCTAATGCGGAGGAGAGGTTAAGTGGGTCAAACCCCACACTACTCTCGGACCATAGAGTGTCTGGTCACAGATTCCTCTCCTTGAGGCTGGAACCCCTGAACATAAAAAAAAAAATCTATGTAGCTGAGTATATCAAAACAACTCATATCACTATAGGTGTTTTCCTTTAATGAAAATTCAAGACCAAGATCAAACAAGAACAGAATCAAAGATTTCGTTTTGAAACAATGGCGTCACGCGAAGAACCTGGTCCTTATAATTAGGACCAGCGGGAGAAGCTCGTCCGAGCGACTGGTCTTCATTGTGACCACAAATATTATGGTTCTTTATTCTGTTTGGTGTTAAGTGTAAAAAAATGGAGACTGTGAAATTTCTAATCAGAAATATAGAAATAGGAATACAGGGCGATGTAGAAACCTTTGTATTATTACTGAGAGAAACGTTTTTAGATCTAAAAGAATTGTTTGGAGTTCATTCAATCTAGTTCAGAAAAAGTATCTTGACATTCAAAGGTTTTTATCACTCTATTTGCTCAAAAATCATATTGGTTGTTTATTTCAGATGACGAATACACTTGAGATTATTGCACTAGATTGATGCTGGAAAATCAATTGATCAAGCTTGTGATTATCTCCATTATATGCCAGACATCACATTAGTATATCAAATAATTATTCTTGGGGAAAAGTGCCTAATTATTTCTTGTTTACCAAACTCAAAAAGTGTACGTGGTCAGGATCAGGAAAATTGTTTTTGTTTTATCAAAACAAAATACGTCATTATAGAACGTCAGATAACGACAGATTTTGCTGACTGATTTTCTCGCTTTAGGGATTTTAACCACTGAAAAGTATGTCAGCTTTGAGCACAAAAAATGAAAAATAAGCGACCGCAAGTGTGCTAGGCATATGGAAAATTAAGATTTCTTCTGCAAAAAAAAGGTTTTTTTTCATTTTCTCGTCTATGGCATTTTAGCACATCAACAAATATTACAATGTAATAGTGAAAAAAAAGGATTGGACGTGCTTGAAGGGTTGAAATAAGGGTGCCATCTTGTAAAAGAATACTTGGCTGCTGATGCATTTTCTCGCTTATGGCAAGCGAGAGAATGAATTTTAATATCATAAGGAACCCGACAAAAATTTCCCATGAGCCGATTGGATGTCCGAAATTTTTCGGACGGAAAATTTTGCAAATTTTTTCTTCCTATTCCGGCAGATTTTCTCGTGAACGAAATAAAAAGCAATAAAAATGTCTCAATCTCAAACTCTGTTTTAAAAAAACCCATAAGTCTAGCTCGTGCTCATCATAGTTTGTGAAGCTACTCAACTTGCAGGAAAGTCAAAGAAAATTTTTAAAATTTTCTGGTTCATGGGAATTGGCATGTGGGATGAAATACTGATTTCAAGATCGGACAAAAAAAGCCATAAGTCGGGAACATGATATCGACATTTTATTCAAATGAATACATACAATCATTTGAAAATGATGCTGAGAGAAAATTGAAAAATTCTGCTCATTTTTTTTTTAAGTCTAGGACATCACAGCAACAGAACTGTGAAGGAAAATCCAAAGCCCCTCACACAGCTTAGTCAATAAGAAATGCTGATAAGTAGCGAATATTGCCACTTATTGGTTTTGGTAAAAATAGCATTAATTACGAGTTTACTACACATTATTCTATTTCTTTATTCTATCAAGATTCAGACGATGAATCATTATTTAGCGAGAGTTTCTACGAATAAAGCATATTATTTTTTATCCTTCAAGAATATCTTTTTTTTCAAGTATGATGTAGAAATCGAATAAATTGAATGAATCCTTTATTTATTATTAATCTTTGGTCAACATTTTATACGACTCAAGTCCATAACTATTTTTTTTTCACATATTTCAATTACACTAAAACTATTTTTTGTCGCACTAAACTTGACATTTCAATAAAAAATCTGTTACCTGACAATTCAACGAAAAAGATTGATATGATATGATTATGATTTTTGAGTTAAATCAAATTAAACTGCTAAGTTTTTATCCGATGACTTGAGTATAATTCGGTAAGACAATTTAATGAATACGTAAATCCCTAAAATAACAAAAAAGACGCATTTAAAAGTTTCGTTTTGTGGCTGGAAAAAACATTGCTGCTCATGGTAATTTTGGACACATAATTGTCACTCTCAAAAAAATATTTAATCAAATAAGTTCTGCCTGTATCCTGTATTTGACATTATTATCATGCCTCCACCTTATGGCTTGCAAGAGTAAAGTTTGCAATGTACACGCCAAATCCCATGAAGAAATAAGCAATTTGTTTCCAATTATTGTCTCGCAGCAGTATTTTTAAATAATTTCATGTTTAATTTCCAATCCCATGTTAGCAGTAGTTTTAATCAAATTGCACAGCTGAAACTTACAGTGGATGAACTTTGGTGCATAGAGATTATTCACTAGTTAGTACAGAATAACTTGAGAAAAAAAATTGAAAAAATGCTTTTATTAATAATTGGAAAATAATAGTTTTTTACATGCCTTGTATAAGCCACTGTCAACCAATAATTTCATTGTCAAATTGTAATGACATTTATTATGTATACCTAATACAATTACAAAAACTTGACATTATTTCTTGGATGAACTCTTCGAAGTGCTCCCTATTCACTGACAATATTCTAAACGGTTATAAAAATTAAAATGAAATTTTTTAGTTAAAAAAAATGACAATGGAGTTAGACACGTTAGGAAATTGGTTGTCACCACGCACTATATACATGTTTATTTATATAAAACGTTGATATCATCTTCCTGACTTATGGCTTTTTATTTCTGGTCTTGAAACCAATTTCCCTTCCCACATGCCAATTTCCATAAACGAGAAAATGAAAAAAAAAAAACAAATTTTCCTACAACTTTACAACTTATGGCTTCTTTTGAAACACATTAAAAGCTTATGGGATTTTTTGTATGATGTTTATCAATTATTAAAATCATACTGTCTGAATTCCATAAATGAGAAAGTTTGCCGGACGACGAAAAATATTTTCCCAAATTTTCCGTCCGGAAAACTTACTTCAACAGCCGATCGGCTTATGGAATTTTTTTTTTGGGTTCCTTATGATATCAAAATTCATTCTGTCGTTTGCCATAAGCAAGAAAATGCATTATCAGCCAAGTATTCTTTTACAAGATGGCACCCTTATTTCAACCCTTTGAGCACGTCCAATCCTTATGGGTTTTTTTTTCACTATTACATAGTTATATTTGTTGATGTGTTAAAATGCCATAAACAAGAAAATAACAAAAATCCTTTGTTTTTGCAAAAAAAATGTTAATTTTCCATATGCGGTCGCTAGATTTTCATTTTTTGTGCTCAACAGTGACATGCTTTTCAGTGGTTAAAATCCCTAAAGCGAGAAAATCAGTCAGCAAAATCTGTCGTCACCTATCTGACGGTCACCAGTCAGGACCTCTGTCAAAAAATATTTCATTTATATGTCAACCTGGACCAGGACCCGTATTCCGTGTACTTGTGGAATTCTAGCAACATGTCGCTTTCCCATCATTTTACACAGAGAGCGACGTGTTGCTATGGGATTCCACAGTACACGGAATACGCGTCCAGAACCGCCTTATGTGAAATATATAATATCAACTGTCTTGTACCGATGCTGAATACTAACTTCCCGTATATACAGGGGGTCTCACGGTCTATGGTACGTTAGACGTTTACGGAAAACTAGACATAGGATCGACCTGAAAATTTGGCTGAGCCTATAATCGAGTATGATCTATATTTTGAAAATATTTTCAGTTTTGCAGTGTTGCTGCTTCTACCCAAAAGTCGTGGCAACTTTCTTATTTTGAATGAACCACCCTGTATATTATTATTTTTTTGAGTTCCTTGACTAATTCTTATCACTTTTGCTTGATATACTCCTATACCTATCGGCAGCGGTTTTCGAGATATAAATCAATTTATAATATTTTTGTCGTAAAACACATCAGTGTATTGAGTTCAATAATTTCGTACTTGAAAACTGTGGAGAGTTGAAATTGCTATGCCGACTAGAGGAAGGTAGGTTTATATGGTTCCAATGGAGAAACCGATCTGTAAATATACAGGGTGCTTCAAATTTATTAGTCTTTTTCCTATACACAAAAATGATAAAAAAGCTATTTTTTCAAATAGAACCCCCTGTATATTACTTGAAAAATGAAAAATCTAATACATTTTCTTTCAAATGGTATCCCATGTTCCTATACCTAAACCTTCAGGATCTACAAGAAAAATGCATTTTACTAAAAAATAAATTATATTGGTATACATGATATGGAACATAATGTAGTTCCTAGGACAACCTATAGTTGCCAGGTCACACAGCAATAACTATTTATTTTAAGTAGCAAACTGCAACTACATTATGTTTCATATCAATAATACCAATATAATTTAGTTTTTAGACAAATCTGATGCATTTTTCTTGTAGAACCTGAAGGTTAAGGTATAGGAACATGGGATACCATTTGAAAGGAAATTCATTGGTCTTTTTATTCTTCAAGTAATATACAGGGGGTTCCATTTGAAAAATAGCTTTTTTATCATTTTTGTGTATAGGAAAAAGATTAATAAATTTGAAGCACCCTGTATATTCACAGATCGGTTTCTCCATTGGAACCATATAAACCTACCTTCCTCTAGTCGGCATAGCAATTTCAACTCTTCACAGTTTTCAAGTACGAAATTATTGAACTCAATCCACTGATGTGTTTTACGACAAAAATATTATAAATTAATTTATATCTCGAAAACCGCTGCCGATAGGTATAGGAGTATATCAAGCAAAAGTGATTAGAATCAGTCAAGAAATTCAAAAAAATGATAATATACAGGGTGGTCCATTTAAAATAAGAAAGTTGCCACGACTTTTGGGTAGAAGCGGCAACACTGGAGAACTGAAAATATTTTTAAAATATGGATCATACTCGATTATGTGCTGAGCCAAATTTTCAGATCGATCCTATGTCTAGTTTTCCGTAAGCGTCTAAGGTACCATAGACCGTGAGACACCCTGTATATTTTATGATGCTTTCCAATCTAGCCCAGCAGAAAAGGAGAACAATTCTTGGGGCCACGCTGATGAAGAAATAAATCTGCGATGCCTGCAATGTTGGAGAATCCCAAGAATTATAATCAGCTTACGATACTTGGAAATATCCTACCCTAATGTCGCAAACGTGGGTTCGTTGAGATTATTTCTACCTGATAGTAAATGTGTTGGAAATTCCTAAAACTATATACAGATGTACAGGGTGTACAACTAAGAGAGGTCGCCGGCCATATCTCCGTAAGTATTCATCCCACATTTTCCAAGTTCCAAGTTCGTGCGATGTCCGCTAGTTTGCGTAATACAATGATGAAATAGAAAATATAGGTTTTATTAAGAATATTGAACGGTGATAATATTTTTATTTCAAAGAAGGAGAAATCATGAACATTTTTCATAATAAACTTTTTTTTGTTATCTGTCAAATAAAGAGTGGGAGAGGGTCGCATGATAATTTTTTAAATTGTTGATAACTTTTGATTGGCTTGACCGATTCCAATAAGCCCAGCGCCGTTTTGAGGGTTTATTGTTATGTTTTTTTATGGTGTAAGATCACTTTACGAATTATTTTATTGCTGATCGGTAGACGGCGCTTTCTGTTAAAATGAATTATTTCATCGATTTTTTCAAAAATAAAAAATACAAAGGTGTTCTTCATTTACGTTAGTTTGAAAGAGCGTGTAATATAAAATGGCGCAAACGGCAAGTTGATAAATTATTTTGAACCGAAAATAGCAATGAAAACGTAATTTGAGTGTGAATGTAGCCGCGCTGCCGTCACGGAACTTGACGCTATGGTGAATGCGTATATTTTTTACATTTTTTTTACGCTCTTTCAAACTAACCCAGAAAATGAACACTTTTTTTTACGTAAAATAAATAAAATACGCATTTTCCAAAAATGTGGGATGAATACTTACGGAGATATGTCCGGCGACCTCTCTTGGTTGTATACACCCTGTACATGCCACCACAAACACAAATTCAATGTAGATGGTAGCATACGATTCCCGTTTGCCAAGCGGAAAAAAATTCGAGCAGATTTATATTGAACGGAAAAGTGAGGCGTAAAGTGTGGAGCGCAGAAAAATGAATTAAATGTGATAAGCGTAAAAGATAATGAAAATGTGACGTACGTACATGATTAGAGTAAAACCGGGACAGATTTAAAATCCATGAAGATTGGAAAACTATTTTTAGGTACCTGGTACACGAAGTTGTACCAATCAAGAAAAGTATCTATTTTCTGAATCAATACTTACAATGAGCTAAAAAATAGAAACCCGGAAGATACATTTGGCAAACTCACCCAGACCATATGGGTGTGATGACGCAGGTAGGTAAAAGAGATTGCTCATGGATATAGAACGTTATAAAGTGTAAGCAACATTTCACTGACTTTTGGATACAAAAAAAAATGATAATTAGATAACAATATAGTTACGGTGAACTCTTGAAACCATCTTTGGCATCTTAAAGAACCTCAAAACATAAATTGCCTCATGTTGGTAAAAATCTTCTAGCTAGCTCACGTCGCGTCGACTGTCCCAAACCTCAGATGTGAGGATTCAAGAGTAATGAGGTAAACGGAGTCCTCTTCAAGTAACACGAGCCATTTTTCGCCTATTTATAGGTTTAAAAAAATTTAAGCTACATATAGTAAGAAACTTTAGGGTACTACCAAATAAGGAAATCGTAATTTTCACCCTAATTTTCAATTTTTTCAAATGAAAAACTTCACGAATAAACAATCGACTATGCCTGATAGTTGACCGGTAAAACTAATTGAATGGCATTGTTTATACGGGAATTATTGCAAAGCGTCATCTGTCCCACTGCGTCATCTCTCCCGGTTTAACCCTATAAAAATTCGGCAGGTTGGTTGAAGCGTGAAACGTACTGTGAACAGTGGCATGATGCGTGAAACGTTGATAACTACATAAGCACCGTTGATAAGTATTTTCCATATTTTCACAAGCATTTCAACAACCATTTCCAACGAGAATGCGTCATACTGCCAGAATAAAAACCTCACTATTCTGTAAAGGTTGAAGGTGACTTGATCATAGTAGAGCACCCCTTCGGCGATTTTCCTTGACTTTTCTAACCAAACGCATTCATTTTCACTTCTTTGATAAAAACGATATGGTTCGTCTATGAACCATAAAAACCCTCACGTCGTTTTCCCTGACATTTAAGCAAAGAAAAATCAATAACCCCAAAAGGAGAGAATTCAAACTCATCAATGCAAATTGCAAAAATTCCAACGTGATATTCTTGGGAACATTGGAAAAGGAAATTGAATCAATATGAGCAACCTTGGAAAACTTATAGCACGGAAGTGTCGCTATATTCGTTGATTTGGCTGGTTCAGACCACAACACTGTTCACGTAAGTAGGTCACGTCGACTTTTTGCGAGATAGATTTCTCTGTCGCAGCAAGTATCCGCTTCACCCATCCAGCACCAAAAGTGAGAAAACTGCGCGGGAAACCTTCCGTACTATCCTGTCTTGCTTAACAAATTATTTCTCTATCAAGAGGTATGTAAATTATTTTGAAAGGCGAAAGATCTGAACATTTCAGTGGATAATCATCCGTCATCCGTGGGTAGATATTCTGATGTCCATCTTTGTCAAAAAGATTCTATCAACATCTGGCATTTTCTTTATTCCCGCCGCATACTTCTCCATTCAATCTCTCTGAAGTAAGGATGAAGCGAGATTCATGATTTTTCGTTCTTCCAAATTTTCAAGTCTCAAAGCTATCGGCTAGCAGATCTGAAATTTGTCCCGTTATCACAATAGATATTTCTCACAAAACCTCTTCTGGCTACAATGCGACTCATGGCAATGATTGCTGAGTCTGTATTCAATAAACTAGCCATTTCCAAATGAATTGTTTGGTCTCCACTCGTGAAGATTACCCCATATCGTTTTTCTGTTCTTTGGCCGATGACAGCTTGTATAGGGCCAAAAATATCACCTGGCTTGTTCATTTTCTACTGCAGAATGTGGAAGAGTTCGTGAGTGTTTGACAGGAACTTTTTCTGGACTCAATTTTCTGGCAAAGTTTTTTGTGACATACCTTTCAATTGTGCGAAGACATGGCCCCCTCCAATGTTACTATTTTCAGGGGTTAGTACACTTGACATAAGAAAGCAGTTCACAAAGTTTCACAACTTCAAAAATACCACGCTGTACTGGGGACTAATTGTTTGTCACAATAATAACATTTTTCAGTGACTTCTTGCTCTGAAATGATAAATAGTCGTACAATCTTTTTCGTATCTATCGGATAATATGATTTGAGTGAAAATACGGGAAGTGATAGACCAAACGTAAAAATGAAAACGGGGTCAGAATCGCAAAAATGTATTAAATCTGGGTCACATTCCACAGACTCAAACATATTCGTGGATGATATCATTGCTGAATCGATTGTTACCGACAAAAACGCCGAACTGATAAGCAGTAAAATTAAACAATCGCGTTTAGAACTGTTGCCAAGGTGCATAGAAGAGTCGTTACCTGCTGAAGATAAATATGAGTGCGTTTCCAACAACAGCAAGACATTCTGTTTCTAGATCTTCTCCACCTTCATTACGTTATATTGCTATCAATAGCGATTCTAACAAAAGACAGCGTTCCAGTGACACCCCGGAAAAATAAAATCCTGAGAATAAAAGAAAATGTGGACATACCACTAATGATAATGGTCAAAACTCCGATGGAAAAGACAACCAACAAAATTAAGCTTCTTCGGGGAACTTGATTTTCAATGACCTGGAAAAAATTATACGCACATATTATGCGGAAGACAAAAAAAAGGAAAAACCATGCTCAAGGGCCGATATTTCAATGTCACCTTAAGTGACATCTTAGCTAAGGTATACTTAAAGTTGATGTGAATTTCAATATTGGCTATCAGAAGTGCCGTATTTCGATTAAGCCACTCCTTTCATCTAGCTTAGGATCTGATGTGAATGTTGCACTCAAAGGAGACTAATCCAAGGTCCAAAATAACCTTTGAGTGTACCTTAATCTCAAATGGACATTGAAATATGGGTCCTACGTGATGAAGACATAAGGTTGGTCAGAGACTCACAAACAAATAGTTACAGAACCCTAACAATGCTGATGTTGGAAGTAGTCATGCAGCATTGAAAAAGAAAACATTCGTCTAAGATTTGAACTAGAGCTCAGTAAACCCTATGACAACAAAAACTACAAGGAGCTCACAAAACAATCCCGTCTTGTTATCAAACTGCTGAGTTGAAAAAATCAGAAAACATTTTTTCGGAAAACTTAGAAAGCATGTCCACAGAATCGGAAACATGGTCAACTCCAAAATCAATAAAACGGCATGAAACGATTCCGTGTTGATAAAACTACAAACTCAAGAGAAGCAATGGACAAACTGGAGAATCAACTGGATGTGAAGGAGAAAGGGAGCTTCAAACATAAAAAGCGAGCAACAGAAGGCAGCATGATAATAGAAAATCATGATAATCATCAACAAGCTAAACTGAAGCAAGCTATAAATCGTATGGATGAAGTCATCTATAAAGAAAACGATGCGCATGATCCCATGTTTATGGTAACAGGGATCAAAAAGGGATTCACGGATACAGATCCTTTATAGAAGAGCTAGAAAGGCTGAAAAGAGACAAAGTAAAAGAATCCGGAACTTCGATTAAAGAAAAAGTGAAAGTTTCTACGAAGAAAACGTGCCGAATTTAAAAAAAAAGGTTCTTCAAACAAGGACAAGTGCTTTTCGATCTAGTCTAATTTCATGCTAAGCAGTATGATATTTTGGTCATGTGCTTCAAATGCTCAGGATTTGGACATGTAACCAAATATTGTGGAAATAGAACGTGCTGTCGTCGTATGGAGACGAACATAGGGCATCTGATTGCACCCAAACAACATTGAAATGTCCAAACTGTGACAAAATGAAATACGCGGAACTTTACCACTCAGAGACAACAATTGCCCTGTGTATAAAAGCAGACTTAGAAGAAATAGAAACAATATCGTCTCAAACGAGCTTTCTTGAACTCCGCCTTGATGAATTCTTGAATTGGTAATACCCTTTGACGTTCCTCCTATCAAAACTCTGTTACGTTCAAAAAGGGACAGTGAAATTTTGGCTAAGATAATTCAATTGTTAAATTCCGTAGACCGTAATTGTCGAAAAGTTTAACTCACCACTGAAAAAATGATCCATGAAAATGCAAACTGGTCTAATGATTTGCGCTAATTCACTCAAATCGTACCGAATTCTCTCGTTGTTTGATTTATATTCAAAACTGGACGTCGAATTCGAATGTTTTTATCTTCGTTTCTGTAAAAAGTAAGTTTCCCTTGAAGATAACTTGGTTGTCTCGAGTAGAAGAAAACTATACTAAGCCTGAATTTCTGGTATTTTGCTTCATTCCCTGCATAATTTCACTATTTTTGTGTTTATATTAACCATTGGGAGACACCAGGAGTAAAATCCTGAAAATAAAGTACTGGACAAAGTTGGTATATTCTAGTTTATTCATCATAAACACTGATTTAAGGAAACAAACACCTCCGGAGTAAATAAATATATCCCTACTCGACGACCATACTCTGTTTCTGCAGTTATATCGTTCCATTTGCGTGAACACAAAAGGTTCTTTTGTTCAATTAAAACTTTCCGCCTCTGAAGGTGGTTCTCGATAGTTCTGGGCAGGTTTTTCTACGGAAGTCTTTTTTTTGGTAGTTTTTATCCGTAGCCGTCCCGGCCTACACAGAGTCATTTTTCTGTGTGCCGTGGAAGTGAATTATCTGTTCTGTTTCCAAGTTGTCACCTACGAAATATCACGTGAATTTGATTCATCTTTATATTGGTCTTCATATTTCGCGGAAATATCCCCTGAATTTGTATCGATTGGCCGGATGATGCATGATTCATTTCCAAAGACCTTTTCGGCCCGATTCGAGCACACTATTTTCAAGCCATAGTCATTGACGGCGGTAGCTGTACCACCGCATTCCAATTCCCTGATTAAATTGGCCGTTTAAACAACCGACGTAAGCACCTTCTTTCTATTTGTGTTTCGTAGCTTATTTGATTTATATATAGAACAACCCTTGGCTTCCCTGGTGGTGGTTTCTTTATCCGGTAGACGACGTCATTGATTCGCTCCAGAACCTCAAACTGGCCCTCCCAAGAACTTTGCATTTTTGAGAAGGATCCACGTCGCCTCTGTGGGTTGTGAAGCCAAACAAAATGCCCAACCTGGAACCCTCCTTCTTCGGCCTTCACGTCGTACGCCTCCTTCATCCTGTCGCTGGCACTATGGATGTTAAGTCGGACTCGTTGATGGAAAACGTCCATCTTTCTACGAGGATCACTTGCGTAGTCTTCCCCAGCCACATCCTCACCAGGTGGACAGCCAAACTTCAAGTTGCAGGACAGCCGGCGTTCACGACCCATGATGATCTTGGCAGGTGTTTTGCCCATCGATTCTTGAACTGCTGACCTGTACGCCATGAGGAACAGGTGAAGATGTTGATCCCAGTCTCTTTGATGGTCAGAGACAACTCTGGCCAAGTGTCGATTGATGGTTCGGTTCATTAGCTCCACCATGCCATCCTAATGTGGATGCAACGCCGTTGTCCTTGTCTTCTTGATCTTCAAGACATCGCAGACGTTCTGGAACAGCGTCAATTCGAAGTTTCTGCCCTGGTCCGAATGCAGCTCCAACGGGACACCGAAACGGCAAAACCATTCCCCAATCAAGACATCGGCAACGGTAGCCGCCTCCTGGTTTGGCAAGGCATACGCTTCAGCCCTTGCTAAAGTAATCCATGGCAACCAAGATGTATTTATTTTTTTAGTCCGATTCAGGGAACCGTCCAGCGACGTCGATTGCGATCCTTTCAAAGGGGCTTCCCACGTTGTATTGACGCATATTAGCCTTTGGCCGTTTCTGGGGTCCATTACTCGCCGCACATACGGCACATTTTCTGCACCATTCCTTCACATCGGCTTGACAGTTGACCCAGTAAAACCGCTCTCGCAGTTTCACCAGCGTTTTCGTCACTCCTAGATGCCCACTCGTGACGCCATCGTGGACTTCCCTCATCACTTCTGTCTGTCGGCTTTGGGGAACCACTATCTGCTTCCGATCTTCTGTGCCATTCAGATTCTTCACCACTCTCTTCAGGACGCCATCGTTGAGAACCATAGAGTTCCACTGAGTCCAGTAGGACTTCACGTTGGAGGAGAATTTCGCGACATCTTGCCAAGTTGGTCGTTGGCCTACCCGTTTCCATCTGATGATCAGCTTCAGATCTGAATCCTCTTCCTGGTCCTCTCGGAGTGACCTAGTCTGCAGGGAATCATCCACCACAGTCGTCCTGCAAGTGCTCGCTTCCTTTTCCTTGGCTCTTTGACAGTGCTTACATTGTTCTGGACTAGGTCTCCTGGACAGAGCAACAGCGTTATTGTGGCTGGATCCAGCTCGATGATCCGTATCAAAGTTGAACTTTTGAAGTCTCTCAATCTAACGAGCAACTTGACCCTCCGGATTCTTGAACTGTAAGAGCCATTTGAGCGCGGCGTGGTCGGTTCTCGGCAGAAACTTTCTCCCGTAGCGGTACTTGTAGAAGTGCCCTACAACTTTGACTACTGCCAGTAGTTCTCTTCTCGTGACGCAGTAGTTCCTTTCCGGCTTCGACAAGGTTTTGCTAAAATGGCCGATCACACTTTCATGTCCCTGCTGGATCTGGGACCGCACTGAACCAAGTTCTACATTGCTGGCATCTTTATCCAGGATGAAGTTCTTCTCAGGTAGTGGGTAGCCCAGGATTGGCGAGCTGGCCAAGTGCCCTTTCAAGCGTGTCAAAGGCCTCCTGACAATCCTCGACCCAGTGGAAGCGTTTCTGGGCCTATGTGAGCCTGTGAAGAGCCCGGGCGGTGTTCGCAAATCCCTGGACATAACGCCGGTAGTACGTGCACAGACCCAGGAAACTTCTTAGCTCTTGGAGGTTCTTTGGTACTGGCCACCAAACTGCCTCCACCTTTTGCTGGTCAACGGCTACTCCCTTAGACGACACGATACGACCCAGGTATTGTACTTTCTTCCGGAACAGTTTGCATTTCTTTGGACTCAGCTTCAAACCGGAATTTCTGAGTCTCTGAAATACCTCCTCCAAGTTCTTCAGATGGTCTTCAAATGATTTGCCAACCACAATTATGTCATCCAGGTATACCAGACATGTCGACCAGGATAGTCTTTTGAGCAGTCTCCATCAGCCGCTCGAACGTAGGAGGGGCGTTGCATAACCCAAATGGCATAACAGTGAACTGCCACAGCCCAGCTCCAACGCTGAAAGAAGTCTTCTCTCGATCTTCGGAGGCCATTTCCACCTGCCAGTATCCGCTTTTCAGAACCAGGCCGCTGAAAAGATCTTCGATCCGGCCAAGGTGTCCAGAGTGTCGTCGATCCGTGGTAGCGGGTAGCTGTCTTTCTTCGTCACGTTGTTCAGCTGACGATAGTCCACACAAAATCGAATTGAATTGTCCTTCTTTCTAACCAGAACACCTGGCGATGACCACGGACTACTAGAAGTCTCGATGACACCGCCTTTCTCCATGTCCTTGATGATCTTCTCCGCCTTCTCCTTCTTGGCCAAAGGTAGTCTTTTAGCTGTTTGCCAGATCGGTCGTGCTCCCTCTGTGTTGATTGTGTGCCGCACCACGTTCGTTCGACCCTTTTCCCCAGTCCCGTTGGCGAAGCTGTTGCCGTAATTCCTTATTAGGCTTCTCAATCGTTGTTTTTGTCTCTTATCCAGGTCTTTTGAAAAGGTGACGACTAACTTCTCCATCTCTCCGGTGAACTCAGAGATGGTCTGCTCATTCTCACATACTTGTCGCACCACAGAGGAAATTGACGAGCAGAGCCCCAAAACTGTGTCCCTTGCCAAACTTACAGAGTGATAGTTGACGTTCATTACTATCACGGGTACAGTCTTTCCCACATGTACCAGGCCTTTTCCACATGCAATGCCTCAACCTTCTTCAAAATCATGTATTTTAGTCTCAAACATCACGATGCTTCCTTCTTTCATCTTCCCTTCCAGGCGAGCCCACAAAATCATCTCGCTCAGAAACTTTCACGGACTGCTTCGCCGCTTTGAAGTACGAAGCTTTGGCCAGTGCTTTAACCAGTCTATCGGGACGATGAAGTATAAGGGACTGCCTTATTAGTAGTTATAGCTATGTCACTTCTGGATCATTTCCTAAAATTACCGATAGGTGGCGCCGCGATCACGAAATGTAATTTTTTTATCTCCGCATGTCTTATCACACAGACTTCCGTTCATATATGTGTTATCTCTGTTTAGTATACGGGGTGTGCAAAAAAAAAAAAAAAGTGTGCGGAATGTGGAGATTTGAAGGTATGACGTCATGGCATTTGTTTGTGGTGTGTGGAACCAAGTATGTGGCGCGCAATGTATAGAATTTTAAAATGTGCATTTTTGAATGTGGAATTGCTTGAATTTGGCTTTGTATAGTTTTGGTCTTATCTCCCCATGTTATTCTCATGGACTTCCGGTGGTTAAAATAATTAGGCGGAACCAAGATCGTATATTTGTGCAGGAAATTGTTATCACGTTCCAGCTGATAAGATGAAATTGCATTGTTGAATGAATGAATGTATGAATGTATATTTATTTTAGCTTGTTGTTGTCACTGTTTATAGTTAGATTTATGGAAATATGGATTGAATAGCAAATGTATGTAGTAGTAAATTGTTGTAAGTCAATGAGGATAGTCAACGCTGCAACCCGTGAGCTGTGTGTGTGTGTGTGTGTGTGAATTCAATATGTAGCGGAAATGATGCAATTATCGACAACGTCCTGCTAATAGGAAATGGTGACTCATGTTATTGCGGTTGGTATGATATCAAACAATATGCCCAGTGCAGAATGTGATTTTCTAATTATTAACATAGGAGATTGTGGTCTAAAGATTCATTTGTAATCGAGACATCAGACAGTTCGTTTAGCCAACATATCGCTCCAAATAACCAACATCAAATTGATAAGCTAGTTGAAATTAGTTCTCTTTCATTGTTATCATCTGCTGCATTGTTAAGTCAACCCACTCGCCTCATTTAAGTGGTGTTTTAAAATATCAATTTTAGATAGATCAAATCATGAGTTCTTTCGAAGAAATTGCCTCTTTGAGTAGTGACATTGTGACAAAGTTCAAAGAGGCATACCCCAAGTTATGTGCCGTCAGAAAAGAGGAGAAAAAGCGGTGGCTGCGGAATATAAATCGAAGCATCCGAGACTTCCAAAGGGTGATGGCTGCACCAATATCTATTGGATCAAGGAAAAAATTGGTGACGAATTTGGGTCATTTGAAGAGGTTCCGGATGCTTCTCAAGTCACAAATCTCCAAGACGCATGTGGGTGAAGGAATGGAACCAAATCTTACCAGGCGGGTCAAGTGGGAAGACTTGAAAACATCCTTTGAGTCTCGCATAAGAACTGGAGTGATTATTAATCAAACACACGTGAATCTAGGGGATTTTTTTGATGATTCCTTTGTCTTGTTCAAGGAAAAAATCAACGAACTTTTGAAAGTGTTCAGTGCTATAAAGGTGAATGCGACTTTTTGTGGTGAGTTCATTGTAAACAAAAATAATGTTGAAAACCTTGATTTTGAATATTTTCATACCAAAAATGAAGTATTGGATAAGGGTACAGATTTGATTGAGTGGTTTGTCAATTTTATCAGCAAGCCAATTTTACAAAAAATGGAGGATTTTCAAGAACGTGACAGTGGGTGGGCATTAAGAAGAATTATCAGTTTAGAGATTTGTATCAATAAACACAGCTTTGGGGTGGGTGCTTCATCCTACATTCCTTTGCCCAATCAAATTTCGAAGAAAAAAGCATGTATTAACATTAAAAATGATGATAACGCGTGTTTTTATTGGTGTATAGTCAGTGCTTTGTACCCTAGTAAAATCAATTCAGATAGAGACAGCTCATATCCTCATTACACCCGTGTCCTTAATACAGAGGGTTTGGATTTTCCAATGATTCATTCATTCATAAATTTGAAAAATTAAATAATATAAGTGTAAATGTTTATATGTTGGAAATGGTTCAAAATAAAAAGAACGAATTGTTCAGTGTAGTACCATGTCGATTGACGAACAATAAGTTGGAAAATCATGTCAATTTACTAATTATTCAAAACAAATATTTTCCAAAAATTAATGATTTTGAACCGTTACCCAACATTGAAAATGAGATTGGGACTTCTTATCATTATTGCTTGATAAAGGATTTATCCAGGTTAGTGAGATCACAAATAAGAGAAAAAAATAGACATAAAATATTCATTTGTGATAGATGTTTGAACTATTTCCAGTCTCAGGAACGGTTGAGTGAACATTCAAGTGTGTGTGAAACAAAAAATGCTTCAAAGATTTCATTTCCCAAATATGATCACGTTTCGTTCAAAAATCACATTTATAAACAAAAAGCGCCATTCATCATATATGGGGATTTTGAATCAATTTTACAAAAAATTCCTGATGAATCAACACATTTGAAAACTGTCAATTTTCAAAAGCATATTCCATTCAGTATTGGATTTTTATTCAAGTGTTCCTATGACGACTCGCTAACCTTTTACAAAAGCTACCGCGGCAAAGATTGTTTAGATTGGTTTGGGGATCAACTTAAAAATATTGCGAAATTTGTTGAAGATAAGTTGTCTAAAGTTGTTCCCATGTCAGAAGTGTTGGACAAGAGTATAGCAAAAGATTGTCACATTTGCGAAAAACCGTTTATTGACACAGATCAGATTGTTGTTGATCATGATCATTTTACAGGTGATGTCAGAGGATTTGCTCACTCAAACTGTAATTTAAATTTCAAGAAACAATTCATTGTTCCAATTGTATTTCACAATCTCTCAGGTTACGATTCCCATTTCATCTTAAAAGCCATAGGAAGGGTGGAAAAATTCAGTATTCTTCCAATTAATAATGAAAAATACATTTCTTTCACTCAGTTTGATGATGAAACTAGTATAAAGTTTAGATATATCGATTCACTACGATTTTTAAATTCATCTTTGAGTTCATTAGATGATGATATGGTGCAAGCAATCTGATTTCCAATGCAGCATTTCATAACCTAACAATTTTCGCCAAAGATCTGGTGGCTATAGAAATGAGGAAAACGAATCTCATTTTCAATAAACCACTTTACATCGGTATGTGTATTTTGGACATTTCAAAAATTGCAATGTATGATTTTCATTATGATTTCATGCTTGAAAAATCTTTTTCCAAAAAACCTAAGCTTCTGTATACAGACACGGATAGTTTCATCTATGAAATCAAGTGTAATGATGTGTATGATGAACTCATCAAAAAAAATCTTTCAAAATTTGACACCAGCGATTATCCTTCAGATAACGTTTATCAGATTCCATTGGTAAATAAAAAAGTTTTGGGGCTGATGAAGGATGAAGCAAATGGTAGAATTATGACACATTTTGTGGGATTGAGGTCAAAAATGTACTCATATAAAATTCAAGGTGTTCAAAAATGTACGAAAAAAGCGAAAGGGGTAAAGTCTTGTATTGTAAAAAACAAAATAACTTTTGATGATTATGTGAAATGTTTAAAGACAAATGTGGAAAAAATGGTTAAACAATGTACAATCCGATCAGTCAAACATTCCGTTTACAGCACTGAACAAACCAAATTAGCCCTTAATGCCCTAGATGATAAACGCTGTTTGATTGATAAGTGTCACGACACTCTCCCATGGGGCCACTACAGTCTAGACTAGAAATTTGTTGTGTAAGATTTGGGGAAGTAGGCTTAATAACTGATGGTTTGGAGTAAAGTAGATAAATATTGTCACAGTAGTATAATCCATTCAGTATAAAAAAAAATTAACAATGATGATGTCAACAGGACTTCCAGCAGGAGTATTGTTTCTGAGCGCTTTTTTTAACAATACCTTGTATATACAAGTAGATTTAAATATACAAGAAACGTTCATTTGCGTATCAGCCAATCATAATGACTCTTGGCCATCAAACTGGAAAAAATTGATTGTTAATAATGGATTGATTAGCTATAAAATTGATGAGTCCTTTAGAAATGTGTCATATTTAGCTTACAAGTTAAGACTTTATTTTGTAGATGAAAATTTTGAACCAACAAACTGGAATGTACTTATTGATTCGTTTGAATGTGAAAATCATATAGAATTAGTCATTATATCAATCTTTGCATTCATTTTTTGTATCATGCTACCCATTCTAGGATATTTGTATAGAAATAAAAGAATTATCTACTAGCAAGTGTTTTTATTGAATTACAAGATATTACAATACATTATTTTTCATAACCCATGAATTATGAGTAGTATCCATTCCCAGCCATTTAACATAAACTTTATTCCCCTTCCGTCTTAGAATTTTCTCAACCAAGTTAACGTCAGGATGTTTAACTTTCTGTAATTCTTCCTGATAGAATGCACCTTGTATCTCCTCACCTCTATGATCTCGCAAAATGTATGTTGTGGGATTAGAAATTTTTATCTTTTCAATCACAAATATTTCATTTGACCAATTTGGCGTATAGCCCTTTGAAAACATTTCCCGGAACTTGCTTATTCGTACATAATCCCCCTTTTTGAATTTTGAAGGAGTCATTGTTTTTATACGACCATAAACTTTTGATAGTAACTGCTTTTCATGTTTTTTAGATACTTGTATAGGTTTCATTCCAATAACAGAATGTTTGGTATTATTGTATTCTGATACTATCTCAGGTAATATTTTTAACCATTTATAGTTTCCCTGCAAACTGAAAAAAAGATCATTGATTCCCTTTACAATTACTGCTCTTCTTTTAAAAAATCTTCTGGCTGGTTTGTGTAGCTCACTCACCACATCTTCTTTGATAGTATTCATTATTGAACTGTTTTATTTTCAATCAATACAGGACATTTTATTTGTAATTCGCCATAAAATTCTTTTATTTTACTATTAGCTTCACGTCTAAACGCAATCAAGTCATTTTTTTTAACACTTCTGTTTTCTAATTTTCCCCCTTTACCATTAATTAACAATGAGACATCTTTCTTTAAATATTCTCCATACAAAATGTTTCCCTGTTCGAAAGGAAATCTATATGATTGTTTTCCATCCGGCATTAAAACAAAATTTGTCCCGCCTTCTACATATCGGCCAATAAATGGTAAAACCATTACATAAGATAAATTAACCTCAGAAAGATTAAATAACTTGATATTGTTTTCTGTTTCATCTCTCTTGAATAAATGAGAACCGAACTTGTTGAGTGACATTTTCGGATTGATTCGTTTTACGTATTTGAGATTGTATTTATGCAATGACTTTAGCTTCACGCAGTTCTTCGATTATTGATAGTATTTCATTATTATGACCAGTATGACCAGCTCTCATAGAAGCTGTTATTAGTCTCAATCTATCGACAAGTTCGTTGATATTATTCCAATAAACATAGTCTGTATCTCTTTTGTTAATCTTCCACAATTCCTTTCTTGTCCGAGCTGCTCTACTACTACTACTTATTGGAGGTTTCAGTTTCTTTAAAAAACGAGAATATAATGGTTTGATGTGTCGTGTTTTTCTTATGCCATGTTTTTGTAGGTATGGTCCTATTATGGTTATATATTTTGAAGATCCATTTCCCTGCACACGTTCATTTGGATCAGAATTTCTTCGATATGCATTGGTTTTAGCTAAAATATCCATATAATTATCCAAATCCTCATCTTAATAGTCTTTAGGATATTTTTTAAATAGTAATTCGTACAATCCTTTTGTACCATCATAAATTTTTCCATCTACTTTTACATTTTTTCCAATAATTTCTACAAATTTAAGTGTGGTCCCCAAATAGAATTTATCAGTATCTACATCATGTACTATTCCATAATGATGATCAAAATTATGTTCAGTATCCTTCACACTAGCATCGATATAAACTCTTGGTAGTGGATCAAAACTTTGTAACCATATTTCATATGGTTGAGTGTCGATTAAATCTTGAATCGATTGCCTTGACTGTTCCAATATATCTGAAACATTTAAATTATCCGAGGTTTCGGGGGAAGTTTGAGCTATAACACTAGTTTCTAGTATAGTTGGTAGCTGACTACGTTCTTGTATATTGGTAGGTAACTGACTAGGTTCTTGTATAGATGGTAATTGACTAACAGATGCAAGGCTTGTATCAAAAAATTACCAGTTCTTGTCGTAGGTCTTGTAGGTGTTGATGTCTCATAAAATAATCTTGAAGTTAAACTTGGTTTAGGTTTTTTAAATGGTGTTGCGTAATACATAGAAGTTTCAGGTTCTTCTTTTACTTCTTCAAATTCTTCCTTTATGTTGAAAGGTTCATTTATTTTAGAAATAAGTTGCTGTAGTGGTTGAGTTATTGGTTTGTAAGCTTGCTCTAGTTGTGATTGTGTAGTGGTCATAGCTAATTTTAGACTATTATATTTATCCTTGACAGCTTTTCTTGACTTTATCAATTCCTCAGCCATCCTCTTATCCATTTTTATTTATTTTATAAATATATGAATGAATCAAAATTTTTCCTATATCTTCCAGAATTCAGTTCACAATCTTTATCAATAACCAGAAAACTATAAGGCTCTTTCCAACAGTGTGCGCAGAGTTCCTTTAATTGCTCAAATGACATATCCAGCATACAATGATCATTATATACAGTGTGTCTGCTTAAGTTGGCCACATATGGGAAACCTTTTTATTATTAATTTTAGGAAAAAAAGTTATTCTTTATAAAAAGTTCTGCATGTTCCAAAACCTAAAATGCAACCATAAGATATTACATTTTTTCATTTGAATTAATGCATTGATTTAAATGTCCAATAATTAAAATAAGAGATTACTGTTTATTATTAATTTATTTATGAAATTTAATAAATTTAAAAAAGAAAAAAACAATCATTTTAATGGTAGTGTTTATTTTTCTTTATAACAATTTTCGATATTGTCAAATTTTACTCTTGAGCTAAATTCATATTTTTTGACAAACCTCGTATACGACTGAAAAAATGTAATATCTGATGGTTGCATTTTAGGTTTTGGAACATGCTGAACTTTTTATAGAGAATAACTTTTTTTCCTAAAATTAATAATAAAAAAGTTTCCCATATGTGGCCAACTTAAGCAGACACACTGTATATGATTTAAATTCATAGAATCCTGCTTGAATAAAATTAGCAAATTTGCGTTCTCACGTATAAGTCTTTTCTGAATTGATGAATAACCTTGAAAAATAAAAAAGCAGTCTGTATTTTTATGCCTCGAATGCGTGAAATAGTCCCTTATTATAGTTTGACTTCCACATGGTATATCATCAAATATGATGACTGAATTTGATGCTATTTCATGAGGAGGAATAATATTTTCATCGCTTTCATACTCGAAATATCCAATCTCTTTCATGGGTGCCAATAGTTTTCTTAAATATCCATACTTTGGCTGTTGTAATGATTTGGAATAAAGGTAAACGTTTGCAAATCTTATTCCATTTGGATGCTCAAGTAAAGCCAACATCACATTGGTTTTACCTGAAGCAGATGGTCCAACAATGAGACACCTTTTTGATTCCCCACCAAATAAATCACCATGCTTTTGGATTGATTTCGTAATATTCTTCACATCATGGTTTGTGATGGGTAAGGAAAACGATTGTTTTTCTATCCGCATTCTAGCTATCAATAAACAGAATTGTTTTTTGCGAAAGTATTTATACATTTATCAGATGGACATATTGAACAAATAGCATTAAATCGATAGACAATCTTGTTGCAAATTTTTAAACTGAAAAATAGTATTTAAATAATACCCACAAACCTCTATAGGTATAAAATGATTGTACAGGGTTATTCATTATATTTTGACACCCATCTACAGCTCTTATTGCGAGTGATAGAAAAAAACTTTAAATACAAAAGTTTTGGTTTTTTTCACGTAGTATCTTCTGGTGATAGCGGAATCAACAAATCGAAATCATGACATAGAAAAAATTCATTAAGTCATATTTTTTTAAATGGAACACCCTGTATATTATTGACTAAAATGAAAGATCTCTTTAATCTGATTTCAAATATATATGGTTTGTAGGCATTTGGTTCAGTCACTTTGAAACTATTTGAATTTAAAAAATATATTTTTTTAAACTACAACAAATATTCACAACACTAACTTAATCATATAAACTATCAACATTCCATTAAAAACGAAGCTACATGTTTTCTACATAACCCCCACAACCAAAACTTTTGTATTTAAAGTTTTTTTCTATCACTCGCAATAAGAGCTGTAGATGGGTGTCAAAATATAATGAATAACCCTGTACATGCTTCACGAAAGTATACTTCCTCCAAACACTCCAAGAGGAAAGGTCGAGGTTTAATAAACACTCTAATTAATAAAGTACCAGTTGAGCTTCATATCCCTGGCTAACAATTTTGTGGTCCTGGTACAAATTTAGAAGAAAGATTGAATAGGGGGGAGTCTGGTATTAATCCGTTGGATGCTGCGTGTCGAGAACACGATATCGCTTACTCACAAACAACTGATTTACCTCAACGACACCGGGCGGATAAAGTTCTAGCAGATAAAGCTTGGCAAAGAGTTAGAGCAAAAGATTCCTCGGTAGGAGAAAGAATTGCTGCTCTAGCAGTTACTGGAATTATGAAAGGTAAACGGAAACTTGGAATGGGGATGAGGAGAACTGAAAGAAAGAAGAAAAAACGAGTTATCAAACCTCTTAAAAAAATTGGTGGATCTCTTCCATTATTACTTCCAATTTTGGGTGCACTAGGAGCTTTAGGCGGTGGTGCAGCTGGAATAGCTAAGGCCGTTAATGATATAAAAGTATCAAAGGAGCAACTTGAGGAATTACATCGACACAATAAAGAAATGGAAAATCTTTCCAAGCAGGGCAGGGGATTATACATTAAACCCTACAAAGGAGGCACTATCAAGAAAAAATCCATAAAAAAAAAAATCAAATAAAATTTCCACAGAGACCCCTTTCAAATATAGATATATTAAAATATGTAAAAATATTGAAGATCCCACATTTTAGAGGTGTATTTATGCGTGACAACCTACCCAAAAAATGTAAAGTGAAGGAATGTGGTATCTTGAATCTAGATAGTGAACAAAATCAAGGAACTCATTGGACTGCATACATAAAAAATAAAAATAAAGCGTTTTACTTTGATAGTTATGGAAACTTGAAACCACCCATCGAACTTGTTAATTATTTGAAAACTCATGACAAAACCCAAATCTGGTCTTCTTATGAAACAGTACAAAAATTCAATACAAATAATTGTGGACAATTGTCAATCGAATTTCTATATAATAATATGACATGATTGAGAACCAACAGTAACGTTGAGAGTGTCATCATGACTAGCACTATAACAATAACAGGAGATACTTCTGTGTTAAAAGCAGAATTTAATCCACCTATATTTTTGGATGAAAATAAAGAATATTTTCTAGGATTAGCTGATTTTGAATCGTTTATGAGTATACCTAACATACAACCAGGCAGCAATAAAATATATGTAGCAGATAAAGTTATTACAATTCCAGAAGGAACTTATGATTTAAAAGATATTGAAACATATATTAATTATGTAATTGACGACATTTTTGGAGAAAAAGTTGGGTTTATGATGAAAGCAAATCCAAATACATTAAAATGTTAGATTTATTGCACAAAGAAAATAGATTTCACACCAAATGACTCTATAGCGAAAATATTGGGTTTTAAAAAACGAAAAATCGCATCAAATGAATTATCTGAATCGGATGAAGTTGTTAATATATGTAAAGTAAATGCAATTTGTGTTGATTGCGACATTTGCATAGGATCATATAGTAATGATCTACCCGTTCATATAATTCATCAGTTTTTTCCATCTGTTCCTCCAGGGTATAAAATAGTGGAATCACCATTACCAATACTTTATTTCCCCATCAGCGTCAAGACAATCAACAACATCACTGTTAAAATAGTAGATCAAGACGGTGATTTGATTAGTTTCCGAAACGAGACCATAACAGTTCGATTACATCTAAAAAATTAGAAAATATGGTTATCAAATATAACTATCGCTATTTCAAACTAACGCCATATAAAAAGGAAAAGCTGTCTATAAAAACCAGTCCAAGACGAAACTCTAACAAGTTAACATCACAAAATCGCCAATTTCTTATATCTCTGGGATTAAAAGTATTGAAATAATGGATATATTAAACGTTAATGAAAAATTATATGTAGATAATTCAATAATAAGCTCTGAGCTTCATTCATATCAACCGTTTGTCTCTTCAAAATTTGAATACAATGATGAAATTCGCATACCTGTTCAAGAACTCGATATATACACACTACCTTCAGGGAGTCATCTTTACATTGAAGGTACCTTGACCAACAATAAGGGTGTTTATTCTAAGAAATTACAATTTGTCAACAATGGAATAGCTTATTTGTTTCGAGAAATTCGCTATGAACTCAATGGAGTTACTATAGATTCCGTAAGAAATGTTGGTTTAGCTTCAACCTTGAAGGGTTATCTTTCATATAATACAAATGAAAGTCTAAAGCTGCAAAATGCTGGATGGTTTCCAAATAGAGATAAAAAGGAAAACATTTTAGTTGATGATAAAGGAAAATTTAATGTATCTATACCTTTGAAAATGTTGATGGGATTTTTTGAAGACTATAAGAAAATCATCTTGAATATGAAACAAGAACTGGTTTTGATCCGAGCAAGCGATGATGTTGATGCAGTTTTATATGTTGAAGATGCGCAAAATCCAACACCCGAAGCGGAAAATCCAAAAGTTACATTTGACAAGATCTATTATAAAGTACCTCATATTCAAGTTGATATACCACAACAACTAGCTTTAACACAGATTCTTGAGACTAATAAAGATTTGTTAATTGGATTTCGTAGTTGGGAAATTGTGGAATATTCCTCGCTACCTGAAGCGTCCCGTCATACTTGGCCTGTTAAAACAAGTAGTAAACTTGAAGCACCTCGTCATATAATAATTGGTTTTCAAGAAAATCGAAAAGGACACATCATGAAAGATGCTAGTCAATTCGATAATATTGATCTTACAAATATTAGAGTATTTTTGAATTCTGAAAGATATCCATATCATGATTTGTATTTGAATTTCAATGATAACAAGTTTTCAGCTCTTTATGAAATGTTTGCAAACTTCAAAAATTCCTACTATGATATACCAAACGAACCAATTTTCAACCCCCAAAACTTTAAAAATAAGTGTCCAATCACACATATTGATTGTTCTCATCAGAAAGAAACACTTCAAACAGGCACTGTTGTTTTAAGAGTTGAATTCGAGACAAATAATAATACAAAAAAGGATACATCAGTATATTGTCTGATTTTACATGATAAATTATTTAGCTATAGTCCTTTAACCAAAATAGTCAAGCAATTATAATACGCATGTTCTCAAATAATTATATAAACCATTTATTTATCTAAATGATGTTCAGTATGTCTTCAGAATTGAAGCTTCGCTTATCTAACCATTTAAAGAGATTGGAAGAATTAAAAAAACAAATTCAAGACTATAGTGACAAAAAGCAGATGTTGGTGAAATTCTCACAATTGAAAATATGAAGCTGCTTGTTTTGGATGTACAAGGATTTATAATTGAGAACAAAAAATTTATCCCCAAAGAATTAGCTGCGTTTGATGGAGAAAAAATATGTCACTATATATTTCGATCTCCTTTTGCGGTAGAACACTTGCCTCCAGAACTGCGAAATCAAGCAAATTGGTTGATAAAAAATCACCATTGTATTTCGTGGAATGAAGGATTTACTCAATTACACAAGTTCTCTAATATTGTGAAAAATTTAACGAAAAACGTGGATCATGTGTACGTGAAAGGAAAAGAAAAGGCGCAATACATTAGGAAATATTCATCGAAGCCCGTAATCGAACTTGATGACAATCCAGCTTTATCGTTAGAAAAACCACATTGTTTGTTTCATTTATCATCACCTGCAATGTGTGCACTTACTAATGTTTATAATTTGTATAATAATTGTTTATTGGTTGAATAAATACCGTTTACCAAAAAATTACTTTTTATTGAAATGTTCATCGAAGGGAAGAAATTTTCGCTCTGTGAGAAGCCGATGCATAGACCTCTACACCACAACGCCCACCATTTTTACAAATAAATCACCATATCTATTAAACAAACTTTTTTATTCCAATTCAAATACTTCTTTATAAATATTGACAGGTATAAATTTTTCAAGATCAATCAAATAACCTACAAGATTCATTTCCTTCATAGTCTCCAAGAAAAATCGTAGGTCCGATGTATACAGAAATAAATCGCAGGCTTCAGCAGCTTTCCGATATTTTTCATCCAGATTTTTGCACTCTTCTTCAGTGTAAAATCTTTCCATACCATAAACCGCCTCATGTTCTGCGTCATATTGAAGATCTCGAAATTCTCTAGCCAGTTCCTCCATTGCAGCAACCATGCCGTATGATGGTATCATCTTGATTAGATAGAACTTGTATGATGGATATACTTGGATGGAACTTGACTTGATTGATGAATAAAACGGAATGTCTGAGATTAAATAGCAAACCCTTAAGGAGAGGGGGAAGTAAAGAAAACAATATGTACGAAACATATTTTCTATTGCTTAGTAAATTTTTTTAACAATTCATCACATGCGAATTCTCCTGCATCTGTACTAATTTGATCAGGGTGTAAATGAAGGATTTCAACTACACAGTATATATTCACATTATTTATGTTTTTTAAAGGGGAAATAATATTATATACATTTGTTATCAAATCACCATTCAACATATGAACATCCTTTAACAAAGTTTTGTAATATGATAAAAATTCTTGCGATTTCAACAAATTTAAACGATACAAGACTAATTCAGCTATATTCACCACTTGATTGATAGTATCTCTAGCCAAGAAAATCTCACATCCACTATACTGGAAAATCTTGATAACTCGTGTTTTACCAAAAAACACAAAATGGATCTCGAAATCATCTCCTTGAATAGGTTGCCATCCAAAGTCAGTTGAATGAAGGAAGTTCAGCATCACATCTTGATGAAACAAGAATGATAACCATTGTTTTTCACTGAAATTCACATTTTGGTCGTATTTGTTTCCACATAGTTTGACGATGGGAATGAATTTCTCACTCAAAGATAAACCGACACTGAGCCACTTGGATTTGGATTTATTCAGATAGTGCACTGTTTCGTTAATTAAAGTGCAAGGTTTTTTGAGCTGATTGATTGGAATGGAGTGCTCCATTTTATGAATTCTATTTCAAGTATTCAAGAGACTGATCAGACTCTGAGACTGTGTAGCTTTTATTCATTTAAATACTAAGAGAAGGTGGTGGGGATTACTTTTCTGTTCCTATTCAAAAATATTAATTTGTAATCTTGGACGAGATTTTGGGTCTCATGTGATATTTTCTAATAAAAATCTTAAAAATATTCTACTGAGTGTTTTTATTACAAATATAGCATTTCTCTTGTGATCTGGCAGGTCCATCGAAATGTGTTGTTTCATGAGGTGGGTTATAATGTATGAAACATGGAAGTTTGATTTGAAGCGAATATTCATTCCTATATCTTATTGGTAGTTTTCCCCAAATATTCAACAGTTCATATGGTCTTACATTTTTCAGTAAATAATTTAAAGGAAACATTTCCAATTCTTCGCTTGCAAAATCTTCCAGCTGTTTTTCCCCATTTATATGTAACATAATAATTTCTATGGATGAACAACAATTATTATTCATGATTGGGAAAGTGACTTCAAACTAATATCTTTTCAGAGATTAGGTGTGTGTGTGACTTATTTTTATCAACAGCCCAAGTTCAAGGTTGCAGCGTTGACTATCCTCATTGACTTACAACAATTTACTACTACATACATTTGCTATTCAATCCATATTTCCATAAATCTAACTATAAACAGTGACAACAATGCAATTTCATCTTATCAGCTGGAACGTGATAACAATTTCCTGCACAAATATACGATCTTGGTTCCGCCTAATTATTTTAACCACCGGAAGTCCATGAGAATAACATGGGGAGATAAGACCAAAACTATACAAAGCCAAATTCAAGCAATTCCACATTCAAAAATGCACATTTTAAAATTCTTTACATTGCGCGCCACATACTTGGTTCCACACACCACAAACAAACGCCATGACGTCATACCTTCAAATCTCCACATTCCGCACACTTTTTTTTTTTTTTTTTTTTTTTTTTTTTCTTTTTGCACACCCCGTATACTTAACAGAGATAACACATATATGAACGGAAGTCTGTGTGATAAGACATGCGGAGATAAAAAAAATACATTTCGTGATCGCGGCGCCACCTATCGGTAATTTTAGGAAATGATCCAGAAGTGACATAGCTATAACTACTCTTATTTCCTGGTCTCGAAGTCCATCCAGAAAGGCCCAAACTGCAAGCCTTTCCATGACACTTTCTGGCGTGTTTGGGTAAGCCAGTCGGGCAAGGCGAGCTTTATCAGCTTGAAACTCCTGCAGGCTCTCGTTGTTCTTTTTGTTTCCGTCGTCTCCCCACGAAGCGCTAGAGTTAGTGCCAGAGCTTTCTTGGTTGCGGTCCATCCATTTGCCCTTGCTGCAGGCTCAAATTGACGATGGTAGCTGTTCCATGACAGGTTGCCATCAAACAGAGGGGCTTTCATGTGGATTCTGATGGTATGAGCTTCCATCATGGCACTCGCACCTTGGTTTCCGAGTGATACCTGTGGTTGTTCGATGATAGTGTCTACTTTTGTTCTCATTTTTTCCATTTCATCTTCCAGAGTCTTCACTGTGTCTTCAAATCGTTTCTCAAGGTTTCCGATTTTTTCCGCTATATGATCCTTCAGACAGTTGTAGTTGTCCGTCAATTGTTTCTTCATTTTCTCCACAGTTCTAGAAGATTCTTCAAGCTTCTCTTCCAGCTTCCTCGAGTTTTCTTCCATCGCTCTAGAAGATTCTACAAGCTTCTCTTCCAGCTTCCTCGAGTTTTCTTTCATGGCTCTAGAAGATTCTTCAAGCTTCTCTTCCATAGCTCTTGAAGATTTATCGAGCTTCTCTTCCAATTTTCTAGAGTTCTCTTACACAACTCTAGGCAATTTCTCAACTACAGCATTGAAATCAGGGATCTCAAATTGGAACGTTTCTGGATCCATGCCTTTTTCCATTGAAGCCTCACGAAGCCTTTGTTGTTGATCAGTTTTTTTACCGCTCGTATCCAGGTCACGCTCCTCCAACTCCCTCTTTAACTCGGCGACCTTCAATCCCGATAGCAGAACAAGTTTCGCAGTCATGATGATGACTATTTATGTCTGATTCTATAGCACAATAACTAAATCTCACTTCTGACACCACTGTAGTATTTTTCGCTATAGAAACACCAGTCCAGTTTTAATGTATTTACTCAAAGTCACTACACACACGGTTTACAACACCACAAATATTCACAATCACAGCTTATCAAAATCTGAACTGAACTAACTAGACCTCCGCCTGTTTACAATTTACCCGCTTATATAGCTAATCCGTAATTCTACAATAGGGAATAATATAAAAGTATAGACCTGAACATTTTTAATAATAAACCTCATTTTCTCGATTGAAGAAGGGGTTTGATCATCAATTTCAAAAATATCATCCATGTCTATGCTCGAACGTTTTCTTCTATCAAATCAAATACATTTTAAACATAGCAAAATTGAGCAAATCACAGTTCAATCTATGATTATCGTGAAAGAACATGTTTGCCAACCAATAAACAACAAGAAGCGACAGCTCCATAAACCTGAACGTGGTCAAATTTCGTCTGTCTCAATGACAGAAATTCGCCTCATTTATACACTGCTAACATTATGAAATGTAAAATAGAACTATACCGTAGCAGATTCCATGATTTCAATGATACTGATACAAAGGTGAATCACCTATCAAGTTATAGAATACGATTACCCACTATGAAGTAGGTCTAAAGATCCATGCGAATTTTGAAATTCTTGAATAAGAAAACAGTTTTGCATCCCAAAATGTTAGCAAGGTATAGATGAGGCGAATTTCTGTCATTGAGACAAAGGGGTTGACGTGAGCTGTCGCTACTTGTTGTTTATTATACTATGTAAAACATGTTAACAGATTCTACGTTCGAGAACAATGTTTGATTTCCTGATAAACTTGATTTATTCGATAAAGAGACAGATTGGGAAAATTTCACGGAAAAACTGAAAAATACAACTTTTCTCACTGGCCGTCAATCAAACTTGAAGAAACTGTTTTCGAAAAACATCCCAATGCCATCATTGACTTAAAAACCAAAGGGTCTTGCATATCTACGTATACCATACCTACCAAACCAAGCATCAGGGCGGCCATTTTAGATGGATTTTATAATCAAAACATAAAAGGATGTTTCGTCTGTCCGTTAGAATTAACTTCCTATAATAAGTACTTTGCAAAACCCGATCAGAAAATTAGTGAGAATTAATTTGTACGTGTAGAATGTCACATCAATTTCATTGCTCAAGACCCAAGACAGGATCCTCAAAGACTCAAAGCAACATTGACATCCAGTGAGCTTAAACATAAACATGAAACATGAAACATAAAAAAAAAACGGATTGAGTGTGTGCCTGATAAAATACTTGATGAGTTAGCCAACCGACAGTATCGCCTCCTTCACATTTCAGGTTTCAATTTTGACATTTACCTGGCGTACCAAATATTTGGTTTCTAGTTGGTTAAGTAAATTGACTTTGTTGAGTGAGTTTATTGAGAAATGTGCGTTCATCACGGTTGTTTCACCGCAATTACCTACGCTATAAATAAAAACTCACTTTCAAACATCAATTTTTGTTAAGTTTTGATTACATTTTTATACAAAGACTCTTGATTCTCCAATTTTCAGTTGAATTTGGTTATTCAAAATGCCACCAATTAAGCGTCCATTCGTATTTATACGTTTACAATTTACAATGCGGCGCGCATCTGCAATGTCCATAAATAGATCCCAAGGGCAGTCGTTAAGTGTATGAGGACTCAATCTGGAAAATCCACATTTTTCACATGGCCAATTGTTACAAATCAAAAATCATAAAATAAGGGAGTTCAAAAAGGTGCGTCAAAGTCAAAGTCGATAAGGGTTGTAACGTTGAAAGTAAGTAAGAAAGCTTCAAAATAAAGTAACTGTGGCGAATTAACTTGCTGGCCAAAATCCCTGATGATGCTGAACTCGCCGGAGAGTAGGGGGGTTTAATCGAAAATACAATTTAATTAAATTATTGATGAGCGCCACCTGCTTTTAAGGGCCGTATAGAAGTGGCAAGTTAATAAGGCTGTAAACAAAACAGGAAACTAAAATAAGAACACCAACACTCCTTTACCAGCAATTCTATTGATCCAAATTATGATTATGGATTGATTAAATTATGTACGTGGATTATATGAATAATTAAGTTATGAACGCAGCCTCACGAGCGGTACTTATTCTATATAGTTGCTCTGGAATGCCAAGAAAATATGGGTAAATAATGTCGACGAACGTTCAGATGTGCAGGATTTTAGTGCGAACAATTATTATTAATAGGGCTATTGTACTTGCTTGGATTTAACTCTGGTCCGGGGGGTCGATTTATCGGAATATTCCGATGGTGAATGTGTCTAGTGGCTCACGTGCGTCGTCGTTCACGTATCACCAAGATAATGGGGTTGAACTGGGGGTGAATACTGGTGAATGATGACTCAAAGGGCACCAGGGAATCAGACAGAGAACGAGTAGTGGGCAAGCAAGTAATAGCGAATAAAGGTATCAAAATAGGGCCTGAAATGGAAAGTTAAATAAGGGCGCTATTCTAACAGGTAGGTAAATGGATTGATAATTATTAGGACTGAGACTCACCGTAGATAGTAGATGGCTCCTTGGAGTGAGTCAGAAAGTACTAACTCGTGTAAAAAAAATAAGGAACGTGATCAAGAAAAATTGACGAAAGGGCCTGGAAAGAGATTACTGGATAAAATGGCGAAATAAAACCACAACAAACTGGAATGTTATGACAAAAAAATGGGACTCACCAATGATGATATCTGGCTCGAGATGATCTCGGTAATCCGACACAAAAATTCTTCACTATCAAAATCCCAACAGACTTAAATATGCACTGGGCATCGATTGTTTCCAACAAAATCACTGAATTGAAGGGACGATTGAAGATTTCCTCTAAATTTGCAAGAATGCAATTCCGGTAAGTACTTTATCGTTTCACCGTTTTTAGGAAAAGTGAATGTGTCAAAAACCATTGGACCAAAATGTGAAAAGTGAAATGTCACTAAAAATTGGCAAAATTGACCTTGACCGTCAAATCGTAGCTAGCTGATTGGTTGATCGGGTCTCGAAGAATAAGTGGACTTCTAATGTTAGCAACATTGCTAAAAGTTGACTGTCAGTGAACGTTTTGACAAATTGCGGACTTGGACAAAAAAATGTAAATATTGAAAGTGTTAGAAAATGGCTAAGAATTCCCGATTTTTCAGAGATGCAAGTGAGGCTGGTTTCATGAATGAGATTGCGCTGTCCCTAAACTAATTACATTGAACTATCCTAAAATTAAGAACTACAGACTATCACAGCTTTCTTATATAAGGTAAGTGAAAATATTGTTTGTGACATAATATTAAGATACGCTATTATATTTCAGGTGCAAACGTTTTGTTCCGATTGAGGAGGATTCATATGGTACATGATCGTCTTTGTTAATTTATTTATCTATTAAAATATACGTTCATCATTACTAAGTGTATATTTTTTTTCTTACAATTCTGGTGGATGCGCATGTATGATGATCCTATTTATTTTTAAATAAATTTGGGTATTTTGAAAATAACTTGTAACAACACCTCTCCTTCCTCAATAGAAGTTTTTCCAAAACTTTGATAACGTAGTTGATTTGAACAATAGCAAAAAAAAAATAATTACAAATAAGTTCTGGTAAATTAAAAATGAATTTCTTTTCCGATCTTTATTTTCCCTTCCTTTTTTTTTTTAAAATTCTTGTTCGCCCTCTGTTTCCTTATTAAGATGGACATACTCTTACTCGTAATTTAGCTGTCAGGTGGATGAGACTTGAGGTCCTTAGCGTGCCATTTACCCTGAGGTTTTCCTGTCGAATCGATCAATTCATATGACCAGGGTGAAACTATTTTGTTGATAATGAATGGGCCGATATACTTAGGAGCAAATTTGGCTGTAAACTGTTTGGCAGAGCTAGAAAGAACATAATTCTTGTGCCAGACTTGTTGATCCAGATTGAACTTTTCATCCCTTCTTCGCATGTTGTACTTATGCCGACTCTTATCGTAGGCCAGTTTTAGTCTATTGTGAACATTAACAAAGACTCTTTTTAGTTCCTCTGAACGTTCTTTCGGATCATATGGTTTGGTCGAAGGCTGAGAGTTTCCATCAGAAGGTGAGAAGGTAAGTTCACGTCCGTACATAATGAAGTTGGGAGTTAGTCCGGTTACTTCATAAGTTACCGATCTAATGGCACAGCCAGCCTTTGGTAAAATTTTATCCCAATTCTTGTGGTCATCTCCAACATATCCAGAAATTATTGTCTTGAGAACTCTGTGCACTCGCTCGACGGGATTGGCCTGTGGGTGATAGTTTGCCGTGTAGCGGATTTTAATACCATAACCTTTCATAGTCTCTTGAAAAGGTTTGCTTCGAAATTGCGGTCCGTTGTCAGCTATGATGGATTCGGGGATACCATAGATGAGTAGTGCATGGTCTTCAAGCCATTTCAGAATGTTTTTTGTGGTCGCCGTGCGGAGAGGATAAAAAAGCGGATATTTACAAAATACATCATAAATGGATAAAACATACGAATACCCAGACGACGACTTAGGCAATGGTCCAACAATGTCTATACTCAGAATCTGCCAAGGGCGTGATGCTGCTGGTTGTTGGCTGAGCATCAGTCCAGCCGGTGCTTTTGTAGGAGATTTCGTCTTTAAGCATATATTGCATCTTGAAATATATTTGGCAACATCATACTTCAAGGTGGGCCAGTAATAGTGGTGCGATATTCTACTGACTGTCTTGAAAATACCCAAGTGTCCACAGGTAGGTGGATCATGATGGGATTTTATTATTTCAGTTCTATCCTCTTTCGGCACAACCAGGCTCCATGGATCAGTAGAATCAGCCAGAATGGGATATGGGCATTTAGCTCGTTTATATAGCTTTTGGGCTTCGACGCGCCACAGGGGATATTTGCTGGGATTGGCCTGGATTCTCGCAATCATTCTCAGGTACCATTTATCTGACGTTTGCTTCGTATTATCTGCTGGATCCAAGTCACACTGAAGAGCATCTAATAAGGGAACAAATCTAGACAAAGCATCGGGAACTACATTCTCCTTTCCTTTTCGGTGTACAATATCAAAGTCATATTGTTGTAGTCTGACTGCCCATCTTGCAATACGACCAACGGGATCCTTGATGGAGTTGAGCCACTTCAAACTATAATGATCTGTGATGACTATGAAGTGTGTACCTTCGATATAGGGTCGCAACTTTTCTATTGCAAAGAGCACAGCCAAACACTCCTTTTCAGTAGTACTGTATTTACGCTCGTTTTTGTTCAAAGAGCGACTTAGGTAGCAGACTACGCGTTCCTCTCCGTCCAAAGTTTGAGAGAGAATAGCTCCAAGGCCATAATCCGAGGCATCACATTGGATCACGAAGGGCTTTTCGAAGTTGGGACATGTTAGGACAGGTGCTCGAATGAGATGTTCTTTGACTTTATTGAGAGCGGTTTCACAGTCTTCATTCCAATAAAATTTAGTATTCTTCCTAGTCAGCGCTGTCAGAGGTGCCATCAGAGTTGAAAAATTAGGTACAAATCGTCTATACCACGAGGCTAATCCGACGACTCTCCTAACGTCACCTACATTTCTTGGGGTTGGAATACGAAGAATGGCCTCTACTTTTTCTGGGTCCACTAGTAAACCTGACGAGTTGACAATGTAGCCGAGATACTTCAATTCTGATTTACAGAAGATGCATTTTTCTCTATTCAAAGTAAGTCCAGCTTTTGAGATACGACTGATAACCTCCCGTAATACCTGCAAGTGCTGTTCGAAAGTGGCGGTACATATAATTACATCGTCCAGGTAGACGAAAACATTTTTCTCCAAGTCTATCCCCACAACAGAGTCAATGAAACGCTGCCAGACTGCCGGAGCATTAGTTAGTCCGAAGGGCATTCGTTTAAATTGAAAAAGTCCCCTCGTTGGCACAGTGAAAGCAGTGAGTGGTCTTGACTCCTTTGCAACTGGTATCTGCCAATATGCGGATTTTATATCCAATGTGCTTATATATTTCGCGTCCCTTAGCTTGTCTAGAGTAGATGATACAAATGGGATCGGGTAGGCATCAGGAACAGTAACTTTATTTAGTGCCCGATAATCAATACAAAATCTCCATCCACCTGATTTTTTCCGTATCATGACTATCGGCGAAGACCAGGGCGAGATTGATGGCTCCACAATATCATCAGCGAGCATTTGCTCTAACTCAATATTAACTTCTTTTTGAAGAGCATGGGAGAGAGGGTAGTATCTCTGCTTGATGGGCGGCGACTCTGTTCTGATAACCAATTCAACTGCGTTTGTACATCCCAATCTTTTATCCATAGTCATGAAAATTTCATCGATTAGCCGGTTTAACTCGAGTTTCTGTTCAGTAGTCAAAGTTTCTGCTGATTGAATGGAATGGATATCTTCTACAAGAAAGTGAGATTTTTCTTGAAATGACCACTCGTCAGATAGCAAGTCTGGAATAATACCCATTTTTTTCCAAAAATCAATACCCAAAATTAGTCCATGTGGTAGAGATGGCACCACGAGAGTCTCCAAAACAATTATTTTGTTTCGCAGTCTCATAGACAATATTACTGTACCTATGACGTCACAAGTCTGTCCATTGGCTACTGTGCACTGAGGAACTGAAGTCTTGCATAAATCACTTGATGATTTCAGGATTTCCCATCCTGATGATCCCACTATCGTCCGTGACGCCCCGCTATCCAGCAATCCATACATTTTTCGTCCATAAATATCAACAATCAGATAGGGTCGTCTGTCATCTTTGATATGAGCTAGAACGTAGTGCAATACGGCGGCAGTAGCAATAGGTCCAGATGATGAAGCTCCATTGGCCGAATTTGATTTCTCTATCAAGCAAGGTTCACGGCCTAATGCCTTGCCGAACTGGCGTTTTTTGAACACGATTCGCAAGATCTGCTAGTAGTATTCTTCCTTCCACAACGATAACAAAATATGGTTTTGGGTTTACGACACTCCCGAAATCTATGACCATTTTCCTCACAATTCCAGCAATGTTGAGGGCTCTTATTGACATTGACTGGATCAATATTTTGGACCTCGTTTATAGTCGATGTTTCTGATGGGATGTCGGTGGTTTCCCAGTCGATAAGTGCTACTGTGGAGGATGGTTTACGGTATCCTAGTTCAGGTTCCAAAAGTTGGCGGGGATTGGTAGGTGGAGGTGCAAATCGTTGAACGCAAATTTCTGTCTCCTCAATGGCTCTGGCTAATTGGATGAGCTGTTGAAGGTTTGTGATCTCATGAGTTGCTAGGCGGCTCTGTATATAGGGAAGCAGGTTACGGCGAACGATGTTCAAGCTGGTATTTTCAGGAGGGATATTTGGCAGTTTCTTAAATAAGTTTTGCATGGCCACTACGTATGTCAAAACTTTTTCTTGGGCGCCTTGAGTGCGTTTCCGTATTTCGTCCCATAGGCTGAATTCGTAATCGTAGGGTTGAAAGGCTTGACGTATCTTATAGACAAGATCGTCCCAATCGGTGAAATCACATGTTCTGTACCATAGAAGAGCATCTCCAGTGAATAATTCAGGTGTACAACGAAAGAGCTGATCTTTGGTCACTCCTCTGGATTTCCTGATTTCTTCTATGCGCTCTAGGAAGTAGTTCACACTAGTTTGTCCATTGTATGATATATTCCAACGACTAATATCATACGTAGCTTGTGTTTGTCTTTGATTTGAGCCTGGAAACGTTCTATTCATAGGGGAGTATAGCATATTTGCGAAGTGATTTGCCAAATCCATACTATGCGGATCTTGTTGAGGGATAGAATTTCCAAGTTCTTGGTGTAATTCATGATTAAAATGCACTGATGGACGGTTAGGAGGTTGTGTATTCGTTGGTAAAGAATGATTAGAAAGTGGATCTCTTGTTTGATTTTGATTCCTCTGAAAGTTCAGATAAGGGCATTGGTTTGTTGTTGAGGCGTTTATAAATTGTCCAGAAAAAGGCCTAAACCTGAAGTTAGAGTCAAACGATGAAGCTTGATTTGTGAATTGATTTGATTGTAGGTGGTGTTCCGTTTCAGTCTGCATTGACCGGTTTGAAAAAATTCGATCATTGATGTTCTCGATAGGCTGATCCATACTTTGGGCATTCTCTACTGTATTTCTTGATATGTTCTCATTGTTTTCAATGTTATGTGAGTTCTCTGGTTCACGACTATCAAATAGAGCATTCATAGTAGAATGTCCTGGTCCTGATGACCGGCAATCTTCATCAAGCTCGATGAGATCGTATGATACGGGTATATCCATTTCAAAAAAGAACAAAAGAGCGAGAAAAAGAAATCAATAATGCGATAAGTTTTAATTATTTTTCGGTAGGTAATAATACTGAATGCAACCCGACGCCACCAAAAAAAACAATAAAAAACAAGAGGTAAAGGCAGACCTCGAAAGCGAACGCTTAAAAAAATGCGCAGAAAAAAAAACAAACTTAACTAGGCAATTGGATTCAAATTCTTAAGTCAAGCTAATAGAAATTGATCCATCAGCGCAATCTCAAAACTTAAAACTAAAATAATACGTGCGTATTCAATAATATGCCAAAAAAAAAAACAATATGGCAAACCAAATATATACCAAAATATCGTATACTAAATTCAAAATAGTAAACTATAAAATAAATGCACACTATGTAACAATATACGATATCACAAGATTATCATAAATTGTTCTCCAATATGACCGTACTAAATAAGAATTCAATCCTGCACTCAAATGTACCTACATACTTGACATTCCAAAACAAGCTAAACCGCAAAAAAAAACCAAACGGTTAACAAAACCAAAACAATTTTCAAAACTGCGTTCGATAATTCCTACTGACTTTAATCACAAATAAGTCTCAACAACACCCTTACACGTTGGGCGCAAATTTGTTACAAATTAAAAATCATAAAATAAGGGAGTTCAAAAAGGTGCGTCAAAGTCAAAGTCGATAAGGGTTGTAACGTTGAAAGTAAGTAAGAAAGCTTCAAAATAAAGTAACTGTGGCGAATTAACTTGCTGGCCAAAATCCCTGATGATGCTGAACTCGCCGGAGAGTAGGGGGGTTTAATCGAAAATACAATTCAATTAAATTATTGATGAGCGCCACCTGCTTTTAAGGGCCGTATAGAAGTGGCAAGTTAATAAGGCTGTAAACAAAACAGGAAACTAAAATAAGAACACCAACACTCCTTTACCAGCAATTCTATTGATCCAAATTATGATTATGGATTGATTAAATTATGTACGTGGATTATATGAATAATTAAGTTATGAACGCAGCCTCACGAGCGGTACTTATTCTATATAGTTGCTCTGGAATGCCAAGAAAATATGGGTAAATAATGTCGACGAACGTTCAGATGTGCAGGATTTTAGTGCGAACAATTATTATTAATAGGGCTATTGTACTTGCTTGGATTTAACTCTGGTCCGGGGGGTCGATTTATCGGAATATTCCGATGGTGAATGTGTCTAGTGGCTCACGTGCGTCGTCGTTCACGTATCACCAAGATAATGGGGTTGAACTGGGGGTGAATACTGGTGAATGATGACTCAAAGGGCACCAGGGAATCAGACAGAGAACGAGTAGTGGGCAAGCAAGTAATAGCGAATAAAGGTATCAAAATAGGGCCTGAAATGGAAAGTTTAATAAGGGCGCTATTCTAACAGGTAGGTAAATGGATTGATAATTATTAGGACTGAGACTCACCGTAGATAGTAGATGGCCCCTTGGAGTGAGTCAGAAAGTACTAACTCGTGTAAAAAAAATAAGGAACGTGATCAAGAAAAATTGACGAAAGGGCCTGGAAAGAGATTACTGGATAAAATGGCGAAATAAAACCACAACAAACTGGAATGTTATGACAAAAAAATGGGACTCACCAATGATGATATCTGGCTCGAGATGATCTCGGTAATCCGACACAAAAATTCTTCACTATCAAAATCCCAACAGACTTAAATATGCACTGGGCATCGATTGTTTCCAACAAAATCACTGAATTGAAGGGACGATTGAAGATTTCCTCTAAATTTGCAAGAATGCAATTGCGGTAAGTACTTTATCGTTTCACCGTTTTTAGGAAAAGTGAATGTGTCAAAAACCATTGGACCAAAATGTGAAAAGTGAAATGTCACTAAAAATTGGCAAAATTGACCTTGACCGTCAAATCGTAGCTAGCTGATTGGTTGATCGGGTCTCGAAGAATAGGTGGACTTCTAATGTTAGCAACATTGCTAAAAGTTGACTGTCAGTGAACGTTTTGACAAATTGCGGACTTGGACAAAAAAATGTAAATATTGAAAGTGTTAGAAAATGGCTAAGAATTCCCGATTTTTCAGAGATGCAAGTGAGGCTGGTTTAATGAATGAGATTGCGCTGTCCCTAAACTAATTACATTGAACTATCCTAAAATTAAGAACCACAGACTATCACAGCTTTCTTATATAAGGTAAGTGAAAATATTGTTTGTGACATAATATTAAGATACGCTATTATATTTCAGGTGCAAACGTTTTGTTCCGATTGAGGAGGATTCATATGGTACATGATCGTCTTTGTTAATTTATTTATCTATTAAAATATACGTTCATCATTACTAAGTGTATATTTTTTTTCTTACAATTCTGGTGGATGCGCATGTATGATGATCCTATTTATTTTTAAATAAATTTGGGTATTTTGAAAATAACTTGTAACACAATTATATGTCGCCTTTTTCCCGTGTCGGAAAACCAATCAAACCATCCACATAACTTCTTATATACGCACCAGGAAACCAAACTTATACAGGGGTTCCATATACCAACCAAGTTTGAAGTATAATATAATAATAATAATACTTTTGGGTGATAATCCTTGGATGATTTCAAGACAAAAAGTTCATATGGACATAGGTCCGCAAGAGCCTAGATTTTAAGATACAGGGTGTTGAAATAAAAAAAAAAAACTTTTTTTTATCATTACTTTGATAATATTCCAGATATCTTTTTGGAATCTGGTACACGTCTACTATGCATCAATATGCATGGGAATGTTGAAGAGGGCGCCACTGATTTGAAAATATTGGAAGACACAGCAGGGTGTTAATGCAGTCAAGTAGATTTAATGCGCCGGACGATACAGATATCTGGAATAGTATCAAAGTGTCAAGAGAAAATCATTTATTCTTTAAAATTTCAACATCCTGTATCTTGAAAATTAGGCTCTTGCGGACCTATGTTCATAATATGAACTTTTTCTCTTAAATTATCCAAGGATTATTACCCTTAATTATTGGCATTCAATTATCAAACACCTTCTATAGAAGTGGTTTGTACTTCGAGCAAAATAACCCACACCGTGATAGCAATAGATTATTTTAGCTAATCAACAGAAGGCTGATGATAGGTAGGAAGTCTGAATTGAATAGCACTTCACAGAACCAAAATTTGTACGTAAAATTGATAAACAGTGCTCGTCAACTTTTTGAACAATAATTCAACGATTTCGTCACTGTTACAATGACCTCTGCCTCATAGATTGATAGAAGAGAGCACTGAATCAATGAATAAGCGAACACTGATCAATGAACGTTAAACATCAAATATTGATCTCTCTTTTCATCAATATAATTTTCAAAATTCATTAAACCTACGTATGACCAACATCAATCCATGTTTTTCGTCTTCTAATCAATGAATACTTGGTCATAGATACATGAACGGTATTCATGAAATTCAATAAACATCCTTCGTTGTTTCCATGTACACAAAACATTGATTTTGCGAACCCGACCATTGATCTGCTAAAGATACACCTGAGTTAATGCTGCCGATTGTTGAATTAACCACCAAAGACATTATTATTATGACTAGAGGTAGTGGATGCGTTCAATTGACGCCAAATTTGCACTACTAGAGTTACTGGACGCCAAGCCGTGAGGTACGAAGATTGTCTTTCTCTGCTCTGAAAAAGTTGGGTGAGTACTACTAGTGAGTAGTGGAGTCTTACCTTTTTTTAATTGCAGTGATACCCGAGGAAATATCCTGACTGTGGATAAACAAAGCAAGTTTCAGAAACTTGATGTGAGCCCACCTATTTTATTTACAAAACCAAGATACCTACATCAAATCTATGGACGAAGAGGATAATTTTGAAGCTAAGCTGAGTTTAAAGATTTATGAAACTATACTTGTCTTGCAACATACTTTCTTTGAGAATGTTACACCGATATTCAAAAATTTGTCTAAACATTCAACTTGCTGCAAAAGCCGATCCACGAAATGAATGGTTTTAATGTGAAGACCTGTGAGCATAGATCAATGCTAAAAGTCTATTGATTGGACGTACAGCAGTGATAGATCAATGTGATTGTGTTCGTGATATTAATAACCAGCGTACATAGATCCATGCCCATTTTCATTGATTCAACGTACAGGGTGGTCAACTAAGAATGCGAGGTACTGTATCTCGGAAACTATACATCGTAGAGGCTTGCGGCAAAAAATGTTATGACTAAAACGGCTAAGAGAAAAACCTGGAAAATATTTTCAAGTTTCTGAAATGGTCGCTAGGGGGCGTAACAACCAACACCAAGTAGAAAAATATGATTTTTATGGAATTTTGTCCAATGAAAATATATCGATGAGCTCATTTTCGGATTAACTGACTATTTACCTACACTTTTTGTCCAAAACGTTTTTTTCTATCTATCATAATAAAGTGGTGGGGGATGTTCAATTGTTTTATTAAACAAACGGAGATTTCTCCCGTTTCGCTTGACCGATTTTAACGAACTTGGGCTCATATGAAAGAGAATAGTCTGCGCTATAAAATGCTCATTTGCTTTTTAATTTGTAACATTCGCCGTCGCCGCTAGATGGCGTTAACTGAAATGGTAGCATACTTTTGAGTTTTTTCCGAAAAAATCTCAAACGTGATGGTATATCCATTTTCATATAAAAATGAATATACCATTACATTTGATTTTTTTGGAAAAAACTCAAAAACATGCTACCTTCCAAACCAAAAAAGTTTTTTGAAGTGCAGATAATGCTCTTTCATATTAGCCCAATCTCGTTCAAATCAGTCAAGCGAAACGGGAGAAATCTCCGTTTGTTTAAAAAAACAATTGAACTTCCCCCACCACTTTATTATGATAGATAGAAAAAAACGTTTGTGACAAAAAGTGTAGGTAAATAGTCAGTTAATCCGAAAATGAGCTCATCGATATATTTTCATTGGACAAAATTCCATAAAAATCATATTTTTCTACTTGGTGTTGGTTGTTACGCCCCCTAGCGACCATTTTAGAAACTTGAGGATATTTTCCAGGTTTTTTTCTTGGCCGTTTTAGTCATAAAATTTTTTGCCGCAAGCCTCTACGATAAATAGTTTCCGAGAAACGGTACCTCGCATTCTTAGTTGGCCACCCGGTACAGCAATAATAAACTTATGTTTCTAAGCTCGCAAAATCAATTACTTGCGATCATGGGATTCATGCTTACTGTTCACTGATTCAACGTCCAGTCATCGTTACCTCGCGGACAGAAAAATCTACGTACGAACGTTCATTGTATCAATGTCACCCGTAGTCGGAAAAACAATGTTCTCGTTCATTGATTTGATGTACATTTTTGTTGATATCACGTACTTTTTTCTTTCAGTGATTGATGTTGAAATATAAAGGGTGCATTGTTAGTTGGGGTTTTCCTTGTAAATTGAGACAGGACTTGATAGAAATAGCAAATTTCTCAAATAACATTTTTTCGAAAACTCAAAAGTGAAAAAAAATGTTTTTACCAAATCACATCTTGCCATGCATTAAAATTGCTTTTATTTCTTTAAACGAAAACCGTTCGTCGTACGAAAAAATATCAAAAGACCAAATCAACTCCAAAGTGAATGAGTATTTAAAAAATAATATTGACTTTGAGAAAAAGCAGTGGCATATTATTTTTTTCTTTAGAAAAATCCAATACAAATCCTGTTCGAGCGCCACTGGTAGAAATTTTTTGAAAGCTTTCACATCAAAAAATTTAGTTTAAAGGTCAAAAGAAGTTTACCAAATTTTGTGTAAACATCTGGAGTTGTGGGAGAGTTATGACAAAAATGGCATTTTTTTTCTTTAAACTAACACCCTGAATCTTGGAAAAAAAGCGATTTTGGACAGGATCTTATTAAAAAAAAATTCTTATTTTCTTGCATTCTATACAGTGCTGAAAAGAAAATGCCAACTTACAATACACCCTGTGTATTGGATCAATATCTTGATACTCATGAACTCAAAATCAACCCAGTGAGGTGCACCCTATACAGGGTGTTACAATTTCGAGTGTATGCATGGGGATCTCGTGAACCGTAAGAGATACTAGGTCGGTTAAATTGAGGCAAAGTTGCGTATTTTGATGCTTAGCAAAATGCCGTTTTGAAAGCCAAGAAATTCCGACTACGTCCGAAAAAATCGAAATGTTTCAAAATCTTTTTTATATTTCCATATACACACACTTGTCCTCCAGACAAGAATCTACTTTCATTTTGCAAAATCGTTTTCATTTTTTTCTGACCACATTTGAAAAGATATTTTGAAATGAATTGAATTTTTTCATTGCCACTTTTTGCTCTTCACAAGATAGCGTTATTAAATTGAAGAACCGACGTTTCGTCTATGAGCAGCCATCATCAACTTTGTTTTTTTAAATACGGTCCTGGATTTTTCATAACGGATTTCAGAAGCCTCTTATGTTCCTAAACCAACGATGTATCGCAATCATTAAAATATTTATATTAATGGATTTTTCCACAAGAACTCATGTGTTAGAGAGAGACAAAAATGTATTTTCAATAGGATCAGAAGCAAACACATTTTTTTAATATGTTTGATTCATGGTTGTTTAGGAACATGAAAGGCTCTTAAAATCCGTAATAAAAAATCCAGGACCGTATTTGAAAAAACAAAGTTGATGATGGCTGCTCATAGACGAAACGTCGGTTCTTTAATTCAATAACGCTATCTTGTGAATGGCAAAAAGTGGCAATGAAAAAGTTCCATTCATTTAAAATATCTCTCCAAATGTGGTCAGAAAATAATTAAAACGACTTTGAAAATTTTCGTTTTTTTTTCGGATTTTTGGACGTAGCCGGAATTTCTTGGCTTTCAAAACGGTATTTTGTCAAGCATCGAGATACGCAACTTTGCCCTAGTTTGACCGACCTTGTATCTCTCACGGTTTACGAGGTCCCCATGCATATACTCGAATTTGTAATACCCTGTATATTTACATAAACATTTTATACCTGAATGATTCAGAGTTATTATTTACAGAAGCATACTAATGTTAGTTGAAAAATATTAAGCCGTACTCAAGATTTCACGAGTATTTTAGATTTTACACGAACGAATTGGTAACCTATATGTTATTGATAAATCTCCACAATAAAACGGTATGATGACCACTTTCAGAAAATCTATGGACAAATCCATAAATTCATAAATCAACTTGACAACACTTGTCAAGATAAGTCTGGTGTATGTTCCCCTCAATGAATTACCATCGATAAAAAGCTGTTCAAAATGTACAGACATATGCAGCAAATATGTCAATATTTGATGACAGTGGCGATGGTGGCAATAATGTTCAAATTTGTACAGACTGGACCTTTATGAAACAGCTTTTTTCCGTTGACGTGTTCCCAATAACTCTACTTTTTAATCACGTCACCCGTTCAACCATTCAATCAGGACCTAATCTCATTCTCTCCCGTTACGAACTTTAGCTGCTATGAATTATTGATGTATTGTTTTGAACATTCTTATTTTATTTCGATAGATTTTGAATGTTTTATTGGAATATTCATAAAACTTATTTCAAAAGATTTCATGGAACGTAGTACTACATACCGTAAATTGAGAAACAAACTTCAAACATTTCATGGAACCTGTTATGGGCATAACAAACGGAGTTATGCCTTATCGCCAGCTGACTCAGACCATAATATATCGATTCTGATAATTTTCCAACTGGAATGAGAAAGAACTGTTTTCGCAAACTTTATCCATTACCGAAAACAAAATGAGCAAAAAATAATAACTAAATGATGTCTTTTAAGCTTATGGCGTCAGACCTTATGTGATGGTGATGTACTACTTTACAAGATACACAGAATAAAAATCAAGTCTTATCAACTTGGTAAAACTAAATACGACTCAATGCTATGATATTATCATATGGTTAAACAATGGGAGTACATTGACTTGAATATGAACTTTATTTCACTACTGCTGGGCCCTCTTGATGGATATCCCAACAGAAACGAATCAGCCCTCCATTCACGATATCGGTTAGTTTGGGATGTTTCAAAAAAATATATATTTTCTGCTTAGAGATGGTCAAAGTATGAGAAAATATCCTGAATCCAATATTGGTTTGAGACTTTTCCAAAGAATCAGAGTGACTCCATCTGCCGGCCTTGTGTTGCTTCTGCAAATTTCTGGTTTTTCTAGTACGTAAGCGCAAACGCATGGCGTCATTCACGTTACCAAGCGTTGGGCGCTATTTCAAATCACATAAATTATTTGTTCTTGAATCCGGATCTAGGAGTTCAATCGGAGCAAGAGCGAAGTTAACTACAAGGAATGGGTTTTTTTTCTCGCCGATAGCGTACGGCGCATGCCTTCTAACCAGGGCAACTGACAAGCAGTGCCGCGTTCACGAGCGTGCTTCCATCCTTGTCTAGCTAAAAGTAGAACAAGGATAGAGCGCTTTCGTGCAATTTGAAAGCGGAAGAGATGTCAAAAATATGACTTTTGCTTAAACTGAAATGTCGATTCTTGACCTATAGCTTAAGTTCACGAACTCACGTTATATTTGTGTATAACTGTATCAACAAATATGTTACTCTTCATGAACCTCAATAAAAACTCACTCAAACTTGGCACTGACACTGACATTATTTTGGAGGTTATAAAATATTGTCACATGTCATAACCCAAAATCAAAACTGTCAAGAAATTGACATCTCCAGGCACCAGTTGCCCTGGCATATGCGCATGCGCGGCCCGAGAAAAACAACCCTATTCGAAGTTGGCAAACCGGAGCACACAGTCTTATCAAGGAAGCTCAAATCGATGGTTCATTGGAAGAAACACAACTCAACGGTGTGATAAGGTAGTACAAATCCATTCTAATCCATTTTCTCTCATAATATGTTCCAGTTTGGGCAAAAGTTAGAGGTTAATATTCAGTGCATTCATTTGTCTCTCTTCTACCGACCTACTTGGTGATTTTTTGATCAGTTGCCAAATTTCTGTCAACCTATAATATTCTGATAATTTGAATAGTTGTTGACAATTTTGCTTCCTTGTCGGATTAAACCAAGATGACGTTTAAAGTTCAAAGCGAATAGAAATAGACACTAGATTGAAGGATCTAGAGGGTAGCCTTCTTTTAGAAAATAACGAAGTTTGATTTGAATTAGAAACAATTGACTTCAACCGGTTCAAACAAGACGATGGTAACTTAATTTAAAACTTTTATTATAAAGTAATTTCGGATGCGAAGCAATTTTTGTTGGATACCTCGAACAAGCGACCTCCATCATCAAGTAATCCTGAAATAACTAGAGCGATTAATGTTTGGTCACCAGCTATTGATCTTCCCAAATTTTCAGGAAACCATGAAAAATGGTGAGATTTTGAGGAAATATTTTTATCGCTAATTGGCAATGTTGATTCGCTTGACCCAGTGCATCATTGGAAGGTGCTGCATTGAATTGTATTCAAAACATCGGAATCTCGAGACAAAATTATAAAGTTGCTTGGAACAATAATTGATGTGAGAGGTATGATAACGAAAGATTGATAGTTCATAAACACATAAAAGCTCTTTTTTCATCACAAGAAATTAAATCAGATTTAGCGTCTCCTGTTAGAATATTGATTGATACCTAATTTGTCAAAAAATTTAACATCACTTGGAAATATGGGTATCAGAATAGATTCTTGGGATCATTTGATCATTTATCTCATTGTAACCAAATTGGATACAGACACAGCTTCTCTTTGGGAGCAAAGTCAAAAGGATAAAGAAATGTCAACGATTTCTGACTTGAATTCATTTTTAAGTTCGAGGGCAGATCTTTTAGTAAAACTTTCAATACATAAACCGGAACAAAGACTTTCTCAACCTAGAGAAAAGTGTTTTGCCCCCAATCCCAAATCAGATTCATCAAATAGATATTTCTCTGGAAATTTGTCATGCTATTATTGTAGAAAAAATCATTCGATTTACAAATCTTTTGTGTTTCTGTCACTTTCTTATGTAGACAAGACAGATAAATTTAAATCAATGCAACTTTGTCTGAATGTTTCAAGAAAAGGCTATGACAGCATATCAAATGTTGATCAGGTGGTTTTTTCCAATATTGAGCATTGTAATAATCAAAGTTTCAGTCTTAATTCATTGGGTACAAATCAAGTTGTGGTAGCTAGTAGTAATTCAAGCAAAATTATTGGTGCAGCATCATTGGACTTCAAAAATTGATTGGGATTATGAGGTCCCACAAGAAATCTCTGATAGCTGGCTTTTGTTGAGCTCTATCACCATTTTTTGTATTTCTCCTTGACACGCATTTTTTAAAAACTATACAAAGCTGGAACCTCATGGATTTTCCAATGCCTCTCGAAAGGCTTATGGTGCATGCATATATTTGAGATCTATCGATAGCTCAAATGATGTTCAAACTCAACTACTTATTTCGAAGACTCGAGTTGTGTGGCACTTCTTCTGGCTCATCTCTATGAAAAAGTAGTATCTTCCTTGACGAATAAAATTGACAATGTGTATTTATGGTGTAATTCATCAGTTGTCTTGAGTTGGATCAGATCATCAACGCACAAATTTCAAGTTTTTGTAGGAAATTGTATTACAGAAATACAAAGACTTACATCTTCAGCAGATTGGAGATATGTACCGACGAATGAAAACCTCGCAGATAGCCTCTGTCGTGGTGTCTTGTCAAAAGAATTTTCCAAATGAGTAAATGGACCTGAATAGCTGAATGATTCAGAAGATATTTGGCCGATTGACTACAGTTTCAGAAGTACAAAATCACTTAACTCATTACCAGACTTAAGAACTACAAAGACCTATCTAGAATTGTCAAAAAATGTTTTATTCCCGTTCAATAAATTCTCACCTTTTACGAGAATGCAGCTAGTGATGGCTTATCGTTTGTGTTTTGTGAAAAACTGCAGGTCTAGAAAAGTAAAGGCAATTTGGACGATTTGAAAATTGAACAACTGAGACGAGCAACTCAAAAATCAGTAAAGCGTTCACAACTCGGATCTCTTTTTTCTGAACTTCAAGATTTGATCAAGAAAGGTCATGTTGAAAACATAAGCAGCATTTTGAGCCTGGCACCTTTCTCAAAGGATAACATTATGAGAGTGGGAGGTCGATTACGTGACCACGTGACAGTATAGCATACTAAAAGGAACTTATCACGTGACAATCTCGGTGACAATGAATCCACACCACAAAAGAATACGGGAACACATCTATTGTAACCATGATTTGACAGTTGTCACCTGTCAGTTGTCTGACTTGTCAGCAGTGTAGAGTGTAGTGCAGTGTGCCGATTATTTATTTTTGATTTTCATAATTATTCTTTTTCAAATGATTACAAACTGGTTGTACAAAAAGCATTGTTTGCACCACGGACGAAAGATGCTTTTGACTCGGCTAATATCTGCCCTCGCTTCGCTCGTGCTGCTACTTATACCCTCGTCAAAATCATCTACTTTCCGCCCTTGATACAAAATGTACTATTTCACTTCGGTTCCAATCTACCTACTTCTATCAAATATTAGAGAAAATTATTTGCCATGTGCAGGAAAAAATCTTTCAAAAAAAAGGTGCTCCAAAAATGTATTGTCTGTTATCGATTTAAACCTAAGTGTTCACAAAATTTCACAAACACCTTCATTTTCACTTTTTGGTATAGACTAGGCGGGTCCATTTCAAGTCAGAAAAGGTCGTTGATCTAAAGATTTGAAATGTTACTTGATATGTCTTTTCATATGCCCAACGATTAAAGACATCCACCTTGAGTTTGTAACCGATTTAAGCATAGCAGGCTTTTTGCAAGCTTTTCAAAGGTTTATTTCTTGCAGACAAGATCCTTCTCATGTCTATTCCGATAATGTAAGCTGTTTTGTTGGTGCCTCGAATCAACTAAAAGAGCTAGGTCAATCTTTGAGATAAAAAAAGTCGAATACCATTCTATACTTATATAACCCACTTGATATAACATGGCATTTTATTCCATCTTGCTCTCCACATCAAGGTGGCTGCGTCAAGTTAGCCCCCCCATAACCAAATTTTTAAAAAAGCTTATACTCGTCCACTGTGCTCAAAGTGTGCTTTACTGTGCTGATAGAATTTTGAGCTGTGCAGATCTATGGTGGAATTTATTCAAGAAATAAGTCTGGGGGTCTAACTTGACGTTCAGCCCCTCCAAAATTTTGGAAATCAGCTCAAACAAAAGTGAATTCTTATTCTTTCTGAAATGTGCTGATCTGTGCTGTATCTAGTTTTTGTCAAATCTTCCATTTTGTTCAGGTATTCGAAGAGACTCTAGTGAAGGGGAACTTGACACTCAACCCCTCCAAAATTTTGGAAATCAGCGCAAACAAAAGTGAATTCTTATTCTATCTGAAGTGTGCTGAACTGTGCTATATCTAGTTTTTGTCAAACCTTTCATTTGGTTCAGATATTCGAAAAAACTGATGTAGTGGAGGGGCCAACTTGACACTCAGCCCCTCCAAAATTTTGGAAATCAGCCCAAACAAAAGTGAATTCTCATTCTAACTGAAGTGTGCTGAACGGTGCTATATTATCCAGTTCTTGTGAAATCTTTCATAATGTTCAGATATTCGAAATAACTTTAGTGGAGGAGCCAACTTGACACTCAGCCTCTCCAAAATTTTGGAAATGAGCGATTCTATCTAAAGTATGATCCAGTTTTTGTCAAATCTTTCATTGTGTTCAGATATTCGAAGAAACTCTAGTGGATGGGCCAACTTGGCACTCAGCCCCTCCAAAATTTTGGAAATCAGCCCAAACAAAAGTGAATTCTCATTCTATCCGAGGTGTGCTGAACTGTGCTGTATCCAGTTTTTGTGGAATCTTTCATTTTGTTCAGATATTCGGAATAACTCTAGTGGAGAAGCCAACTTGACACTCTGCCTCTCCAAAATTTTGGAAATGTGCTCAAACAAAAGTGAATTCCTATTCTATCTGAAGTGTGGTGAACTGTGCTATATCAGGGTCTTGTCAAATCTCTCATTTTGTTCAAATATGCGAAAAATCTCTAGTGGAGGGGCTAAACTTGACACTCGGTTCCCTCAAAATTTTGGAAACAAGCTTGAACAAAAAAGAATTATCATTCCATTGGGAGTGTGCTGAACTGTGATGTTTTGTCAAAATTCTCATTTTCCCGAATTATTCTTTGGAATTCTAGTGGGGGCTCATATGACGCTTAAACCCTCCGACATTTTGGAGATCAGATAAACAAAAATGAATTATTATTTCATTTGAAGTGTGCTGAACTTTATTGGCATCTAGTTCTAGCCAAATCTCTCATTTCTCCAATTACTCGATAGAATTATAGTGGGAGGCTGACTGCTTTACGCTCAGAACCAAAAATTTGGAAAACAGCCTGAATCAAAGTGGATTCCCATTCTTCCTGAAGTGTGCTGTATCTGTTTTTTTTCTAATCTCAAAATCTCAAATTTTTGCTAATTGTTAGATAGAATTCTTGAGGTGAAATAGCTTGACTATCAGACCTAGTCTATCTGAAAAGTGCAAAAAGAACAACAAATCAAGAACTACGAATTATGTACTTATAATTCCCTCAATTTGAATCAACTACAAACTATATCATCTTTTCTAATTTATTTTAATCATAATCATATTTATTTCTGACAAAATTGATTGTGGAGGGATATGAATAAATCTGCACCTGAACATAGAACACGTTGTGCATATAATAGACAGTTGAAGTTGAGCCAAGACCTAGACGTTAACGTAATACGTTAACGCATAAAGTTCACGTCTACGTAACGATCCAAAAGCTAGTAGAAGTGTGGCATTTGACGTACGTGAAACGTAGCGAGTTGACTTGACCTAATTTGTTGTGTATATGTCACAGTGAAACCTGGTAATCAGTGAAAGCTAACTTTTACTAGGAAAAGTAAGCTTTTCCTGATTTGGAAACATTTAGCTAGTGAAACTTGAATTTGATCGACTTCATCATACTTTTACTAGTAATTGTTAGCATTCACGTAACTTTTTTAGTGAAAGCTGCTACACTGAAAATTATTATCGTAATTATAAATATCCTTATTGGTCCGGGTTGGAATTCGCCGACAGATTAGACGCTCTGGAAAATACGAGACTTATGATTCGCAGGTGTACAATGTGAACATTGTTCAGATACCGTATTATAGAAAATACTCAAGTATTCTCAGTAGGGGTTAATCTGGGTTAGTTTGGGTTAGTTTGGGTTTGGCAAAAATTTTGATGTCGCGTGAGCGACATCATTTAGTGCCCCGTGCACCTTGGGTTAGTTAAATGGCGGAAATAAGTTTTAAGAAGAACTTTTCCTAACTGCTTTTAGTAAAAGTTGATTTGATAAAGTTTCTCCAACATTCACTAGTGAAAGTGTACAATATTCTTCAAAATTCAACATTTCCTAACGGATCAAGTGATTGCTAGCATCAACTAGTAAAAGCTAGCTTTCACTGAATTCCTAATATTCACTGTAACATATACATATAGTTTTTCGACCTGCAAAAGTAGAAAAAAAGTGACGCGACAATTTGGTAATTGAATTTTGAGTCCAAATAAAAATATGACGTGTAATGTCCAAAATTGATTCCTTGACAGATCATCCAAGATCGGAGACTCGGCAAAACTCGGATTACGTATAAGGGATAACGTGCAATACGTGAAGACACGCAAGGATACGTATGTGAGAAGACACGATGTGCGCTTGCCCAGATGTCAATCACCACGTTTACGTCTACGTGAATGAAAGCATCTCAACTATTCTAGTGATAGCACACTCCAGATAGAATAAGAATTCACTTTTGTTTGGGCTGATTGCCAAAATTTTGGAGGGGCTGAGTGTCAAGTTGGCCCCTCAACTAGATTTTCTTCGAATATCTGAAGAAAATGATAGATTTGACAAAAACTAGATACAGCACAGTTCAGCACACTTCAGATAGAATAAGAAATCACTTTTGTTTGGGCTGATTTCCAAACTTTTGGAGGGGCTGAGTGTCAAGTTGGCCCCTCAACTAAGTTTTCTTCGGATATCTGAACAAAATGATAGATTTGACAAAAACTAGATACAGCACAGTTCAGCACACTTCAGATAGAATAAGAAATCTCTTTTGTTTGGGCTAATTTTCAAAATTTTGGAGGGGCTGAGTGTCAAGTTGGCCCCTCCACTAGAGTTTCTTCGAATATCTGAACCAAATGAAAGATTTGACAAAAACTAGATATAGCACAGTTCAGCACACGTCGTATAGAATAAGAATTCACTTTTGTTTAAGCTGATTTCCAAAATTTTGCAGGGGCTGAACGTCAAGAAATAAGGGGGGCTAACCTTATTTCTTGAATAAATTCCACGACGGTAGAGCTGCACAGTTCAAAATTATATCAGCACAGTAAAGCACAATTTGAGCACAGTAGACGAGTATAAGCTTTTTTCAAAATTTGGTTATGGGGGGGCTAACTTGACGCAGCTCATCAAGGTGGTTTATGAAAAGCTGGAATCAAATCAGCAAAAGGGCATCATCTTTTGAAAATATATTTCTGGAATTCCACTTATTTGACACTTGTAGGTTTTTTTACGCTTTTAACTCAAATTGAAAATGTACTGAATCATAGACCGTCAAATCCTTTTTCTGCTAATCTCAACTATTAAAATGTTCTAAGACCGTCTCATTTTTTAATTGGTCGTTCTGCTCAGTCATTACCTTATAATGACCTTGGGAAACTTCCAACAAACAGTCTAGTTCTGTATAAACAACTTGAACAGATGAAGCAGCGCTTCTGGAAATGATGGTCTACTGAGTATGTTGCTCAGCTTCAGCAACGATGGAAATGGAATTCTCCGAATCGTGATTTGGCCATCGGCGAATTAGTGTTGATTCGGGATGACGGCGTTTCATCATTCAATTGCAATTTCGAGACAATTCAAATCACGGTATTATAAATCAAGATAAAATACAGTGCACTCCAGAATTTTGAACGCAACGTCTAAAAGAGTGTTAAGGGCTCAACCATAGGCAAGCCGTGTATGTAGGACAGTTAACTATTAGATCACTTACACTCATTTAGATGCAGAATGGGATATTTTGTCAATGTCATTGGCTCCGGCTTGTATCACCACTTATTAAGTTCTCTGTCACGACCTCCAGATACAATTCACAATGACAATAATTATCTTTTATGTCAGTTTGGGTAATATTGTATGAAAACATTGACATTTTGCTTACTCTAATTACACAGGCACAGCGCTAAATCAAGAAGTAGGCAATAGCTCTAGTCTTAACGTCTGGGGTTATAAGATTGGCAATTTCTCTCCATTGATAATGTAATATTTTTTGCTATGGAAAACACTTGTCCAGTTCTAATCTATTTATTTCAAGTCACTACAGCACAAGGTTCACAACACCACAAATATTTATGTTCACAATCACAGCTTATCAGAATCTCAACTCGCAAACTAGATTTCCTCCTGTTTTCAATGTACCCGCTTATAATAGCTGATCCGTAAATTCTTGAATATGAAAGAATATAAAAATAAAGACCGGAACAAACAGCATGACTCATCGCGCAGGAATGCGACTCTCCGATAGACATGTAGTAAACTCCGGATCGAATGCACTGGGCTGGAATTCCGAATGGATGGGACAATTATCGTTTTTGCTACATTGCCCCCTCCTTAAAGCATTTCGTCTCGAAATGGCTCAATGACGGTATCGGCAACTGTCCCCAAACCGGCAGCCCCATGGAAGTAGCGGTCCGCTGTCCACTGGTTCGTCCTCCGGGAAAAATAGCAGCATACCAGAATGTCAATACCGCTTTCTTTGAAAATCACCTCCAGCATGCCCCTTACAACTCTCCAGTCCAGTTGGTCGTTCGTCATCTTCGGAATTTTCAGATGGGTCAGGTCCTGACAGGTATCGTGACCCTGTCGTGGCTTGAAGTGTCTTCCCAACCTGTGGTCTTTGTCGTCGCAGATGGTCCATTTGCCTGAATTTTTCCTTGAATGCAGCAGCAAGTCCAGTTCTCATGCTAAGGTCTTCAGTGACCGAGTGAGCTAACGCGTACTCGGCCGGTGCGTTGAACAAATCCAGCTGCTGTTCTCGAACGACGCCATTCAGGACTTTATGGCCGTTGGAATATGAGGACATGAAGGTTTTCTGGGACATGTCCACCTCGAGTGACTTGATTTTCCTCGCGTCAGCTTCCTGATGGTCTCCAACATACAAGGCAACGGTTTAAATGTACAACCCTCGGCTTTCCCCGTGTTGGTTTCTTTATCCGGTAGACGACGTCATTGATTTGCTCCAGAATGTCATACGGGCCTTCCCAAGAGCTCTGCAATTTTGAAAAGAAGCCACGTCGCGTCTGTGGGATGTGAACCCAAACCAAATCCCCAACCTGGAACCCTCCTTCTTCGGCCTTCACGTCATACGCCTCCTTCATCCTGTCGCTGGCACTTTGGATGTTGAGTCAGACTCGTTGATGGATCTTGTCCATCTTTCTACGGTGATCACTTGCGAAATCTTCTCCAGCGACATCCTCACCAGGTGGACAGCCAAACTTTAAGTCGTAGGGTAGCCGGAGTTCACCCATGATGATCTCGGCAGGTGTTTCGCCCGTCGAATCATGAACTGCTGACCTATTCGACATTAGGAACAGATGAAGATGTTGATCTCAGTCTCTTTGATAGTCAGAGACAAATTGGGCCTAGTGTCGATTGATGGTACGGTTCATTCGCTTCATCATGCCATCTGATTGTGGATGCAACGCCGTTGTCCTTGCCTTCTTGATCACCAAGACATCGCAGACGTTCTGGAATAGCGTCGATTCGAAGTTCTTGCCCTGGTCCGAATGCAGCTCCAACGGGACACCAAAACGGCAAAACCATTTCCTAATCATGACATCGGCAACGGTTGCCGCCTCCTGGTTTGGCAAGGCATACGCTTCAGCCCACTTGCTGAAGTGATCCATGGCGACCAAGATTTATTTATTTCTTTCGTCCGATTCAGAAAAGGGTCCAGCCACGTCGATTGCGATCCTTTCAAAGGGGCTTTCCAGGTTGTATCGACGCATAGGAGATTCAGTTGCCGCACATACGGCACACTTTCTGCACTATTTCTTCACATCGGCTTGACAGTTGACCCAGTAGAACCGCTCTCGCAATTTTCTCAGCGTTTTCGTCACTCCCAGATCCCACCCGTGACCCCATCGTGAGTTTTTCTCATCACTTCTGCCTGTCGCCTTAGGAGAACCGCTATCTGCTTTCGATCTTCTGTGCCATTCAGATTCTTCACCACTCTCTTCAGGACGCCATCGTTGAGAACCATAGAGTTCCACTGAGCCCAGTAGGACTTCACGTTGGAGGAGAATCGCGCGACATCTTGCCAAGTTGGCCTGCCTGTTTCCATCTGATGGTCCTGGTCCTCTCGAAGTGACCTGGTCTGCCAGGAATCATCCACCACAGTCGTCCTGCAAGTGCTCGCTTCCTTTTCCTTGGCTCTTTTACAGTGCTTACATTGTTCTGGACAAGGACTCCTGGACAGGGAATCAGCGTTGTTGTGGCTGGATCCAGCTCGATGTTCCGTATCAAAGTTGAACTCTTGAGGTCTCTCAATCCAACGAGCAGCTTGACCCTCCGGATTCTTATCTCTAGGAGCCATTTGAGCGTGGCGTGGTTGGTTCTCAGCAGAAACTTTCTCCCGTAGAGGTACTTGTAGAAGTGCTCCACCCCTTTGACTACTACCAGTAGTTCCCTTCTTGTCACGCAGAAGTTCCGTTCTGGCTTCGACAAGGTTTTGCCAAGATAGCCGATCACCCTTTCATGTCCCTGCTGGATCTGGGACAGCACTGCACCAAGTCCTACAATGCTGGCATCTGTATACAGGATGATGTTTATCTCAGGTAAGCGTGTCAAAGGCCTCCTGGCAATCCTTGTCTCAGTGGAAGCATCTCTGTGCCTCTGTGAGCTTGTGGAGAGGCAGCGCGATGTTCGCAAATTCAAAGACATAACGCCGGTAGTACGTGCACAGACCCAGGAAACTTCTTAGCTCGTTCTTTGGTACTGGCCACTCCTTGACTGCCTCCACCTTTTGCTGGTCAACGGCTACTTCCTCAGCCGACACGATATGACCCAGGTATTGTACTTTCCTCTGAGTCTTTGGAAAACCTCCTCCAAGTTCTTGAGATGGTCTTCAAATGATTTGCCAACCACAATAGGGAACTTGCTCATTTTTTCTTTATCTCATGTATTTATTATGAAGTGTACGTTCATGTCTAAAAACACCGTGAACCAGATATCAGCCCTTGAGTCGCACTAGTTATTTTACAATAAATGATCAAAGTTGACATCGACGCTAAGAAAGTTCAAACAAACAAAGAGCGCGGGAGAGTTTTTACGTCATAACGCGTATCTTTGGCAACCATTTGAATGTTTGAAGTCTGATGTGACATTGAGTTGATTTCGTAATTTTTTTGAAAAAATTGAGGATAGTTATCATAAATATTGCCTTGTGTCGCTGTGTTTTAATATTTCCAAAAAAACAAAAATTCATTCGCGTGCCTGATGACAAAAATCGGCGACTAAAATTGCTAAGAGCATGCAGAAGCAATGGGAGAATATTTCGTAGAAAAGCGGTACCTACTATTATTTTATGTACCTATGTGGAGATATGTGAGGAGATCATTTTAATAGAAGTATGTTTTATGACAAAAAATACCATTACCCAATTGTGTTTTTGAACTTTGAGAGATTTTATTCTAGGGTACATATAACTACAGACAAATTAAGAAAATGAACCTTTCTATTCTAATTTACCAGTATATAGTATGTCCGACGATCAGGTATACAAAAGAAATATTATGCCTTCACTAATAATCACGTTAAAAGTACTAGTTTGAAGTACATAATCAGAAATCAAAAAAGTGTGTCTTCTTTGTTCCATTATTACTACTGTAAACCAATAGAATGTTCGAAAAGCTGCATTTTTGCTGAAAAATCTTATATATTATAGATGTGAAAGTCTGTATGTTTCTTTCCCTAAGGCTTTTGGACCGTAGCACAGAATTATCTGAAAATTTGCACAGTAATTAGCCTCAACCCAGAGATGGTTTAGGACAAAAAAAAAATATAAAAAAATAAAATTAAAAAAAATAAATAAAAAAAGTCCGTGTTGGTAATATGTAGGTTCTATGAAGTATACGATCAGCGGGAGAAAAAAACTAAAAAATGAAAAAAAGTAAAAAAAAATACATATAAATTGGAAAAAAAGGGTTACTATGTAGGTAGGCCAGCGGGAGCAAAAAAAAACTAGAACATGAAAAAATGAATCAAAAAAAAAATCTGTGTTATGATTATCTAAAACTAGCCTAAACCCGACACGGGTGACGTCGCGGGTTAGGGCTAGTTCTGAATATATCATGAATGTAGGTTGTTCTCTTCTGAAATAAGTTGTTTTTTTGACTCCTTGAGGACCCTGTACAGGGTTATTCCGTATATATTGACCCATATGCTAGCGGCGTTATCAATGAAGATATAAAAATTTTGTTAATATGAAAGTTTTAGATATTGATCTGAACTTTTCAAAAATCCTATCAAAAAAATCATAAGACTATCGGAATGTCGATATTTTTTCAAAAGTAGCATTTTTTTCAATGGAACCCCCTGTATATCATATATTATGGAAGAGCTTATTTTTCTTATTCTAAAAATATATGGTTTGATACCTTTCTGCTGAATCCTTCAGTAGATATTTGAGTTCAAATATATGTAAAAGTAGTATTTAAATCCCGGTTGCCATGGATGAAGTTGCACAGATCTAATAACTCGTGAATATTTGGAGTACCATAAGGAAAATGAAGTTATTTGACCTCCATTCCTATTGATCCAATCTATATAATCACGATTCTATCATTTTTTCCATAGCAACAGGCATGTTAATTTTGATTTTTAAAAATATTTGAACTTGAATATCTCCTGAACCACTCATCAGAAAGGTATCAAACTATGTATTTTTGAAATCAGGAATATAAGCTCTTTCATAATATATGATAATACACAGGAAGTTCCATTGAAAAAAATGCCACTTTTGGAAAAATATTGACATTCACAAAATTTTCATATCTTCATAGATAACGCCGCTAGCATATGGGTCGATATATACGGACTGACCCTGTACATTTTTTTTCCATCGACAATCGTTCTCTTTAGTAGGCAAGAATGCCTTTTTCGCGAGAAAATGAAGTTTTGATCCATCCGTGCTTTTGTATACCTTATCGCCTTTCATAATGAAGGATACTGGTAAAATGAAATAACAAGGTCCTTTTTTTATTTTGTGAATATTATGTAATATACGAGGTAATACGTACCTAAGAATAAAATCTCTCAAAATGTAAAAACACAAATATTGGTATTTTTGTCATAATACTTAGGTAGGTACATTGAAATGCACTCCACATACATAAATAGCACTGCTTTTCAATAAGATATTCTCCACGTTTCTTCTGCATACTTTTAGCAATCTTGTTTGCCAATTTTCGTCATCAGGAACGCGAATAGCGAAATAAGGACAGAAAAGGAGAAATATTTTATTGGAACCATCGATGAGAACAAGCATAATCCTCAAGAACTCTGGAGGAACCTTAAAACACTTTTGCCTAGTAAAAACCACAATCTGCCAGACGAAATTATTTTTGAGAAGAAAACATTTGCTGATGAACAGTGCATAGCCAATGGATTCAATGAGTATTTTATTCAGAGCATTGAACGTATAATTAGTAACATTCCGGACCCTATTATAAGTTATACTTTGACATCAACTAATCCTCTTATTGTTTTTCGCAAATTTGAAAATATCACACTAAATAAAATGAAAGAAACACTGAAAAAAATGAAAAATGTTGGGGGCGGTGAAAATGGAATATCGAAGAAGATTCTGAGTGATGCTTGTTCTGTAATTGGAAACCGACTACTCGACGTCATAAATCTGTCCTTATCAACTGGAACATTCCCGGAAACCTGGAAAATGTCAACAGTGATCCCTGTTCCCAAAGTTCACAATACTAAAAATCATCAGGAGTTCAGGCCTATCAACACAGTTCCTTGTTATGAAAAATTGCTAGAAATTGAGGTAAAGGAACAATTACTGCTTCACTGCGTTAAAAATAATATATTAGTTCCTAATCAGTCCGGCTTCAGGGAAAAACACTCATGTGAGTCAGTCATTGTGAATATTTGTTATGAGTTTAGAAAAGCTATGGATAAGGGCAATATTGTTTTGGCTGTGTTTTTAGATCTTAAGCGTGCGTTTGAAACTGTTGATAGGTCACTTTTGTTATGTAAATTAACGTCAATTGGTGTTGAGGGTACTGTTTTAAAGTGGTTTGAAGATTATTTGTATAACCGTAGTCAAAGAGTAAAATTCAAGAATACTGTGTCCGATTCTCTTATTGTTAATTATGGAGTACCCCAAGGTACAGTACTGGGTCCATTACTGTTTATTATATACATCAATGATATTGTTAAAATGGTTAGTAAGTGTGAAGTCGTATTGTTTGCTGACGATACTATGTTGTATGTTGTTGGAAATGATCTCAATGAAATGCAGAACACCTTAAACTCCGAATTAAACAGCATTTTTATGTGGCTATGTAATAACAAATTATGTATCAATACGAGTAAATCCAAATTTTGTGTATATGGTAATAGGACTAGGTTGGCTAATGTTGATAAGGATAATATAAATATTGTCATCAACGACGAAAAAATTGTGTATGAGGAGAGAGTTAAGTACCTTGGGATAACATTGGATCCAACTTTAAATTTTCACGATCACGCCAATTTTATGATGCGCAAATTTTCGAAAAAAGTCGGTTTTATTTCACGAGCTTGTCAACAACTCTCTGCTTATGCAAAATTGATGATTTACAATGCTATTGCATCTCCCCACCTTCAATTCTGTTCAACCATTTTGTACAGCCTGCCAAATTACAAAATCAATGAGATTCAAAAAATTCAAAATAGAGCTTTAAGAGTAGTTTTAAAATGTAATAAATATACACCAATTAAATTAATGCTTGATATGTTAGATGTTTTGTCAGTAAGTCAAAAAATTAAGTATAATGTTTTATTGTATATTTTTAAAATCAAACAAAAAATATTGCCCCCATATATCTGTGATAAAGTGACTGTGTTTAGAGATGTACATAATTATAAAACTAGAAATTGTGATGACTTTATTCTTGTGGATAAATGTAGATCTAACTCTATGTACAATTCTATTATGTATAAAGGCTTGCATGAATTTAATCTGTTACCAACAAATATTAAGAGCTGTGATAATATGATCCTTTTTAAAAAAATGTTAAGACAACATATTGTGATAACCTGTGATTAACCATATTTTTTTATATTTAAATTTTATACTCCTTTTTCTGTAACTGTTCTATTGTAGCTGATGCTAAATAAACGAATATTATTATAATAAAAATGTGTTTGGAAATTTCAAAGTTGAATAGACTCCGTAAGTCGTGACGTCACAAACGTATGTCGGAACTTATAATGTTTCCAAACAAACAACAAACTCATAACCATGGTAACCTATGATTACATCTCATTAGAAAAATTTTGAATTTGTCAAAATGATGAGACCAAAGGTACTCGCAGTCAAACGGTATTTCCTTGCAAGGGACCATTTCTCATTCGAAGCCTAACCAGTCGGCACAATCGCAGTATGTTTCATTTTATCGTCATCAATTGCGCACATTTCTTTCAATTTGAAAACTATATCTGGAGCCTCCAAAAAGGCTTTGCAAGAAATTATTTCTTCGATGATTGGGAATAAACTGGTTATATCCACAGGTTCTGCACTCAATAACCAACCGTATTTCCAAAACTGCCCAACTTTTTCATCAATCTTGACATTGATTCTGCAGACACCTCACTTTCAAGAGCTGTATAAAGGTTTTGTTGGATAAAGCTCCTCAGCAGTTTTCACAGGTTCAGATTTGGTGGTGCATTCCATGAGCATATATCATCTGTTACAGAGATATTGTGATGCTCAAAAAGTGCTAGAGCTGCAATATGATGATATTTGATGCCTTTTGGACATGAACATTTTGCCGATAAAATATCAAAGCTCTCCTCCAACTCTGTAGAAGATAAGTGAACATTTGAATATATTGATGTTGAGAGGCAACAGAATCTCACCTATACACCTTGTAGCTTTTATTCTTCATACTGACCAATACTTCACCTCTTATCATAGAAAGCTTGGCGTCAAACTCCATTTTCTGGACATGATTGGATTCCAAAGCATTTTTACCTTTTTTGATTGTTTTATTGTCGTTTTCAAAAAAGGTATTTATGCCAGAAAGCTTGAGAACGTGCTTCGAAGCCATGTTTCTTACAAAAGTCAAAAAAAAGTCGATCTAAACCACAAATCAAAATAATCAGCTTGTAAACATAAACAACGTTACTTCAAAATGTTCAAAGTATTGATTATACACTAAAATCAACTCACTTTATCAAAAACTCAAATTAATCCAGTAGATCTCACTTCTCTCCAACTAGATATCACCGTTAAGAGTCTTATTCGCATATAATGAATCCAAAAACACTCAAAACTAAGTTTTCCACATGGGATGTCAAAATCAGTGAGAATAGGTTATGATGAGTTTATTTGGAAACATTTCAAGCTCCGACCTACGTTTGTGACGTCAGACTTAGCCAGTCTATTAGTACCTACACTGCGGCAGAGTGCAATATTATACCATCCTCTTTTTTTCAAGAACTACGAAATAAGCTAACTCAATGTCACTTGAGACTTCAAACATTCGAACGGTTGCCAAAGTTAAGCGTTTATGACGTCAAAACTTCCCCGTGCATTTTGCTTCGTTTGAATTTTCTCAGCGTCGATGTCAACTTTGATAATCTATTGTAAAATAACTAGTGCGATTTGAGGATTGATATTTGGTAAACGGTGTTTTTAGACATGAACGCACACTTCAATACAATTTAAAAAAAATGGGCAAGTTTCCCATTATGACATCCAGGTACACCAGACATGTTGACCGGGATATTCCTTTGAGCACAATCTCCATCGACCGCTTAAACGTAGCAGGTGCGTTGCATAGCCCAAATGGCTTAACAGTGAATTGCCACAACCCAGCTCCAACGCTGAAAGCAGTCTTCTCTCGATCTTCGGGGGCCATTTCCACCTTGCAATGTCCGCTTTTCAGGTCCAGGGTTGAGAAGATCTTCGATCCGGCCAAGGTTTCCAGAGTGACGTCGAACCGTGGTAGCGGGTAGCTGTCTTTCTTTGTCACGTTGCTCAGCTGACGATAGTCCACACAGAATCGAGTTGAACCGTCCTTTTTTTTGACCAGAAAAACCGGCAATGACCACGAACTACTTGAAGGCTTGATGACACCGCCTTTCTTCATGTCCTTGATGATCTTTTTCGCCTTCTCCTTCTTGGCCAAAGGTAGTCTTCTAGCTGTTTGGCGGATCGGTCGTGCTCCCTCTGTGTTGATGGTGTGCCGCACCACGTTCGTTCGGCCCTTTTCCCCAGGCCCGCTGTCGGAGATTTCGCCGTAATTCCTCATCAGGCCCCTCAAATTTTTATCTTTTATCAAGGTCTTTTGAAAAGGTGACAATCAACTTCTACATCTTTCCGGTGAACTCAGAGATGGTCTTCTCACTCTCACATACTTGCCGCACCACAAAGGAAATTGACGAGCAGTGCCCCAAAACTGTATCCGTCGCCAAACTTACAGAGTGATAGTTGACGTTTATCACTCTCACGGATACAGTCTTTCCCACATGTACCAGGCTCTTTCCACATGCAATGCCTCGTCCTACTCCAGAATCGTGTATTTTAGGCTCAAACATCATGATGCTTCCTTCTTTCATCTTCCCTTCCAGGCGAGTCCACAAAATCATCTCGCTCCTCTCAGGAATTGAAGCATCCTCAGCCAGCAAAAGACGAACTGTTTCTTCCTCTTTCCCGTGCAGTATCACCTCTTCGTTGTTGGTTCTAAGTGTTCCAGTTTTGAAATCTAATTGGAAGCCTTGGGTGTTCATCACAGAACACATATACAAAGTTTAGAACAAAAACGTAAATGGAGGGCGGGGCCTAAGTGAAAGCTTTGGTTCGCATCCACGGAGAGGCGCTTAGGTGCCTGAAGCTCGTTAGATCTCGAGAGGATGGCGGTATGTGGAATGCCACATGACAGCTTATTAGCTTGTCATGATGATAGATGAAGTCATTTGAACGTCACACTTAATCTTCATGTTGTCTTTCATGCTTTGATTTCTCTCTAAGTAAAAAAATGCTCTGGTAATCCTCATCAAAAAACCTTTAAGAACGCAGAATACAACCCGGAATACTAGAGGCTCAATTATGTTCCAGCCGCCATCGAAAAAGTTCTGGAGAAATGCATCCTCCACAAAATAAGGAAAGTCACGATGACAAAAAACTTTTTGCCAGAAAAACAAATGGGATTTCGCCCAGTGTATGCTACAACAAATCAAACAGTGAGGCTAATGTTCACCATCCTGGAAAGGTGGAACAAAGAGGGAGAAACAGAAGAATTGTTCTTCGAGGAGTTTCGTACAGCCTAGCCGTCCCACGCCACATGAAGCCATGCACCGTTCCCCAAGACCTGCGGGGTGAGTGGCATTTTCTCATAGTCACCATCACACAGGGTCATCGCCCCGTAGCGCAAAACACATCAACTAGGGAAGCCCACACTGACCCCATCCCCAGATGGTCCTGGACATTCAAGAGAAAACCAAAAAAACTACATTTATTCAGAGTTTTTGTCTTTATTCAATAAATGAAGACATTTTTAACGTCAAAGTCAATGTCAGTGCTTTTATGTAGAGGGAACTGTATTAAATATCAGAGAAATCTTCAATAATACATTATCCAAGTCTGATAGTTTGATTCGCATCCACTCCATTCCGTGGCGCATTGTTCCGTAAAATTTTATACGTCAGTTTGTCCTCTAAACTTTGTATATTGTGTTCTGTGGTGTTCATCATGTCCATTCCAATTATGATTTTTCTACCAATATCAGCAACTAGCATTGGATGTTCAAAGCTGGTGCTTTCCAGAGTCACTGCTGCCTCCACTTAACCATGGATCCTAGCCAAGTCTCCTGTTGCCGTCCGTAGTCGCCACTTTGTTAGTTTAATCATTGTCGGAGCAGATCGACTAGTTCGTGTGGTCAGCATCCGTACAAAAACTGGATTCTTCAAGCGGTCCATCACGAAGATATCAATCTTGCCTTCAGAGACTGATATGATGCAGTTGAGACATCTTGAAAGTAAGGACCTTTCAACGGAGGCGGCATGTCGGAACTGGCTACTGAAAGAGTCCTGGCCAAATGTGTTTCCAAGTTACATGATTTTGTTTTATATAGTTGTCAAAAAAATTTAATAGAGTCAGTTGCAATGAAAATTCAAAATTGTATTTAAAAAATGAAATTCCTTGATTCTGGAGCTGAATCGTTTGAATTAAAGAAACGGGAGCTTGACGATCGCCGCCACCAATTAGTGAAGCTCGCAACCCCACAACATGTCTCTATAGAGTTTGTGAGATTTACATATTTTCTCTAGATAACTCAAAATGTCTTATAATGCATATAGCTTTTCTTGCGTTTGGGCTAACCAAATGCAATACATAAATGAAACATTTGATTCAAAAAACACTTTGTTATTCTGGGTTCAATGAAATCAAATTTTTATCTCGGGCATCCCATTTGAAACAATGTATAAGTCAAGGAGGACTGTTCCCGATCTGCATCTGTCCTTTTCCAGAACGGCCCACAAACGATGCAATCTGTCGTACAACTTGATGACTAGATAGTTACACGTCAAGCTTGACGTTTGTGTCTATTTATTGATTATGTGATGCGTAGTTCGTTACGTGAATTCATGAGGAAATCAATATGTCTTTTTAACTCTCGCTTCTTTTTCACTCTATCTCTTAAATTATCCAAAAAAAACTCGACAACAACAGCAGCTAATGCTTTTTTTGCGTGTTTTTTTTCCACCAGACATTCACCAGGTGAAAACATGATGCCACCAGAGCGTTTTTATATGCGTGGTGGAAGTGTGATGGCCCACCACACCACGTTTTTAAATTACTGGTGGATTTCATTTGGTGAAAATCTGATGCCACCAAGTCTCACCAAAGATTTTATGTGATTACAGGTTGATTTATGTTGATGGAGCACAATATAACCTGCAAAACATTCTATTGTCAATAATTGACACAATAATAATAAACATACAGATGATAATTTACTTTGAAGGGCCAAGTTGTTGAGTTGGCTAGTTCTTAAAAAGTTCGTCTTTGTTATCGATAAATGGTATTATTTGGTGTCGTAAAATTGTTTGTCTGCGTCGTGATTCGTTATATTCAGAATGTTCGGGTATCAAATTTCTATTCTCTAAATTATTTTCGTGCTCAATCTATTCAGGATTTTTGGTAAAGTTTTGTTTTTCCATTGGAGTTGGTTCATGAAACTGGTTGGGAAGTTGATGAAAATTGTGTATTTGAGAAAAATCAGAAGAAATTCCAGTTGATTGGTGTTGAAGGATGTGCAGGTTCATCAGAATCACCTCGTATCAAAAAAAATTATATGACAGTAGTTCCACTTGATCCACCTGGTGTATATGTGGTTTTTCCACCAAAAAGTCACATGACAGGATCAGCTGAGGGCAACAATGGATTTTTTGTGAAAATCAACATAAAATTTTGGTGGAAAAAAAAACACGGCCTGATACTGACCAAACATACTGCACTATAGTTGTCAATGTTTGACACTGTTGTAAAATGCAGTTGTACAACAAATTTCATCGTCTGTAGGCCGTTTATAACATCAAAGCTCGATTTGCCTTGCTAGAGTTCGTTAGGTTACGGGCTCCGCTAACAATGATTGGGTGAGAAATCTCATACTTGTGAAATAGCGTCACGGTATGTGAAATTCAGACAGCAACCAACGCAATCGATATAGAATCATAAGAGTCGCTAAGGAACATTCAAACAGTGATAGAAAAATGGGATCGTTAGGTGGAGATTAGAGTTGCTGAAATATGGCGACGTAGACAGAGGAGAACTGGCCCACAGATAGAAATACTTCAAAATTGTTACTCTAGATTGAAACTTTATTAGAATTTATTTACAGTAACATAATATTTTTGACTCATTAATCATAATTGTTTTAATTTACTATCTTTTATATAATGTGTGAAGTATTATAAAACAATCCAGAAAAAAATATTTTCCAATCGTGAAACTCAATTCAATATTATGTACAAAACGAAACAGTACTGGAGAAGATACTTAACAAATCAATAGTAAGTGAAAATAAAACGAAGCAACAGACAACAGATGAATAACAATTATTAGTTATGCTATAATTATACAAATCATGCAGTTCAATATTCACTTGAACATAAATAAAAAGGAAACAGAAAGATGACAGTGAATACGAAAATGAGTGGATTGGAATTTGATTTTTCCATTGCAAGCGAAACGTGGTGGTGAGTACCGGGTGACACCGTATAAACTAACACCCCCTTGCTTCTTTATTTTTCATCGTACAGCAAAATAGAAAATACCATTTTTGGTGACATTTCGCTCAGCCGTTTTTGAGATAATTAGTTACAAATCTCCACCAAATTTGCCTTTATATTCTATTTTGTTAATTTTGTCTCGCTGCCACTCTAATCGCTTTATGGGAACTAACGACTTTTCGAAAAGTTGGATGGCCATGGTAATCTTAGAATCGAATCAAGAAATATCAATTTTTTCCAAAATTCTGATGAAACAAAAGATGAATATAATAGAAATTACAAAAAAACTGACACTAGAGAACTATAACAAAACACAGAACTAAGCAGAGTGAATATTTTCTCCACATCGTCTTATTCACGTTTTTCTCCCGTTTCTGCCACAAAGAACTCCATTTTCAAAGATTTTTATTCTAAGTATCAAATGAGCAAATAATTATTATTTGAGTGAAGATGTTCATCATAAACATTGTTTTCATCGTGACTGTGCTATCCTGTGACTCACTCAAATAAAGCACAACATAAACACAGACGTGGTAACGGTTTATTGTCAATGTCTCTTCACCACTTTTCAGTATAAACAGTAATATTGATTAGAACTAAGAACAATAACATGTATTCAGAACAATAATCTTTTCCTCGTACTCCTCCGCACTCATGCTTCGTTCAACCGTCGATCTTTTCGATCCCGCGCATCAGCTGTCCATCCGTCATCCGTGTCATCGTCAGGCAGGTCCGGCTGCCACACTCCGTCCTTTTTTTTTAATTTGATAGGTTTAATTCTATCCTGTGAATGGCTAGGGGCACAGCTAGGGGTAGCAGGGTTGAGGTTTGACGTGGGGCATTCTTCGTCGTTATCTTGTTGAGTGGCCTTCAGGGTAGGACAGTTATTTTCAGGAGATGGGGAAGTAGTCAGGTCTTTGCTTAGTGTGTCGGGTACCTTTTTCAAGTGGGAGATATGGCGTTTGATGATTTTTCCCTCTCTTAGTAGTGTTGTCTCGTTTCCTTGGATCTCTATAACTTCATACTCATTTTTATTATATCGCGGCGTCAGTTTATGTGGTATAGTGATGTTTTGTACCAATACTTTATCTCCAGATCTGATTTCGGGTTCTTTTGCTTGCCTCATCCTGTCCTCTCTTTCTTTTCCTTTTTGTTTGTTGATGGTATCGTTATCCCGCGCCTCTTCATCCACCGTTTCTGACATTAGATCTGTTATAGATGGAATTTTATCTCGGATATTTCGGCTGAATAAAAGTTCTGAAGGGGATTTTCCCGTGGTTCCTTGGGGGGTGACGTTGTACATAAGGATAAATTTTTGTATCTCCGTTTTGTAGTCTAGACCATTTGCATGGCAGAGGCGATGACTTCAGGTGTCGTGTTGTTATCCGCAAATTGAAGGAGAACAGCTCCTAAGGCTACTGGGCTGGCGTCTGCTATTAATCTAGTCTTACGGTTAAGGTCAAAGTATGAGAGAGTAGGTGGCTTTGAGAGAGCCTTTTTGAGTTTGAGGAAATTTCGTTGGTGATTTTCATTCCATGTGAATATTGCATCCTTCTTTATTAGTTGTCTAAATGAATCTGTCAACGTGCCAAGATCGGGAATGAACTTTCCCAAGTAGGTAACGAGGCCTAGGAAGCTTCTCAATTCCTCTTTAGTTGCAGGTGCTCGGAATTCCAGTAGAGTCTTAACTTTTCCTTCGTTAGCCTCAATGCCTTGGTTGGATAATTTATGGCCAAGAAATTCCAAGTGCTTGACTTTCATTAGGCATTTTTCCTTATTAAGTGAAACGTTATTTGTTTTAAAAACGTCAAGAACTTTTCCCAAACACTTGTCGTGTTCTTCTTCAGATTGTCCAAAAACGATTATGTCGTCCAGATAATTAAGGCAATTATCACAACCAGACAGGAGCCCTTCAAAAATTCGTTGGAAGATTTCCGGGGCGGAATTTACGCCAAACATTAGTCGTGTATAACGGAACATCCCTCTATGTGTGATGAATGTTGTTATGGGTCGGCTGTTAACATCCAGTTCCAATTGATGGTAGGCATCTTTCAAATCCAGTCGAGAAAAATACTGGGCGTTTCTTAGTTTTACCATAAAACTATCAAACGTTGGCAGTGGGTAATTTTCTCGGAGGATGGCCTCATTTGCGCGCCTCATGTCTATGCATATCCGGAGATCTCCGTTGGGTTTAAAAACGATGACCATGGGAGAAATCCATGGACTCGGTTGAGTTACTTTTTCAATTATGCCGGATTCCAATGCTTCTGTGAGTTTCTGTTCTACCTTCGCTTCCACTGATATTGGTACTCGTCGTAGCGGTTGTTGGACGGGCCTCACTGTTGGGTCAATAGTCAATTTCACACGTATGTTGTTGATTTTAGGGAAGGTAGTTGCAATACTAGAAACATTATTGATGCCAAGTCCAAGCTTCAATACACCCAGTCTTTTTGCAGTGTATTTTCCCAGAAGTGATATATCTCCATTTTCTACTACGTAAAATGAGTCGATTATTTCAGGTGATCCTTGTAGATTAGTGGTGGTTTGAAATTTATTCTTTACAACTATTGGATTTCCTGTTGCGTATGCCTTTAAAACATCGCCGACTTGATTGGTCACATTCCACATTGTCGCCTTCTTTTTGAGAAGTAGAGCCCAATCTGAACCGCATATTATATTTGCTTTGGAGCCGGAGTCTATTAGAAAGGATACCGTTACTCCACCAATATTGCATTTGATTATGTCGTCGCTTGAACCTTGTTGAGCTTGTAATGTATAATTTTTGTTAATTCGGAAACAATCGAAGTTCCGAATATTATTTTCAGTGTTTAGAGGATCTACGCCTGGCTCGGTATCTACAAAATTAACTCGTCTCCGTTTCCTGGATGAGTAATGTGGATATTCTTGTTTTGTGGTTTGTCTGTCTGATGGTGTCTTACAGCAAAATGCAAAATGTCCTTTAATTCCACATTTGTTACACTTGGACCCTTTTGCAGGACATGACTGAGAAAAACTAGGATGTCCCATTTTACCGCATCTGGTACATTGGTTTTGAGCTCTTTGTTGGAGAAGTATTTTATTTACTGGCTGGTATGATGTACTTGGTCCCGATATGGCGGCGTGCATGATACTTGATTGCGTGGCTACTTGCTCGTGGATTCGGCACATTTCCAGAATTTCGTTTAACGTGTATTCTTTTTCCAACAACCTCTTCTTCAAGTCGACTGGTGCCCAGCTATCAATTATTTTATCTTTCATCGTTATCTCCCTGGCTTCATCCGCAGTCTTGCCAAAACAACATTTGGCGGCTTGTTGGCGCATTCTTAATACAAATTTGTCAAAACTTTCGTTTTCCTCTGGCTTAAGACTTCTGAAAATGTGCCTTTCGAAAGTGGAATTTTGGTTTGGTGAGAAGTAATTTGTCAACTTGTCAACTAATATTTGAAAGATATCATTATTTTGTTCTGGATGGAAGGTTTCTATTGCCCCTGGTATATTATAAGCAACTTCTTGCAGCTGTGTTCCACCCAAGTGTAATAATTTGTTTCTCTTTTTGGCGAAGTCAGAAATATCTTCAGCAGCCAAATAAAGTTCCAAAGATCTCAGCCACTTACCCCATTCGCTTCGCAGCAGTGATTTGTCTATGTTTTCGCAGAGAAATGGTCTAACTCCCGAATCTGACATGATGGCTTGGGTTTTCCAGCAACTGAAACAAACTTATTTTATTGTATCTTTGTCTTTCATCATTTAAAATGTTTTTTTTTTTCCGTAACATCTGAGTCATGCTACTGATAAGGGAGAAATAACATAACAACTCTATTGGGTGTTTTCAATTTTTCAGCATAAAGCATGTAGTGTATTTCAGACTTTAGGAATATGAACGTGTAATACACCTTTAGTGGTTATGTCAGTTTGTAGTTTGAAGTTTGAAGTGACACAGATGTCCATTGTCATTATTGTCAACATTGTCAACTAATATTTGAAAGAAGAAAACAAACTGTTAATAAACTTCAACTTCCTAATCAAGACCGTTGTCGTCTGTTTTAGAAAATACATAACAGAGCACAACCGTGGGGAAACTTTAAGGCTATTGTTTTTCTAACATAACCAATATCTATTTATTCATTCATTTCCTGTAGGCTATGGCTCACAAAACACTGTGGCTCACATTTTCATGAACATATTTTTCCTTTTCCTCAAACTATGGCTCACATGACTTGTGGCTCACACCGATATGATTGTTTTTATTCCCTTTTTCCAATATTATGGCTCACATTTTCATTGTGGCTCACATTAAAAGGATCGTGTAGGTATATTATTTCCTATTTTTTTTTTCCGTACATATGGCTCACATTTATGCTGTGGCTCACATATTATTATCGCATTATTTGGCTATTTGCTTACCTTATTATGGGTTCAAAATGGAGAACACCTCGTCGCCAATTGTGCTATCCTGTGACTCACTCAAATAAAGCACAACATAAACACAGACGTGGTAACGGTTTATTGTCAATGTCTCTTCACCACTTTTCAGTATAAACAGTAATATTGATTAGAACTAAGAACAATAACATGTATTCAAAACAATAATCTTTTCCTCGTACTCCTCCGCACTCATGCTTCGTTCAACCGTCGATCTTTTCGATCCCGCGCATCAGCTGTCCATCCGTCATCCGTGTCATCGTCAGGCAGGTCCGGCTGCCACAGTGACCAAGGCCAACTTTTCGAAAAGTCGTTAGTTCCTAAAGAGAGATTATTGTGGTAGCGAAACAAAATTCACAACAAAGAACCTATAACGGCCTATTTGGTGGAAATTTAAAACTTAATATCTCGAGAACGGCTGAGCAAAATGTCAACAAATATGGTATTTTTGGAATCAGTCAGTAAAGTGAGATCTTTAATCCTGGCCAAAAATAATTGGGGCTTTCAATTAAAAAAAAAAACTTTTTGTCGCTTTCCCGTATAGCTTTGAAGCTACAGAAAATAACAAGTGAAATTCAAACTTCAGAAAAATTCATCTCGGGTCAGTATTTTTTATTTTGCTGTACGATAAAAAACAAAAAAGTAAGAGGGCGTGTCAGTCTATACGGTGTCATCCGGTACAGTCGTATGCATAAATCCGTTGTACACAATGCAGGACAAATTTGCGAAACGGATCTGTACCAAATTTCATGAAAAAATATTATTTCAGTGTGTATTTTTTTTGTCAAATCCGTTTGTTTGTTTGCATTGTATTTTAACATAAAAATATCTATTGAATGTTGCTGTTTGATAAATTTGTTGTTATCGATTTGCTATCGCAAAGTCAAAATGCTTCCTGGTGCATAATGAAATTGATCGGTAATCCAGTGACATAAGCAGTTTTTTTTTTTTTAAATCGCTAATATGAATTCTGGATTTTTGAGCCTCTGAGTATGATCTATGTAGTGAGCCTTGAATTTTGGAAAAACTTGATGCCGTCTGGACTCAAAATAAACCTTTTCACTCTCCACATTTAAAAAAAAACGTCAAATTCGCTCCATAAATAAAAATGTTATGGGGGTGGTCCGCTTCCAAATGAGTCACTCTGAAGACGATGATTATTCAAACATGTTTTTAAAATATAAGAAAAGTTCTTCTCTTTCTATTCTATGAATGAGCTTTTCACGGAATAGTTCCATTTCTCTGTTTGGGCACCATAAGCAGCAGTTTCACAATATCTTATTGATGAGAGTGGAAGTTATTTTAGGGCATTCAATTAGCATGAAGTATTCATATTTTTAGGGGTCATCAATTGCCTAGTTTAGTAATTCATACAACACTTGGGTACTCTCTCTGTAAATAATACCAACTAAACGTTGCTTATTGCAAGCAAAGCGGAAACTACTTTGTGTCAAGCTCAAATGCATCAAGGTTGCTCACCTCGACTGTTGTTTATTTCCTGGATGGGAAATGGATATCAACACGTTTTGGTTGCAATAATGTAACTAACCCAAACTAACCCAAACTAACCCCAAGTTCCTTGTTTGATATTTGAATCAAAAATAATTTTATGCTGCAGGCAGGGCGGAAAGAAGATGAAAGATGACTTCAGATTTATAAATCAAATTTCGAGTTAACTGATTTTGCTCACCCCAACTGATGTTTATTTTTTGAATGGGAAGCGAGAAAACGTGAGCAATCGTTGGTTCCTTGTTCGATATTTAACACCGCAGTATTATTGTCCTCTCCATAATTTTTGATTTTGCTATGTTATTGTTTTACTGACTTGTCATCATAACATAACTGGAAGTGTGCCAATGTTAACTGTTGTAACATGTTTTGTATTGTTTTCACTTTAGCATTTGTATTTGCTTTGTCCATAAAATTTATTTAAATTTTTCTGTGGCAATATAAGTTGGTTTCAAAATTATTATCACCATCATCATATCATATCACTATAAAAATATGATAAAATAATATTTGCTATAAGAACATGCATATATTATCTTTGTTATTGCTGTTCATGTTCCCTTTTTCATCAATATATTCAATTGAATTAGTCTATTCCCAATTTGAATTAGTTGATTCCCTAATCAAAGTTGACTAGTCCTAATTTGAAATTGATTAGTTCGAAATTGAATGTGATCATTCCCAATTTTATTTTGTTAATTTCCAACTTGGAGTTGTTTAGTTCCAATATGAAGTTGAAAAGGTATAGTTTATGCACTATGTGCTTGACTCAGGATCAATCAAAGATGTTATTTGTGATAAGGACGGTTGGATTATTATATTGCTCAAGTTATTTTGAATACTTTAAACAAACAGACACACAATAAAGATTACATCCTTTTCTCAATATCTATAACGTCGCATCATTTTCAAACGACTTCATCAAAACAAGTGAATCAAATCAAAAAACTAACGGCAACATTTTATTTATTATACTCAACCGATGATATCGCCGCTTTCTGAATAATCTATACAAGTAATATTTTCTGGATGATAATTCATGCAAGCACTGCTTCTTTGTCCATAAATTCTGACATTCTTTACCGTGAAATTGAAACAACCCTCAGTCGCGCATATTATACTGACTGGGACCGAGTCATTTCTGACTGTTCCGATAATATTTTCTAGAGTGAGACCTATGAATGGAATATTGTTCACGGGACTTGCTCCCTGTCCTGGAACCAAGGTGTTGGTGTAATTTTGCTCTATATTAATACCATAACTTGTACTATCTGGAAAAATGAATATTCTACATGAATTTTCCAACAGTCTGAATTTTACCAATGATATGGATATTTCTGAAGGTGACATTGGTCAAAGTACCATTTCCACCATCAATATGGTTTTTGATATGGATACCATTCAAAGCATTGATAATAGTAACATCTTGGACAATCACATTGGAAATACTGTTAGCTTCTGCATGTGTCGACGACCCTCCCAGAGAAATACTTAACCCATGACTGCCATAGCAAAGCATATTGGATATTGTTATGTTGCTACCTAAATAAGGGATCATAGAAAGTACATCAATTTTGTAGATTGACGCACCTGCATTCAAAACGATACAATCATCCTGGTTGAACACAGTTGAGTTTTGCACTATGATGTTTTTGGATTTGTCCCCTACATTAATTCCGTCTGTATTATGTCCAGCCTTTCCCAGGGGTGCTACATCCTGAAATTTCATTGATGAAGCGATGGTGAAAGTATTGTCACTACCATCCTACCTCAGCGCCTTCACTGTTGTCAACGAATATATTGGTCACGTTAACGTCTAAGCATTTTCTGATGCCAACTCCATGCATGGGCGCATTGTAAACATTTATATCTCGGATGGAGGACTGATTAGCTGTGATAAACATGAAATATCTGGGCTTAGTGGTACCCCAACTGCCTAGAGAATCCCAATAAAGTTTGCCTTGTCCATCAAGAACATGACCTGTTGGAAATATTCGTTCTCTGATCACACTCCAATTGATCTTACAGACGGATCACTTACCTTCTTCGCCTTGTAAAATGAAATTTGCTCCCTTGACCAGTATCAGTGGACCCTCCCAATTAAGAAAGCCAAATGTGATATTTCCTCTGAATGTTATAATCGAATTGCTTATCAGAGGATTAATGTAGAGGGTTTCACCAGCTGGCACTGATATATTATCCAGGATCACATTTGAGCATGTTTGTGTTGCATTGAGGACTTCGTCAAATGTGGTAACGATGCACTCTTCAGAGTAACTTTCTGTCAATCGAGTCAGAAGAAACGCTAAAATCAAAACCTTCACCATTTTCTGCGAGAAACAGTACTCAAATGTGATTGATTGGAACTCACAACTATACGTGTGCTCTTGACATCACGATTGGAGTTTTTATATGTGAGTAGGTAATTGAACTGATAGTCCCAAAGATGTAAATTCTGATAAGATGAGATCAGATCACTGTGAGTTATGGATACTTCAACTCATTTGACAACCCTTGTATACTTGAAGACGAGATTATTTGCAGTTTTTTTTGAAAATGACGTCTGTATTGACGATGAGCCGTAGTGAAGATGAAGTCATCATCAATGATTTTTTTCATGGAAGGAATATGCCTTCCAAGCTTTCTGATAAGTGAGTTTTTTTTTTATAATCTATGTATATTTACATATCTTTCTGTTTGATACAATCGCTCATATCATCAAAAGTGCATCAGGTATGCAAAAGCTATACCTGAAACACAACTGCTATTAATTATCCAGTTTAAATCTTTTTTCAAAATTCGTTCGTAAATGATTGATTCGTAGAAAAATATCAAGTACTTGATAACTACTTGAACTTTGCGATGACTATGACCGATTGTTCTGCTATGATCAAAATTTGTTTACTTAATCATAAATATTATCTGGGTTGGTCGATTGTCTATCGTTTTGGCCTTGTAGGTTAATGTGGATACTTTGCTTCTTGTTTCGGAACAACTGACTGCATGTTCTCAATGTTATAGTGCGTCTTGTCCATGTCTTGCTATCGATTTGGTCAAAATGTCCAACTTCTGAGAGATTAGACCCTTCAATTAATTGATAATGCGATCAAAAAGATGCTCATAGGTAACTTTTTTTACCTAACACATGTGTAAAGTGCCTTAGCGTGCGGGTCGCTACCGTCGCTTGCGGTTAAGTATCACTTTCCACACTTCTAAGGAAATACTATATTATACAGGGTGGTCCAGAAGTAATTGGACATTTGGTAACAGTAGAATCCTCACACAAAAATATTGCAATAGACCTCAACTTGTCAAATCCGAAAGTTGATATTAACAGAGATACAGGGTGTCAAAGTTGAATTTTGTTATTTGATTTTTTTAAATAACTTTTGAAATAATCATGTTATTTTGATGAAATTTCGTACATATGGGTTGTTTGACATGCAAGATTCAAATCCGAGCACGGAATTGCTCTTACTTGTAGGGGGCGCCACTTACACACCTTTCTACTTAATCAAATGGTCAGAACTTTTTTGTAGGCACTCGTACATTTTTTTAAAATTGAAAAAATAATGTTTTCATCATGTTTTCATGAAAGAGGTATACTTTGTAGAAGTGGCTAGGGGTAACCTTTTTCAAGTTATTTGAACTTGAAGTAATCCATGCAATGTGGTTTTGAATAAACAATTTTGAAGATGATCATAAAAGGCTTTTAAAACGGCGTTATCATGGTAATTTTGACATTAGCTTGAATGCTCAATGTTACCGTGATAACGGCATTTTCAATGTTCCCTATGTTAATTTTCAAAATTTTCCATCAGAACCAATATTGTATGGATCTCTTCAAGGGCAAATATCTTGAATATGGTCACTCCTATCGACTTTTACAAAATGTACCTTTTTCACGTGAAAATGACGGAACATATTTGAAAATTGATTTCAATTTTCAAATAAAATAAATTGTTCGAGTGCGTACAAAAAAGTTATAACTGTTTGAATGAGTGGAAAAATGTGTAAGTGGCGCCTCCTACATGTAAAACCCATACCAAGGCCAGATATGAATTTTGCTTGTCAAACCACCCCCAAATACGAATTTTCATCAGAATGACATGATCAATTAAAAAGTTATTTGAAAAAATCAAATATCAAAATTCTACTTTGACACCCTGTATCTCTGTTAATATCAACTTTCGGATGTGACAAGTTGAGGTCTATCGCAATATTTTTGTGTGAGGAATCTAGTGTTACCGTATGTCCCATTACTTCTGGACCACCCTGTATACAGTGTGTGAAAAAAATCTGGACTACCATTGATATCTTTTTTTTTTAAGATTCAAAGAAAAACGCCGAGATCGGTATACTGATTTTTGTATTGCGCACATTTTGTCGGTATTCATTTGTTTTTTAAATGACAGCTGTCGAAGATATTATGACGTTATCGATATTTAACCTTGGTCATGTGACCCCTCTTTCAAAAAGACTTTCCAAGCTGAGTAGGATCACCAAGTTTAGTGACAATCTGTCGATTCAATTCGAAATGGCTACCACATTAACAATCAAATACAAAAAAAAACATTATTCAATTAAACAAAATCCAAGAAAATTGAAAGAAATGGCTGTGTTGCCGAAATAACAGGAAGAAAACAGTTTGACGTACTCAGAGCAAATATTTATTTTAATAGCTGGCAAAGCGCTTTTGGCTAAAAAGTGTCCCAACTGAAAAGTGAGACAGGAATAGGAATGAGCTACGATCTTAAACGTTCAACTACATTTTAAACAATGGAAAAGAAGCCTAAATACTCAAAATTGAACATTGGTTTTAGCTACGCATTTTTCTTTTGATTGAATTGAACACGGGGAACAATGTTAGCGGTGAAGTGATACAAGCAACTGAACCAACCAGCGAGATGAATTTTGCGAATCATGAAGTAGAGTTAGGTTAATTAATAGATTAATGGAGGTTGATTGATATGTGAATGTTGCGCCGTAACTAGGAATCGGAGAGTCCCGAACGTTAAACCGAATCGGTCCGATATTGGTGATGTCACTCGTCTCCATCAATATTATGACGTTCCTGTCATCGGTGTGCTACCTTGATGTCAAGCGGTAATTGACATAAAATATTCGTATTTTACGTTCTAAAAACATTTTCTACTGAGTGTCGACCATTTTTAACGTGTTTGAGGGTGAGTAACTAGGTTATCAAAAAGTTTTTGATAAACAGTGGAATATCTTCTCATTGTTAAGTGGGAATCATCTTTTAACATTTTTTCAGATGCCAGGCCACTCATATGGAATCTCAAGCTGCCCGAGTAAATATAGAAAATCGGAAACAGAAAATAATAGTGAACGAGTACCTAACCTTTTTCCATTTTCCAAAAGAAGACTTTATTTGCAGAGAATGAGTCCGGTTATGAAACCAACCGCCGACCTTTGCATCCAAAATTAATAAGAGAATATGTTTGAAACATTTTAAAAGTGGTGATTTTGAGGATGGTATAAAAGCAAAAATCATGGGCACTGTTCCAAAGATATTTGAAAAAAAATGGTCAGTTAACTTGAACTAGACACCGAAGTAACAGTTCCTAACAGTGTACTGTAACATTCCAGCCATACCATTTTTAAAGTTGCCAACTGAAATGATGTCTTCTCCCATCTACAGCGACACAATTCAAAATCCATCTTCAGTAATTGGTGAGAAAACGGAAAAATGTATAAAAGTGCCTTATAACAGCAGTAGTCTTAATTTGTCTTTGATTACAGTCTTATAGAACACACCAAAGTACTTTTCTGGAACCGTTACCTTCCTATCCTCATAATGAGAAATATGAAGAGAATCAAACAAATCGAGTTGCCAACTGAAATTATTTCTTTTTCCATCTACAACGACAACGACACAATTCAAAATCCATCTTCAGTAAAAGATGAGGAAACGGAAAAATGTATTAAGGTGCTTTGTGAGACAGCAGTAGTCTTGATTTGTTTTCAATCACAGACTTGGAAAGATCACACCCTAGTACTATCCTGGAACCGCTGCAGAAACGAACAAATCGAGTTTGATAGACTTAAAATAAAACTAGACCTACTTGAAAAAGAAAATAATTTAATACAAATTAAAAAAACCAAAGATTTTGACAACTTCAGTATTAAAATAAGAAAATTGCAACAATAAGGAATGGTTCACCACTTTTGTTTAAGGTTCTATTCTCATTTGTTACTTTTAGTGATATCATAGAAAGTAAATCATGTTAAACAAATGTATTTTGGATTTCTCAATGTATAAAATTGTGTAAACGAGATGATAAGATTCACTTTCTTTCTTTCAAAATATGATGGCCATGCACTATCAAAAACAATCATTCTGCGACTCCACAGCATCTCTGTTGAACAACATCATCTTTTCCTCATCCTTAAAAAAGTTTATGATATGTTACCCATTTCCAACTTTATGATGTGCTTGAACCTCACTATAAGTCACTATTCACGTAAAATCTATGAAATCAATAGAGAATGAAAATCCCCCCGCTAAAAAACCATTTCTTGAGTGGATAATTTCGATATTTATACCAAAAATCATGATTAATCCATAAAACATGGATATTGTAGTTCATCGCCCCCCACCTTCAGAGTAATTCAAACTCTCTAGTCACTATAATTCAAGTTTACTCTATCCACAACAACCTAAAAAACTCGAATACTGTATTCGAATACAGTATTTTCAAAACGTGTGTTCTTATAAAATATTATGTAGTTTTACATCGGCTTTTAGTTTATTTGGAAACAGGCATTGTCATAAGTGTCACTTCTGACTTGACTTAAATTCAGTGCTACCAACATAGTAATGACGTCTTCCCACAGATCTTAAAAAGTTAAAGTTTGCTAGAACATTTAGGAAACAAACAAAAATATTTTTGATAGGTAAGGCATACTATGACCTTAAGGAGTTTTACAATGATGTTTTTTAGATAGTGAACTGTTTCTTAGGTGGAGAATACGCTAGGTTTCTGTGACGTCATGACGTCAGCTGTCAGACGGAAATATCCAAACAAACTATTTTTTATCACCTCAAAAGCTGACTTTCCACTCGGCTAATCAAATACGCACTGACGGGACACAAGATATATGTAATGCACATAAAAATATAGTCCATAGAAGTCCAAATTAAACACAAACACGGATTTCAAACTCACACAAGACAAAACCACAAGTCACAAAAGCTTGTTTGGATACCAAATTCGGCCACGACCAATCATATGGTGCCTGTGACGTTTTCAAAAACGTCGCGTATAAAGTACTCCACTTTGATCTCTTTTACTTCTATATTCAATGTCAATTCTAGCTTCTAGCCTACTATCTGAGTACATGTCAAAGTTGCAAAAATGCCATTTTTAAAACGCGATTACTCGATAACGGTTGAATTTAGGAACATTAGTTGTATCACAATTTTTGTTCCAAATTGAAGAAAGAATTGAAATATCAATTAATATACAGGGAGTTCCATTTAAAAAAATCATACTTTTTCGTGCCATACTTTTGTGACGCACCCTGTATGTTTCCAAATATTTTCAGAATGTGCGCTATTTACACCCCTAACCTGTGACGCATATTAATATTGATATTTTTCATATCCTATATGATAAAACCTACTTTACTCTATCGTTGGGACACCCTGTATAAAGACGTTTTAAATCACGATTCAAGTGCTTGATGAGATTCAATGGCTGTGTATCGTACAATGTTCTATTTCATACTGTGACAACTTTTTTCAATCAATTCAAGAGAAAAAGTGCTTTCTTCTTGTCAAAGCATACATTGAGAGGACGGTGGTGGCAGTCCGTCTCACAATCAAATCAATACATGAGATGGCGCCAGTCGAACCATGTCACCACTTGGGTAATAAACAGAGACATTGTTATACGGTAATCCGATGTTAAACGGAAAGGTTGGTACAGAACCGTAATAAATGTCGAGAGTTACATCCATGGGTGAGTTCGGCTTGCACACTCTTTTGGCTGTTTTCACAGTTTTTACTCCAAAACCGTTCGGGTCGCGTCATTGGAGTAGATGGATCTGACTCCGTATTGTCCGGGTACAACCAGAGCGGGGAAAAAAGCGCAGACTCCTCAAGCCCCACTTCTCGAAGATGAGCTCGCAGAGCAAGCATGCGTATTGACGTGAATTGGGATAGTTACTGTCAAGAAATTTGGTCATATTTTTTGAACTTTGATTGAAACCACTACTGTTCACCAATTATTAATTCTAAATTATGACTTTTTCCGTTATATAGGCGTTCAACTTGAATGATCTACGCAACTGTTCATTTGTTTCCGAAATATTAGATGATAAATAGGGTTATGTTGAAAAAACGCATATCTTTCATGTTCGGGTTTAACAATTTCACACCTTTGACTCCGTAGTCACTTGACATTGATCTACTCCAACTCTGCTCCAGCTCAGTCTTCCCAAGCCGAACTCACCCCATGTGAGTAGTGCCCTCCTTATACTTGTTTCGTCCCGAATATGGACTCATCGGGTTATTCGATAACCGTAAAACAATGTCTCTTTATTTCATAGACGAGAGGTACAGCTCGAACATACACCACATCTTTTCACGTTCGCTGATTTGCGAGCCAATAGATGGCACATTCATACTTAGATTAGGGTATTCGTCCGCAGTTGCATGTATGTGAGTGGTGCCATGCTGCCTTACTGACGAGTCAATATTCAGCATGATACTACGATAAACAAGATATGCTCACTAGGCGAACGAGTTTTGAACTGAACTGCGCATCAAGCTATCCGGTGACCCAATTGGATAAAATAGCATTGGAAAGCATGGCTTATATTGCGATTTTGTTGAATTCTGATGATTATAGTTGGTTTTTTACCCCAAAATGAAGAATATGTATTTAGTTGGTTATCTATCTATCCAAAATTGATAATATAATCTACGCAAATCCCACCAGATTGGTTAAATAGTATTTAAAAAAAGATCATAGTTTCAATTTTGCCGTTACATTGAAAAAACATTTTTCTCAGTTGGTTTTCGACGTTAGAAAGGATTTTTGAGGTGAAACTTTTTTATGTGCGGTGGGAGTGGAATTTCAAGGTCGCGACACACTTGGTTCTTTGTGGTTTTGTGTGGTTTTTTGTAATTTTATGTTCTTTTCTTCCTTCTTTTGTGGTTTTATGTGTTTCTTTGAGAATCTATGTGATTCTTTGTGATTTTATGTGGCTCCATGCATGTGGTTATTTTTTGGTTCAATTTGGTTTTTGTTGTAGGTACTATGTGGCTTCTTGTGGTTCTATGTGGTTTTGTGGTTCTTAGAGGGTTTTTGCTATTCTATGTGGTTCTAAGAGGTTTTGGCATGTGGTTTCTATGGTTTTTTGTGTTTCTACATGGTTCCATGTGGTTTTTGTAGTTCCATGTGGTTCTATGTGTTTTTTTGTGGTTCGATATGGTTTTTCGGGTTCGTTGATTTTTTTTTTGTGTTTCTATGTGGTTCTATGTGTTTTTTTGTGGTTCCATGTGGTTTTTGTGGTTCCATGTGGTTTCTAGTGGTTCTATGTGTTTTTTGTGGTTTTTCAGGTTCGTTGTGTTTTTTGTGTGTTTTTATGTAGTTCTTGTGGTTCTATGTGTTTTTTTGTGGTTCTTGTGGTTCTATGTGTTTTTTTGTGGTTTTCAGTGGTTCTATATGTGTTTCTATATGTGGTTTTTGTGGTTCCATGCGGTTTTTCTGATTCTTTGCGGTTTTGAGAGATTTTTTGTTATTCTATGTGGTTCCATGTAGATTTTCTGGTTCTTTTTGTTTCTATGTGGTTCTGTATGTTTTTTTTGTGGTTCCATTGCGGTTTTTCTGGTTCTATGTGGTTCCTTGTGGTTTTTTGTTTTTCTACATGATCCGATGTGGTTTTTGTGGTTATGAAAGATGTTTTGTTATTTTATGTGGTTCCATGTGGTCTTTGTGGTTGTATGTGTTTTTTATTCTAATTTGATCTTGCTACTAAAGGTTAGCGGGTTTCTCTTCAGATATACTGGATATGCCATGCGCACAAGTTTTTTTTATAAGCGTACCTATAATTATGTCGGAAAAATAATTTTCTATAAATAATGCAGTCTTTGTTCTTTTGATAACACTTCTGTATCCATATCTTGCGAATATACTTGGATGTTGGAAACCGAAAGAAATGGTATTTACACGGACGGTTTTCTTTATTTTTCTTAGTGCTGCTTCTGCAGAACATCACGGCACAGTACACCATCATCAAATTATGCGAAATTCACGAAATAATAAGATATTATATCACACAAATATCAGAACAACAATATTTACATTGCAAACTGACAAAAGCTTGACAACATAACCTCACAAAGGTCACCCGACAAGATGCGCGTGAGCTTATCTGTTTGTCGTAATATCATGATATTCAGGACGAAACCGGTATAAGGAGGGAACTTCTCACATGGATGCAACTCTCGACATTTATTGACCTTTCCGTTTAACATTAGGTTATCTAGATAGGTTACTTATGTAACCGACATTTTTTGTCAAGTTCATTAAAACCATGAGATGGCGCCAGCCAAACCATCAAACCACTTCCAAATTTAGTCAGATTATGTATTTTTCTGATACAATTTCAAAGTTTATGATAATGTGAAGTGTCATCTAACGGACTAGTTTCAAGTCCGGTAAATGATACTTCACAGTACAGTATGAAATGAGAGAACTAACACCAAATTTAATTTCAACCAATGACATCCCCATTTTCTGAATAGTCGATACAGTCAATATTTTCTGGATGATAATTCATGCAAACGCTGCTTTTTTGTCCATAGATTCTGACATTATTTACCCTAAAATTGAAACAACCCTCTTTCGCGCATATAATACTGTACGGGACCGAGTCATTTCTGACAGTTCCTATAATATTTTCCAAAGTAAGATCTATTATTGGAATATTGTTGATGGGATTTGCTCCATGTCCTGGAACTAAAGAGTTGGTGTAGTTCTGCTCTATATTAATACCATTCTGTGTGCTATCTGGAAAAAAGTATTGATTTTGAATGCACCAACATTATAGTCTGATTTTTACCAATAATATGGATATTTCTAAAAGTCACATTTGTGATGGTACCATTTCCACCGTTGATGTGATTTTTGATATGAATACCATTCAATGCATTGATTATAGTGGAATCTTGGAAAACCACGTTGGAAATACTGTTATCAGCGATATCTAACGACTCAGATCCCAGTGAAATACTCAGCCCATGGCTGCCATAGCAAAGCATATTGGACACTGTGATGTTGTTACCTGAATGAGAAATCATTCAAGCAGGCAGAATCACTTCAAGATTAATACACCTGTATACAAAACGACACAATCATCCTGGTTAAATACGGTTGACTTTTGCACCATGATATTTTTTGACTTCCCGCCCACAACAATTCCGTCCGTATTATGTCCAGCCTTTCCCAACGGTGCTACATCCTGAAGCTTCATTTATGTAGCAATGGAGAAGATAACATCATAACATACCTCAGCGCCTTCACTGTTGTCAATCAGAATATTGGTGAGAACCACGTTTGAACATTTTTTCACTCTTATTCCATGCATAGGCGTATTCTGAATATTTATATTACGAATCAAGGAATGATTGGCTCTGATGTTCATGAGATATCGTGGTTTGGAGGTACCCCAACTTCCTAGCGAATCCCAATAAAAGTCGCCTTGGCCATCAAGTATATGGCCTGATAATAAAATTCATTTTCTAATCAATCGTTAGTTGTTTTGATGACAATTCGCTTACCTTTTTCGCCCTGTAGAATAAATTTTTCTCCTTCGACTAGTATCAGTGGACCTTCCCAATTCAGAAAACCAAATGTGATGTTACCTCTAAATGTGATAATCGAATTCCTAATTAGTGGATTGATGTGAAGGGTTGCACCAGCTGGCACAGATATATTTTCCAAGATCACATTTGAGTATGTCCGTGTTTTTTCAAGGACTTCGTCAAATTTGGTAACGATACACTCTTCAGAGTAGCTTTCTGACAATAGACTCAGAAGAAACGCGAAGATCAAGACCTTCACCATTTTCTCTCAGGAACACAACTCAAATGTAACTGATTCCAACTGACAAATCACATACGTGTTCTCCTGACATCACGATTGGGTAATTTAACTGATAGTCCAAAAAATTTGAGCTCTGATAAGATCAGATCATGACCATTGTGAGCCGTGTACACTTCAACACATTTGACAATTATTGTTTACTTGAGGACAGGACACCAAAGAGCTGTTATTTGAAAATAACCTTTCTATTTATACTGTGCCGTAGTGAAGATGAAGTCATTCTAAATAATCATTTTTATATTAAAAATATGCATCTCAAGCTATCTGATAAGTGCGTTCTTTTACCAGTCTATATTTACATGTCTTTCTATTTGATACAATCGCCAATGTCATTACATCAAAAGTGGATCAGGTATGCCAATTCTACACCTGAAACTCAACTCCTAATTATCCAGTTAAAAATATTTTTTCGAAATTCGCTCGTGAATGATTGATTCGAAGAAAAATATGAAGTGCTTGATATTCAGGTACTTGAACGACTTAATCGAGCAATTATCAAGATAAACAAACCTGTATTCAAAACGACATAATCATTTAGGTTCAGAACAGTTTAGTGTGCATTATGATATTTCTTGACTTCTCTCATATCAATACCGACCGTATTATGTCCACCCTCTACAAAGGTGCTTCATCCTGAAGTTTCATTAATGCCGTTAAGTAAGAACAACATGACAACCTACCTGAGCCGCTTTCTTTCGAATCGATTTTTTTGATCATGATTCATTGTCACATGATTTGTTCTTTCAAGCATGTTACGTTGTCACGTGATTATTTGATCCAAACGCGTTTTGATTCGGGAATCAGTTGCGAAAGAAAGCAGCTCTGAGCTCCCACACTTGCACTGTTGACAATCAGAATATTAGTAAGAACTACGTTTGAACTTTTTCTCACAATAATGCCGTGCATCAGGGAATGATTAGCTTTGATGTACAGGGTGTCCTGTAATACTTTAGCCATTGGATAACTTTCTTATTATTGATCGTAGGTAGAGAAACGTTTAAATCATCAAAGTTGAAGTGAATCTCACCAGCATTCAGAATCCGTGGTCGAAAAACCCAAAATCGAATCAGAAATAGGTAATTTTGACAAATTCTTGGGTTCTTTGAATGGGACACCCTGTATATTTCATGGAATATACAGGGTGTCAATTTGGAAAGGACCAGCATTCAATTGTGTCCAAACCAATGATAGTATGAAAACTTGGCGAGATACTTGATGCCTCTCAAGTTGTCTCCCTCGATATCTACATTGACAAATTTTGTCAAAACCCTATACTTTTATCTGTTCAAGGCATAATCAATACTGTTTTTTGAAAACTTTTGTGAGGTTGGGGATTCCAATTTTGGAAAAAAGTGATGTAACTTATTATCAAGAATAGCATGAAGATTTCAAAAATTGTGAAATAAGAGGGGGTTGCTATTTAAAATTTCAGGGGTATGGGCGTGATAGGGTTGATTCCAGAAAAACAACAGATACCTTAGTAGTTGTCCTCCTCGATATCCAAATTGACGTATCTCGCCAAATCTTTATACTTTCATTGATTTGGACACAATTAAATGCTGGTCCTTTTCAAATTAAAACCCTGTGTAAAGTTTGTGGGGTCTATTTTTAATGGCTCAAATTTCATGGCCACTTTTATTTACTTTTATTACTTTTAATACATCTATAAAAAAAGTTGAAAACTTGTTGAACCAAAACTTGTCCATTTTTCCGTTTCAGTGGCTTTCTGTCCCGCAATTGTTGACAGATATTTTCAAATGTTTGTGAGCTTTGCGGGGCCCTGTTGGGATATCTATACATATAAAAGAGCTTGTCGTGACTGACTCATCAACGCCGAGCCAAAACCATTATAGATAGAGCCATGAAATTTTGAAAAGACATTCTGCTAAATATTTTTACGTGTGCCAAGAAAAGATTTTGCAAATCTATATACCTTGGGGGGTGAAAAGGGTGGGCGTGGGATAAATCATGTATTGATGAAAAATTATGTATTTTTGATCACATCAACTTGGAACTTTATTCAAATAATTTTGAATGAGATTGATTAGACACATGTTACGTTATTTTTTGAAATTCAAATGCTAAGGGGGTCAAATTAGGGCTCAAAGGAGATGTGAGAAAAATCATTAATGGAAAAAAGATTAGGTATTTTAAGGCAACATCATCTTGAAACTTCGTATAAATGATCTCAAATGAAATTTATCAAATACGTGTTACGTTATTTCGCGAAATTCAGCCCCTTTCAGGGGATTAAATTCGGACTCAAAGGAGTGGGTGAAAAAAATCGTAAATTGACGAAAGATTATGTATCATTGTTAACATCATGTTGTGACTTAATACTAAAAATCTTGAATGAGAATGATTGAACAAATGTATCGTTGTTTCTTAAAAATTCAACCCCTAGGGGAGACAAAGTCGGGCTGGAAGGAGATGGGGTGGAAAATAACATCTGTTGACCTCGTATTTCAAAACAAATACAAGGGCAAGGTAAAATAACGTATTTTTGATCACATCCTCATTGGGGTAGAAGGAGTGGGTGTGCGGAAAATCATTATTCAATAAAAAGTTGTATTTTCGGTCACATCGACTTCAAACTTCATAGAAAATAATATTGCATGAAATCAATAATGAAACACGTGTTCCGTCGTTTTTCAAAATTCAACCATCATGGGGGAAACGGGTATGAAAAAACCAGAAATCAATGGAGAAAAACGAAGAATAAAATGTATCTTTATATGACAATAATAGATATATTATACATCCACTTTCTATTGTTCAATGTAACTCGTTACTCATACCAGTGACTTTTTCTCATTTCTCAATTCTTTTTAACCAATTTAATGATCTCATGTCATAACTCCACTGTTTTAGACTATTTCATTCTACCCTAGCTTTTAAAAGCATTTGGTGCAACGGTAATCAATTAAAGTGATTTCGCAAGTGTGTATTTTTTTTAAGCTATCATTCTTACATAATACGGCTAAATTCATGAAATAGATATTTGATTTATTGTTTTTTACCTTATTTTAGAAAATACCTAACCTGATATTGAATAACAAAAAAGAAAATTCGACTACAAAAAATTTTGAGATTGTATAGTTTTGAACTGTACAACTTTCTGAAACATACCGGAAAAAAAAATATTTGGAAATAAAAATTATTGATTAAAGAATGAAAACCGTATCACCACATGCTTTCAAAATCCACGGTTGAATAGAGAATGGAAAGACATTCAAAATAATGTATCACTCGACCCCCGCCCTGTCAATATAAAAAAAAGTTTCAAAATAGCGCTTAGCTGTCATTTTGACATTTTGAGCTGTCCTTTTTATTTTCAAAAAATTGAGAATTTGCTTTCATACTACCCATCCAAATTTTGTTCAATTATACTTAGCAGTTCAAAAGTTAGAAGGGGGGGGGGGAAATGACTGTATGTCCTCACTGTATAATAATATGCATGAATTGATTGATTATAACAATTAACTCATTGACTTTCATCGTACAATAAAAATGCCAACTGAGTTAATGGAATCATTTTATGAAAAAGTGTTATTCCCAATATCACGAGGCTGTCGGCTGTCCAGATATAAAATATTTGGATTGACCATTTCATTATTATGTAATATAATTCAAGGATACTATAGTACCGACTTCACACATTATTATGAACGATACACTTTGGATTATCGTTGAACTCGAATAGCTCAAGGAAATAAGACTTCCTCTGCGGATTGAGCCCGAGCAAGCTGAATTTTTGCAGAGAGCTTCGTTTTGATGTTCTAAGTCACCACAAAAAGATCTCATATTGCAGCCCGTCTTGAGATATCAAAGGTCAAAGGTCACGAAAAATCACACTTCCAGTGCATCTGACGGCTCAGGGACCTATCACAAAACTGACGTGAAATTGTATTTTCTACAAAATTGTTCATATATTTTTTTTTTGTATACGACTAACCATTTTCGAGATATAGCGTGACAATGCAGGAGCGTGCATTCCTATTAGGTAAAAATCAGTGAAAATGTATAATACTGCGGAGCTATATCTATAAATGCATTTTTCCTAAGCTGGTAGTCTGGAAAATGAAACTCTCATTATCAAAATTGGTTAATTTATAAAAAATGTATAATAAATGATAATAATCATTCGTCTTCAACGGGTTTCATTGGCTTCTCCATCAGCAAATCTTTATACGAAACTTCCTCTATATCATCTGTGGAAAATACCTGCTCAGGCTCAGTGAAGCTTTCCATATTTTGAAAGTCCATTGAGGAGTTCAGGCATGCCTGTCCGTGACACTAGCCACACACTTTAGAACAAGGCAGCCCGACTTTTCGGCATCCGCACTGCGCACCACACCCCTTTTCACAATAATTACAAAAAATTGTATTTAATAGTTCGTCTGGGGCAGGTGGTATTGGTGTTGTTGTTCTGATATGTTGCTTCCTAAATCCCAACCCCATTCTTCGGGTTGTAGACTTTTCCCTGGCCAAATTTGAACTTGGTAATAGTCCCGACAAAAATGTTGTCGGGCTGCTTCGGTGTTAGGTGGAAGGGATGACAATTTAACGGGTCTAGTATCAAGTCGTGTAGCTTCAATAAATTGCGTGAACCTAGATTTGTTAAGATTTTTGGCATGTTTTGGGGCCCTATATACAGCTAAAAGAAAACGCATCTCATTTTGAAATACCGTATCTGGCAGCTCGTTTTCTGCTTGAAATATTTGAGCCGGTCTGCTCAAATCTATTCGTGTTTCAAACATTTTCATGGATTGAAGTTTTTCCTTGTTGAATAGTGCCGATAAAGTGTTACATCAACCAAGGGCATGCAAGAACAAAATAGGTTTTTGACCAGAGACCATATTTGTCAAGACTATTTGACGAACAGATCCGTGTTGGTGTACTTAGTCCCTTTGCCAATCTTCTTCAAGATTTGTCGATGATTTGCCCGATTTCGTCCTATTGAGAGAATAAGCAATAAGTTAGTATCTTATTCTCCAATGATGACGACGGTTCTTTCTTTTTCCGATACTTCCATTGCTGTTTCGATGATCAGAACATCTGCATCATCCTTGGCTTGTTTTGTGGCGATGTTGGCAGCCTCGAGTTGGTCAATAAGTCAATAAGCATTTCAATATAATTCTTTTTGTTAATCGGTTTGACAAAAACTCATGTGAAAATTAAGCATTGTTTTGTAAATACTTATTCATTATAAAGAAAACCAATTTTCGTGATCTTTACCCTTCGATATCTCAAGACGCACACGGGCTGCAATATGAGATTTTTTTGTGGTGTCTTAGAACAGCAGAATGAAGCTCTCTGCAAAAATTTAGCTTGCCCGGGCTCATTCCGCAGATGGCCCTTATATTGATCATATTTCCCTGAGCTAAGACAAATTCTAGGAACTACACCTTTTCCAACTGTAATTCAGAAACCTTCAAATGTAATTGAGAATAGTCAAATGTTATTGAGAATACGTTAATGGTAATTGAGAATAGTCAAATGGAATTGAGAAGCCGTCAAATGTAATTGAGAATAGTTAAATGTTATTGAGAAAGCGTTACTTGTGATTGAGAATAGTCAAATGGAATTGAGAATGCGTTAATTGTTATTGAGAAAGCGTCAATTGTAAATGAGACAGCGTAAAATGTTATCAAGAAACAGTTAAATGCAATTGAGAAAGCGTCACTTGTAATTGACAATAGTCAAATGGTATTGAGAATGCATTAAATGTAATTGAGAGAGCGTGAACCTTCATCCCGAATCATCAAATTGAATATTTCGGATGCGAAATTGAGATCCTGAAAATGTTAAAATTTGTGAGAATTAATGAGGATATGGAAAACAGTAAAGGTTTTGGTTGAATAATAATACGTAGATACAGTTGCGCAATTTCATGCTCAAGAGAATCTTGCCTCGAGCAGCACTTCACATAGATCCAACGAATCTGCTGCACCCTGTAGATATCTTCTATGTGAACAAGTTAGATTTGTTTTTTAGAAAGAATAATCTATGGTTTTTATACCAGGGTGACGATTCTTCAGTTTTTCTCCAGAGAATTTAGTTAAATTGTCTAATTGTATCTCTGAAGAAAAAAATCGAGAAAACCCTAATGGATCAAGTGTGAAAATATTCTTAAGAAGCAAAATGAGGGCCTGAAGCGCATCCAGATGCCATGCATGATCGCCATATTATATGTATGATAATATATTTCATGCCAATTTTACAGTTACTAAATTGATGTAGACAATTGAAGAGTTTTTTTGCAGTTTGCTCTTATGTATCGGCACATTCAACATTTATTAACATTCACATATTTGGTTTCATTCTTGGTTGAACCGAAAACCAACAACACTATTTATACGCGGCATTGTTTATCTAGATGACTGATGATGATGATGAGGACTTTTAATATCCACTGAATGAATGATTATTTCTATAATTTCAATTATTCTCAAATGTTATGGGTTCTTATGTCACAATGACAGCTCGCAGTATTCAAACTCTTGGCAACCATGCGCGCGTTTCAATGCTCGTTTTTTACTGAGTTCGGCATCATCATCGCAGATGCGACCGATTTTTAGTCACGTGATAACAGTCAGAACATACATGACCAAATCACGTGCCGGACTATTGCGTTCGATCAAAACTGTCTGAAGCACGTCGATCTGATCTTGTATGACTTAACTGTTATCACGTGAAGAAAGATCTGTCGCATCGTCGATGATAATGCCGAATGCAACTTATGTCGAGTTACTATGAAATCTACTAAACATGACATCACGTGATCAGCACTCTGGCCTTCACATTTCAGGGGGTATTGATATTATCCATATAAACTGGGATTCGATACTTTTTCGCGTTCAATATACTCTATGTAAAATGAAGACCTCGTGTTAGATTTCTGTGAATATTTTTGGAACCAGTAAGGATGATTGGGCAATAAAATCTAGAACAGTTAATAGACTTTTCACGCTCTATTTGATGAACAGAAATTTAGTACTTCATATAGGTATGGGTAATAATTGATGATTGGGGAATGATACCTACACACATTTCGTGATTGATTATTCTTATCAATTTTCACTAAACTTTTTTAAGCCTGTTCTCTACGCAGATATGGTACTAGTTTTGTATCTCTATGAAGCTACATTTCCGAGAAAAATTCATTTTTCGAATTTTACTGAAAACTAGTTTTCTCAATTTTAATGTAAAAAAAGTACCTATTAATTATCTCCTAGTGACATTATTGGTGATGGGAGATGATTCCTATGAAAAGTGGAACACATCCAAAAATAAACTTCTGAGGGACGTTCTGAGTTGAATAATAACGTAATTGACAAAAAACATTATCTTCGCTGGTTAAGCGTCCCTCAGAAAAAAATGGACTATCACAATAAAGATAGACTTTTTATTTTGATACTTTGAAGCTTGCAGCGACGACTCCGGAAAATATGTAGTTGGAAGAAGCTTGGAGAAAAATTTTCTCGGGAAGACAAAATTGTAGTATTTTAAAATGGCCAGTCAATCATCTAAATTAAAAATTTGAAGAAATTCTTATTCTTATTCTTTATTTTATTTAACTTTATAATTAGGTCTTCAGATTTACAAAGTAGATGTGGACATCGTCAATAATTCAATACCTGATTAATATTTGTATGATATATGAAAGCTTCAAAATATCTTCTAAATATTCCCTAACAGATTAATAATATTTATCTAGCAACAATTCTTTCAACTTTTTTTTGAATAAATCTAATTCCAAGTTTCTTATCGGTACGGGCAAAATGTTGAAATAGTAGTTCACCAAACAAGTGCGGAAAGTGCCACTTTGCCGCACGCGATTGCAGATGGCCAGATGGAAAAAAAATTCTACAGCGTGCGGAAAATACCACTTTTCCGCATGCATTTTAGTTTTGAAAGAGTTACTTTTCCGCAATTGGTGCGGACAAGTGACACAAGGGTATTTTCCCCACGCTTGTAGAAAAATAAATAATATACCTGACACGCGCGTATAAAGTGACTTTTCCGCAATTGTTGGGTAAACCACTTTTTTCTACAACTAGGCATTTTAGTTTTGTGTCACTTTTCCGCACATGGTGCGGAAAAAATTTGAGTCGTTCTATATGAAACTTCATGTAGTGTGATTCTGAGAAATAACATGCAAATCTAACGTTATGTTGACACAAAATACCAATATGTACATTTTTTCAAAAAAGGAATATCGACATACTGATTCGGAAATGTAAAATGTGTAAAAACGAACTAGTAAACTACGAATATGACGACAAAAAATTTAAATCACTTCAAATCTGTGAATTGCCACCCAGAGCGCATGCCAGAAAAGGTTGGGGCTAAGTGAAACACCCAAGCTAGTGAAAATGTACTACTGCAAATTCGATCAGCACATCACTTATCAATTCTTCAACAAGAAATATTATAGTCGATCACATGGTAATACTTAAGCTAAACATAGCAATAGCACTTCCAAATGTACAGAGTGGCTGCTTCGATCTTAAATGAAAAACGGTTTGTACATTTTGATATGAGGCACACTATGATTTTGTTACCGACTTCAATCCTTGCTTGATAACCTCCGCACTACGTTTGTTTATAGAAGACTAGAAATGGGTATGTTTTGATTACCTAAATATGCACAGCGCCAGCGTCCAAATTTTATTTTGGAACCAATCATGATCTATCTCACGTAATTTTTGTACTGATGTGAATTTGGAATAATTTTCTGATGTTGAAAAAATTTTAGCTCCCAGCATGAACAAAAATGCTGAAGATCTATGCATGGCAATTTTTTTTTCCAGAGTAGTAATGGATCATATCGTTGTCAAGAAAGATTGAAAATGATACGATGCAACCGGTGCTACCAAAAAGAAGAGCCTAGGGTAGGTCCTCGAAACCGGTAGAGCAGAATGAAAAATGACGACAATATTCGTTAGGCGAAAAGTGTGAATGAAGTTAGTTTGGAAATTGAAATTTGGATAATTCTTTGGTTGCTGGCCTTTTGTATGAAACGAAAAATATCTTTGAACTACATAAACAATTGGGGAAAAAATAGAGTAAATGGAAATATGAAAGCTGCTGAAATTAATCTGCTCACCTAACATATTTTTTCCAATAGTTATTGTCCACCACGATTCATTGGCTCAGCTTCAAATCAAATCATGTGAAAGATTTAGTCAGTATAATAGATAATTACGTCAACCATGGACTTGAATACACTCCATATAGGTTTTCAAAATCACGTTATCATTGATGTTTTGTATTATTTGTCGACTCATGTCATCATCTAAGATACTACGATATTATTAAAGTATGTTCTATTCAGACAGCGAAGTCTAGGTACCTAATTGATGGATTTTTCAATTTAAACAATCCCCCAAATCGAGCACATATGAAGTTTCAATGTATTTCCGGAATCAACAATGAATTATTCATTCAAAAAATAACCAATTTGAAAATAACAGTCGATCGACCATTACAGTCAAAACAAAACGATTTGTTAGAACGGCATACCAATACGTCATCAACGAAAAATGGAAAATATAATCCAAAAGACCGTTAATCTGGAGGCAAGGACTCGTTAATCTTTTGAGATAAGAAATAAAGTCATTAAATTCTCTATCGCGATCCAGAGATGTGCTTAAGGCAGAATGGTTCAACTTTTAACCAGAAAAGTTTTCTCCACAATTTTTGTTTTTCTCTTTTATATACACACATATTGTGTTGAAAATGAAATCGCGCCAGGTCACGCCGATATTATACTTTTTATGTACATGGAAGTGGGAAAGTGCCAAACTTTGATGCATTTATGGATATTTTTGGCGAAAGACGGAGCTTGCTTTTTAGCTAGACAAGATAAAAGTTTGCCAATTATCAATTTCATTGTTTTCAAAACGTATCTAGATTCTCTTCTTGCAGCTAGTGGATTCGGTTAGTTCACTGAACATAGAGAAATAGTCATCTACACGAGGACTGCTTGACATACTGAGGGGGGGGTCTAAAATTACTGTTTTCGACCTTAACGTGAACATTACAGCATAAAAGCTGGGAAATGTTGTGATTGCTTTTGACAGGTACAGGACGATATCAGTTATGTGTTGGTGCCTTATGATATCGTCCTTCACATTCGGTGAGTTTTGCCTATTTTCTTCGGTTATCAATTGCCTTGCTAATTATTGTTATCTCTTCACCATTCAATGGTAGATTTCCTGAAGAAGGGAAAAATTTCCCCGAAAGCTTGAAAATTAAATAAAGAAGACTTGAACTAGCCTTCCTCGTATTATTGACTGCCTCCCACGAGCTCCTGTTGCATAATTCAATTAAATCAAACAATCAAAAACAATTATTGATTAATGATAACTAGTTGAGCCAATTCTAATTAATCAAATAATTATCAACGAATTGAACGATCAGACTAATATTTATTATTTTCCGATAGAAGAAAAAAAAATGCGAATAATTTTCGAGAAAAAATGAGAAATTGGTAATTGGCCAGAGTTTAGTTAATGATCAATAGTGACAATGATCAATGATCAGTTTGACATTGTATCACGCAAAAATTTAGGCGCAAGCTTAGCTCAAGCACTTTCAGTCATGTAACAATCAAACCTCTCAATTGGAAGCCACGTTGGCTAAGCTTACACGGAACTCAGAGTTCTGGAGCTTTTGTGGGGGTTTATTTAAAATGGGCGCCAGAGATTCGTGCAGGTGAATCCCAACCTTTGAGGTCTTCCCGATTCCAATTGAGTCTACTAAACAATTATGAGGTATGAAGTTATTGAACAAAAAATGCAGAATAGAGGAAAGTACGTAGCTGCCTTACTTACCGCCGACAAAACCAGGGATCTACTACCAACTCTCAAATCAAACCAGTTAGTTGATTCCCAAGACACTTGCGTATATTAAAATCCAATATTATCTTATACTGAAATACCGTGCCTACTTGCAGAGTACTCAAAACATACGTCAGTATTGTATGTACAAGAAATCAGTAAATAATAAACTTATATTTTCCTAAAGCTCAGTTCAACTATATAGACATGGATATATACAGGGTGTCCCAGCAAGGGTGGCCACCGGCCATATCTCAGAAACTACTGGACCTAAAAGTTCAGGAAAAAAAAAATTATCACTAAAGTGGCCACGAAAAAATGCTGGGAAATATTTATAACTTCGAAATTTTTCCGCAAGGGGGCGCAATCAAAGCTTAAATATTAAAATTCGAAATTTCTCCGGAAATTCTCAGATTGAGGTATATCTTTATCAACATGGTTAGAAAACCTAGACAATTTCACGTCTTTTTGTACAGGGCTCATTGGCGTACCGATCTTCGTGTGAGTAGGGGAAGGTAGTGAAAGTGTAATTGTTCAAGTAGCTGTAACCTATTAACGACTTGTCCGATTTTGTTGCGTATAGGCTTGTTTAGAAGATAAATGTGAGTACTTTCGAACATAGTATCCAGTAGTGCGTGATTGTCTCCAGAAAAATTGCTAGAAGGGGTAACTTGAATTAAAAACAGTGTTTTTCATTTTACCGCAAAAATTTAAATGGTATGGTATAATTCTGATAAGAGCATCGAAAGGTACATTAAATTTACAAAAACCTCTGAAACGCAGGTGGATATCTTTTTTCGTTTTCGAGTTATTGCCGAGAAAAGAGTTTTTGACACTCGAAAAGTTGTTTGTTGTGTAGTTCTATTGCAACCTGCTTTTTTTTTGGCTTCAATAATAATACTAGTTCAAATTATGTAAAATTTAATGTTTTCATTTGTTATTTCAATAGAACAAAACTCATAATAAATGAAAAATATTTTGATGAGCATAAATCCCAATCTAATTATGTATTAAATATTGCAATGATGGGTTGAAAAGCTGTTTCTATTTGTAGGCATAGAATTGAGAAATGTATGGAGGACAATTCGAACATTTATAAAGTTAAATAAAACTACACAACAAACAACTTTTCGAGTGTCAAAAATTATTTTCTCGGCCATAACTCGGAAACGAGAAAAGATATCAACCTGCGGTTTGGAGGTTTTTTCTTGTAAATTTAATCTTCATTTCGATTCTGTTATTAGAATTATACCGTACCATTTAAATTTTTGAGGTGAAACGAAAATAACAGTTTTTAATTCAAATTACGCCTTCTAGCAACTTTTCTGGAGACAATCACGCATCACTGGATACGATATACGAAAGTACTCACATTTATCTTCCAAACAAGCCTATACGCAACAAAATCGGACAAGTCGTTTATAAGTTACAGCCACTTGAACAATTACACTTTCACTACCTTCCCCTACTCACACGAAGATCGGTACGCCAATGAGCCCTGTACCAGAAAGACGTGAAATTGTCTAGGTTTTCTAACCATGTTGATAAAGATATACCTCAATCTGAGAATTTCCGGAGAAATTTCGAATTTTAATATTTAAGCTTTGATTGCGCCCCCTAGCGGAAAAATTTCGAAGTTATAAATATTTCCCAGCATTTTCTCGTGGCCACTTTAGTGATAATTTTTTTTTCCTGAACTTTTAGGTCCAGTAGTTTCTGAGATATGGCCGGTGGCCACCCTTGCTGGGACACCCTGTATATGTGCAATTTATGTAATGAATCCGCATCCAGAAAAGGTTCAGTACAAATCCGCTCATCAATAATTGAGAACGCTTTTACCTTAATAACGTTATTCTATCAAATTTTTTTCATAATCAAACAAGCGAGCAGTTGAACCGATTAATTTATAAAATGATCACTCACAAACTGAGTTGCCGCTATGTGACGTCACAACGCTTCACAAAAGTATTCATAAAAAAAAGTAGATGAATCCCGGATGTTTCCAACTTTCAATGATAATTTCAAACAAAAAAAAATAAAACTATATATCGATACGGCTCACCGCAACAGCTTGCTCGGTTTTTAACTCCACCAAAGAGAAAAAAAAAAACCCAAAACAGTCTGTGTAGGCTGTACTCTACCAGTTCCCCAAGCAGATGAACGATCTTTATGGAAAACCTGTTATAGCATATTGAATAGTCATCATAATTGAACTGCACTTATCACCGAAATACAATAAAACCCAATAAAATGATCCCCAGAGTTGAATAAATCCACAGCTTAATATCAACAACCCCACAATATGTCAATTTCCCAAAATTTGACGATTAACTAACCCATTTATCAGTCAAATTCCAGCCCAACCTGAACCCAGTTCAACTTGACTCGAGAAACAACATAGTCGTTTACATGAAAATCAATTAAATAAACAAATACATTTTGCTCGAGTCACGAAAAGTAATTAATTTGTCCATGATTGATATTTACCCTAACTAAGACTTGAAAAATAAACGACAATCAACCCCATAGTTCACTCAAAACGTTCGTCAAACGTGCAACTTCAATATAAAAACGAATGTCAACTCAATAAAAACGACATACCTTGACCGGTTTTTTATTCAGGCTTCACACGAAGTAGTCAACAACTCCTCGATGCTTGATAATTAACCCCATGCTCAGATCAGGCAATTAGGGGATTGGGGTGGAGTGGATTAATCACGGTCGTGGTAGCGTGGTAGGGGGAGAAAATACCCTTAACGTGGTACCGGTACATCAGTCATGGTCCTAGGCCTGAATGCGTACAAACGTTGAAGAAAAAATGCTCAACTCAATGAAAGGAAAACGAGTTACCTGAATAGACTATCTTGGGGTTACTTATTTCCTACCCCTGGATCTAACACATGAAGATGTGAATATCTTCCAACCGTTCACTACCAAGGTCGAGTTCGAAAAGAAAGATGCGTTAAATGAAAACAGACATCAGACATCAGCGACATACAAGACTTCTCGCCAGTCCGCTGTTGTCAGTAAATCAAACGGCTACAGGGGAGATCGAAAAAGTAACATACCACGTTAATGTTGATAAATAGAAATGGGACAAGCAGTGATTACGCTTCTGGCCCGTGATAACTCCCCCTCTCCTTAGACAGGAGAAAAACTAGGATAGATTTTCGACGATAGGCCGAGACAAGATTAAAGCGAAACAAAGAAAACCTTAAAAATGAACAATTCGGACTCAACAAATCAGAAAACAATAACCAAAAAAAAAAACTCCGAAAAGAACTAGTGATGACCACTGGTCAAAATGAAAGACGCCACCCCTACTGTCTAAGGACAACATAAAAAAAAAAACAACAAGCCTCACTAACTCAGACCCACCAAACCCGGAGGACCACATGATCCAACTCTTGCAGAGGAAAATTCCGTAGGTGTTTTGTGGAATTCCTAACCGGCATTGCGTAACCTCAATGAGACTGAGGGGACCTCGTATACCAGCCTTACAAAAGTTGCCCAAGCGCATCCACCAAAGTCTGACCAATCCAAACCAGCAAGGAGTGAGTGGACTGAGGGGTCTAGTATAGGACAAAAGACTATACCAACCCTTTCCCTTTTACCCCTTCGACTCACCAAACTACAGGGAATGAGCTTAACCGAACTCATTATACGGGTTGTACTATAGCGTACTACGATAATGAGTGCTTCACAAAGGAAGACACCAGGTGGCCTCGAAAAATGACGGGTTAGATAAGTTCCACATGGAATAAACAAAATAACTTTAAACAAAGAGTACCACCACAAGAAAACCAGCGCAGACGGCCTCTGGAATTCAGCACTTAGAGGGCTCCTACCTCATCCAGCACCCAGAGTATGGGTATTCTGCACAGCCCCCCAAACAGGGTCCATAGCCTCGTAATAGAGGGAAGACGAAATCAGGAATAACGAAGAAAAATAACCGGATACGGGGCTGAGATGAAACGCAGTAGCTATGCCTCGTGGAGTCCATGTCGTGGTGGAGCTTCAAACGGTTCAATACCCCTAACCCACACCACTAGGAGTACCACCCCAGCAATAGCCCCCAACGCCCATCCTCCCGCATCCGATATGCAAAAGAAGCTCTTGATACCTCCAAAATGTGCAAGAAAACACGACGGAATAGACGTCATAAACCAAAAAGTCATAATCGGGAAAAATATAACCGCATAGGTTAAACGTCAAAATCGGTAAATGTAAACTCAAAAAACCACAAAAGTTTACGAAAGTCAAAATCAGGGAATGTCAAAATCAGTAATGTGCACCATAACCAACAGGACTCAAAAACAAGGTTGAATTACGCAACAACCGGATTACGTGAATGTATCGAATAAAGTATAGACCTGCAAAAAACATACTGAAAGTCTGGAATCGGCAATCACCAAACAACAGCAAGGTCCCAGTTATAATCCCAATAAATGGCGAGACTTCAGCATTCATCAACCCAAATCAACACAATCCAATATAATGCTGAAACTCAACGAGGTGCCACAATCCAAAATCCTTCGAAAAGGAAAAACGCACATCGGCAAAATGATCGCAGACCTCCCAGAACCAATACCATCGGCAATGTCACCGAATCCAAAACAATTGACAATGTAAGGCTATACACGGCCATGAGTCATCACCTGACGACAGTCTCAGTTTAAAAATCCCATACAAAAAAAATGGCGAGAATTCAGTACCAAACTACCAAAAGCAATCACAAAATTACTGAATTCTCAAATGAAGTAACTATAATCTGAAAAACCTCTCAAGAGAAAATATAAATTATTCAGGCTATAACTTCCCAAAGCTTAAACAAATGACAACCGTAGCCAAGTATGCCAAGAAAACTTGATTGAATCACGATCCGTAAAATTCATGTCACACTCGATGAAAAACGGAAAGAGTGAATTGAAAACAACAGGCAACTATACCCACTTTCTTCCATAAATTATAATAGAATGCTTTACCGGGAATTGATGAAGAAACTCCCAACCAAAAGGTGCAGAATCCATTGACGCACGCGAAAACCCTGTCGAAACCCTATTAATCGCCAATAAACATATTCCAACATGACACTGTACAAGACACCTGTGTCGGTCCTTCAGGAAATTACTGTGAAAAACCAGTTATCCCGTAATCTCTGGTCCAAAGTGGGGGTTAAGTCACGTTGACACAACTCCAGAATTGGGAGACACTCATATTCGTAAAAAGCTGGTGGCAATAGAAATCAGAAGTGAATCTGTGTGTCCAGGTTATATTTTGACGGTACCTGAATGAACTGGCACCGAAACGCCGTGTTTTTTTTGTTGTTCAAGTTTTTACAAACATACAACTATTGAAAAGAACATTTTTTTTTTGCTTGAATCACAGTTTTCAATTGATTCCATATAATTTGGCTGAGAATTGGGAATAGTGGGAATCCCCTTTACAAGATGCCTCACTGTGCGATGGGCAGCTTCTTGGATCACGAATCGGACCACCTCAGAAGCGCATTCACCAAAAGGTACAGGATGCCCTGATGTTTACAAGTCTCTTGATTGGAGAAGAGGAGATCGATGCAAGTATGGATAAGTCCACTCCTCAGCGTCCAACCCAGACTGACAAATGAACACAGCACGAAAACTCCAGAACGGAAAAGTATCCATCAAAAAATCCACCAAGAAGACGCGAGAAAACCAACGAATCAACCAAGACTCGATAAAACTTCATAACCAGGCAAACCCACCAAAGTCACGCTAGCACCTGAATCCAATAGTCCGAGCATCGGATACCCAAGAATGTCAATATGTAGATATGGACGCTGATCCCCGTGAGCATGTGAAATGATGAAATCCAAAAGAACTTTATTCTAAAAATTAACAAGATTATTTGCTGAGACAGAGGAAGAGGTGAAATCGACACGGCCTACCGACTCACCCGGGAATCGTTTCCCGGGCACCTCGGACAAGTGCGAATAGTGACATCCGGTGCTTTACAACGGTAACAAAAAGTCTTCTTCGGGTTTGGACACTCCCGATTCATATGTCCAGGCCTTTGACAGTTCCAACACTTAATGACACGAGGATTAGACGGAGAATTTAGATGGAAATCCACCTCGTTGATTTCTTCCTGCATTGGAGATTGGGAAAAAGAGGGCCGGTCCGCGGAGATGATAGCAAAATCAGGCTCGACAAAATTGCGACGTCGACGAGAAGGGGGTACGTAATTTTCCACTCGATACTTACGAGTATCCAACTTGAGGCACTCCGTCTCAAGTTCCTCAATACTGTGGACAACTGGCAATTGATTAGCGTAAAATGGTGATACATTACGACATAAAATATCTAGCTGAGCTTCCTCAGACAGTCCATCATAGCGCCTGAACAAGGCCTGCATGCATGAAAGATATGCAACGATAGACTCGGAAGTATCCTGAGTTCTGTCTAGAATTTCCCTAAATAACCTTGAATGATAGTCTGGGGGTTCGAAATGCCTGCGCAACAAATCTGCCAACTCCGACCAATCTCCAAAACGAGCTTTATTGGCACGATACCAATCCAAGGCCTTGCCTGAAAACAGATCAATAGCATACTCAAACAATTGTCTCCTAGTGACATTACGAGCAACTTGAAGTTCCGCCACCCTTTCCAAGAAATTGTGGACCGAAATACCCTTCGAATCCCCAGTAAATTTGAAGTTCCACTTCTCGATATTTTGAGACTTGGGAGTGGAAGGAGTAGAGGGCTGACCCGTACGTGCAGAGGGAATAAGAAGGTTCGGATGACGAGTGGAATTTGAAGGAGGATGATGGCCGAGTTCGTCGTCTTCGTCATCTTGAAAACGCTGACTCAACTCTGGGTCGCGCCCAGAAGTAACTTCCAAAGAATCAATAGAAGACAAAACCTCCACAAAAAGACCAGACTTCTCGTCCAGCTCCCCCGCAGACAAACCACTCGGGGGAATTCTATTGATGGACCAGTCGCGACTGAATGGACAGGAACTTACTGTCTTTACTCTGAACGTTCTCACTCGATAGACCAGAGATCGAATCATTGATTTCAGAGAGCAGGGATGTGATCTTTTCCGATTCTTCAGAGAACTCCAGGGTGGAAATTGGAACAGTGAAGCTTTTTCCAATCTGATGAGTGGGCGTAAAGCCGTTCCCATTTCCTCAACAGTCATACCGTCATCAACGGTAACACCACAAACCACAAGCTCATGAAGAAGCATATCTCTCCGCAGACAATGAATGTTCATTTTGAAATCCATTTTACAAGGTCGAGAAAAAAAATTCAAGGTCACAAATATATAACGAGGTCAACGAATATGAAATATATTAAATATTTCCGGCCGCAAAATAGGTTATATCAATCACAAACACAGTCCGCACACAAGTATGATTTGAAAGCGGCAGCGACGGTCAAAGTCGTCGGCAAGCAGCACCCTCGCACTTGAAACTAGCTGATGGCCTTACAAAATTCCCCCTCTCTCTAGAAAAATCTCGAAGAGGGCAATAAACTACGCCAAAATCCAAAACCCCATGAAAAAACAAAGGTCCCAGCCAAAAAAAAAAAAAACTACCACGCCGGGTTTCAAAATGTAACTTATCTATTTTTTAAATATTATAACCACGTTGGGCGCCAAAATTTATCACGCAAAAATGTAAGCGCAAGAAAAAATGAGAAATTGGTAATTGGCCAGAGTTTAGTTAATGATCAATAGTGACAATGATCAATGATCAGTTTGACATTGTATCACGCAAAAATTTAGGCGCAAGCTTAGCTCAAGCACTTTCAGTCATGTAACAATCAAACCTCTCAATTGGAAGCCACGTTGGCTAAGCTTACCCGGAACTCAGAGATGGAGCTTTTGGAGGGGTTTATTTAAAATGGGCGCCAGAGATTCGTCCAGGTGAATCCCAACCTTCGAGGTTTTCCCGATTCCAATTGAGTCTACTAAACAATTATGAGGTATGAAGTTATTGAACAAAAAATGCAGAATAGAGGAAAGTACGTAGCTGCCTTACTTACCGCCGACAAAACCAGGGATCTACTACCAACTCTCAAATCAAACCAGTTAATTAATTCCCAAGACACTTGCGTATATTAAAATCCAATATTATCTTACACTGAGATACCGTGCCTACTTGCAGAGTACTCAAAACATACGTCAGTATTGTATGTACAAGAAATCAGTAAATAATAAACTTATATTTTCCTAAAGCTCAGTTCAACTATATAGACATGGATATATATATGTGCAATTTATGTAATGAATCTACATCCAGAAAAGGTTCAGTACAAATCCGCTTATCAATAATTAAAAACGCTATTACCTTAATAACGTTATTCTATCAAATTTTTTTCATAATCAAACAAGCGAGCAGTTGAACCGATTGATTTATAAAATGATCACTCACAAACTGAGTTGCCGCTATGTGACGTCACAACGCATTACAAAAGTATTCATAAAAAAAAAGTAGATAAACCCCGAATGTTTCCAACTTTCAATGATAATTTCAAACAAAAAAAAAATAAAACAATATATCCATACGGCTCACCGCAACAGCTTGCTGGGTTCTTAACTCCACCAAAGCCAAAAAAAAACCCAAAACAGTCTGTGTAGGCTGTACTGTACCAGTTCCCCAAGCAGATGAACGATCTTTATGGAAAACCTGTTATCGCATATTGAATAGTCATCATAATTGAACTGCACTTATCACCCAAATACAATCAAACCCAATAAAATGATCCCCAGAGTTGAATAAATCCACAGCTTAATATCAACAGCCCCACAATATGTCAATTTCCCAAAATTTGACGATTAACTGACCCATTTATCAGTCAAATTCCAGCCCAACCTGAACCCAGTTCAACTTGACTCGAGAAACAACATAGTCGTTTACATGAAAATCAATTAAATAAATAAATACATTTTGCTGGAGTCACGAAAAGTAATTAATTTGTCCATGATTGATATTTACCCTAACTGAGACTTAAAAAATAAACGACAATAAACCCCATAGTTCACTCAAAACGTTCGTCAAACGTGCAACTTCAATATAAAAACGAATGTCAACTCAATAAAAACGACATACCTTGACCGGTTTTTTATTCAGGCTTCACACGAAGTAGTCAACAACTCCTCAATGCTGGATAATTAACCCAATGCTCAGATCAGGCAATTAGGGAATTGGGGTGGAGTGGATCAATCACGGTCGTGGTGGAGTGGTAGGGGAAGAAAACACCCTTAACGTGGTACCGGTACATCAGTCATGGTCTTAGGCCTGAATGCGTACAAACGTTGAAGAAAAAATGCTCAACTCAATGAAAGGAAAACGAGTTACCTGAATAAACTATCTTGGGGTTACTTATTTCCTTCCCCTGGATCTAACACATGGAGATGTGAATGTCTTCCAACCGTTCACTACCAAGGTCAAGTTCGAAAAGAAAGATGCGTTAAATGAAAACTGACATCAGGCATCAGCGACATACAAGACTTCTCGCCAGTGCGCTGTTGCCAGTAAATCAAACGGCTACAGGGGAGATCGAGAAAGTAACAAACCATCTTAATGTTGATAAATAGAAATGGGACAAGCAGTGATAACGCTTATGGCCCGTGATAATTGGAAAAATATATTTGTACTAGTATTGTTCTATTGTTTCACGTAATGTGTACTATTATCATGTTTTGTATTGTTTTTACTTTAGCATTTTGCATTTGTATTATCCTTCTGTGGCAATAAAGCATATTTGATTTGATTTGATTTAAATGATAATTTATGGCTCAAGCCGTTTACAAAAATGGAGTAGTTTAGTTAAACTCAAATTAAGCAATCAAAAATATACTATGATGTGAAGAGAATTAATCAAGTCAATTTATGTACAGGATTGTTCAGGGGCGATTTTATAGAAAATGACCAAGAGTAAAGAACCATTGTTTAAAGAGATATCGAAAAAAGTTATGGAAGTTGTTTAGAATAAAAAATATTCGCAGAATACCAATTTTGACACAAATTGGCCCAACTTGAGTTTTTTTGGAGACTTGGAAAAATCACGAAGACCAGCTAAAGAAACATCTCCAGATCACGACAGTTCGAGGATTGTGGTTCTGGTAGTGAAATTTGAAATTGGATGTGTCTATGAGTGTAACAAATTCGAGTATATAGCATTGGTTACTCGTTTACCATGTGAGATAAAACGTGGATTTAATGGAGGCAAAGCTGCGCTATTTGAATACCAGAACAATGCTGCTTCGAAACTTTTAAAATTCCGAAGTCGAAGACTTCCGGAGATATCCGGCAAGAACTCATTTCTTCAAAATCTTTCTTCATTTTGTACTGAATTTATCTGAAGAGTTGTCTCCAAACGAATTAAATGAATACTATTGTAGTGTTGCCGGGAATCTTGTAAAAAATCTTCAACCAGCCAGAGATCCAATGGAGCTTTTGAATAAAACAAATTCAAATTCTTTTTTCTTTAATCCAACCGACTTAGCTGAGGTCAGACAGACTATCAGAAGCATCACGAAGGGAAATTCATGTGGAGAGGATGGCATAACCGCGACATTATTTTGCATTCTACCTGATGTTGCAATACAGGCTCTCGTGGATGCAATTAATTATTCATGGGAAACAGGAAATTTTCCCTCGTCTTTAAAGTCGGCAAAAGTCATTCCGCTCCACAAGGGAGGAGATCTCAGTGATCCTTCAAACTCGAGACCAATTTCACAATCGCCAACATTATCAAAAATTATTGAGAAGCTTGTTAAAACAAGAATGCTGTCTTTCTTGTCGCGGTGTGAAATTATTGCCGACGTGCAGTTCGCGTTTCTGGAGGGCAGAAGCACTAAGGATGCCATGTATAATATTCTCAAGGATCTGTACACTGTTTTAAATGAGGGGTTGGTTTCGGCGGCAGTGTTTCGTGACCTGTCGAAGGCCTTCGACTGTGTCAATCATGGAATTTTGTTGCGGAAGCTCGAGCATTATGGTTTTCGAGGAATTCCACTCGCTTGGTTTCGCTCGTATCTGGAGGGGAGAACACAGCGAGTTCATGTCGATGGTGATATTTCAGCAAAGGGGTCTCCAAGCTGTGGTGTCCCACAGGGCTCAGTCTTGGGACCGCTGCTCTTTCTTCTGTATATAAACGACTTGGCTAGTTTGAATATAACGGGTGCTTCCACTTTGTTTGCTGATGATACCTCAATTTTGTGGCATGCTCCGGAAGTCACCCCGCTCACAGTTTCAATTTTGAATGATTTGAAACTAGTTAAGGACTGGTGTGACTCAAATCGCCTTCTCCTGAACTTCAACAAAACTAAAATAATGTGTTTCAAATGTGATATCACTAATTTGTCTGTGGAAAATTTTCCAATATCTGCGCAGTCTGAAACAAGGTTTCTTGGTCTACTTCTTGATGATGAATTAAAGTTTAGCTCTCACATCACTGATCTGAGTAGAAAGATTGCTTCGGGTTGTTTTGCTTTGCGCACGGTAATTGCGGAACTTGGTTTTGATGTTGGAAAACATGTCTATTACGCTCTCATCGAATCGCGTCTACGTTATGGCATAGTGTTCTGGGGATCTGCAAGCAATAATTTGATGGATATCCTCTTCAAGATCCAAAAAAGAGCAATTCGTTATCTGTGCCAGGCTAAGCCTCGTGAATCCTGCAGGACTCTTTTCCCAAGATGTGGAGTCCTCACGATCACATGTCTGTATATTTTGGAATCTGTGAGCCTTATTTTCCAAAACAAGTCGCAGTTTCTTCAGGGAAGTGCAAGGTACCCCACTCGTCAACAACATTTGTTGCATTTGCCTATCCCTAATTCCCAATTGTCAAAAAGATCTGTGATATACGAGCCAATTAGAATGTTTAACCACCTACCAAAAAGTGTGCAATCTTTATCTAGTTTCCCTAAGTTTAAGAAATCTGTTTGTGATATTTTATTGAATAAAGCTTTTTATACGTTGGATGAATTTTATAAAGATAAACTTTATGGCTAGTAAATTTTATTTTTTCATTTAATGTAGTATTTTTATTGTGATCATTGCCCTATTTTAAATATAATGAAATATAGTTTTAGGTTAAATTTTATTACTTTTTTCTTTATTTTTTTCTATTTATTGTACTTTTAGTCTCCTTTTTGTTTTTTGTGCTTTTATTTTTAGAATATTATACTGTGCTTTGTCTGTTAAACCATTGGTTTTTTGATAATAAAGCTTATTCTGATTCTGATTCTGATTCTGATAATCGAAAACGAATCATACATTTTCATGGCCACTTTTTCTGCTCTTGAAGATAACATGGTCGAAATTGAGATTTCGAAGCGTCGCTCGGTCGGATGCTTCGAATTCTCGCAACCATCATCAACTATAAGATCTTCGACGGAACGGACCGGACGTGTTTAATTATTGCTCTCGAATTATATCAATATCTATATCTTGGACTTAGTCTAATACCTATAGTCAATACTCAATACAGTGATTGAACATTACACTACGTGTTTGGTGAACTATTAATTGTTGTAAAATGATATCATAATAATCAACGAATGAATATCATTTTAGTGATCGTTGGTGTTCCGTGTTAAAATTGCTGATAAGAGTCGCTGTGCGATTGTGTTTTTATACGGGCGATTCTCTGAACATTGATAACTTGTGTACCGCGGTCATCTACTGAGGCATTCTCTGATAAATTGGTTTGATTATGGATACCAAATTCAAGTGCTGCGACAAATCAAAAGAGACTAAAAATTACTTTTGTATTATTTGTCACAATGTGTTTCATAAGAGCTGTTATGAGAGGACAAAAGGTTTCACTATTGTTGACAGACACAAGATAATATGTTCTGAACCCTGCGCAGCAAAATATGAACGGAATGATGGTATTGAGCTCTCCTTTTTAAATGAATTTAAGCAATTGAAAGAAGACCATCACTTGAAGGACCAGCATATTGCCAAACTCCAAAAACGTTTAATGATATTCCAGTGTGACGCGGAGGAGATCGAGAATAACTACCTGCAGGATATTGAAAGTGGAAAACGCACAATAAAAATACTCAAACAAGAACTTGAAAATATCAAAAATAAACATACTACACTGAAATCTTGCGATCAATGCGCCAAATGGATGAGTAAATTGGAAGCTTTGAAGATCGATCTGGAGGAGACTAAACAGACTCTAAGAGAGATCGAGATAATAAAAAATAAGCTTGTGGCAGAGTACCAAAAAAGGTGTGATTCCAGCCAAACAACTACAACTGTCTTCAATGGAAGTTCTCGAGCGGGGAGTGAGGCTGTATGCAGTGTTGCGTTTGATTTGAATGTATCATCAGCTGACAGCAGAGATAACAGATGTATTAGGAACAAACTAATTATATGGTGTGATGAAACGGGCAGGAAGCTCAGTGATACTCTGCAGCAGACAGATTTCAATGGAGCATACAAGGTGGAGACTATCATCAAACCTGGTGCTCATTATGATGGTGTTATTGGAAACTGTGAGCGGTCTAGCTTAGAGCTGTCTGGTAACGATTTTCTCATTGTCGCTGCTGGTCTGAATGATATAAGGAACGGGAGATTCCCGAAGTTTAGGAATATCTTGAATTTAATTAGAACCTACGATGAAACATCCATACTTTTCGTAGCTGTTCAGGTCCCCAGAGGATATAGTGAAAGGAATCTGACTCAATCCATCATAAAGTTTAATACAAAGCTTGAGGAGTTTGTGAATAGAATCAGTAATTTTATTCCGGGCTCTCTACATTTCATAGACCCAAATAGTATTAATAGGCGACGGCGCTCCCATTGTTCACTGATGGCTGAACACGTCATGCAGATTATTCAAAATGGTCATCCAAATAATGCAAAGAAGCTGATTTTCATACGAACCAAAGAAGATACACCATTGGAAACGGTTGTGGAAGTCAATCTGACAGACACACACATTGATGCTCCCAACAAGTCTGTGACCATGGAAGATAATGAAGTCCTAACTAATCATGAAAGCTTGGACGATGTACTTGGTGAAAATTTGGTTTCGCCTATACAACTTTTGGATCCGCAACCATTGGCTTTAAGGAAGAAGAGGCTTTTTCGTTCCCGAACTGCATCTGCAAGGTAATAAAAACTCTTGGTCTAACTTAGGTTTAGTGCTTCTGAACATTCAGTCGTTAAGACATAAAGTGGATGAATTGTCTGTTTTTCTCGAGTCGCGAGGTTGGCCTGATATTGTTTTGCTCACTGAGCATTGGCTCAAACCTGATGAAATTGTAAATGTTTCTAATTACTCCATTGTCTCTATCTACTGTAGAAAAAATTCGCAGCATGGAGGAGCCATGATTCTCGTTAGCAATTACTGTATGGAAAGCCTTTGTGTATGTAGTAGTGATAAGTATAACTCTTTGTTGGCTGAAGGTACTTTTGAATTTTGTATTGTTCATGTAAAGGAAGCGAATATCTACATTATCTGTTTGTACAGGTCTCCAAGCTCGAGTTCCAAAGACTTCATTGAAAAACTTGAAGTGTTGTTACACTCGTTACCACAAAATCATAAGGTCATATTGACTGGAGATTTTAATATCAACTTTTCTGATGATAAACATGATACAAATCAATTGAAGAACCTGCTCCAATCATTTGATATTTCAATGTTGGTTGACAAGCCTACACGAATTTCTTCGGTTTCTAACTCTATAATAGATTACTTTTGTGTAAATTTTTTTGATGACATTTCCTGTACCATATCTGTTATTGCGGCTGGTCTGTCTGATCATGAAGCTGTTGTCGCGAAAATTCGCATCAAGAAGCGTGAGGTTGAAGATAAGGTTCGCAGGGGAAGGATGTTCTTGCAGAAAAATTTTCTTAGCTTCAGACAGGCAGCGGAGATGGCTGATTGGAGGGCGATATCTGGTAGTCCTAGCTTTTCGACATTTATGAAGATCTTGAGGAGTTGTTTTGACACTAGCTTTCCGGTATGTGCGATAAAAAGGAAAAGGAAAAATCCGTGGAGATCTTCTGGAATCAGAACGTCTGCCAGAAATCTCAGATGCTTATATAACTTGAAAAAATACACAGATAATAGGCACTTCCATGAGTACTTTTCTTCTTACCGTAAAGTTTATAGAGCAATCACAAGGGCTGCGAAGAGGATGTATTTTGAGAAAAGGATTAATGAAGCCTCAAACAAAGCTAAAGAGTACTGGAACGTGATAAATGAATTGAGAGGGAAGAGTGCTGCATCAGGTCCTATGTATATTGACTGTACTGAGCTAAATCGTTATTACTGTTCGGTTGCTGAGAGCTTAATAGTTAACCTCTGTTGTCACACTGATCCCCTTACATACATGAAAAACTCAGTGGAGGACACTTTTGTCTTATTTCATACAGATAGGGACGAGCTTGGATCAATCTTCAAAGCAATCAGAAATAAACGTTCATGTGGGTTTGATGAAATATCAATGAAAGTTTTGGAGTGTCTCTGTGATGAGGCTCTGGACGCTTTAGTAGCAGTGATTAACGATTCGTTCGATAGAGGCGAATTTCCTGACTGCTTAAAGTTGGCAGTAATTATCCCCATCCACAAAGGAGGAGACGAGCAGGATCCTGGAAATTTTCGTCCAATCTCCCTACTTTCTACTGTTTCTAAAATAGTGGAGAAGCTGGTGAAGCTGAGGATGATGTCCTTTATCTCTGAGAGAAATATTCTCAGCTCATGTCAACGTGCTTTTCAAGAATGCCAAGGAACTTCGGATGCTATGTTTGATTTGTTTGAGACGTTGTTTTTGTCATTGAATGATGGCGAAGTAGCCGCGGCGGTGTTCTGTGATTTCTCCAAGGCCTTCGACTGCGTCAGTCACAGGATTCTTCTAGACAAGCTATACCATTACGGATTCAGAGGAACTGCTCATGCTTGGTTCCATTCATATCTGAGTGGGAGGCATCAGATGGTTAGAGCTGGTGGATGCTCATCAATTCCGATGCTCAATGAACATGGTGTTCCGCAGGGTTCAATACTTGGCCCAATCCTGTTTCTACTTTACATCAACGATCTGCCATCTGTCCAGATTCATGGCCAATTTACTTTATTTGCTGATGACACAGTCATTTTATGGAGTCATAAGCGACAGGACATTCTGGCGGAAATAATTGCACAAGATATGCACCAAGTCAAGGAGTGGTGTGACTCAAACAAACTATGTTTAAATTTTAACAAGACCAATATGCTAAGCTTTAAATACGAGTGCAACCCACTTAGTCTCGATGGACATGATCTGCAGAGAAAAGCAGTAGTCAAGTATCTTGGACTTCATATTGACGACAGGCTGAGGTTCTCGTCCCACATAGAGTCGTTGAACAAGAAATTGGCTGGGGGATGTTATGCTGTGAGGGTGGTTGCTAGACAGCTTGGTGTAGGCCTGGGTAGCACAACCTACTTCTCACTCATTGAAAGTCGCTTGAGATATGGTATCCCGTTCTGGGGCTTTTGTAGTCGCGCATTGTTCCTGTCAGTCTTTGTACTGCAAAAGCGGGCTATAAGATTTCTTTTTGGGTTGAAAAGAAGAGAGTCGTGTAAACCACTATTCAGGAAGCATGGAATATTAACGCTACCATGCATTTTTATCCTGGAGACAGTTTGTCTGATTTATAAGAAACATCGAAGCCATGACAGACAGACCACTTATAACATGAGGAGATCTGATAATGTTCCTCTGTGCATCCCAAAGCTCTCATTGTCAAAAAACTCCATCATTTATGAAAGCATAAAAATTTATAATCATTTGCCATCAGATATTAGAGTGTCCCCTACAATAATTGTTTTCCGTAAACGTGTTAACGCTTTGTTAAAAATTAAACTTACTATGAAGTCGGTGAGTTTTTTGCCGACTCTTTCTGAATAAATACCTGAATATCAGTAGATGCATTATTGTGTCCTAGTTAATTTTATACGTGTTTCATTATCCATTGGTCGTCTGTTGCTGTAGGTCTGTCTCCTTATTATTTTGTTATAGTTGTATGTATTTATTATTTTAAGACTGCTTTGTCACAAATACTTGTATTTCAGACAATAAAGCGATTTTTGATTTGATTTGATTTGATTTGATATTTCCGATACGGACCACACTTCTTTAACTGATGTTCAAATAACTCTGCTTCCTGAAAATAATGATGCATCATACTTGACTTATTTTTATTCATTTATTTTCAAACTCATTCCAAACGTGGAACTTCTTTATTCAAGCTTAAAAATCACAAATTAATAATGTTTATTCCTCTTTTAACTTTCAGCATTGTTGCGAAATGGAAAGTGTAACACATAATCATTTTCAGTAAGCAGAGCTATTTAAAAATGGATCGAATAAGTTGGGTTCGTATATTTGAAAAAAAATATTGATGATGCTCCCGAGAATTCGAAACGTTGGATATACATTTTGACCAAGCTATCTTGAAGAGCAGAAAAAGTGGCCGTGAAAATGAGTTATTCGTTTCCAATTATCTCTTCAAATAAATTCATAAAATAAAGAAAGATTTCAAAAAAATCGGTTATTGCCGTATATCTCTGGTAGTCTTCGGAATTTTTCAAGTATCGAAGCGGCATTATTTTGATATTTGAATTGCGTAGCTTTGCCTCCATTCAACCGACGTTGTATCTTTTATGGTTTTTGAGTTGTCAATGCTATACACAGTGTGTCCAGAATAAAATGATGTACATGGCCCTTCATGGAGATATTGTAAACGGTTAAAGATACGACGTTGCTCAAATGGAAGAAAAGTAGCGTATTTGTATGCTAAAGAATATTCTACCTTGGTTTTTCTTTGGATCAATACCGTAATGTGGATACAGGGTGAAAAAGAAAAAGGTACATTTTTAGAAAACCACAATATTTTGCGTATCATGAAATCTAACTCTTTCCAATTTTCAGGATATGAGTGAGAGGATACGACGATCCTAAAGATGGCGTCAAAAAAATTGCAGGTCCAATTTGTTGCGTCCAGACCAAGTCAAGACTGTTTTTGTTATGGAAGCCATATTTTTAGAAAGCATATTCGATGCAGATTTTGAAAATGAAGAAATTCAATATTGCTCCCATTAGAAAAACAAAAGTTTACCTCTGCCGGACGCAACATAGTTGGCTTACAATTTTTTTGATGCCATTTATGGAATCCTTGTATCTCATAACACATATCCTGAACATTTTAAAATGTTAGCCTATAAAATAAGCAAAATGAAAATATTGTGGTTTTTTAAAAATTGACATTTTTCTTTTCCACCCTGTATCTACCTAACATTACGGTATCAATTCAAAATAAAACAACGAAAGAATATTCTTGAGCATACAAATACGCAACTTTTCTTCCACTTGAGCGACGTCGTATCTCTCACCGTTTCCAATATCCCCATGTACAGGGTGATTGTTTATATTTTACTCAAAAGATATTTCAGTTAATTTTGGTCTTACAAAAAAGTTAAAATGAGCAAATTTGAAGTATTTGTCATGGTCGTTCAGAATCCGAAACTGAGAAATGCAAAAATTCATCGAAAACCTAAAAATTTCACACAATATGGTATTTTTCAAATAAAAGGCCCTGTATATTATTTTTCAGAATGATGGATCTTTTTTCCCTGATTCCAAATATATCATATATGTTGGTATTTGGTTCGGCCGTTTTTGAGCTATTCAAGTTCAAATTCTCCAAAAATCTCATTACTGGGACATCACCTTGATCTGGGTTGCCAAGAGACGGTTGAATCCAAATCAACATGATGCAGTTTTTATGAGACTTTGAGCTTGAATAGCGCAAAAACCGCTGAGGCAAATACTAACATATTATATGGTATATTTGAAATCAGAAGAAAAAGACCCATCATTCTAGCCGAAAATATACAGGGTATCCTATTTAAAAAATACCATGTTTGAAAAAATGTCTGGGTTTTCGATGCATTTTCGCGTTTCTTAGTATCAGATTCTGATTCTCCATAAAAAAAATACTTCAAATTTGCTTATTTGAACTTTTTTGTAAAATCAAAATCAACTGAGATATACAAAAATACGCAACTTTGCCTCCATTTAACCGACCCTGTATCTCTTACGGTTTTCAAGATCCCCATGATTGACATCCTTATCTTGGACACACTGTATATCTCAAAACTGAGTAGAATAAATGAGTTCGACTAAATAACAAAAAAGTCTATAAATAACATAAACTTTAGCATGCGCGTAATTTCAAAGTCCCTGCAATCGATTAATATTTTCGATGCGTCACGACGCTTCACTCTTCGTAGGCGTCGAATTTTTTTAACTGTGAAAAATAACTACTCGATCCCATACATTGACTACTTTTTACAGAAATCAAATATTCCTATTCGTTTCCGAGATATTGACGTGCGGAGTTTTGAGTGAAAAACCCTGTATAGTAGGTGAAATAACGAGTAAAATATAAACAATCGTCCTGTACTTCATTTTATTCTGGACATACTGTATACTCGAACTTGTTACACCCTATATTTTCCAAAATAACCTTACCTCAGTTTAATGTTTAGAAAATTTGAATCAATAAAGATAACCCAACCATTATACTCAGGAGTCTAAATTGAAATTAATCTAAATGACTTCTACTGAACTATGACCTCCATGAAGAACTAACGCAAACTAACCCTTATTTCCAGAAGAACCCCATGCAAGCTGACAAAGAACCACAGCTCAACTTCACTGTCCTTATAACCAAGGTCAAGTGAAAAAACAAATAAAAACAAAACAATGAAACAATGAAATAAGAAACCAACAGCGAATCATTTTCCGCAACGCATTCACATCTGAAAGTTTTTTCTGTACGGACCGACCAAAAAATATTGGATTTGTTGTGTGTTACGAGATGTTTCAATATACTTGATAAAAATTATAACGTCACAAGAACAACCAATGTATTCTACCAAAAAACACACAACATTGAGAACTAATCAAATTATTCAAGCACTCACTTTTGAAAACGTCTTGACACTTTGGTAGATGACATATATTTTCACTGTTACACGATACTACCAACAGAAGCAGTAGTGCGACAATATTTTTGTTCTGTGATACCATGGAAAGGGTCAAAATGCAAAGAAAAGAAACATGAACGAGCTAAATGTCTCGCAAGTTCCATTTCAAGATAGCGATCAAAGGGAAGAAACGGAGAATATTTCAAGATTGCGATGAATCTCATAATTCCAATACTACTGAAGAAAATACGGTACTGAAGAGAATAAACTTGTAAGACTTGGTCTATGAAAAACAACAAAGCGAAGTAGAACAATATTTTAAATTTTTGAATTGTAAGGTCCACTTTTGGGATACCAGGATGAAGAAAACGCGTCGCTCACTCCTCTACCTCAACGTAATTTGTTTTTTTTTTGCCTGAATTCTTGTACGTCAAAACTATTATTTTACTAAAAAAAAGTTATCACATGAAATGTGGGATATTTTCTTTAGTATCTTTTTGTATATAAATATTAATAACGTGAAATGGGTCGGAAAAAAGATATTCTCAAAAAACTGGTACTATTCTTCTCATATAGCGGCAAAGATACGAGGGGGCAAAGCTAAAAATTGGAAAGAGCACATCGATATCTATAAAATCAACAATTCATAAAACTCCCGAAAAACTTTCCAGATAAAGATTCCAAATGACTGTACTTTTTGTGAAACGATGAACACTTGGCAACGCTATGAACTGTAACCGCTGAAAATAACATCCAATGGTGCTAAACGATTATCGGACAAAGTAAAAGTGATAACCGAAAATATGAATCTGTCCAATTAACATGTTGGTCACAATATTCAAGATTTAGACATGAGAAAGCTTTCCGCGCGTTGGGTGTCGTGTTTACTTATCTGACACCAAAAACATGTTCGAATGAATATACCCAACGATATGTTCAAGAATAGGTTCTTGAGAATCGCTGAAGAGTGTGTATACTTGAAAAAGTCTATGTAGAAAAGTGAACATTGATTGAATGGAAAACTGTCGTGTAATAATAATTTTCATTTTGGGAAAAAAAGTAGTTTGTTTCTTGAAAGAAGAATTGAATTGATATTTGTTTCTTTTTGGTTGATAATGAATAAACAAAATGAGGGCTATTCTCACATATTATGTATTGTGATCCCTTGGAAAGTCCGATCCCCAAAATCTGATGTACAAACAGATATATGCATACTTCAAATAGTTCAAATCACGATCACAAAGAACCCACGTTATTCCTCTCCGTTTCGAGTTGTGGAAATTTGAATTCCTAGAATGTCGGAATCTTTGTTGATTTTGTATTGCCATATGGTCGCAAAACTTGGCGTATTTTTGGGGCTAAATTCTTTTTGTTGCTATGGAATTCTAGTGTATCCATTTCTTTGGCAAATATTCACTCACGTATTTTCCGAAAAATCTTTGACATTAACTAATAACAAGATTCTATTTTGTGAATTTGTTGATATTTATCCAAGGATTTGTAGAAACTTATTTCTGGGTTCAGTGTTCAAGCCTCTTTTCATGATTGTGAGTACTAAAGTCTAGACATTAGAGGAAAAGGAAAGCTGGAGCTATTTTAAAGTGAGCAGCTCCTGAGCAGAGGATGATCTTTTCGCGAATGCTTCCAAAATCTTTTGTGATCACACAAATTTTCGAAGCTTTTAATGCCCAATTCAAAAATGTGAAGGTGTTTTCAAGGTTTTGACCAGACGTGTATGAACTAAAAGCTAGACGAACTAATCAGATAGCTAGCAATTACAAAACTGGATTCATCAAGAAGAAGCATGCCTCACTTTTATAAAAGACGATACGACTGGGAAGAATAAATAATGTTCATCAGTCCTCTGGTGCAGGGAACACCGACCATGTTATTCACCCCAGAATTTAACAACTCGGGAGATTGACTTTTCAACAAAAGTATCAAGTAGTATAGTCATGTGTCAGCTTTGATTGAGGTACTCATCATATTGTCATAAAAAAACGGATCAAAGGTACACTCCAATTAATTGCGGGTACTCAAAGTAACGATAAGTCATATAAAAGTTTAATAATAGTATCAGATCTAGCCTAAAGTGTTCGAGGTTATATATCGGTAACAATGGCTACTAGTCACTGATGGTTTTATAACATAGTCACAGGAAACTGTTCATCACCTATCTTACAGAAGATTTAGTTCTCATTACTATAGGTGATATACACAGGTTATATAGCGTTGATGAAAACTTGATTCCAACACCAATAGCTTGAAGTTTTATAGAGGGCGTCACGGTCCCTTTTTTGATACTACAAGTGATTTGAGGATCTGTTAGGATTCTTCAGATTGACAAATTAACTTGAGGTTCCTATAAGAGCCTTTAGTGATTTTCGTTATCTTTAGTGGCCATTATTGTGTTTGTATGTTTCATAGAGTCGCTTACTTATACAAAAGGCAATGTCCCCTTATCTTTTAACACATCAGTATATTACCAAGTCTTTTTCCGGAGCGCATGGAGTTGGGTCCCTGACCTGTCTTGGAATATATAGGTATATTTTTGATTTCGGGGCCAAAACCACCCACGAGCAATGCACAATCAAAAGCGAGAGTGCATCCCTGAATTCTCTGATCGGTTCTTTGGTTTGAACTATTTGTAGTGACATCGGAAAATGAACAAATAGGTACTGAAAAAAAAAATTTCAGCATCATCACGTTGTTTATTATTTTAAATTATGAACAAAATAAAAACTTTGAGGTTAATTCACAGGTATGGTGATCACAAGTTATGTGGCGGTAGAAATGATCACTAAAAGTAGGTAACGGCCCTTATCTCTGGTCACGAAACGACAATACTGGACACCGTAGGTTTCCAACTGGCACTGAAAGTAGACATAATTGTCACTAAAGGTTCTCACCAGAACTAGTGGTAATAACAATCACTGAAGGCAGTGACTCCAGTGCGTTAAACCAACAACTCCTATATAATAAGGACTAAGTGCTCACAAAATATTCTGGTGTGACGTCACCTATGTAGGCCTCGATGTAGGCCTTTTATCGATTCATTCTTCAAAAATCCTATTACCTTATCCCTGTAGGCCTGGCAACGCAAACAATCATGTTTGTTTATGTTCTTGTCAAAGCAATTCAAATGTCTTTTAGTTTGAATGTTTTTTGAACGTTAAAGGCTTAGCCTTTAACGGCTACACACACAACGATTATCCAGTGCCTGATTTTTGCGCTGAATACCAGTGCCGGTTTTTTCGTTGGTTGTATAAAAGCGCTGATTACATGGCAGTTAAAAAGAAGATTAAGTGAATGCAAGATGTCCAGCAGGTCATCCTCCGACGAAGAATCTGTGCCACTTACTTACTAGAAAACGTTTTTCAAACATGCAAAGACCAATCCAAAGTTTACACATACAGTAAATAACGAGCGAGTAGTTCATGCTCTTCACTGGAGGCAGGCAGATCAAATCTGTTAATCGAACGTACCCCTTTATTCAGAGTTTTTGCATGTACTATAAGCGATGTGGGGATTTTTCTTATGACAAAATATATTTAGCAAACTATCCACACTTTTTGAGGTTTTGAAATGACAATTTGTTTTTCAGGTATTCTGGAAATGATCATAGTGTTCCCCAATAGTCTAAGATCCGGCATTAGAAATTTCTACCCTCATCTGTTATTTCATTATGATAAAGATTATATGTTAGATGATTTGTTCATCGATAAATCCCGCATGGGTTGCCTAGCAAAATCACGGGCCTTCACCGTTGAATAATATTTACTTGGATTGATTTTTTTTGATCAACTTCCCTCATTTGTTATTTATGAAAATCGATCATTAGTCGAAAGAAAATTGCACAAGGAATTGGAAAAATATAGGTTGCCTACTTTCCTTTGGGTTCAACTATGAGGTTGCCAGGTACAAACAGATGGACAGGCGTCGTTAATATACCCTCATCTTTCATTTGATTTTTTTTTTTTTTAAGAAAGCTTACTCAATTCTCTATCCAACAGTATAGGGTTGCCTGATCAAAAGTGTGTCCCATCCATGGTTGCCTAATGTCAAAGTTAAATTTTAATTTTTTATTTCTTCAAATAACTTTTGAAATAATGAAGCTAATTTGTTGAAATTCAATATATAAGGGTGGTTTGACACGCAAAATTCAAATCTGGCCTTGGTATGATTATTACTAGTAGGGGGCGCCACTTACAAACCTTTTCAGTCATTCAAATATTCATAACTTTTTGATACACACCCGTACATTCTTTTTGAGTTGAAAAAGTGATTTCTCCATCCTTTTTACACAAAAAATGTTTACTTTGTAGAAGTGGCTGGGAGTAGCCCTATTTGAGATATTTGCTCTTAAAGTAAACCATGCAATGTGGTTTTAAATGGAAAATTTTGAAAATACAAATAGGTACATGACTAGGTACATGAGGGGCTTTGAAAATGACGTTATCGTGGTGATTTTGACAGTTTGATTTAATGTTCGATATTTAATAATAATGTTAAATATTTTTAAAAAAATTCCAGCTTTTTTTGAACTTGGAAAAAGGGCAATAAACATTTTTTCAAAACATCGCCTGAACACGTAAACTGACAAATGGATAGAAGTTTTTTAATGCACCATTACTTCTCTAATAACTGATGAAGGATCAAAATTTATCAAATTTTGGGAGGTTCAATAATTTTGGCCAACACTGTAAATATAAATAATGACATCCATTGTTTTATCATCCACACATTTATTGATCAACAGTACAAATCAAGACATTTATTCTGATTCTGACCCTGACTCGTCAGAAGTGAATATATTGAATTCAGATTCTTCTTCATTTTCTTTTTCTTCTAATTTTTTTTCTTCTAAACATTGAAGATTAAATCGAACTGTCAAAATTACCACGATAACGTCATTCTTAAAGCCCCTCATGTACCTATTTGTATTTTCAAAATTTTCCATTTAAAACCACATTGCATGGTTTACTTCAAGAGCAAATATCTCGAAAAGGGCTACTCCCAGCCACTTCTATAAAGTATACATTTTTTGTGTAAAAAGGACGGAGAAAACACTTTTTCAATTCAAAAAGAATGTACGAGTGTGTATCAAAAAGTTATGAATATTTGAATGACTGAAAAGGTTTGTAAGTGGCGGCCCCTACTAGTAAGAATCATATCAAGACCAGATTTGAATTTTGCGTGTCAAACCACCCTTATATACCGAATTTCAACAAATTAGCTTTATTATTTCAAAAGTTATTTGAAGAAATCAAGAGTTAAAATTTAACTTTGACATTAGGCAACCGTGGATGGGACACACTTTTGATCAGGCAACCCTATACTGTTGGATAGAGAATTAAATAAGCTTTCTTAAAAAAAAAACGATCAAATAACAGATGAGGGTATATTAACGACGCCTGTCCACCTGTTTGTACCAGGCAACCTTATAGTTATACCCAAAGGAAAGTAGGCAACCTATATTTTTCCAATTCCTTGTGCAATTTTCTTTCGACTAATGATCGATTTTCATAAATAACAAATGAGGGAAGTTGATCAAAGAAAATCAATCCAAGTAAATATTATTCAACGGTGAAGGCCCGTGATTTTGCTAGGCAACCCATGCGGGATTTATCGATGAACAAATTATCTAACATATAATCTTTATCATAATCAAATAACAGATGAGGGTAGATATTTCTAATGCCGGATCTCGTACTACAAGGTTGTATCATGGGCCTACATTGATGACGTCAAACGGCCAGCACTTTGGCCTTGTTTTCTAGGAGGTATTGGTTAAACCCACGGCGTATTAATTCTGTTTAGGATTCCGTGAATCGAGCAGTCTTCAAAAGCGATAAATTAGATAAAACGAATTTCACATTGACATCCGAAGTCAACGGAGAAAATGTCTTCGGTTGACGAACATCCTTCCACATCACTTTAACGGATATCAAATCTTTTAACGGAATCCTATGCAGAATACGCCGTCCGTCTAACTGACGTGAAGTCACTGCTTTTTTTTTTAACATACCCGTCGTGGTAGTCATTATCTGTTGAACTGCGGTTTTCGAGGTTTTTCTGATCAGGATTTGCAAATATGTAGATGTTTTCGAAGGTAATACCACGAGTGCTTGAAAATTACCGATAAATTTTCACGAATGCGTGTTTTCTCTACAAATTTCACTCGACCTTCGGTCTCGTGAAATTTTGAGAAAACACGCATTCGTGAAAATTTATCCGGTTAATTTTAAAGCACGAATGGTATTTAGAAGAATATTTCAAGAATTCTAGAATATAACTTCACTAAATTTGCGTTGCCATGTTGATTGCCCTGACAACGTGGTTATTTGTGTTGCCATGACAGAGTGGTATTTTCGATTTGGTGTTATCGCTGTGAGCCTCCGAAAATTCAACTGCTCTTATGGGATTTTTTTTACATGAGTGGAATATTCGCAAATAGACTGACACTTATTTGGGATTTTGAATACAAGGGACACGGTTTTCAGTTAAGCACTTAGTTTTGTACACAGAACACATATACAAAGTTTAGAAGTCAAACTGACGTATAAAATTTTACGGAACAATGCGCCACGAAATGAAGTGGATGCGAATCGAACGTTCAGACTTGGATAATGTATTATTGAAGATCTCTGTAATATATAATACAGTTCCCTTCACACAAAAGCACTGACATTGACTTTGACGTTGAAAATGTCTTTATTTATTAAATAAAGACAAAAACTTTGGATAAATATAGTTTTTTCGGTTTTCTCTTGAATGTCCAGCACCATCTGGGGATGAGGTCAGTGTGGGCTTCCCTAGTTGATGTGTTCTGCGCTGCGGGGCGCTGACCCTGTGTGATGGTGACTTTGAGAAAATGATGTCACTCACTCCGCAGGTCTCGGGAAGCGGTGCATGGCTTCATGTGGCGTAGGACGGCTGGGGCTGTACAAAACTCCTCGAGGAACACTTTTTCTGTTTCTCCCCCTTTGTTCGACCTTTTCAGGATGGTGTCACTTAGCCCCACTGTTTGATTTGTTGTAGCATACACTGGGCGAAATCCCATTTGTTCTTCTGGCAGAAAGTTCTTTGCCATCGTGACTTTCCTTATTTTGTGGAGGATGCATTTCTCCGGAACTTTTCCGATGGCGGCTGGAACATTGATGAACCTCTAGTATTCCGGGTTGTATTCTGCGTTCTTATAGGTTTTTTGATGAGGTTCACCAGGGCATTTTTCCACTTTGAGAGGAATCAAAGCATGAAAGACAACATGAAGATAAAGGGTGACGTTCAAATGACTTCATCTATCATCATGACAAGCTAATAAGCTGTCATGTGGCATTCCATAAATCGCCATCTTTCCGAGATCTAACGAACTTCAGCCACAGCAGAGCCTCTCCATGGATGCGAATAAAAGCTTTCACTCTAGGCCCCGCCCTCCATTTACGTTTTTGTTCTAAACTTTGTATATTATGTGTTCTGTGGTTTTGTATCAATTATGAAAAAGTCGTCAGCAAAATGTAAAGACTTACATAATAAAGTCATTAAAAAAGCTTTCACTCTAGGCCCCGCCCTCCATTTACGTTTTTGTTCTAAACTTTGTATATTATGTGTTCTGTGGTTTTGTATCAATTATGAAAAAGTCGTCAGCAAAATGTAAAGACTTACATAATAAAGTCATTAAAAAACCTTGTATCCGAAGCCCGAGCATTTTCTAGAAGCAAAATTGAATTTCACTCGATGCAAAAAAAATGACAGTGGAATTTGGTAATTAAATGTGACAAAATACACTCAATATATTGAAGTCACAATAGAGCTTTATTGAAACACCGCAGATCAGCCATTAAGAAATCATGTTCTGCCGTTTTGTTGATATGCGTGAAAGATTTGTCTTCGCCAACTCAAGTGAAAGAGATGAAATTATTGATAAAATGAATCCGACAAAGACAAGAGAAAAGCAGTATATGGCGCATGCGCCTTATCTGGGTTACAAACTAGTAACCGCTAACATTATATAGCTTATGGTTCTGCGCCTATTCAGGTAACGGTGACAGAGTAGTAATATGTCTCATATTAAGTTTTATAGTAGTAATCTATGAAGTTGTATAGAAGAGTCCGTGAGGTGTTGGGTACTATTGGTAGCAAACCCTAGGTAATTATGGTCACTTATGCAACAGTAATAGACTCCAACGTTTAAGGCAAATGAAGGTTATATAAATGTGAACAACCATTTATCGTTACTATTTTCAAGAACCATTAGTTATATTATTTGGTTGCCATAAAGTTCCTTGAACCTTTATAAAACCAGAAATGTTTATTGGGAACGAGTTAATCAACTCATCCAAATGAACGATGCGCAATAAGGTGATCACTTCTATCTTTCTTCTCACGAGCAGTGTCAGTCGCAAGACAAGAAGTCCTCTCGCCCTAAACCATGGCCACTGTACATTTGCTCTCGCCACGTTCTACTACCTTCAGGAATTTACATCCACAATATACGCGCGTCTCTATGAATTGGGGCTAAAAACATGATCGATCTAAAGTTTTTGCCGCAACGTCCTTAGAGCTCGATAAGTGAGAGGGTCCAGACGAAGACCCAATCTTACGCCTATCGTGACATTAGGTACAGGCGATTTGGATCACTCTTGCCACCAAGCAGAGTCCAGTATCCCAGAAAAGAGAAACATAAGAAATATATCAAGTCTGAATACAATCTACACGAGCAAGAGCGAAGAACAACTTTCATCCTGCCCAGAGAAGTTCTACAGCCCTAGAAACATCAATCCCGAGCAGAACGCGAAAGCTACAGTATCAACATCCCCTATTCCACATCTGGTGACAAAAGTTCAGTTTTCTCCCCCCCAGGAGTACAACAAGAAGAACCTTAAACGGAGACAGAAACCCCCAAGATGACCATAGAGCCAGCTTACCAAGAGGAGTCACCAAATGGTCCTTCATGAAGTACCCTCCCAGCTGATCAAGAACTACACCAGATGGTCATAATGAGCAAAATGGACAACATCACAATTTCTGATGCTCTCAGCACTAGACATGCCAAGCTACTTCGATTTGTAGACCCTCCACTTTTCCACCCCGGAAAAAAAAGACCAGAGCAAGAGTATATGGATAGAGAAATTTTGTAAGGGAGAAGCATGTTTTTCTCTTTCATTTCTGAGCATTGGGGGCCAATACTATCGGGAAGGAGGTTTATGTCATACATATAACAGATCAAGGGCACATTAAGTATAACAGCTCATTCAAATAAACGACGCGCAACAAGATCATGCCAAGTCAGCACATTTTCATGTATAAATAGGAGCCCGCAACGCTAGTTAGGCGGAGGAAGAGCAGTGATCACTCCTTTCTTCCTTTCCACGTCACTATTCATTGGAGGAAGTCAAAAAACCGGCTTGTCATAATGCTTTTATGTTGGTTAGACAAACCTATTGCGATGTTCTAGTATAGGCGATGTTTAGCCAAAAAACGTATTTTGATCCAAAGAATATCTCTTCGCTACCCTCTCGAATTGGTTTGACCTTGATGCCGTCATTATATGTCAGCCAATAAGTGACAGCGAATTATTTCACGGATCATCCCTGAACAAATAATTATTTCTTGCAAAAACTCGGTTTTTGTAGGCTATCAAAAACATTATTCGAAACTCCTCCAGAAGGCTTTCATTCCCATGCACAATAATACATCAGTGGCTCTTTTTTGTGGCCTATCTCAAAGGTATAGCCTAGTCATATAAGGAGTTCACTGCGGAATGAGAGATAATAAGCTGTGAACTTGTATAAACCATTATTTTGACATTCTCAAGGTTGCCTCAAAAGTCTTATAAAATCTCGTGTCGGCGTCTTGAGATATTCAAGATCAAAGGACACAAAAATCAGTTTTTCTTCAATATCTCGCCTGCTATGGTTTTGATCCTGTTTGTATCTTTGATGAAAATTGTGAAGCACAAAATTCTCTAGAAATTTTGTTTAAAACTTTTCTCTATACGGCCAACAGTTTTTGAGATAGAACACGGAGTTCCACAAAAAAAAATGGTGAAATAGATTCCCGTCGAGATTATTGAGTAATAGCTCATTTTGAAGATCTTGTGTCCCTCACCATATTCCCTTGGTTTTGAAAAGTTATCTCTTGTGGGTAATAATTTATTGAAAAAAATTATAATTCCATTTTTTTTCTTTATATAAGCTGTCATATCAACAGGAACGAAAGCAGACGCTTGAAACTTGGTAGTTGTGATCAGGATCGAAGAGCCTTCAAAATAATGTATCACTCGACCCCCCTTTCCATTTGAAATTCTGGGGGTAGCTATCTCCCCCACGTAGGGGTTGGCAGGTTGGGGGTTAAAATACCAAAAAAAGTGTCTCCCAAAAAACAAAAATTGACGACAATCTTTGATAAATCTCCTAACACATAAGAAAAGCTGGGAGAAAAGTTTTTCGTGCCCCAAGTATGGATGGGCGCTGCGCTCTCTACGCAGTCTATCCCAGAAACGGTTGCCCGTATAGAAAAAAGTTACGAACAAAATTTCTAGAGAATTTCACGCTGCACATTTTCTATGATAGATGCAGAAACGATTAAAATCATACCAAGCGAGATAATGACAAAAAATTGATTTTTGTGACCTTTGACCTTGAATAAACATAAACGCCGACGACGAGTTTTGATGAGGCTTTTGAGACAACCTTTAGAATGTCAAAATAATGGTTTTTACAAGTTTTCGGCTTATTATCTCCCATTCCGCAGTTGACCTTCTTATTTGGCTAAGATGACTGGAGAAGTATTGGTTTGACCAGGTCGGATACTGATGTAGCAGACGTGAATTTTTGTGATTCCTTACATTAGTGGGGATAATGTAAGATTTGAAGACGTGTCACGACCTGAAACTGTTTTGAAAAAAATTCTAATTATTGACCTCGAAATGAGAAGTGTAAGTAATTAGAGAATAAAGAGTTGCAAGCTCAATGAATCGCATGGGGTTGTGTTACGTTTTCGCAATATTCTCCACTGTAAACGTGCATTTTGTTGTCTTGAAAAATCTACTCTTATCATGTTTTCAATGAGTTATTTTTGAGCCTCACCGACAATACTTTGCAACTATGTAATGTGCCGGACAAATATAGGGTCAGGAAAAATCACTAGAACGGTCGATTATTGGTTGGAGCTCGCAAAAATCTACATATTTGAAGCCAATTGAAATAAACAGGTGTCCCAGAACAACGTCAGGAAACTAAGGGAGGTTATTGTATGTATTGTGGTAAGTCATATAAAAAAATATCGAAGTCTCAATATATTTCGAGTTACCGGCGTTCAAAGATCAATCTTTTTGCACTAGTTATTGGTATATTTCGCACATTTCTTATCAAATGAAAATTCCAGCTTGTTCATCTGTAACGTTCCGTGGAAGAAATGCTTATCTTCTCTGCTTCTAGAGGGCGCTGTTACTAAAATACAAAATTCCATATTTCGTATATCTTTTCTGTTTTGACAGATTTCTTTTTACAAATCCGCCGTTTTGTAGATTTGTAAAGACTAGGCAAAAAAAAAACTCTTTTAGTGGGAGAGCCAGTGACATTTTTCAGTGATGATTCAGTTAGGGCTTATTTTTTTAGAGAATGTTGTACGAACCCTAATCGAGTGTTATCCGAGAGGATTCCCTGATCGCGGTTTCAAGGGGGTGGCGGGACGTCCCCAACATGTAAAAAAAATTATTTTCTTTTTATCATCTAGTCAAGGCAAAATTTTTTAACAGTTGTTTTCTGGTAGTCCACAATCATCCGAAGAAATTGGCGGATCGATTGGCCGGTTCCTTGAGGGTGGCGGATCACCCTCAACATGTCGTGGGACCGGTGAACTTTTTATGATAAAGTTATGGCTGAAATTTTGACAAGCTGTTCTTTGATAGCCTACGACAATCCCGAAAAATTGGCAGATCGATTGGCCGGTTCCTTAAGGGAGCGAATCACCCTAGACATATCGTGGTATAAATGAACATTTCATAATATGATTCAGTTAGGGCTGAATTTTTCACCAGTTGTTTTTTGGTAGCCTACAATGATTTAGAAAAATTGACGGATCGATTGGCCGGTTCCTTGAGGGTGGCGGATAACCACAAATATGTCGCGGGAACAATAAACTTTTCATAATATTATTCAGTCAAGGCTGGATTTTTTAGAAGTTGTTTTTTGGTAACCCACAATCATCCAGAAAAAATAGCGGATCGATTGGCCTGTTCTTTAAGGGTGGCGGATCATCCCCAACATGTCCTGGGAACAATGAACTTTTCATGATATGATTCAGTTAAGGCTGAACTTTTCACCAGCTGTTCTTTGGTAACCTACAATCATCCAGAAAAATTAACGGATCGATTGGCCAATTCCTCAAGGGTGGCGGATCACCCCCAAAAAAGTTTACTAAGAATAAACAGTTGGACCACTTTCGAAAACGCGTCAAACCGGCTCCACAGTTTCACCCCGTTTCTCTCGGATAGCCCAGGACTCATTAGTTCGGAACGTTTGTCGGCCGCTCCGAACAATTTTTGCTGGGTGGACTTCTTTGAACGGCATGCTTTGACGTGCGGCCGCTTGTGATACGGGTTTTTTAAAACAGCCGACGCCAAGTGACTTAACTTTTTGTTTGCCCTTTGCCCCCTACATGTCACGGAAACATTGAGCGTTTATGATTCAGTTGAGGCTGAATTTTTTGCCAGCTGTTCTTTGGTAGCCTATACAATCATCAAGATAAATTGTCTGAATTTTTCAGTATGTTTTAGTGGCAACTATTTCAAGTGTATAATGTCAATTGGCGGTTCTAAGTACTTGGCGGAACCAGGCGGAACAACATTTCCAATAGAAACGTTGTTTCTTTTTTGAATGTTTTCAAAATCTCTATAGTAATCAGAGCCCTTGGATTATTTCTGGTGAAGATAATATTGTCATACTCAGTCGAGAGGCAGCAAGAAAATAGTTTTGCAACTATACAAGTCACTATACAATAATTCACGGAATCACTTTTTTTTTCAAATTTTATATCGCCAAAGAAAGTTATTCTCGAGTTGCACTTGTATCGAATGAGCATCAAAATATCAAGAGGTAATAATTGGAGAGCTTTGATTACTATTTTCAAAAAATCCGAAAATTTGTTATGATTCGTGATATTCAAGTCGTTCAGCTAGGTACTTGGAACCGCTATTTTGTCCGCGAATTGACATAATATACACTTGAAATAGTTACCACGATAACATACTAGAATATTCCGCCTTCTACTAGATCATATTATGAAAAGTTCAATGTTTCCACGACACATTGAGAGTGATCCGCCATCATTAAGGAACTCGCCAATAGATCCACCAATTTTTTTTAATGATTGTAGGTCATCAAAAACAGCTGGTGAAAAATTCTGCCTTAACTGAATCATATTATGAAAAGTTCATTATCCCCGCGACATGTTTGGGGTGATCCACTACCCATAAGGAACTGGCCCATTGATCCGCCAAATTTTTTGGATGATTGTAGGCTAAAGAACAACTGGTGAGAATTAAGCCTCAACTGAATCATACCATGGAAAGTTCATTGTTCCCACGAAATGTTGGGGGTGATCCGCCACTCTTGAGGAACTGGCCAATCGATCCATCAACCTTTCTGGATGATTGTAGAACAACTGGTGAAAAATTCAGCCTTAACTGGATAATATTATGAAAAGTTCAATGTTCCCGCGACATATTTGGGGTGATCCGACACCCTCAAGTAACCGGCCAATCGATCGGCCAATCTATTCAAATAATTGAAGGCTACCAAAAAACAACTGGTGAAAAATTCAGCCTTAACTGGATCATATTATGAAATGTTCATTGGTCCCACGACATGTTGAGGGTGATCCGCTACCCTTAAGGAACTGGGCAATCGATCCGCCAATTTTTCTGGATGATCGTAGGCTATCAAAGAACAGCAGGTCAAAATTTCAGCCTTAACTTAATCCTAAAAGTTCATGATTGTGGACTACCAAAGAACAACTGGTAAAAAATTCAGCCGCAACTAAATGATAAAAAATGCGAATTTTTCACATGTTGTAGGCGTTCCGCCACAACCTTGGAACCGCGAACAGTGCGAACCCTTCCGGATGACACTCGATTAGGGTCCGTACAACATTCTCTCGGAAAATAGGCCTTAACTAAATCATCACTGAAGAATGTCACTGGCTCTTAGACTATTCGTTCAAGTCTTCAAATCTCACTGTTTGGTCGCAAATCGACATTTAACTGTTTCTACAAAGATGGCGAACGATGATGTATTTCTTCCTGATCAGGAGCCTGACAAAACGAAAAAACTGTGTATTTAATGTAAAAGAAAAGTTGAAAACGCGGTGAAGTGTAAAGAGTGCCGCGGCCTTTTCCACCCAGCGTGTCTACGGCAAGCAGTATCCCAGAAAAACACCACTTGTGTTCACAAACCTGAGGAATTGGAGTCTTTAACCTCAAAAGCAGAAGAAAATGAGATTGAACTTTTAAGGATGCTGGTACGAGAATTGAAAAGCAAGAACGATATCCTCGAGGAAAATGCCAAACTTCTGAAGGAAAAGGTACATTTTCTTGAGGAAAAATATGGAAAACAAGAAAATAAACAAAGTCACATGAAAGAAAAGGCGGGAATTCCTAATCCAAACCTGACATTCAAACTGTTAAAAAAGGTGAGCAATGATTCTGCGCTTTCGCCGGACAAAAACCTAAACTTTAAAAACCATCTGTCTGCTAATGTTTCAAATAAACCACAAATGTCAAGAAAGTCATCCTCAGCAAGGACAGACGACGTGAGTGACGTGATCGTTGACGTTGACGTTGACGTTGACGGCGATGAAACGCAAAAATGGAAAACAATAACATACAAAAAACGAGCACGACCCTCGAAAAATGATCGCCCCGAACCAGTTAAAGGCTCGAATGAAAGCAGTATGATTCTCAAAACGGCACCAAGGTTATCTTTCCTGTTTCTGTCTGGACTTGCACCTGAAGTTACATCCCAAAAAGTAATGGAATACCTCGATACTAAGGATCTCAAAGGCGGAAATTGTGAGAAAATGAAGACAAAAACTGACAAACATCGAAGCTCTTTCAAACTAGCTTTTCCGTATGAAGACAGGGAGCTTTACCTGAAAACTGAACTGTGGCCAACAGGCACTATCATCAACCATTTTATGAATCTGCAACGCCGGAACAAGGTGACTTCAACAAGACCTCCACAACAAAGAACACTACAGACTCATCAAGAAGCTTGAAGATCATGCATATCAATATAAGATCCCTAAGAAACAAAGTTCTCCAGCTTGAGGCGGCTATAGTGGACAAAAAGTTTGACGTAGTGTGTATCACAGAACACTGGATGTCAGAGGCGGAAATCCAAATGCTCCACCTTGAAGGATATGTTCTGATAAGTTACTCAGTTAGAAAAACCACGACGGGAGGAGGTACTGCGATATTTGTTAGCACTGCCCTAAGTAATTTTTGCAAAACTGTTATGGAGTGTTCTAATGTTGAAAAGTGTATCGAATGTTCCTGTATTAATTTATGTTATTTTAATCTCAATATTTTAGTAATCTATAGAGCTCCTTCGGGCCAGTTTGACACCTTTTTAAATATAGTGGAGAGCACGCTTAGTACCTTGAGTGCCAAGGGCACCACCACTGTTATTGGAGACTTCAATGTGCATTTCAATACAGAGGGGATACTGTCAACACAATTGTGTGATGTTTTCTTAAGTTTTGGTCTCCAGAAGACTATCCATGAGGCTACAAGGTTTGATGCTTGTCTAGACAATATATTTGTAAGTACTGACACTAATATTCACTACTCTGGGGTCTTGGAATTGGATATGTCTGACCATAAAGGCCAAGAAATTGACTTTTCAATATTTAAAGCTCAAAAGGGTGTATGTCTTGAGAGCAGGGTGAGCCGCCCTATAACTCAGAGGGGCTTGTTCTCATTCTATAATCAACTTTCTGACAGTTCGTGGAAATTTGTTGGGGAGAGTGACTTAAATGTTGAACAAAAATTCAATCGATTTATGATAATTCTTGAAAAAGCTTACATGGAATCTTTTCCAGAGAAGAAGCATACGGTTCACTCTGAACAATGGCATATCGTAAATTGGTTTTCCAATGATCTTAGAGCTTTGAGGGAGCATTTAAATCTTTTGGGTGAAATCAGCAAACAATACAACAATCCAAGCAACATGAGCATCTATAAGGATTATAAAAAAGTCTATAGAAGGGCAATTAAATTCACTAAAATTAAAGCTAACGACAATTCAATTCAGTCGTCTCTTAGTTCTCCCAAGTGTATGTGGAACATTATAAACAGATACAGGGGAAAAAATAGAAAAAAGCAAGAGCAGAACAACATCACCCCAGACGAATTTAATGACTACTTCAGAAATGTGCCTCATCAACTAACAGCAAATATACCCAAATCTCATGTCGACCCCCTAACTTTCTTGCAGAACAAAAATATTACAAATGCCTTCTCCTTCAATGAAGTTACATTTAATGAAACTCGAGACATAATAAATAACGTTAATGTTAACTGTTGTAGTACATAGCGCCATCTATCGGCAGGATTTGTCGATCGTAGGATGGAAATTCCCATCAATCTAGTGAAAGACTACTACCATTGGTCACCATATCGTCTACAACAAGTTCGTGGATAATCCTCCCGGTGAAAAAGGAAAATCTTGAAACTGTTTCCTCAGTCTGACCATGACCAATCCATATACGTTTCGTCCTACTAGGACTCATCAGTATGGCTATGGGTCTTCAGTCTGACTTAGACCCATAGCCATACTGATGAGTCCTAGTAGGACGAAACGTATATGGATTGGTCATGGTCAGACTGAGGAAACAGTTTCAAGATTTTCCTTTCATAATAAATAACCTAAAGAACAAAAGCAGCACAGACATATTTGGCTTAAGTGTGAAGATTATCAAATCAGTCATAGATGTTATACTGGTGCCCCTCACAAAACTTATAAATCTATGTCTAAAAGAAGGTATTTTTCCATCTATTTTGAAGAAATCCTTAGTTATACCAATTTATAAAAAAGGTGATACCAATGCACCAGAAAATTACAGACCAATTTCCCTTCTCCCAATTATTTCAAAAATTGTGGAGAAATGCATGACAAAGCAAATGGTTGCATACTTTGAGTCTAATGACTTGTTTAGCAACAGCCAATTTGGTTTTCGGAAAAATAAAAATACTGTTTTGGGTATTCTTGACCTGATTTCTGGTGTCACAGATGCATTCCATAACCATCAATATGATTCAGTATTGTTTTGTGACCTAAGTAAAGCGTTTGATTGCGTTGATCACGGGATTCTTCTGAGAAAACTATCCAGCTATAAATTTTGTGCTACTAGTGTCGGACTAATACAATCATACCTAGGGAAAAGATCTCAGAGAGTTCAGTGTGGGGGAGTAACGTCGGATGAGGGTGAGGTTACTATTGGAGTACCACAAGGGTCCGTACTAGGTCCCATCCTTTTCTTAATCTATATAAATGATCTACCATCAACTGATCCAACAGCGGATTATACACTCTTTGCTGATGACACAACAATCTCTGTCCGTGCTGACTCACTGCAGGTATCCATCGAAAACAGCCTGAGGGCACAGGAAACAGCAGAAAACTGGTTTAATTCCAACAGCCTTCTATTAAATAGAGATAAAACCAAAAGGGTGGTTTTTTCGACCCGAGAACTTCATGATACAGGATCACAGATTGAGGGAACCGCATTCTTGGGTGTGCACATTGACCCTCACCCACGATGGGATGTTCACATAAATTTAGTTGCCTCCAAACTATCGAGGAATATATATATGCTTCGATGCCTCAGGGATAACGTGTCTCGAGCTGTCTTAAGAGCCGCTTACTTTGCCGTGTTTCAGACCCAGTTGTCATATGCTATTCTTGCATGGGGACATGCTACAGGGATGAAAAGGTTGTTTGGATTGCAGCGCAGGGCGGTCAGACTGGTGAAAGGCTTGGGTTACAGAGACGACTGTAGGGAAGCATTCAGGGAGCTCAGGATACTGACTGCTCCGTCACTGTACATTTAAGAAAATTTATTATACTTAAAAACCAAAGCTTCTACGTTTGTGACTCATGAAGATGTTCATGGGTACCAAACAAGAAACAGGGGTGACTTTGTGCCGGTTTATTGGCGTCTGAAGAGGTGTCAAACTGGTCCGGGTAACTGGGCTATAAAGTTTTTTAATATACTTCCACAAGAAATTAAAGCGCTAGAATATCCACAATTCAGAAATAAAATTAAGGATTTCTTAATCGAACATTCTTTTTACTCATTTGAGGAGTTTTAAACCTATTTTAACAAACATTGTATGTGATAGTGTTAGATAAATGTCCTGTTATTTTTAATTTTTAGTTTTAACTTTTCGGTTTTACCTCAACAATTTTATTATTATTACTGACCTATGTAAGCATTTTTTAAAAGTGCACTGAACATGAATAAACAATTTGATTTGATTTGAACTTACTCATGTAAAAACAAGTTTGCTTTGAATCGCCTCATAACAGAAAAAAATACCAAACAAAAACTTAACAAAATAACACAACAACAACAAAAACAGCAGAAACAGAATTCAATTTTTTATGTTTTTGTTGTTTTTCTGTTGCTTTTGCATTGTTTTTGTTGGTGATTGTTCGTTTTGTTGTTGTTTGTGTTGTTTTATGTAATTTTCGTGTTACTCTCAGTACGTTGGTTATCTTATCACTCCCAATCTCTTAAACGACGCAAATCATAAAAAGTTCATCTGTCCCACGACATGTTGAGGGTGATCCGCCACCCTTAATGAACCAGCCAATCGATCCGTCAATTTTTCTGGATTATTGTGGACTACCAAAGAACCACTGGTAAAAAATTTAGCCTTAACTAAATGATAAAAAGATGCAAGTTCTTTACAACAACAAAAAACCACACAGAAACAGCAGAAACAGAATTCAATTTTTCATGTTTTTGTTGTTTTTCTATTGCTTTTGCATTGTTTTTGTTGATGGTTGTTCGGTTTGTTGCTGTTTGTGTTGTTTTATGTTATTTTTGTGTTTCATTTTCCTTGGTATCATTTTATAAAAAGCAATCATTTTTGATCTGACTTATTTTAATGTCGATTTGCTGCCGAAAGGTGAAAGTACGTTTCTTATCTAATCTCTTCCAATCACTTGAACGATGCATTTGTTTTTGAGAAATCTGTCGAAACAAAAAAGATATGCGAAGTATGAAATATGGATTTGAGGTTCAGGTGAAGCGCCCTCTAGGGACAGAGTAGAGATTTTTTTTCCACAGAACGTTACAGATAAACAAGTTGAAACTTTGTTACAAATTTCAATTTGATTTGATGAGAACCAACATTATTTTGTCACATACAATCATCCGTAGAAGTTTCCCGACGTTGTTTTGGGACTCCCCACCCCACCCAGACCACCATCTCTACAAGATGCCGTCGTCGAAATTTCAATCCGTCTTTTCGTCATTCGAGGACCATCATGAAATTTGATTTTTAAAATAAAGATCGGGATTTTTTATTACGGATTTTAAAAGCCTCTTGTGTTCCTAAACCAAAGATGGAATGCGTTATTTTTGAAAAAAAAAGTGTTTGATTTGAATCCTATCAAAAATATATTTCTTGTCTCTCTTTAACACATGAGTTCTTATGGAAAAATCTATTAACCAAGTGCGATACATCGTTGGGATAGGAACATAAGAGGCTTTTAAAATCCGTAATAATAACTCCAGGGTCGTGAACAAAGTTGATGATGGTCTTCGAATGACGAAACGTTGGATTGACATTTTGATGACGGCATCTTTGTAGAGAAGAGAAAACTGCCACGTGAAAATCAATAATAATAATAATAATAATATTATTATCACTGATATTTTACCAGTTATGCGAAGTTGATTTGACTTTGATAAGTTTGTTAATGTGTTAAAGGTGAAAATGAAAAATAAAATTTTTTTAGAAAATGGTTAATGATTTTCAAAACAAAAATAGATTTTCTTGAGGACGCATTTTCTTTTTTGGTATTTGAGTATAACTTCTGATTTTGAACAACTGCACAAAATTTTGCTAAATTTTTTGAAATAAGGGTACATCACTCTTTTACAATTTCTATATTTTTCACCCATAGTGTAGGCTGTTTGACTTAAACCTTTTTAATTGCACCTAATAAGATTATCGAACATGCACCAGTTTTTGGCAATATTTTGATTTTGGTTCTGCAATTAATGAAATAAATCCCGTATGTTGCACACATGAGTGGCCACACTGTACAATGTTCCTGAACTCGGTTGTTTTCAAGTTATCGCGTTTTATAAATGACATTTTAGCATCTTTGTCATGCCAAAATGCGGTAAAAGATAGAGGAAAAAGGTCTGTTTTTTTTTGTCCCTACCTTTCAAGAGCTTTCTGTCATTTGAATAGAAGGTCAACGGTCAACTTTTTAACACTTTTCAAATTTTTTTGACAAGAATTAATTTCTTGCCCTTAGATAGCTCTCGAAGGTTGAGACTAGAAAGCGCAGACCGTATATCTAAATCTTGAACCATTTGAGTTTTATAGTATATGAAAGATGCAAAAATGTGATCTATAAAACGCGATAGCTCGAAAACGGCTCAATTAACAAACATTATGCGTTATACAGTTTTTTCTTGAAGGAAGAATTCAAATATCCATTTATATTGAGGACGTTCCGTCTAAAAGAATATGATTTTGATCTAGCATAACTATGCCAGACCCTGTATATTCCAATAATTCACAACTTTTATAGAAGACATATTTTTTCTTATCGTGTTTCATTCTGAAGTTTATACCAAACTCTCTTCAAAAATTGATTCATATAATTCATATAGGTAATCATTTTGTCTATACGACTTATTAATGTTTATTCATTGTTGTGTGATCACAAACAACTCTGCAATAAAGAATACGAAAATAATGATATAATCTGATACAATATTATAGTTTTCCATTGGAGTTCATAAAATAATTCTCATTTCACCAACACTTCAGCTTCTGCCGTTATAAAAATAGCAGAATTGGCGCCAAAAATGATTGGAAAATAGTCACTCACTACCCCCTCTCCTTCAATTCGATATGAAATGCTTTTACCCTGTGAACAATGTAATTTCCGCATGACTACGAGCAAATAATACTGGAAAAAAAAAACTATCAAGCTAACGATCACTCAGTTAAAACAAATACCGCTCCAGTGCCACTAGAAATCCTGATATTGACGCGTTTCGAACTAAAATGTCTGGCAGACAACGTGCGACGCTACGTGATAGATTCGAAACAACAAATCACTCGTGAGTGACACTTTCATTGTGGAAATCACATGTACCTAATGGAAATTATTGCCATTTACCAAACAAATTCCGAGCCACAGAGGCACATAATTTGAAACCAGAAGCCATAAATAACTTTTAAATTTATGTGCGTTTTATCTGTAGAATTGTTTGGCTTTAAATAAATACACTACCTTTTGAGATTTATAAGCCTGAATGGATGAATTTGGGTGAACGTTTACTTTTTTACTTTTCTTTTCTCAATTTTTCTTTTGTCTCACCAACATATTACTCTCATGTTATTATAACAGTATGCCTTACCCTGACAATATTATTTCTCTGCTAGAGACCTTATTAGACAATATTTATATTCAAGAATTCTTCGATTTTCATTGAGCAAACCTTGTCTGTCTTGCTTGAAAAGTGTCAGTCATTATCGGGCTGCAATTTATAGATAGTCGAGACATTGCTTCAAAAGAAAAGAAGCTGGAAACACAATTAACTTGCCCTGTCATGAGCAGGTGAGAACTCCACTGTTGTTTTATAATATGATAGATATGACTACATATATAGATTACACATTGCAATCTTTGGCATGAAAAAAAATGAACCAATGTGAATCTCAACTGCATCTGAGCATCTCATATAGTAAGTGATGAATAATTCTTTTTTTTTTGCAATATTGATATATCTTTTATAGGTCAATGGGCAAAAAGGCTATCTCAAAATCACCCGAACGATTTATGATGAAAAAAATAAGGTCGAATCTCGGTAGAAATATATTCATGTCGACGAAGCTGCGTTGCTTGATAAGAGATCTTGTTTCACCCTCATAAGTGAGAGAATTTTCGAAAACTCATAAAAAATGACACATCGTAACATCATAGCCTCCAGGTTTTGAGCCCTCATAAACTACACTCCCTTCACGCAGTCAGTCACACGCTGTGCGTGGTAATAATTTATAAGGAGCTTCGGAAACTGCGAAAAGGGAACTTATTTCTTTCACAGTATTTGACTTGGAAAATGTAGATTTTTGTTCTGGCTGAAGTCGTTTTAGAGTTACGGTACATAATATGAGTGTTTGATCATCACACAACACTTAGTCTACAAAAAATATGATTCAAATTCATTAGATATGATATAAGAACAGGTTTGATTTTGACCAACTGATAGTACCTTAGGCTATGTGTTGTGCACACCACGCGGCAGCGTTTACATGCGCGTGTCGAGCGTCATATCGTGTAGTATGAAAACACGTTTACTTGCATAATATGTTACAGTAAATGTTAGAAATTCAGTGCAAGCTAGCTTTTACTGGTTGATGCTAGCAATTACTTGATCCGTTAGGAAATGTTGAATTTTGAAGAATATTGTACACTTCCACTAGTGAATGTTGGAGAAACTTTATCAAATCAACTTTTACTGAAAGCAGTTAGGAAAAGTAGGTTCTTTTTAAAACTCATTTCCGCCTTTTAACTTACCCAAGGTTCACGGGGCACTAAATGATGTCGCTCTCGCGACATCAAAATTTTTGCCAAACCCAAACTTACCCATACTAACCCAAACTAACCCAGACTAACCCCTACTGAGAATACTCAAGTATTTTCTATAATACGGTATCTGAACCATATTCACATTGTACACCTGCGATTCATATAACTCTCGTATTTTCCAGAGCGTCTAATCTGTCGGCGAATTCCAACTCGGACCAAAAAGGATATTTATAATTACGATAATAATTTTCAGTGTAGCAGCTTTCACAAGAAAAGTTACGTGAATGCTAACAATTACTAGTAAAAGTATGATGAAGTCGATCGAATTCAACTTTCACTAGCTAAATGTTTCCAAATCAGGAAAAGCTCACTTTTCCTAGTAACAGTTAGCTTTTACTGATTACCAGGTTTTACTGTAACATATACACAAAAATCGCCGCGACAGCTTATCGCACGATTTCCAAGGAAATATTGTATGTGGCCGCGGCATTATATCGTGTATAAATAATTGTATGAAATAGTGCGTATACGATAGATCGTATCGCGAAGTTTGCAACCGAGTTGAAGCTGACTTTCTTCTTAAGCGTTGCTTTTTCTTCTTTCATCATCCCAAGATTCCTCAGAAAACCTATATGAAATCATCTATACGGAGGTAGAAGATTAGGGATGACTGTCCACAGGTTGAGTTGGTTTAGACGTGGATATAACAGTAGAATTAAATCATGCTAACATAAGCACTTTCTCAATTTAGAGAATAAGAGAATGGTTTTTGAGTTGGTCAGTCTATACGGCTTTGCAGAAACTCGATACTTAATCAATATTTGACATGACATAGGTACCTGAGTACCCCTAAGATTTGGGCCTTTGCATTTCAGTTCCACAACTGTTTCTTTTTCCAGGTTAAAGCAAAAAATGTTCTGTCGAGATGATTGATTAGTGACTGGGTGAGTTTGTTCTCACAAGGGCTATCTTGAGTGATTTCCTGAGGTTTTCACTTCGCTCATGGAAGCAGGTAAATTCCTCCATATATCACCATAATTTCTGGTGTAGTGCATCTAGGATTTACAATCCAAAATCATATTTTGCAAAATAACAATCTTGAACCGACTTTTTTTGCACATTGATCTACAGGGGTGATTCAATACATTTCTCTCGAGATGTGGTGAATGGGGTAGTGAGGTGTAAGTTGAATTTCTACTCCAACATGCATCACCTATGCAGAAGTTCATGGTCCTAAGATATGAACATTTTTCTTTTTCATATACAGTGTGGTCACTTAAGTGTGCAACATATGGGATTTTTTTTTATTAACTGCACAACCAAAATATAAATATTGAAGAAAGTTGGTGCATGTTTGATAGTCATATTAGGTGCACTTGGAATGGTTACAAGTCAAACAGCATACAGGTTAGGCCAAAAAATATGGAAATTGTACAAGAGTAAAGTACCCTTATTTCAGAAAATTTGGCAAAATGTTAAGAGGAAAAGTTGTTTGGAATTAAAAGTTATGCCTAAATACATAATCATCGTCTCCTAAGAAAAAAAAATTTGTGCACTTGGAATGGTTACAAGTCAAACAGCATACAGGTTAGGCCAGAAAATATGGAAATTGTACAAGAGTAAAGTACCCTTATTTCAGTAAATTTGGCAAAATGTCAAGAGGAAAAGTTGTTTGGAATTAAAAGTTATGCCTAAATACATAATCATCGTCTCCTAAGAAAAAAAAAATTTTCTTAAACATCTGATTATTTCCAAAAAAAAATTTGTCTTCAACAACAGGAGGCCATGATTTGTTATCTGGGCATAACTTTTAATTCTGAACAACTTTTCTTCATAACATTTTGCCGAATTTTCTGAAATAAGGGTACTTTACTGCTGTACAATTTTTATATTTTTTGGCCTACCCTGTATGCTGTTTGACTTGCAACCATTCTAAGTGCACCTAATAGGACTATCGAACATGCATCAATTCTTGGCAATATTTGTATTTTGGTTGTGCAGTTAATAAAAAAAAATCCAATATGTTGCACACCTAAGTGAACACACTGTATATCCCAAAATCTGCTGAACATTGTTTAACCTTTCAACTTGAGAACGTCTGACACTATGGCCCTATGTTTGGAATTGAGAAAAATCTGGAAATACCTTCCATTTAAAAAAAAAGATAATGTGGGTATTACAAATTTGTTATCGGTTATTTTTGCAAAAATCTTTAAATATTTTCCAATTATCAATCTAGATCTCATCACCTGCTCCATTACATCTCCAGAGAAATGTATCAAATAACCAATAACTTAGTAGAGTAGAAACGAAACTATTCCAATGCAAGAAAGAAAGGTACAGTGGAAAGCATTGGGATTCGCACACATTATTTAAAACATTTTTTTTTTGGCAAACCTTGTAAATTGACAAAATATTTGACCAGGGTAAAATAAACCAACACATTTCAACTGCTAAACATTTTCGCTGTCTCTGATCATGGGTAGTCTATTTCCTTCGATGACTTTTGGTTATAAACCATTCATAACAAAAATTATTAAGCCACTGCGGTTTGTATTGTATACTATCTGCTCTGAGTTTTTTTTTGATGATATATTCAAAAATCTGATATATAAGTTATTATTAAGAAAACCTTCCTAATTTTTTGGTTTGAAATAGTCCTTTAAAAATATTTGTTATCAATATTTCAAATTTTCAAATGCGAATGTTTCTGAAAAGGTTGAATCTGCTACTTTTTTGTGAAACTAGAGATGCCGTTAACATTTTCATAGTCTTTTCAGTTTTCAAGATACCTACTGGGCTAAATTTAAAATGTTGCAATTTAAGGTACCCACGTATCTAAACTATCAGATAATTTATGGAAAATGTGAAGACTGTTTCTTAGACAGGGTGTCCAAAAAGTCGAAACGGTAAAATAATTCGAAAATTACGAATAGAATAAAAAAACACGTGTCAAATATTTTTTGAAAAACTATTTATTGACACCACATTTTTATTCCCAACCTCACACCCAGTGGGGGAGCGAGGAGCCACTTTGAAATGTTTAATGAAAACCCCATTTTTCATTCAAGATCCTGTTTTTCTCGATTATCGATAGATGTCGCTGTAATCGTCAAAAATTAATTGAAATATTAGTTTTTTCTAGTTAATGTGTTTCTCTGGAAACAAACTCTATATTGCAAATCTGCTCATGAATTTGTTTGAACTGATCCCTTTTAGCTTTAAGTCAGTGTGTGTGAGAAAAGTACGCCGATTTATTGAAAATACAACGCAATGCTGGTATAGCATCCGACAATGTTTCGTTTCAGCAAGGGCTCAATATGATTTTGCAACAATTGCACGTAATGTATTAAACAAAGCTTTTGCTGAGAACTGGATTGGTAGGGGGAGAACGATTGAATGGCCACCAAGATCACCTGATCTAACTAACTAGATTGTTACTTATGAGGCTATTTGGAAGACAATGTACAGTCGTGTATCGTGTACAACAGTGGAAAGCATATGAATTCGCACACAATATTTTTAACAATCCTCGTAAAATGCCAAACTTTGTCATAGTAACACATTACTTTCGTCAAAATGACAAGTTTAGTCATAAGTAAACAAAAAAGCTGGTTTTTGGTTTTGAGATTGTTTATTTCACCTCAGTTCAAATAATCTCAATACAACAAGATGGATGGTTTCTCAAATATATTATCCAGTGATGCGGAAGGATTGGCTAGTATACGTAAGATATTTATGTAGAGAACAAAATATAAGAAGATAATAAAAAATACATAAATTGTATCTCTTTTATATCAGATGACTTTATATACAGGGTTTTTCACTTAAAACTCCGCACGTCAATATCTCGGAAACGAATAGGAATATTTGATTTCTGTAAAAAGTAGTCAATGTATGAGGTCGAGTAGTTATTTTTCACAATTAAAAATATTCGACGCCTACCAAGAGTAAAGCGTCGCGACGCATCGAAAATATTAATCGATTGCAGGGACTTTGAAATTACGCGCATGCAAAAGTACGAGTTATTTATAAACTTTTTTGTTATTCAGTCGAACTCATTTATTCTACTCAGTTTTGAGATATACAGTCTGTCCAAGATAAGGATGTCTATCATGGGGATCTTGAAAACCGTGAGAGATACAAGGTCGTTTGAATGAAGGCAAACTTGCGTATTTTGATGCTTAACAAAATGCTCTTTCAAAAGCCAAGAAATATCGACCAAGTCCGAAATTATCCGAAAAAAGCCGAAATTTTTCAAAATTGCTTTAATTTTTTTTTGACCACATTTGAAGAAATATTTTGAAATAAATGGAACATCTTCATTGCCACTTTTTGCCCTTTACAAGAAAGCGTTATTGAATTGAAAAACCGACGTTTCGTCTATGAGCAGCCATCATGAACTTTGTTTTTTTAAATACGATCCTGGATTTTTTATGACGGATTTTGAGAGCCTCTCATGTTCCTAAACCAACAATGTATCGCAATTATTAAAAAAAATTATATTGATGGATTTTTTCATAAGAACTCATGTGTTAGAGAGAGACAAAAAATACATTTTTAATAGGATTAAAAACAACCACCTCTTTTTTAATTAGTGCGATACCCCGTTGGTTTAGGAACATAATAAACTCTTAAAATCCGTAATAAAAAATCCAGGACCGTATTTAAAAAAACAAAGTTGATGATGGCTGCTCATAGACGAAACGTCGGTCCTTCAATTCAATAATGCTATCTTGTTAAGGGCAAAAAGCGGCAATGAAGAAGTTCCATCCATTTCAAAATATCTCTTCAAATGTGGTCAGAAAAAAATGAAAACAATTTTGAAAAATATCGTTTTTTTTCGGATAATTTCGGACTTGGTCGGAATTTCTTGGCTTTTGAAACGGCATTTTGTTAAGCATCAAAATACGCAACTCTGCCTCCATTTAACCGACCTTGTATCTCTCACGGTTTCCAAGATCCCCATGATAGACATCCTTATCTTGGACACACTGTATATCTCAAAACTGAGTAGAATAAATGAGTTCGACTGAATAACAAAAAAGTTTATAAATAACTCGTACTTTTGCATGCGCGTAATTTCAAAGTCCCTGCAATCGATTAATATTTTCGATGCGTCGCGACGCTTTACTCTTGGTAGGCGTCGAATTTTTTTAACTGTGAAAAATAACTACTCGACCCCATACATTGACTACTTTTTACAGAAATCAAATATTCCTAGGGTGATCAAAAAATAATTGTTTGTGCGAATTCATATGCTTTTTCATGTGTAAGTTGTGCTGATAACCTATAATGCCATTGTCTATCTGACAAATCATAAAACAAGTAACAAATTCGAAAACATTCAAGTCAAATCATACATGAACTTCAAAGAGCAAACAATTTGGAATTTGAATGAGTTGATAACCAATGTGTGTTCATCATATTAATGATCAAAAAACGGGTCCAAAAATCTCACAGATTCCAAAAAATTCTTTATTCACTGAAACGACATGTTTCGGGGTCAACATCTTACACCCCATCTTCAGGTTCGTAGGTACATGGGAATATCGGGTTACAAGGTGCGTTGAAGAGATCGTCACACAATTAAACATTGAACATTAAACGTGAAACGAGATAATAACAGTCACAACAGGGAGGACAATGGTTCAAGTTGGACAAATTGCAATTTTTTACAAAGTAGGTACCTCCATACCCTATCAGTGGTTTCAGAAAACTACCTACGAACCTAAAGATGGGATGTAAGATGTTGACCCCGAAACATGTCGTTTGAGTGAATAAAGAATTTTTTGGAATCTGTGAGATTTTTGGACCCGTTTTTTGATCATTAATATTTTGGAATTTGTTAAGACGGGACTGCACTGGAACAAATGACCAAAATTGTGAACGGTAGCAAACATTCTATGCATAAAATCAAGACACAACACCAAAAATCTGCTGCAATGAACAAAATGCGCTATTCAGCTTATCAAGAGATGCTGTTTATGCATCTAATTTTCCCGCATCATGAGAAATATATGGGATCAATCGAGCAAAGATGTTAACTCTTGGAGATATTATTTGTATTAATTATTATCACGAAAAATTAGTAGAGTTTCAATCAGTAATGGTACTTGTATCAAATATCAAAATATTATGATATTTCCTTCCTCATTATTAATATTATTTTGTTATGAGTTTAATAAACATCAGTGTTACAAATATCAAATATTTGTTGAACAGGCGGACTTAATTAATTATTGAATATCGTCGTATTATGATGAAAGTATTTGCAAAAAAGCTAATAACATGAACTATATTTCAATTCCTAACTTGTACAACATGTTTATGCACCTTTGAGGGGTGACAGGCAGGTTTACACGATAAAAAATTTGTCAGGCTCATTTCCAAGACATACTTGATTTTTAGAAACTTTCTCCCATATTATACACACAAATGAATGATTTTTTTTCAAATTGAATGTATAATTGAGGCGTTTCTCTAAAAAACATCAGTCCAAAATCAACAAAGGTATTTGAGAAAATAGAAAAATTCTCCTACATTCTCTTTTTTGTTAAGAGCGTTCCAGTAGCCAGCCTAATAGAAATAAAATTGAATAAGACACTTTGTCTACAATCACTCATGACTTTTTCATCAAAGGTTGTTTAAAAAAAAACACAATGGACATATAACGTTTTTGGAAAAAAAAACTAAAAACGTTCAAATTACAAACCGCAAACTAACAAAAAACCAAGCTAAGCTGTCACATAACAATGTTTATTTCAGAAAAAAAAAAAATATTTTGAAAAGCCAAAAAATCAACAATATACAAAATTATTAGAAAGTTTAGACTTGTGATGTTTTCAGAAGAACAAACCGATTTTTTGACCTTAATATCATGGAAGCTATGACGTATTTAGGTGAAATAGTTATTTCTACACATGCATATGGAGGATGGAAAACAGAAGACGCCTTTATCTCAAATTCGATAAAAATGGACTTGTGAGGTTTTTCCGAGAAACGCTTCAATTTCATATTTGCTATGGCTACAAACAAAAATAAATAAATGTCAATAATATTATTTGTCATGTTTTTGGATCTGGGTTCTACGGAGAAAGTTATATAAGAAACAGTTTTCACATTTTGCGGAAGTTTTCTGATAGTTACTACGCTACAGAGCATAGATGAGCTGTATCGCAGTGAAGTATGTCTGGACTCGGCGCACAATTTGTTCGGCCATTGTTTACTACGGTACAGACCAAATGCGCTGCATGTAAGAAATAGGTAGGTACATGTATGGTGGGAGTGAATTTGTTCACTCAATTCATTAATTATTATCGTTTATCGTTAACTTAGTACGATGTACAGTGAGGACGTGAATAGTCCCCCCCCCCTCTAACTTTTGAACGCATTAATATTTTTGGCTCAAATTATTATTGTCAAGAGGTTCAGGGACAGCATTTTGAAAATTTATTGAGATAATTTTGCATGATTTCGTTCTTAATATTATCTTTAGTATTAGGTTTTTTTGAAATTTTTTATTAAATACTGTTGTAGAAACAATCACTTATGTTATAGGTTAGTTTTTTCATTGTTAATAAAGTTCTTTTGAGAATTATAGATAGTATTTTGACCCAAATAATTTATTTTCGATATGGCGCCATTTCCTTAAGAAAAATGCTAAGGACTTCAAACTTTGGGGGTGGAAAGAGAATGGAAGGACCTTTCAAATAAGGTATCACATGACCCCCTTTTCCTTTTAATAATTTGTTTCAAAATGGTGCCCAGCTGTCAGTTTGACAGTTGAAATTTTTTTTTGGAAGTCAAAAGTTAGTAAAGCCTACCCTGAACAACACCTCCACATTTGAGCCAAAAATATTAATGCGTTCAAAAGTTAGAGGGGGGGGGGACTATTTACGTCCTCACTGTATAAGGAAAATTGATCACACATATATATATATATATAAATTATCTATTATAAAGGTAAATCTAGAAAAATCACACTATATATCATATTGATGAGACGATGTGTCATTTTTAATTCCGCAAATTAGAACTGAACAGTTTCAACAACAATAATCTGCGTCTACACAGGGTGTTATTCAATGATAGGCCGTGATTCCAAAGACGCATTCCTGAACCAAATTTGAGTAGAAAAGGTCTTATAGGTTGACATATTGTCATTGTGTCTGCTGAATTCGGATCTGAGGTTTGCCACCGTGCCAGGTGTCGGCTTCACAACGAAAAATACAGAAAACATCAAAATGTTGGCACTTCTTTAAGTTTTTCAAGCATAATTCTGAAACTAAGTGTTTTTAGAGGATAACTATGTAGCACCAGATGAAAGTAGAGGAAATTTGCTACAAATACATATGATTACTTTGTACTTTAGACATACCATGAGGTCGATACATCGGGTGGAAAAAATGGCATCTCTTGACATTCCGTCAAAAAGTTGATAACATTATTTTGAGTTCGCGCTTTATACTCCTCCAAAATCAATTATTTCATGACTACCTGGTTACATCTGAGAAGTAAGCAAACGTGAGTCAGGTCCATAATAATAATAATAATAATAATGTGCTTTATTGTCAAAATACAATGCATTGTGGACAAAGCTGTTAAACTCTAAATATATTTCAATTTCTTATAAATAACAGGCCTAACCTACAAAATAACATAATCACTTAATAATAGACCACGAACTTACATAGATACAAACCAGAATACACAAAATACCCACGCATGACGTAGATTGCCAACAGGAATATATAAGTATATAAATATCACAGAGAATCAGAAAAAAAATCCTCCAAACTATAGTAGGCTTTACCCCTTAACAGAGATGCCACCTGACTTTTAAAAACTACAAGAGACTGAGATTTCTTAACATCGGATGGTAAGTGGTTAAACATTTTTAAGCTCTCATAAATCACGGAATTTTTTGTAAGTGTCATTCTCGGCAAAGGCAGAGGCAAGTTATTGCTACGTCTAGTAGAGTATGAGCGGTTCCTATCTTGTGCAAGGATTGATCTGTACTTCTTGAAAATTATGCAGACTGATTGCAAAATAAAAAGGCATGGCAGAGTGAGGATACCGTGCCTTTTGAACAAGGGTCCACAGTGCTCTCTAGAACGAGCTCCACACAAGAAACGAACCGCCCTTTTCTGCAGTCGGAAGACAGAAGTGAACAAGGTCCCACTGCAATAACCCCAAAACGCGATACCATACCTAAGATGGCTTTCGATCAGTGAGAAGTAAGTAGACCTGGCCACTGAAGATCCCAACTCTCTAGCAACTGTTCTCACCGCATAACAGCCTTTAGCCAACTTCGCATTCAACACCTCAATGTGACCCTGGAATTTCAACCCATCATCTAATATACACTCATGGTCAGATAAATAGCACATGCATTGACTTTAAATACTATATAAAACTCAATGAGCACATGTCAAGAATTTGATGAAACTTTGATTCTGCATCAGTGATCAAGGAAATAATGGTGGATCTGGGAACCTCAATCCATTTGTCTGTCTACGTGTTCTGGGGATTTCTTTAAAAAATTTGTCAAGGCCCCTTTCGTCACGTTTATTGGCCACAAATTAAACTTTTTCCTGTGTAAATTTTGATAAAAATGGCTAGCACCATCCGAAAGGGATGCAAAATCTATGCACTTTCTGGAAACTTCACAATGATTAAACCAATGATAGTCTACGTAATTGATTTTTTCAAAAATGGGTCATCAGTAATTTTTCACAAGTTTTGAGTTTCATAGATAGATTGTTTCAATCATTGTGAAATTTTTGGTAAGTACATAGATCTTGCTCCTTTTTCGAATGTTCCTAGCTCTAGTGATTTTTATCACAAGTCACACAAAAAAAAAGTTTAATTTGTAACCAACGTGACGAAACAAATTTTAAGAAAGAATCGCCAGGGCTCATAAACTCACAGATTGATTGAAGTTTTCAAATGCAACATTTTTTCCTTGATCACTGATGCAGGATCAGAGGTTAATCATATTTTTTAAATATATCTATCTGACCATGAGTGTAATATGGTTAACGGGCTACCTAGTTCAAACGAAATCGTACTACTCTTAATTTGAAGGAAATAACGTTTTGATAAAAGGAAACATATTTGGAACAAATCTTTATATACAAGGGAAAAAAGCAAAAATACCATTATTAATTAATTTCCATATTCATTCCTGACCTGCAGAATTATCACCTGAAACAACGAGCACGGAGACTTTAGATAATTTCAATAGAATCAATGTCGTTCATGTTCATTATGGAATTAATTATGTCTTTGCACAATAAACTTTGATATTATAAAAAAAAAAACGGAAATGAGATGGACCTACATAACGCTTCAGATTGCATCTGCAGATGATTCGTTTAGATAGACCAGGCTGTATATCCTGATGAGTGACGTAATGTTTTTTTTTCGGTCTGGACAGCCCGAGCTCTTCAAAGATGGGCTCTGGTCTTTCCTTTGGAAATGATATTGTCATGACATTTTGATCTGTGCAAGTATAGTTCGTAATTCACAGTGGTGAATACTAGATTGGATTAATAACTACTTGTAATAGTTTTTAATTTCCTTCAATCTTCTCAGGTGATACGTCTTCATCGTCGTCACTTAACTAGGCAGAATTTCTATGTTGGTTCACTTTCCTTTACAACTCAAGCATAGCCTGGAGCAATATAACTCGACCCTTCTGCATCCACAATTTCCCTTGGCACTTCCGATTAGTTGATAGTAAGGCACCAACGTGCACTCAAAATAACGTTTTTAACGTTTTGTCAAAAATTACTGATCTTAATCCAATTTAAAAAAAACAGTTAGTTAGACTATCCTTGGTTTGATCATTGTGAAATTTTGATAAATGATGTCCCCCTTTCGAACGATGCTAGCCATTTTTATCAAATTTTACACAGGAAAAAGTTGAATTTTTAGCCATTTTTTTAAACGTCACGAAAGGGCCCTAAACACATATTTTTTTCAAAAATCGCCAGGTTACGTAGACTGACAAATGGATTGAGGTTCTCAGATCCACCATTATTTTCTTGATCACCGATGCAGAATCAAAGTTTCATAAAAATTTTGACATGTGCTAATTATCTGACCATGATTGTATATGGACCTCACTCACGTTTGCCAACTCCTTGGATGTAACCAGAACATGCCAGGTAGTCATGAAGTAGTTAATTTTGGGAGAGAATGAAGCGCAAACTCAAAATAATGTTATCAACTTTTTGACGGAATGTCAAGAGATGCCATTTTTCTACCCGATGTATCGACGGCATGGAATGTCTTAAGTTTGATTGTAGCAGATTTTGTCCACTTTCATTTGGTGCTCTGTAGTTATCCTCCACAAACGCTTAGTTTTCGAGTTATACTTAAAAAATGTAAAAAACTGTCAAGATTTTGGGGTTTTCTGCAATTTTCGTTGTGAAGCCGACACCTGGCGAGATGGCAAACCTCAGATTCGGATTCGGCAGACCAAAAAACATAATATAGAACCAATGAGAAAAATACTTCTACAGTTTTGTCCTGGAAAAAACCTTCGCTCACTGGAGTATTATTATGCGTAAAAATTAAACTATCCTATACTCACCAGTACAATTTATTCTTACAACGTACAGGAATAGTTTGAGATGGTCTTATAAAGTTGACTCTATCCTCATTTCGCCAAATTTTCAACTGGGAAAAGTGACGTAGTTAGTACACACTACTGCTACAGCTGTAAATTTCGGTAAACAATAAAAACTTGATAACATATGGACGTGAAACAAAAAAAACGGTAAAGCTGATTTTTCCAGAATTTGTCAGTAACTGTACTGAGTGCAAAATTAGCAAAATGGAAATCTTTCCCCTGCGGTTTTTGAGCAATAAGGGTGGTTTTTGAATTGTGCTACAACAAAATAATAATAATTAGACGAAGATTGATGTGAACATGCTGTACAAATTGGCCTTATGATTTTTTTTTTGAGGTTCGTTTTTTCCAAAAATGCCAAAATAAGCTCTTTATGCATAGGATGATTTTCAAAAAGTTTTTTCTACAGCAAATTGGCCTGTATGAAAGTTATTCGAGCAACTTTCTCTAATGAACTTTTTTGTCACTGAAATATTTCTGGAGATACCGCCCAGTTCATGAACTATCTATGTCATTCTTTTTTCATCAAATTCACCCCTATGGAACTTGTTCCTAATAAGAATTCAGGGTTATGAGTTTTTGGAAAACGCTTGGACATGTCGTTTTTATTTTGGGATGCGGCTTTTTTTTATGGCAAATTCAGGTATACAGGGTGCACCAAAAGTAAATTATGACTATCAACTTCCTTTTCAAGATGGAAACACCAATTTTTTATTTCATTATTGGCAGAATTCAATAATGAAATAAAAAATTGGTGTTTGATTCGATATGTCGATATCTGTCGATATAAGTCATGTTAAACACCCTATACCCACACTAACCGAAAAAAATAGAGAAGGTGCCTAAAATTTGAGGAATCCTTGATCCTGCATCGGTTATCAAATGAGTGATTGTGCATTTAAAAACTTGAATCCAGTTGTCAGTTCACGTGTCCTGTCGAGTGTTGAAAAAAGATGTTTACGAAATGACCCATTTTTGAAATAATCATGAAAAATTGGACAAGTTCAATTATTGTGAAATTTTCATTAAGTACATAATTTGTGGCCCTATTTCGAATGGAGCTATCCATTAAAAGAAAAAAAAAAGAAAACACAGAAAAAAGTTTCCATTTTTTTAACGTGAGTGTCAATTTTTTAAACGTGAAAAAAGGGCACTAAACAATTTTCTTTTTCAAAATCGTCAGGACACGGTAACTGACAACTAGATTCAAATTTTCAAAATGCAAAATCACTTTTTTGATGATGATCCAGGATCAAAGTTTTCTCAAATTTTAGGCTGTTTCTCTACTATCCAACCACGCGTTTTCGAGAAAATGCATGGCCTTTTAAATCCAAAATATTGCTATTTTAAAAAGAAGTTAATGTTCTAGTGATTCAATAATTGAATTGAAAATCTAGTCAGCGACGTAAGTAAATATGTAGTAACTAAGCAACTCAGAAAGACGAAACGCATAGTTGTTTATTTTCATATTCACAGCCAAGAAGCGGCAAGAGAAACTTAGGGCCAATATTTCAATGTCACCTTAAGTGACATTTTAGCCAAGGTATACTTAAAGTTGATGTGAATTTTTGAATTGGCCACCGAAAGTGCCGTTTTTCAATTGCGCCACTCCTTTCATTTAGCTAAGGATCTAATGTGAGCGTCTCAATTGAAATAAGGCACTCACGGGAGACAAAATCAAGGTCCAAAAAAACCTTTGAGTGTACCTTAATCTTAAATGGACAGTGAAATATCGGCCCTTAGTATAGGTAACTAGGCGAGTATGTTTTTTTTTTAGTACGTTGCTTAATGTTCATTTTATTCAAACTTTCAACCAATACAAACATCAACCTGGTTTTGAATGATTGATATTGATGATTAGCTTTTTGAAATCACCCCAAATGGGCCGGAAATAATAAAATTTTGTTGTAGAACAATTCAAAAGAACCACCTCTATTGCACAAAAACCGCAGAGGGACTATTTCCGATTGTCCTAATTTTACGCTCAGGAGGATGTCGTTCTCTGCGTAGACACAACTCATTGAAGTTGAAACTTTGTTCACTTCCAATTTACGAAATCAAAAATGGCTCCGTGAAGCCATTGTACCCATTGTCACATTAAAATGATGATAGAATATTTTTAGATTCACCCTCATAATAGAAAATAATCATACATGTATAATAATTCATTTCCGTGGTGGACGATAATGATTGATGAATTGAGTTAACAAATCCATTCCTACAAAACTTTTTTTTCATACAGTGCATTTGGTCTGAACCGTGGTAAACAATGGCTGAACAAATTGTGCGCGCAGTCCAGCCATACTCTACTGCGATACAGCTCATCTATGCTCTGTGGCGTAGTAAGGAATGCCAATACGCATCGCGGAAACAGCAAGCTCCTATATATCAAGCGGCTTTTGAAACACTGCAGTTGCGATAGGCGACCACATGAGGATGGGAACCCTGGAGATTGCTCATTGTGTCCGTTCACTGACCCCGTTTTTAGTCGTAGCAATGGTTTGGAGCGGAGTGATTCGCGAATGCGCCGTTTGTTTGTTTCTTGAAAGTGGTCGTTAGCTGAAGAAAAAAACCTTGAGGATATTTGGTTCAAACGAGACGGGGTCACGCACATAGCAGATTTCAATGACAAAACGGAAGATGTTCTCAGTGCTTCCATTTTGAAAGCATAATGCGATGGTCCTTCAATTCGAAAGCAAAATCTCCAACTTGTTTGAGATTCAATATAGCCACCGCCACCGAATTCCCGGTCAAAATCGAATTCTTGTTAGGATTAATGTATTTCAGGATGAAGAACACATCGGTCACGGAAGAAAGCGCTCCTCTGATTTGGTCCCTTTGACATTTTTTTTTCTATGAAAATATCTAGAATTCTTGTTTCACACCGATCTCCACAGGACCTTGGAAGCTCTCAAAAACGTCATTCGATTTCAAATCTCCAAAATCCATGAAGCAATTCTTAATAGAGTAGTTATATGAAAACTTCAGAAAAAGCCTCACTGATTATTATTATTTGTAGTATGAGCGGCACCATCTGATGGCTACCTATCGTCTCAAAATCAATTTCCCATGCTCATGAAATAAGAAAAAAGAAAGCATCATTCCATAATGGTATCTGTATTATTCCATTTCCAAATTCAAACGTCTGCCGCCCGCCACCATGTATGCTCATTATAATAATTCTTTAAGCGAAGTTATAATACGAATGATGTGTTAATATTATACTTATAAATTATTATTCTGCCAGTTCCTGATTTCATCGGCATGATTCCAGTCATATCTTCAATTTATCACAAGGCAATCATTTCTGTGCTCCCACCGCGTATTATATGATCTTCTTGAAATATTTCATGCGATAAACGGTTAGATTAAGTTCTAGTAGACCAGGGCGTCTATTACAATAATTGATCATCATCATTATTGATTGATCAGTATAACTTATCATTTTTATCTTTATGCTTAAAATTATTATCGAATGGATCATTGGAGTGTACCATTGATCACATCGATAGGTTTGGATTCGTTTCCGTGTGCTACACGAATGAGGCGTACTGGATTTTTCTAGTGAATTGGCTTCATTCACTATGAATTCATTAAGCACCTTGAGTGTTCAGGCAATTTGATGAAGGATATTGTATTCAGTTGAAGCCTCTTCCATGTCAATTTCTGAAATGATATCAGGTGCATTAGCGTATGTATTCAATTTAATCTTCAAAACTTGTTCACGCTTGATTCACCAGAAAATCAATTTTGGAGATTATTCGAATATTCAAAAGCCATGGTAGTCATTCGTGTTCTATGATAATATTGAATCATAAAGATTGTATGGTCTCCAGTATTCGACATAGATATTTCTTTGATATTGTTAAAGATGTGGTTTCGAAGCCATTCAACGTTCTGGAATCCTACAGAGAAGTGAAGTATCTTTGAGAATGGACCAATAGAACAAACTTGTTTATCTATTCAAATTTTTCTGCGTATTTCGCCGTACCCTATCAAAAAATTCCTCTAAAAATTCTCACTTTGCTTGAACGCAAATTTGGATAAGAAATCAATTATAAATAGGAAATCGATTTGGGTAAAATTTTCTTTCGCCGAAATTAGTCATGAATTATTTTTTGTATTCTTTAGTATCTGCAACGCGCTAGTAGCACAACAGTACAAGAAATATTTCGCGGAAATGCATCATGTTCATTTTCTAGATTTTAGAAAAACCGAAATCATTCACTGGAAAGCTTGCGACTAACTTGCACTCTAAACATTTTTAGACTCGTTATCATGCAAAATACTTTTCGCGAAAATATGTCATTTCCATTTAACGGACCCAAACTCGGACTAACTCAAACTAACTCAGATTTCACTTTACCCCAAATCAGTAACAAACGTTTTTTTCTATATTTCTCAGCATCTGGAACGCTCTTGAGACAATACTGTACAAGACATTTTGTGCGGAGATGCATCATTTTCATTCTCTTGATTTAAACAAATAAAAAATATCATTTACGGGAAAACATGCGACTGAGGCATTTCCGCGTTTTTTTTTGTATTAATATGTTTGGAAAATCCTTTAGAATACAATATTTTTTCATGTTACTGATTCATGGTTTTTTAAAGTGGGAAAAAAAGAAATGCATTTCCGCAAGAAATTTCACATACAGTATTTCTGGAGGTATACAGAGTGACCCATTTGAAAAGGGGCCACCCTCATAACTTTTTAATTTATTGATCGATTTTGAGGTTTTTTTCATATGTAGAAAAAGAAAAGGTGTAATTTGAGGCCCAGTAGCCCAGTTTTTTCCAAAAAACCAAGGTCTACTAGAGCATGATAAACAGGGTGATTCAGGAGGAAATGGAAATATTTTAAGGATATGTCCAGGAAGTCAAAATAAGCAAAATAAGCTCATATGTTCAAGTCCGATTTTTATTTGTTTCAAAGATATTTTGATTAATTGTAATTTAAAAACTAAATCAAAATTATTACAAAACTAGTAAAACAAAACAAATAATTATAAGCAAATAGCACTAATTCATAATACATTTTCGAAAACATTACCTCCCACTTCGATACACTTATTTGCGCGTTTAAAAATTGATCTAGTAGCGAGTTTATTTATTTATTTTTTATTTATTTATTTTTTTTTATTTTATTTTTTTTTAGCTTATTTTGATTATTTTGACTTCCTGGACATATCCTTAAAATATTTCCATTTCCTCCTGAATCACCCTGTATATTAAAAAAAAACAAAGACGGTCGTGTTGTCGAAGAGACCAACACAAGTTCGGTTTTTTCAAACGGTACACCCCGTATATTGATAGAGCGTAAGATAGCCCATTTAATTCCAATTTCAATAATATTAGTCCAGTAACCATATATATCAGACCTTGCGTTAGATCCGGTAGTCCTGATTTTTTGCTGACCCAATGTTTCCAATCCAAGTTTTCGACCTCGAGCGCCCAACGCAACATTGTCAAATTTCAGGAAAATCCCAAAATTTCTACCTTTTATCCAGTTTTTGGCAATTTTAACCCAGAAGGACTAAGTTTGCGTTCAAAACTATGGAACACTTTTTTAAAGTAGACTAAATTTTCTACAATTTAAGATTAGAATTGTAGACTTGATAGTTCACAAGATACAGATTTTCAAAATTAAGTGTTATTTTTTCACACTAGCAAATATTAACATAATACAACAACGTTATACTATTATGGTGCCTACCTGGAAGGCGTCTCCAGGCTAGTTACCCTACAAATTCATTATTCTGTAGGAATTTTGACCCTCTAGACATATTTTCTTTGGTAAATTCACGCCTTGCCAATTCCGAAAGAAAAGAAGAATTATGCATAATTGTTGAGATCTCATTATAAAAAATTAGATCAAATACATGTTTGAAATCAACTGAAAGTAGATATTGCCCTCTTTGAAGGACTCGGTTGAGTCTCGACGGTCTCCCCACTCAAAACGTTTCTGCAGTAGCAGGGCTCAACTTAACCCTTAGATGCTTAAAACGATAGAGTAAAAACAGCCGCAGACTCTTTCCAGGTAGATATATTGTTGTTTTATCACCACAAAAAAATAGGTTTAGATAGTCGGATATTTAAACATTTTCAAGTTTCAAAATATATCGCCAAATTTTGGAAAGCTATAGCTCAAAAACTATTATTGGGTCTACAAAGACGGTTCTGTTCTCAAATTGTAGCAAATTTAGTCTACTTCAAGAAGTGATTTTGAGTTATTATCAAAAACTTAGTCGTTCCGGGTTTAAATTGCCAAAAACTGGATGAAAGTTAGAAATTTGGGAATTTTTTTGAAAATTGACAATGTTGCGTTCGGCGCTCTAGGTCGAAAACTTGGATTATTTTTTGGAACAACATCATAAACAAGTCAGCAAAAAATCAGAACTATCGGATCTAACGCAAGGAACCTCCTTTTTGTGACGATATGGTTACTGGATTATTTATAACACATTGTACTTTGGATTTGGAGTGATTTTCGACTTATTGGCAAAAACGAGTTACATGAAATACAATACTGAAGATATAATTTGAACCAGTTACGTAAACACCAAATGACCTTTCCCGGGAAGCCATAGCATAAGTACCCCACCAGGAATTCGTACCTTGATTCGTACCACCGACTCCACTTACCCCAGCAGCTGATGTTCATTTTTCTGAATGGGAAGTGAATATCAGCGCGTTTTGTCGGCAATAACGTGAGCAATCGTTGGTTTCTTGTTTGATATTTAATACCGCAGTATTATTGTTCTCCTCATAATTATTGATTAAGCTAGGATATTGTTCTACTGACTTGTCATCATAATATAACTAGAAGTGTGCAAATGTTTATCATTGTTGTCAATGAGCAATTTCCATTCAAATTGACAAAAAAAAAAGAAAAGACATAATACCATACTGGTTAAGATTATCATTGAAACTATGGTATTTCATGTAAATCGTTTTTTGCGAATATGTCGAAAAACATTTATTCAAAGTATAAAGTGATGTGTATCATTGCAATCAGAATAAAATAGACTATCTTACGCTTTATTAATATACAGAGTCCACCACCACTCCATTAAAAAAAAAACTGAACCCGTGTTGGTATCTTTGACAAAACCACCGTTTTTTCTCTTTGACAAAAAACTTGGTGAGGTACCTCATAATTTGTTGTTTGGTTCGTCTTTTCATCTTTCAAAATGAAAGGGTTACATCCAATTAAAATGGTATCAAGGTTAAATGACCACACTGTAAAGATATTGAATAAACACCACTTTCTTAAAGGAATAAGTGATTTCGGTGTTGAGCCTTGAAAAATTAATAATCAAACCAGTGCTCATTGATCTTGTTTATCTGTTACATAAAGAACGGCCTATTACCAAATTATAAAGCCTATAATTGTCAACAATTTCGGACGCGAGTCTGCTCCCGTCGCGTCGTCAGTGGAACCTAAAAAGATAACAGTTAGTGCAAATTAAAAGAAAATCTAGACTTTATCGGTTTTATCAACAAAATTGGCTTTCGTGGGTGTATCACAGAAATTGTCAGTTTTTTTCTTACTTTTTTTATCGTCGCAAGTATGTTTAAAAGTCCCATAAAACGTCAAGGTGCATGGCAGTGAAGGCTTACACTATGTGGATGTTCAAAAATAGAGATAAACTATGCATCGATCAAACTCGAATACTCCAATTTTTAGACAATTGTTGAAAAACTGTTACTTGAAAACTACTCTCAATCTCTCTGAACTTTCAGGGTGGAAGGTTGTTTCAAAGGCCTCTCAATTTTTAGTTGGTATTTCGTTTCCAATAACCTGCTTAAAGATACAGGGCAAAACAGAAGTTGGTGTTTAGAAAAAAAAGGTGTAGTCCCAGAGCCGTCTAAATTGTGATACTAGCCATGAAGTAACAATTGCAACGTCGCATCTAACATCAACGATGGTCAAAATTTTGCATTGATTGAAGGGGCTTTCTTTCTGAAAATCAAGGTATATTACGATCACGAGATACGAAAATTGTTCAATGAAACTGTAATTTGAAAGAATAACTTATATATTATCGCAACAGGTATGATGTTCATCACCTCATGACGTGAAAATTTACATAAAACATATCCAAACCTGACAAGAGTTTTATGATTTGTTGGAAAAAAATATTAATTCTAAACAACAAAACATTAAAACTAGAAGATAGGTAGATGGTTACAGATTTTGGGATGTGATTGGAACAGTGTCCGGAGAACTGGAGTTGATAATAACGTGCAAAACTGATTAACCAGAAAGCACTATCTACGTCACCATATTCATTTTCCAAAACTAAACTAAACTTGTTTATTCTGGTTTTTCCGCATGACATAGAAGCCGGTGCTTATATGTGTGAGAAATATAGGATGAGGCATATTATTTGATCAAGTTTTCCTATTTGAACATGTATTTTTCTCCTCCAGTATTCCCCGAAATGCATAGACACACACATACCATGATATAAAACCATCTACCAGTATATCATGAAATAATTGACTGCCAGATTGCGGTTTCTCTGGTACTAACTATGACCTATCCACTAACCTCAATCTTAACGCAAAAATCACTCCATTTTTCACCGTGTTTCTCAGTTTTCCAAAATACAATTTGAAGTTGAATTAAAGCAGGTTGAAACTAGTTGGATAGTTGCAAAGTCGTCTAGAGTTTCATAGCTGGAACTAGAAGTGAACATAACCTCAATCGAGACCACACGCAGTGTTGCCCAAACCATTAGGTACTTCATGGCTCGTATTACAATACGCGACGTTCTTGAAAACGTCACAGGCACCATATGATTGGTATCCAAACAAGCCTTTGTGACATTTGGTTTTGTATTGTGTGAGTTTGAAATCAGTGTTTGTGTTTAATTTGGACTTCTTTGGACTATATATTTTTGAGTGTATTACATATATCGTGTGTCCCGTTAGTGCGTATTTGGTTAGCCGAGTGGAAAGTAAGCTTTTGAGGTAATAAAAAAGAAAAAGGTAATATCTCGGGTAATATGTTTTGAACCACGAATCAGACACTTCAAATTTTCGGCAACTAAAGTTTTTATCCAAGTATTTGATAATTGTTGAAACTGTTTCAAAAATGGCTCCATAATTTTTTTATTGTAGAAAAACGAATCGACTGATACGTATTTGCATACAGACATAGTTTGTCTGGATATTTTCGTCTGACAGCTGACGTCATGACGTCACAGAAACCTAGCGTACATAGACGGCTCTGTGAAAATAATGGAATGGCCTTCAAAAACGCCTGATATGAATTCGATCGCGCATGTATGGAGTAGAATAAAATCAAAATTGGAACAACGGTTGATCTTTGTTTGAATAATTCACCCCGTGAAAGTTTGTAGTAGTGTTTTTGTATTGACTCTATAAAAGTTATGAATGGTCTTATGTGTAGGTTCAGTTTGTAGGGCAAAAAGATTTGCGATTCAAGTCGTTCTTTTTACAAAGTAAGTGGTCATGGTTTCCATAGCCTAATAAAGGGCAATCAACAAACCTAAACTAAACCAGGACGTTGAGGTTGCCAAATTGTGTCAACTTTCTATGTTACACACGTTATCTACCTTTGAACATTGAACGACTAGAAACATAGACGTCGAACATGTCAGTGTTAACATGGGGGGAAAGGGGAAAAGCAAGCAAGTGTCATTTTCCAGTTGAAAATAATTTAATTTCTTATCGTGCTGTAGATTTTGTCTTGCAATCATTATGCTAAAGAAGTACTGGAATTGTGAAGCTTCTTCATGGATGGTCGGATTGTAGAGATCCCATGACAAATAATTTGGAATAACAACAACGCGGCTACCGCAAGAAATCATCGTTGTAAGCCTTGAAGTGATTTCGTTGACGAAGGTATTTTCATACATACAAAAATTATATTGCATTTTGACTTATTCTCAACACAGTTTTCTGTAGAAGTCAAACTAGAATTTTGAATCGTTTAGCATGTATTCTTGATCGATAGAAATCGTGTACGTTCGGGGTGTTATGCTTATTCTAGTCTTTTAATTCTTTATTTACACTTTTCGTAAAATCGTAGGATCTTATTATCATAGAGTATGTCAGAAATATTCACGCACTGTGAAAATAGGAGAGTGTAAGATGATTAAAGTGTTCCAGGACATTTTAGTTTTTTTGTCATTCAGCATTTGGCATCATTGACCAAGAGATGTTGATCTTAACAAACCACTCTTCATTTGAAAGGATTCTGAAGAAATGATATTGATCCCATTGTAGTTGGTTTAGGGGAATTTCAATCTAACTTTTTCGTTGGCTTGACTTATTAACGTTTAAAATCCCCTTGAATACTTTTTTTATTATCTAGTCCTATTAAGCCATTAAATACGTAATGAAAATTGGATAAATATTGTCTGAGGCGTAAAGTAAATAATTTGGATGATAGTATTTGAGCAGTGAATTTGGGAACTGATTGCGAAAAAAGGGCTGAAACAATAAAAAGATCGTGAGAGATTGTGTGCGGTTAATCATAATCAGTTGAGTTGGGGTTTATAAAGCTTTTGTTGATTCACACTCGATCGGGAATTTTCAGAGAATACATGTTTTTTTTTCCAAGTATGCCAGAAAATCAATTTTCCCATTTGAAAAAGTGAGAAGGTATGCAAGTGATGCCTCGTACAAGTGAGAGATAAACCAAGGCCCGATTTGGAATTTTCTTGTCAAACCACCCTCATATTACAAATGTTACCAAAATAACTTCACTATTTCGAATTTTATTTGAAGAAAACAAAAACTTTGACATCCTGTATATCTTTAGACATCAACATTCGGATTAGACAAGTTGAGGTCTATCACAATATTTATTGATGAGGAATCTGCTGTTACCTCAAGTCCAATTTTTTTTGGGACACCCTGTATATCTATTAGAAAGATGAAGGTGTGCTCAAGTGGTTTAGCTTGTCAAAACTATATCTCGAATGATTATTTTATTATTTGGAGTGCTGATAGGCCTTTTTAAACTTTGGAACCAATGACAAAAAGTATTATTGAAGTACTATTTACTTATTATGATGGTCATTTTCGAATCATATAATACAACCATTGTATAAATGTATACAACACATATTTCGGAGAGTCGCTTCAAAATGTGATATTGAAGTGCGGCTTATAGTCTTATTTATTTTGTTGAACAACATAAAATTGATCATGAAGCTGATAACAGATAGCGTGATAAATACAAAATTGAATTAAATCATCGAGTGGCCTATAGACTAAAGAACTCCAGGAGGATTCAGCTATTCCAAATATCCGAATAGAATTATGTGTGTATATTGTATACTGATCTGGGACCGATAGAACTGTCATATCGAGAGAAAGAGAGAGACAGTAGACGGAGAATTATATGGAGGTGATCGTTTATCTCTCTCATATGACCGTTCTATCGATCCCAGAATCGGTACCCTGGTAGCTTTTTATAGTTGTTATGATCTCATAACCTCCAGTTTCTGAACAACAACATATATCTATTCGAGTTTATTGATTCGATAAACAACTTACCTCAATGATATTACGTCGTTATCGTATATCGGATCCATAAAATGACATTGCTATCATATTCATGTTGAGAAACTGTGCATAGGATGTACAATTTTTATTAAGGAACGTGTCTTGTTATGGTTATTAGTTTGGTTTTGCTGCAGATGTCGTCACAGTGGACGCCGTCGTTTTTTGCGTGAGGCCATAAATCATAGTCATTGCTGGTTCACGAGCAAATACGAGGAGTCGGGCGACGAATTTATTTCGAATGAGTTTACAAGGTGCACTCGAAATGAATAGAATAATGCAATAGCAAATGTATGTATTTTGGTTTTGAAAAAACAAACATTTTTTTTAATTTGTTTCCTTTTTTCCATTTATATTGTCAAACATAAAATAATCCTAACATTCTATATTCAATATTTCATCTCATTTTATTGTGAATAATTTCACAATATGGAGGAAAATGTACTTGATAGAATTTTCTCGATGTCGAAAATTGAATTAAGTACAATCTATAAGTAATCTATTTAAATATTGCAACAATTGCGAGCAACGATCTCGCCTATGAGCCAAAGTTGTGTTTTAAAATATGATTTCCGGAATAATTTGATTGACAATATCATAATATAATCGTTTTTATGATTAAATGTTGACTTGAAAAAGAAATTGCTAAAATTTGGGATGAACGATCAGATTAGCTGAGTTACCTTAACGAAAATGAAAGAAGGGAAAATTGGGAATCAAATGAAAAATACAAATAGTGTTTATTTACATACAAATTTAATTCTAAATAATAATAATAAGGTACTACATATTTTGCAAAATTTTCAGTTTTGAATTTTGCTTATCCCTTTTTTGGGTCCTTAATGAAGTGTTTGCAAATTTCAAGGAGTAATAAATTCGTACCCTTGTATATAGCGACAACAAATAGTCACACAACAATAACTTCCATGAGGAGCCATCGCACACAAATAAAAACACCACAAATAAGTTCCACAGAATAAAATTCAGGGACACTATTTTTTGACGCACTCGATACAACGCTTGGCTGAGCCACCGTGTAACAGCCAACTGATAAAATGACCAGCCCGGCTGGGAAAACGCCGGGCGAGACGAGGTGGGAAGGCAGGGGGCGGAATTTCGGGCTGGTCGAGAGAGTGAGCAGACTTATTGGAATATATAGACTTTGGCAGTAGATGCTCAATACATCTACAGGGTGTTTTTCAAATTTGAGTTTTCTTTTTGACATGGTGATAGGACTTGATAAAATAAGCAAGGCAAGACATTTTCTCGAAAACTCAAAAAGAAAGGTCATGTGGCTAAATAAAGAGACCAAATGAGTTCCTGTACGAGCTGAAATTCTGACAAAAAATGTAGCAAATATCAAAGATGATGGAAATGGGAAAATCATCATTCAAAAACATTAAAAAACACAATTTTTACTGCGAAATCCTAAAAAAAAAACGTAGAATAATTTTTCAATTTAAATTAATTGTTTCTTTTTTAGGTTCCACTGACGACGAAAGCAGATTCGCTTCTGAAACGTTTGATATTGTTAGGTTTTATTGTGTACTGATAGAATTTTTTTCAGGTAATGTAGAAGATCCGGTATATTAACACTAGTTTGATTGTTTTTTGATAGGGTGTGGCGAAATACCCAAAAAATCAGGTAAATTATAGGGTACTTGTCATGTCAGGGCAAAACTGATCGCACGGGGATTATTTTTCTTTTATTTTCTACGATGAATGTTGCAAAGTTTTTTCAAGAACCCGCAAGATAGTCACCGAAGGTAATAAAGAGAAAACGCCATGACCATCTAATAACATTAAAAAATAATAGTACCTTTGTTAGAAGAAATGTACAATTGCCAATTGGGCTGTTTTTCTTGCCGATAGCGTGAGGCGCATGCGTTCTAAGCAGAGCAAGTGACAAGCAGTATCGCGATTATGAGCGTGCTTGTTTCCTTGTCTAGCTGAAAGAAGAACAAGGATAGTAGCCCCGTTATCGTTAGTATCGTATTCGTAAGCGGTTTCGCTGTATTATGCCGCATATTTTGTATTCGCAAATACTCCAAACCATCCACGACAAGTGAAGAGAATTAGCAAAAAACTTAAGGCCAAAAGACATGCTCTCACTGATTCATTCAATATGTTCTTATACATGGTGGCCCAACGAAAAGGTCCCACCCTTATTTATGACTTTCCGGATATATTTTGGGAAAAACGCTCGAATATGTCAATTTTTATTTTTAGGGGGACGTCTTTTCGTGTATGACTGTATAATACAGGGTGTATAATACAGGGTGTATTATAATAAATAAAATATCGCATTACACTTGACATTTTTGAATGGAAACCCACAATTTTTTTCCTATTTTTGAATTCTCCATGAAGTTTTTAGTAACTTTTGTAGTATACAGTTTATACCTATCTTCAACCGTTTTAAAGTTATTTGAATTTTTCATAAAATTCACCTCATTTCATTTAATACTGATAATAATGGATCGTACGGAAAAAAATAATGATAACGGATACCAGCAAGAAATTTAGCATCAGTCAATGTCATCGTAGATCATAGAACAACTTTATCTTTGATTTACATCCAGACAAAACTATCAACCATGAGTATGTGGCTTAATCAATAAGAAAATATGAAGCAACTGGATCTGTATTCAATATTCGCCGGAATCAGGAAGATCGTCCAATTAGAAATGAAGCCAGAGAAATAGCAGTTTTGAGACACGTGGCTCTTGACAACACCCTAAGTACTCGTGGTCTGGCTGCTTCTTCAGGATTAACATGCTCAACAGTGCAAAGAATTTTGAAATCCTATAAATTTCACCCGTACAAAATTAAACTTGTCCATGAGCTTAATGAAGAACATTATGATAGAAGGTTGGAGTTTTGCGAATTAATGACACAACGTTTAATCAATAACCCAAATGTCATTTAACATTTGTTTTTCGAATGAATGTTCCCTCTATTTACATGGTGTGTGAATAGACATAATAGTCAATATTGGAGTGACTCGAATCCACATTTGTTTCGAGAGGTACATTCGCAATACCCTCAAAAAATTAATGTCTGGGCCGGCATTTTCGGAAATCATATTGTAGGACCTTTCTTTATTCCTGGAAACTTGACGGGAAAGACATACTTGGACATAACCAAAAGCCCAAAGGCTAGGGGTTGCGAAAGACATGCATTTATCTCCCACAGATCCATCCCGCAAATGCTATTTCAAGTTTTCTACATCATGTGAATACTACATATGTTAGTTCTTGATAGTAGGTTTTTCATCACCACCAATAGATGGAGATGCTGTCTCCAAACCTTCGTACTTGGACATGTTGGAAAATACAATAGAGCCACGAATAACCGAAATAATAGAAAATGAGGTTAATTAAAATGAAATTTTTCTTCATTTCCAACAAGATGGTGCATCACCGCACTTTGTAGCTCCAGTACGACAGTTTTTGAAGACCCATTTCTTAAATCAGTGGATCGGACGGCGCGGCCCCATTGAGTGGCCACCAAGGTCTCCGGACTTGTGTCCTTTAGATTACTTTCTTTGGGGACATTTAAAAAGTGAGGTTTTAAGTACGAAGCCAGACTCCATCCAAGATCTTCGAGAGCGGATCACGGCGGAATGCAGACAAATAACTCCAGAAATGTGTGAAAATGTTAGGAATAGATTTGAGCAAAATCTTCATTATTTCATGGAGGTGAACGGACACCACTTTCAACATTTATCACCACATTGACTTTTTGACACATTATAGCTAAGTAATTAATTTTTGTTTACATTTTTCAAATAAACGGTTGAAGATAGGTATATACTGTATTATACAAAAGTTACTAAAAACTTCATGGAGAATCCAAAAATATAAAAAGATTGGGGGTTTCCATTTAAATATGTCAAGTGTAATGCGATATCTTATTTTTGGAACACCCTGTATTATACAGTCATACACGAAAAGACGTCCCCTTAAAAATAAAAATTGACGTGTCCGAGCGTTTTTCTCAAAATATATTCTCAAAGCGATATTCATACGGTAGATACGTGTTAAAAGTAGCTCCCGTTCGAATCGAATTTTTGCTGTAAGTTCGTGGAATTAAATTCGGATTTTAAGATGAGTGCAACATCCATGGGTGACAATCCTCCTAACAAAGTGATAACTCGTTCTGACTATCAGAAACTTATGAAACAAAGAAGTGAATCTGTAGAAGTTAATCTCAACGCGGCCCAACCGGAGACAAAAAATATATCCGATAACAAAGCAGAGGAGATAAGCGCCGAGAGCAATGATAAACAAAATAAACTACGTTTACACGAGCAAACTGAAAAGGCTGCTGTAAATGAAAACGAATATGAGGACGTATTCAATCCAAAGTCATCAGTACCAAGAACTTCACCGAATAACGAGATCAATTATACAGGAACTAAAGAAAACTCACTGAAAAGGGTGAGGTCGGAAGGTACACCAGAACACAAAAATATTAAGAAACCATGCAGCAAACCTCGTAATGATCTTGAATCATCGTCAATTGAAATGATGGAGCAGAAAAATATTATATCAGAAGAATCACTTAACTTGGTTTTTGCAGCTTTTGAAGATATTATGGAAGTTGTAGAAAAGAAAAACAAGGAGGGAAAATTATCGGAAAGGGAATATAAACTGACGAAACAAAGACAGGCAGATATCTATAAGACAATGACATTGATGGTATTCAGGATGGGAGAAGTAGAAAGAGAAAATTTAAAGCTAAAATACAACTGTCAAAAATTACCAAAGTCTGGAAAAGCGAAGCCCACTTACGCGGAAACAGCTGGAATGACGTCAAATGAACCCGCGGATGAGGCAGCGAAGGAAACAACTATAGACGAAGAATGGAAAACACCGAAGACAACGAGAAGACATGAGACTATCAATTGATAATGCCAATAACTCACAGGAGGTGATGAAGCAGTTCAAACAGCAAATAAATCTACGAGATGTGGGTGGAGGATTCAAGAACATCAGACAAACAAACGGCGGTGCTCTCATAGTTGAAAGTCATGATGAAAAGCAGCAATGGAAATTGAAAGAGGCCATTCAAAAGATACCACATATGAAAATGAAGGAAAATAGCGCGGTTGACCCGATGTTTATGATCACGGGCATACAAAAGGGGTTCTCTAACGAAGAATTCATAGAAGAATTAGAGAGATTGAACTACGAAATAGTAGTAGAGATCGGAACATCAATTCAGGATAAAGTCAAGTTGATAGCAAAGAAACAATGTAGAAACCCGACCAAAGAAAACTGGATCCTTCAGGCGCCTCCTAAAATAACCAAGTGGTTCTTGAAAAAAGGAAGAATCTTCTTTGACATGCTGTCTGTCTACGTAAAGGAATATATAAACCTTGCACTGTGTTTCAAATGCTCAAACTTTGGACATGTGGCAAAATATTGCTCTCAAAGAGAATGCTGTCACAAATGTAGTGGAGAACATCAGGCCGCTGAGTGTTTATCAGAGTCTCTGAAGTGTCCAAACTGCACGAAAATGAAACATGAGGATGTTAATCACTCTGCTAGAGATCCACACTGTCCAGTCTACAAAAATCGACTTAATAGAGTCAGAAACAATATTAACTACGAAAATTTTCTTTAGATCAAAAAGAACGAACACACTCGAAAACAGCTGCGATCATACATCAAAATGTACAGTCATAAGGAAATGCAGTAGAACTGTTGAACAATTTTTTGCTTGAGCATGAAAACTGTAAACTCTTATGCATAACTGAGCACTGGAAGTCAAAGGAAGAATTGCTATTTTTAAGCTTGAAGAATTTCAAAATTGCCTCAGCATTCTGTAGACAAAGTGGCCAACATGGAGGATGTGCAGTGTACGTACATAAATCAGTGAAGTTCAAACCAAGAACAGACCTTAATAAACTGTCGGTGAAAGGCGAATATGAATATGCAGCAGTTGAGTGCAACCTGAACACGCGTGAATTTGTAGTGATTTGTGTTTATAGACCTCCAATTGGCAATATAGTAGACTTTATTAACAGCTTAGAAGGACTCCTGAGCAGGACGTGCAGGAAAAACAAATCAGTAATAGTTGCAGGCGATTTCAACATCAAAATGGTGAAACAAAACAGACACCAAACAGACCTTGTTTCAATGCTCCAGTCATATGGTATGTATCAGTCAATCTATGAAAATACTAGAATCACTAATGCCACAGCTTCCTCCATTGACAATATATTTGCCAATATAAAGTATAAGACCAGTGAAGTACTGGACAGTCATATTTCTGATCACACTGCCCAAAAGATGACCCTGGATACCGACAACGCAAACAGGAACACTCCACTTGAGTATAGGAGGCTATTTTCAACCGAAAACAAAGCGCGCTTCTATGATTACCTAAAAGAAGAAAACTGGCAACGAGTGTATGACATAGACAGTGCTGACGTCAACAAGCAGTGGAATACGTTTATCGACATTTTTCTGAAATTCTTCAACTACTGCTTTGTTCCAACATTAGTGCATCCGAATAAACATCACAAAACCCCCCCAAATCCTACAGTAACGAGATGCAAACACCGACTAGACATCCTACTGTCTCTATCCCGAATCGATGCTAATTTCAAGGTCCACTATAAACGAACAAAAAAAGAATATGATAGTTTACTGCGTGCTAATAGAGCCGATCATTACGATCGAAGAATAAGCCGTTCAGACAACGAGTCCAAATGCATGTGGGCGATATACAAAGAGATCTCTGGAAAGACAGAAAACACTGAAATGCTGATACCAGGAGACCCCAAAACTCTACCAGACCAATGTAATGACTATCTGATGACAGTAATTCCGGAGTTGCACAAGGATCTTCCAATAAGTTCATTGAATCTTTCATTCCCGGCCAATGGTCAATCCATGTTCCTGATACCAGTAACTCTCTCAGAAATCAATGACCTCGCTAGTGAACTAAAAAATAAACACAGCAATGGGGTTGATGAAATTCCGATAAGCTTAGTAAAAACAGTAATCTCCGCCATACAAGACATCCTCTGTTATCTTATCAACAACGTATTCAAGCAAGGGATATTCCCAAATAAGCTAAAAATTGCTTTGATAAAGATGATCTACAAAAAAGGAGATCCAGACCTCCTAGAAAATTACAGACCAATAAGTTTACTGTGCTCTTTTTCAAAGCTGTTGGAATTAGCAATATGCAAGAGGCTCCTCAACTTCATGATTAAGTGCAACCTAATTGAAAGACATCAACATGCTTATGTACCAGGATCTTCTACAAGCACCGCTATATTCCAATTCACTAGAAGAATCATGGAACTTCTTGAAAAGGGCCACATAGCTATGGGGATATTCCTTGATCTGAGTAAAGCTTATGACTCCATCGACCACACCGTACTACTGGAAAAACTAGAACGCTATGGTATCAGGGGAAATGTTCTTGAACTATTCTCATCTTACCTCTCCGAGACACAACAAATGGTGAAGGTCGTCAAAGATGGAAAATCCTATGTTTCCCAAGCCAGAACGGTAACACAGGGAGTAGCTCAGGGAAGCATCGTTGGTCCATTGTTATTCGTAATTTTCCTAAACGACCTATGCTATGAAGAAGCTGGAAGAAATCATGAACTGACGTGCTATGCTGATGACACCAATCTATTAACTGGTGAGAAAACAATATCAGATCTGATTGAACGAGGGAACTCCCTCTTCCGGAACACCGCCGACTGGTTCTCCCGGAATAAACTCATCCTTAACCAGAACAAAACAAATGTGATGTTCTTCAGAACTAAACTCTCAAACGCCTTGACTCCAGCTAAAGTTAACCTGGACAGCACCACTATCGATGTCAAAGAAGAAACAAAGTTCCTGGGAGTTCATCTAGACGAGTTTTTGGACTGGTCAGCACATATGAAGAGCTTGCTGCAGCGACTTAATTCAGTGTGCTATGGAATTAGGGTGATAGGAAATTACCTGAATAAGAAGAGCATAAAAACCATCTACTATGCTAATTTCGAATCCATTCTGAGATACGGGATCATCTTCTGGGGCAAAAGCAGTTGGACCGACCGAGTATTTGTCACTCAAAAACGAATAATGAGGCTTATCTACCAAAAGGGATATAGAGAAAGTTGCAGAGGGACCTTCAGATCAAATGGCCTCCTGACAGTCTACGGACTTTATATACTTGAATGCCTAGTGTTTTTCTACAAAAACCGAACACTCTTCAATCTTAAGACATACCACAGCTACAATACAAGACACACAACGGTCAATTACCCACGACATAGGTTGACGCTCACAGAAAAAAGTGCCTACTACATGTGCATGAAAATGTACAACACATTACCCAGTGACATCAGAGACTTGCAATCCTCAAGACTTTTCAAGTGCCGAGTGAAACAATTATTAATTAATATAGAGCCGTATTCCTTATCAGATTTTGTCAAAGACTAACTTTGCACCGCATGTTGCACGCTATTTCTTTTCATGCAGTATGTTTCTGTTTTCTGTCTAGGATCTGGAATGTACTTTCATAATAAGAAATGAAGAGCTTTATTATTATTATTATTATTATACCAGGAAAGGGTGGGACCTTTTCGTTGGGCCACCCTGTATAATAAAGATACATTGTTTTACGGTTATCCGATGTTAAACGGAGAGGTTGGTATAAAACCATGAAAATGTCCAGAGTTACATCCATTAATAATTATCCGTTTAACATCGGATAACCGTAGAACAATTTCACTTTATTCCATGATCGAGAGGTACCGCTCGAACATACCTCACATCTATTCGCGTTCGCAGAGTTTCGAGCCAATAGATGGCAGTGGTTGTCTAAGAACAACCACTGCACATTTACTCAGATTAGGATAGTGCCTAGAGTGGCATCGGTGTGAGTGGTCCTGGTCAAAGAGAGGCCAAGCCAGAGATCAAGAAAAAAGTGCAAGCCTTTTAGGTTGCACAAAACAACTAGACAACGGTCTAGAGTTCACCGCAGCGAGAGCGGAGATAGGACAAACACGTCGCACCCGTGTATTCACCTCTTGTAGTGGCTCCAGATTTTTACCCCTTTTTATTTTATTGTCTTTTCTTTTTGGTAACCACTAGTGCGGAGGCACACGGGTAGGACGAGTTTTGCCGCGATCCTACCCTGTGACCAAGAGGCCTTCGGAAGGTAACCCGGTACCAAAGAGCTAAACTTAAGTGAGGGATTGGAGGAGAGGTTTAGTGGGTAGAACCCCACACTACTGATGTCCGTTTTCAGATTACTTTCCTTGGGGCGAGAACCCCTGAACAAAAAAAAAAAAAAAAAAAAGGTGTGAGTGGTGCCAGCTGCCTTACACAAAACCGGTATAAGGAGGGCACTACTCACATGGATGTAACTCTGGACATTTATTTTTCCGTTTAACATGTTTTTATATAGTTTGGCTAATACGATATAGAAAAGAATGTGACAAATGCGAGAAGAAATGAGTCTGTTCACACTTGCCTAATTTGGGCTTTTAAGGTTACTGTGGTATCCACTTACATGGGCCCAAAAATGTAAGTCTCACCATTTCCGTGGATGTATCAGGAAAACATTGCCATTGATCCATCATTATATTTAGCTGTAAATGAACTTATTCGTTCCATCTCATTTTCATAATCACACAAATCGTTTTCTCAATGCAGAACTTTAACGAGAACTTCTCGAGGCAAAGCGCCCCGGCCAAAGTAAACGAAGAAAAGTCTGTGTGAGCATTGAAAGTGAAGATATATGGCAGCAGCTCACGAAGCTAAAGTGGTTAAATCCTTCATTAGTCATAAAGTCACGAACACGGCAAGTTTAAACTCAAAGACGATAGATCTCTGGGATCGCGAGTGGAATTTAAAGATTTTTAACAGACGTATGATTCAGAGTTGGTCAATATGCTTGCCTGATTGCTATGGAGCAGATGTTCTGTCGGATAAGAGTTGCGTTTTTGCCAAACACGTCCGCTCCATTTGGAATCATGATCATAGTACAACTTCTACCTGGAAAAGATATTTTTGTCCAACTATGAATTAATATCACATTGAATACACATTGTTCAATTAAGAGAGCTTCCTTTTTGTCAACGAAAGATTATTTCCCATGTTCAGTATGCATTTATGGAGATTTAGAGTACAGCTGATGCCTTGTATAACCCCTCTAGTTACTTTTTTACAGGTTTGATTAAGAGTGGAGTTTCTGCGACTGTTTTTTGTGACTTTTCTAAGACAAAGGTTACACGATCAGTCTGGCATCAGTTCAGTCCAACAGTCAATCAATGAGTGATCGAAAACAGATGGACTAAATGGCGGTTCACACGATCATTCAAACCGACATCAGTTTCAAAAGAAGTTAACTCAAGATTCCATGGCATCACACTGATAACCATGGAATTATATCTTTATATTTGACGCGAAACTGTTGAACGCAATACACGATCAGTCTTATTTCACGATCAGTTTCTCATCATTCTGACCAAATTAATGGAGTGAACTGATGCCAGACTGATCGTGTTACCCACGTCTAAGGCTTTCGATTGCATCAACCTCGGAATTTCCCTGCGTAAGCTTTTCTATTTTGGTTCTCGTCAAGTAGTGCTCATATCCGACTGGAAGACCACAGCACGCAAATCTTGGCAAAAATACTTTGGGAGAGCTTTCGGTGGGGTGTTCCTCAAAGTTCAATGTTGGGACCCATGCTGTGCAAACTGGAAATAATGGAAAGATTTACCATGTTTGAAAGTGATATGGTATACGAACATGATGTTTTTTTCGATAGACGAACGAAGTGAAGGAATGACCTGGACAAGACTATAATGGTATTATCAGGTATTTCTAGCTTCTGATCAGTGTCTTGATATGCAGAATCGAATTTTTTGTGTGTTAACATTAACCGAATTGATCACTCACATCACTTAGCTAATATTTAAAGTTGCAGCTGGTTGTCTTGCGATAAGACAAGTTACTGGGATTGGAATATTGGCGGAGAGTTTATTTTGCCCTGATATTATAATGTCAACTCAGATGTTGAGTTGCTTTTTGACGTTCTTGGGGTCAATCGCTTAAGTACGCCTTACTTGCAGATCAGAAAACTGGAGTGCCCCCTATTGGGCGTCGCTCGAATAAGTCAATGGGCTAAGGGCGCTAAGAAGACGTTGATGGCGAAGAACTGGTATTGATACTAATTGTCTTCTGTGTAGTGAATAGTAATGTCGAAGTGCTGTTAGTTGATGAGATGATGAATGCTCCATTGACAGTTTACTGTCGCAATTTCATTAGCAGCATGACTCAAGAAATAATTATTTTTATTATTTGCCTTTCAAGATTTTACTCTGGGGCGGGTTTTCACTCGGTGAAGACGCATTCGACTTCATGTAAGTTGTTAAGGTCTTACCTGTTGTGTTTTACGTGAGCTTAACAAAAGGAAACATACTGTAACACGTCTTGTGAATTTTGTGTAATCAATAAATGTTGTTTGAAGGGCAGATCAAAAGAGAGCAGTCCGATGTTTGGCAAGCACCAGGAAAGGGAATAATTGCAGACCTCTTGATTCTTGTTGCCCTGGTATCTCTGTATACCTGTCATTTCAGTTTAGCCATACCAAGAACAGAGCAGATAAGAAAATCAATACTGTACTAGTCAGAGAAAATATGCGATCATCTACCTTAATGTCTTGAGGTGCGTTCCCACTTGCAACAAAATACCAAACCGAACACCTTCCCAAACGCCGTTACCAACACTACAACTTCACGGCGTTTCACCATTGGTCGGTTTTACGTTAGACATAGAAAAAATGCTTCTACGCTATTATCATCTTTTTGAGTTGTTTATGAAGTGTAGGAGTTTATTTGAAAAAAAGTAACTGTACCACCTTGTTTCTGTGACAAGCGATCTTCTGTTGCAAGTTTGGTTTTCAAACAAATTCGTATCAATATGTTGAAATCCCATGATAAAATTTGTCTTCAGTATTTTTGAATTTGTTAAAAGCAAGTTAGACGTCTAGCAGAGATATTTGGTTAGACAAGAGTGATATTTTTTTGAATCATAAAAAAAATTGACAAGGTATATTGATTCAAGTGTATAACTAAAACATGGAAACATTTCAAGTTAAATAAAGCTATCAAAATCTCAGATTTACTGATTTTGGAATTAACAGAACAAAAACAAAACGAACAAAACAATCTGTACCATTACCTCTGGAAATGTTGTGAGGCATTTATTGTCGTTCCCAAATAAAGCATTTATACTAGATAGCTTGAAGACATGCTTCAAAACCATTTTCCTTAAAATTGTCTGAAGAAAATTCGATAAAATTGAGAAGAATGCAAACAGAGGATAGCCTCAAAATGTTTCCAAGCATTAATTATCCACTAAAATCAACCAATCTTGTCAAAAACTCATATGATTTCATTAAATATCACACTCATCTAACCAGACATCACTGCTAGAAGTCTTATTGGCTTCTTACAAACTCAAAAAAACTCAAGACAAATCTTCATATGGAATTTCAACATAGGATACGGATCTGTTTGGAAAAAAGATAAGCTCCACCCACTTAGGCAGTCTATTGGGAAACACCATTTTATAAAATACCTGAGATATTTATGGTTTTGGAATCATGTCTTACGTATTGATATTATGGATGATTCTCTAGTAGAAACGATTTTCCTAATTCACAAAAACATTCAACACTGGATAGTTTCTGAATAAAAACCCTATAAACAATAAAGTGTTCAACATTTTCTGCTGCAAACACTGCCAAAATTCTAAAACGTTACTTGTAATAGAACATGGTAAAAAGTTAAATATTCAAGGTTCAGGCGTTATAAACCAAACTATTAAATTGATGTGGAAAATTACTAAACATTGCCATCATAAAGATCATGCAGGAGTTTTGTCCGTTGATATCAGTAAGGTCTTCGACAAAGTAGGGCCTAATGCATCAATTGTTAGATTGTTGAGGTTTAATTTTCCTACTCATCGAACCAAAATCCCATCAAAATCCATGTGTGAGATCTAGTCTATTCAAAATATAACGCCCTACGATTTTTACGAGAAAAAATAGTCAATCAAATATCTATATCGATGATTATACTGCAATAACATTAGGTTAAAAAAGTCCATGGATTTATCTAACACAACTTTGCCAAATTGGATTTTTCCGCCTTGAAACTTGGAATTCCTGAAGATAAATAGCAGAAGTGTAACATTTCTCCCGGGAAGTTTTATATTTAATGTTTGAAAAGAAATAATAGTCTTTCATGAAAATGAGTTTTTTATCTCCATAATATTCTTTTTAGTCGACAATTGAGATCTGAATGGTTGCAGTTATTCAGATATTTTCTTTAGTTGTGCATAGTGAAATCTCTGACATGGTTCTAAATAAGCAATTTGACGTAGCAATCGTAGCATCTGTCAAAAACTAGAACCTTTGTTCATATAACATGTAATGTGCTTCATCTTTGTAAACATCTTCACTGATAACGATACTGATATCTGTTCAATTCATCAATCAAAGCTGATATTTGGTTTTATGTGATGTGAAGTGAAATATTGATGTCAGTAGATGCTCTTCTTCAAGATCGAAATCAAATAATATACTGGGTGTTTCATTAATATTGCGAAAAAATTCAGGAGTAGTTTTCCCGCTTGACAATAAGTCAACATGTATCCGGAAATGCTACATTACAGAGCTACAGGGTGTGGAAGTTTTATTTTTATTTTTGTTTTTTCTAAATAGTATTTGCACTTATGTCGATCTCTCGAGAAAAATTTTTTTTTGGGGATTTTTTGTCATGATGAATTCAAATTTGATCCTAGTATGGCTCCTACTTGTAGAGGGCGCTATTATTATTTTCCTATTATTAACAGCCGTAACTTTTTTGGACGTGCCTGTATTATATTTTTAGGTAAAAAATCGGATTTTTTTTTATTTTCACGCAGAGAAAGTAAACATGTTAAAAGTCGTTGAGTGCAACCATACTTGAGATATTTGAAATCAAAATAAAAAATACATGTGATTTTGGGATTATGGTCAAGCAAGGTCCTGCATTTTTTTGAGAAAAAAATCAGGATGGGTCTCCCTTGTTGAAAATAAGATAAAAACTTTCTATAAACATGTGTCTTGAATTGCTCCGTTACGAAGCTACAGGGTGTTGAATTTTTTTCGTTTTTTCCATTATTTTATTTTTTATAATGTTTTAATAAAAATTGTTGTTCACATCACTCATTACTTGAATCTTTTAACTAAAAATATGTAGCAATCATACGAAACATGTTAAACTTCTACACCTCGTTCAACACCCTGTAGCTCTGTAATGAAGTGTTGATAGGGAGTTTTCTTCTTATTTTTAGACAGGGGGATTTTCTTGCAATAACATTGAAACACCCCGTATTGTTATATCTCTTTGGATTTGTTTAAACATAACATGAAGAACTGATAAAAAGAAATGCAAATACGTTTTGCTGATGACATCTTTTCAGTAAGGTACGAGTCTGAATCAAAAAAGAATACAAAACAATTTTTGTGGGAGTTTTCAGTTCACCAGGAGTGTTTCTCTTGAGTACACTCAGGCTCATTCAAAAGTCATAAAGCTATTTTTATCACTGCGGATATGAATATTTGATTTGAAATTTGTCTTTAAAATAAAATAGGAAATAAGAAAAAAGAACCCTCATTTCTCCATGTGTGGCCTGTTTCACTTTCTTTTGAAATTGAAATAAACATGCGGCAGGTCAACAAAGCAAATGAGTCTTCATAACATCACTCAACCGGATAACGAATGATCTGATCAAATAGATTTGTGAATGTAGCAGAAGTAAAAGCAGAAGCTTTGTGAATCTCTAGAGTTTTAGGATCAATGAAAATAAAACCAGCTTTCCAACTTTTGGAAAATTCAAAATCCTTTTTAGATAAAGTTTCGATGAAAACTTTTATGCCTCTTCAAGTTTGTTTTATTAATTTATAAGCAAAATGAGAAAATATAAAGCTCTTTTCCATAAATCAATCAAGTTGTTGTTTTGAAAATCTTCGAAATTTAAATCTCAAACTCCTACTTATACCAATAAAACTAAATCCTGAATCACAACTCAATAGACCTCAATCCAACTGAATGCAGATGCTATAACAATGATGAAATTAATGATTTGAACCGTTTTCCGAACATGAAACATACTCCAAGTGCCAAATATACGGTGAAAAAAAGAACTGTACAAGTTAGGCGGTTTTCACACCAAATTAGCATGCAACCTGGTTGCCATGGTTGTACAAGTTTTAAAGTTGCTCATCGCATGATCACTTATCGCGTGCTACTACAGTGTAGAGAGCTAGGAAGCCTTTGTCGCGTATGTCGCTTCACCGATTTCGAATAACATCAAGTTTCTTTTGAGTTTAGGAAACATGAAAAAGAATCTTATGGAGAATGTTGAAATTCAATTGTTGGAATAAAACAATAAAGATTTGTTCAAATAGAAAACACAAAGAACGTTGTGCGAAGATCGTCGCCCTTCAATGTTCGATGCCTCATCATCAATAGAAAAACATTAAAATCATCAATGACATAATGTTCGAACTTTTCATATTTATGAACGGTTGTGGAGATCGGGAATTTTTATATTATCAGGTTTTAGTATACTGCTACCACGGGGCAGGAGAATCGACTGTCCCAAGAACATAGGAAACGACGAGAGCGGAGCCATTACTCACTTATGGAAATTGGAAACTGAAAATTGGAATAGCTCTAGCCTTGATTTTGTGAGTGCGGACAGTTTGGAAAATCAGGATCTAACGTGGGAATCTCTGGTGCCAAAAATAAATGGAACTAGTGTTTTACAGTTGACTTGAACGGTCTGATAGAGGGTGCAAAAAATAATTTTGACAGGATGATTTTTTCTTGGTTGATGGTAAAACACTCATGACCCTTCATCGTATTGGTGGACGTTGTCAGGCTGACAAGTCTAATGTCGTGAACAAATCTAAAGAATGCTTTTTCTAGTTGGAATGTCCGCTTTTTTTTATCAGTTCGAGTGATTTTAGTAGAAAAGGCTATGTCACTCCTAGACCACTGTTGTGATTTGAAACAAAATACTATTTTGCTTTTCAGCCGATTCTGTCCTGCGAATATTTAGTTAATTAGTTTATTTTTGGATTGTGTTTCGTTCACATGTGCATGTTGTTGTTTTGCGTTGTTGCATCTAAGCAGTGTTCACCGGTTGTATGTGTGATGACATTGATTGTCATTTGCGGAATGCACTTTCGATTGTGAGAGGAGAGGGCTGTAAAAAACAATTGAATTGTAACTAATGGAAGAAAAATGTTGTTGTTGTCAATAAAAGAATAAAAAAAGCTCATAAAAAACCTTCTGTTAAAAAACCAATTTTCAGCAAAATATAATACATTGAAACACTTTTGGTGTATTAATCATACACACCAGGTGCCTATGGACATACAGATCAATTACTTAAATCAATCAAATTAGTTTATTGGTTTAATTTGGGTTTCCTCTATCTGAGGATGGTTCTTCGAAGGAACAAGGAATAAGGAAATAAATGTACTAATTGGTACATATTTTGGCCAGCTGCGAGCCGGATATCGAAGTTTGGGTTGTTTATTGAAGTGGACAACAATAATTGGCTGAAACTTATGGGATTTGCTGAATACTGGGTTGCTGCGTAGAAGGTGAAAGGTCAAGGTGATACCAAAACAAGAAGGATTTGGATCAAACAAGGTCAGACTGTTTTATACTATACTTTCTGTGGACTTTGCGAAATCGTGTTGTGTTAGCAGACCAACAGTGTTTTTATTGAATTTTTATCATGGAAGACCTCAAGAAAGAGCGTACAAAGGTTAAAAGGGCCATAACTAGGATAGAAAATTTCGTAAATACTAATGAAAATGACGTTAATGTAAATATTAATGAACTTGCTGTGAGGGACACTCATTTAAATAAGAATTTTGAGAATTATTGTACAATTCAAACAAAAATTGAGGATTTGGATGAGGCTGAAGAGGCTGATAGAGTTTTGATAGAGAATCAATATTTTAAAATTTTGGCTAAAATTAAAACCGTCATACAAACCCATTTAAATACAACTAGTGTCAATAATTCTTCTAGTAATTCACAACAACCTACTCTGCAAACACATAGCGATTCGATAAGTAGAGTAAAGTTGCCAAATTTAAATACTCCCTCGTTCTCGGGTAAATATGAGGATTGGAAGTCATTTATTGATTTATTCACTGCTCTCATTGATGACAGTACTCAATTGACTGACGTCCAGAAATTTTTATATTTAAAAGGCGCTTTATCCAATGAAGCTTTGAATTTGGTTAATGATTTGTCATTGACGCATGATAATTACCCAATTGCATTGGATATATTGAAGAAAAGGTATGACAACAACCTTGTCATTGTCAATACACATATTAAAGGGTTATTGCATACTCCTGTCATAACAAAGGGTGATGGGGTTCAGCTTAGAGCATTTTTGACAAATATAAGGCAACATCTAAATTCATTGAAAGCATTAAAATTGCCCGTTGATAGTTGGGACGTGTTACTTGTCTATATATTTTCACAGAAACTTGATTTTCAATCACTTAGGACTTATGAGCTTGAAAAAGATAGCACAGCGTTGCCAAATTTGGCTAAGTTTCTTGATTTTCTTGAAAAACGGTGCTGTGCGTTTGAAAGTATGCCTGGGAGTAACAAAAGTTTTAGTTTTAAACAGATGAAATCTACTTTAGTAACCACTCAAGAGAATTTAAGGGCTGATTTTAGAAATAAAAAATCTTGCTTATTTTGTAATAAGGATGGGCACAAAATAGGCAACTGTTTTAAATTCAAGGACTGTTCTATAACAGATAAACGGAAGTTTGTGCAACAAAACAAATTGTGTTACAACTGTTTGGATTCAAAGCACACAGTTTCACAGTGTCAGTCAAATAAATGTAAAGTTTGTAATGGTAAACATCATTCATTACTTCATAGCGATGAAAGATATGTAAAAGAAAATTCCTTCACAGGAAGTCAAAGGGAGCCTGAGGTTGCTAGGGAAAATTTTGATAGGAATAGGCAGGGTCATAAGGGTTCAAACGAAAACTATGTTACAAGTCAACTTCCTACTTCAAATGAAACTCCTATTGATAATGCAAGTCTTCTGTCTATGGGATGGAAATCACAAATATTACTAGCAACTGCAAGAGTGCATTTGATAAATAGACAAGGAGAAAGGGTAGCTGTTCGTGCTCTTTTAGATTCCGGGTCACAGATTCCCTTTATTAGCACAAGGGTGCTAAAGCTTTTGAATTTAGATTTTTACAATAGAGCATTGACTGTAGGAGGTATTGGGAATACTGCTTCAAAGGTAAATAAAATGGTTGATCTCATTTTGGAATCGAGGTACGAAAGCTCACAGAATTTTAGAATTTCTTGCTGTGTTTTGGATAAAATCACTTGTTCATTGCCTCATGCTTTGGTTGATACAAGCAAAATAAGTTTGCCGGATAACATAACATTGGCGGATCCATGTTATTTTAGGCCTTCGGAAATTGACATGCTAATTTCAGCAGATTTATATTTTGATCTGTTGCTTCCTGGGATAATCAAGTTAGGTGCAAATTTGCCTGTGTTACAGAACACAAAATTGGGATGGTTAGTTTGTGGCAGCGCACCCATAAAGTCTTCTTTCAACAACAAAGTCTTCACTAATTTAAATGTGTCACTATTTTGTCAAAATCTAGACAATGCCAATGATATAATTCCAAGGTTCTGGCAGTTAGAAGAAGTGACAAATAAACACTATTTGTCACCAGAGGATAAGGTTTGTGAACAATATTTCACATCTACGGTACAAAGGTTGGAAAACGGACAATTTCAAGTTGATTTACCTTTGCGTTCACCTAAAGAACATTGTAAACTGGGAAATTCACTCGGTTCAGCTATAAAAAGGTTTCAGTTTCTAGAGAAAAGGTTTCAACATAACAAACAATTGTTCACGGATTATTCCAAGTTTATTAATGAATACATTTCATTGGGACATGGTAAAGTGGTACCTTTTGACTTTAATAATGCTGGGATTAAGAATATGAATTTTCGAGTGTTTTTGCCTCACCATTGCGTGGTTAGGGAAAATAGTTCAACTACAAAATTAAGAGTTGTTTTTGACGCTTCCTCAAAAACCTCTACAGGTGTTTCACTCAATAACATCATGTATAAGGGATTCACTGTTCAACCAGAGCTATTTGAAATTTTGTGTCGTTTTCGCAGTTTCATGTTTGTTCTTGTTGCTGATATTGAGAAAATGTACCGAATGGTGATGGTGAACCCTAATCAAAGGCATCTTCAGAACATTATATGGAGAGAGTCAGGTCATGACGAATTCAAATGCATTGAACTTCAAACTGTGACTTATGGTACCAACTCGGCGCCTTACCTGGCAACTCGGTGTTTGAATCAATTGGGTTTTGATGAGGCTACTATTTTTCCATTAGCTTCAAAAGCCATCCTTAATCAATGCTATGTTGATGATATTTTGTCAGGGGCTAATACTAAAGAGGAAGCATTAGAATTGAAAGACCAACTGATAAAAATGTTGAGTAGTGCTGGTTTTAAACTTCACAAGTGGAGTTCCAATGATAAGTCTTTAATCAATGAGATTGAGGAAATAAAAGGAAAGGAACGAGATATTTTGGATGAGACTGTTTCTAATAAGGTTTTGGGTATTAGTTGGAACCCGTCCGACGATATTTTCAAGATTTCAATTCCTGATATTGACTGTTTTGGCTGTTTTACAAAAAGGAGAGTCCTGTCTCATATTGCTCAAATGTTTGACCCTTTAGGTTTGGTAGGGCCTGTTATAGTGTTGGCAAAAATTTTAATGCAGGAAATTTGGGCTAGAAAAATAGATTGGGATGAGGAGCTTCCTGCAGATTTAAAAGAAAAATGGTTGACTCTAGCTAATAACTTATCAAGCTTGAAGTTATTGAAAATTCCTCGTAACTTGTTTACAGGAAAGTCGTTGGTTGAGATCCAGTATCACGGATATGCAGATGCGTCTGTATCTGCGTATGCTGCTTGTATATATGTTAGGAGTGTTTATTCTGATGGTAGTGTTGCTTGTAATTTGTTGTGCTCTAAGTCACGTGTTGCACCACTCAAGACAGTTTCACTTCCAAGGCTGGAGTTATGTGGCGCATTACTTTTGTCCAGGCTTGTACATAAAGTTGTTTCTATTATGGGTTTAAATACTACAAAGATCTATCTGTACACAGATTCTAAAATAGTTCTTTGTTGGTTAGGAGGTTCACCGTCTAGATGGACCACATTTGTTGCAAATAGAGTGTCCGAAATACAAGAGCTCACCTCGAATTTTGAATGGTGTCATACTAGGTCGGAATACAACGCAGCTGATGGGCTATCTAGGGGGATTTTTCCTAGTAATTTGATTGATAATTCCTTTTGGTGGAATGGTCCAAAAAATATTTTAGATCCAAGTTACTCAGTGATGCCTGTTGGTGCAATTGAATTGGACTCAATTTCTGAACAGAAAAAGGTTGTTTGTGCTCAATATACTCAAAATTTCGAGCCTGTTATTGATTGGTCACGGTTTTCAAACTTTTCACGTCTACAACGTGCAGTTGCGTTCTGTCTAAGGTTTGTTACCAATACTCAGAAAAGGTCAGATAATATGTTACATGGTTCTCTTGCGGTATCTGAATTAAATAGTGCTAGGTTAAAAATTGTACAGTTAGTTCAGCGAGATTCATTTTTCAGGGAAATTGAAGATTTGCAGTGTCAAATTGATAAAAATAAAAGTCATAAAGATCAGTCAGTTCTTAAGGACAGCAAATTACGTTGCTTAAATCCATTCATTGATGGTCAGGGTTTGCTCAGAGTAAATGGTCGAATTTCAAACGCAGAAGTCCTTTACGATCAAAGGTATCCTCTGTTGCTACCAGCAAAACATCACGTTACGAAATTATTAATTAAGTTAGAGCATATTCGACTTGCCCATGCTGGAGCACAAGCTGTCTTGGCTTCGTTAAGGCTAAGATATTGGCCGATAAATGGGTTAAATTTTGTAAAAAGTGTGTTACATCATTGTACAGTTTGTTATAGGTTTAAAGCAAAGGTGTCATCACAATTAATGGGGACATTACCGGTGGATCGGGTATCGGTAGCTCGACCATTTCTCAAGGTTGGGATAGATTTTGGTGGTCCGCTTTTTATTAGGCAATCGAGACTTAGAAAATCTCCCAAATCTAAAGCATACATTGCACTGTTTGTGTGTATGGCTACGAAAGCCATGCATATTGAGGTTGTGAGTAGTCTCACAACAGAAGCATTCATGTTTACTCTAAAAAGGTTCATTGCTAGGCGTGGCAATCCCATCACTATTTATAGCGATAATGCCACAAATTTTAAAGGTACATCTAATGAGTTGAACGAATTGTACAAATTTTTTAGGTCAGATGTAAATAAAACAGAAATTTTGAATTTCACTGGTACTAAAGAAATAGAGTGGCGTTTTATACCACCGCTTAGCCCACACTGGGGTGGTTTATGGGAGGCTGGCATAAAATCTGCCAAATCACATTTACGTAAAATTATTGGCGACTCATGTATGACATTTGAAGAGCTGAGTACATTATTAGCTCAAATAGAGGCTATTCTTAACTCGCGCCCACTGTGTCCGGTATCAGTAGATCCTAACGATTTAACTTGTTTGACTCCAGGGCATTTTATAATAGGCGAACCACTTACAAGTTTTCCCGAAATTGACATCTCAAACTTAAATGAAAATAGGCTGTCTTTTTGGCAAAGGTGCTCTAAGATGCGCCAAAACTTTTGGACTCGTTGGTCTACTGAGTATTTAAATAGGTTACAGAACAGACCGAAATGGTTCCAATCCTCAAAAAATCTAGAGGTAAACTCTATTGTTTTGGTAAAAGAGGACAATTTGCCTCCGTTGAAATGGCAACTTGCTCGAATTATGGAATTGCTACCAGGCAAAGACAAAAGGGCTCGAATTGCTCGAATTCAAACTAAAGAAGGAATTTTTATACGACCTATTACGAAATTATGTCCTTTGCCATTTGAAACTTAGTTGAGGACGTTGCCTCAAGGGGGGGAGGATGTTGTGATTTGAAACAAAATACTATTTTGCTTTTCAGCCGATTCTGTCCTGCGAATATTTAGTTAATTAGTTTATTTTTGGATTGTGTTTCGTTCACATGTGCATGTTGTTGTTTTGCGTTGTTGCATCTAAGCAGTGTTCACCGGTTGTATGTGTGATGACATTGATTGTCATTTGCGGAATGCACTTTCGATTGTGAGAGGAGAGGGCTGTAAAAAACAATTGAATTGTAACTAATGGAAGAAAAATGTTGTTGTTGTCAATAAAAGAATAAAAAAAGCTCATAAAAAACCTTCTGTTAAAAAACCAATTTTCAGCAAAATATAATACATTGAAACACTTTTGGTGTATTAATCATACACACCAGGTGCCTATGGACATACAGATCAATTACTTAAATCAATCAAATTAGTTTATTGGTTTAATTTGGGTTTCCTCTATCTGAGGATGGTTCTTCGAAGGAACAAGGAATAAGGAAATAAATGTACTAATTGGTACAACCACTTTGCATAGTTGCGAAGCGATGGTGAATGCTTCCCAACGTAGCCAAGTGACCGCCTTGTTTAGTCAGACGTTACGTCATAGCGAGACCAATTTGCATAATTGCGATGAGATTGTGAATATGTCAAAGTGACCTTTGGTCATGATCCCCATCGGGGTGTTGACCCCCGTTCAATGGTTTCTTTCTAGTCAGTCTTCCTGCGCAACCACCAAGGGTTGTTTGATCACGTGAGGGTAGGGGTGAATCATGTGGGTGAGGAATGTGAACTATAAACTCATGGGATCTCCACCCAAGATGTCGCGTTTGTGTTGTGAGAATACATGTTTTGTCATCATCAGTGTACAAGTTGATGTCGTAGCATGCTCTGAATGTGAATCATACAGTTATTGTTGTTGCGAATTCACCTCACACCTACCATCTTAATGAAATAACCATTAATGCAGTTTGTATGGTGATTTGCGTTGGATTGTAAAACGTTACTGTCACTCCACATTATCAGACATGGGTGAATTTATCAGTGATAAAAATCCAATGATACATCCAGTGATGTTGAGCGCCGAGGTGGGTCAGCAGTTGAGTGTAAGACGATAAAGAAAATACACGCAGAGAAACTTGAGGAATTTTGTCGATGATTGGAACAGATAATGAATGTCATCACATTATATGAGCAAAAAATGTTCATGTTTCAAGTATTGTTGGTGAGTGTTTTTCTTTGTCTACAAAATGTTGCTTACTTTCAAAGCGTCGCCAATAATTGTTATCAGCACAACAACCTCGAAATGTTTATAATGCAACGTCTGCAGTTTACCATCATTATCAGCCGAATTATTCATGGAAATGTTTTTCTTATCAATAACGAACATTTCTTCCCGCTATAGATTGACAAGTAGTCTCAAGTTAAAATTAGTTCTCCTTCATTGCTGTAGCTGTTGCATTGGTGGGTCGACCTCCTCTATTCAACCGGTGTTTTATCATATCACTTCAAGAAAATGGATCCTGCGCAAATTATTGCTTCAACGAGATCTTTTAGCAAAATATCCATTAAAATGTATGAATTGACTCCAAATATGAAATATCCCATTGTTGGGATGTGTATAGTCCCATCCAAATTTGGTGATGTACCTCTTGTATGATTGAAGTAAAATATTGTTTTTCTCTCACAACGATGCACCAAACCAATTCAGGCCAACTTAGAAAGTTTCCAATCATATAAATATGCGATACTTTTTTAGTAGATGGTGCAGCTATCCCATTTTAGGGCAACATCGGATTTTGGAATAGTTGATTGCAGTGAGTCGTCTATGCAGCAGCAGCAACTACAATAGTTGTAGGTTGGTATCATTTTTGAAATTATCTTATATCATTTTATTTTTTTTCAGAACCAATCGATCATGCAGATTATCGCAATAGATATGCAGAGCTACAATTCAACACAACAGTTGAAGGTCAAGGAGTTATCGATCACAAATTGTTTTCAAACTAGTCATTCTATTTCCAAACCAGATGTTCCATTTCGCTCATTATCATATGGTGATAGAAGAAAAGTGGTCAAGACAACTAGCAATCATGGTATTGTCTATACATCTGGATATGTGAATAATGAAGATCTTCCCAAGATCATCTGGGCACACATATGATTTGTTAATCGAGTATATGTCCGAGGCTTCCCATAAAAGACTCTTCTTATAAACATTCTTTGGGATTGTCCATCAGCAAACCCACCTGAAATTATTGATGTGGATAAGACTGATGACCAATGGCAAGACAGACCTGTATTTCAACAAGATGTTCCAACCTGTTTTAACCATTTGTGTGATGATTTTTACATGTGTAGTCTGCGTAACTGCAGTTTTTATCATGATTGGTTTAGCCAAAAATGTTAATAAATGTGTGGAAAAACTATTTGCGTATAAGTTCAATATCAATCATGACTCTATTAGCATCAAATAATATTCTGCTCACTGCGCTACTCAATAATACATTTTATGTACATCAACCTGCTAACGTGCAGGCAATGTACAATGTGAAAATGTTTGGTATTCCATCACAGATGCGATTGAATACAAAATACGAATGGTTTTTCAAGATCAAACATATGATGATAGTGATTGGAAAAATGTAAGCACCTACACAACCCCCACAACCAACTTCACCACCGACACCACAGTTTCAAGTCTTTGGTACTATATCACAACCAGTATCTCATTTCTTACCCTCAAAGCCATTTGGGAACTTCATCAGTATGTTATTTCAAGAAGATGCTTCAATTGAATCTTCCTGAAGAATTTTTGGAGAAAATTCTGAAACCATTTTGGGGCCATAAAGATGAAGATGATTCCGGAATCGATGGAAATGATCTTCTTGTTCTTACAAAATAAATTATTAGAATAAAAGTGATCATGTTATGAACGGATTTTAGAAAGAAGGTTCTAGTCAGTCAGTCAACAATGAAACATCTAATATTTTTAATGTGCTTCCACCTCACCACAGCTGATGTGAATGTTACAGAATATCTGATGAGATATGTATATCTTTCGGTCATGTAGAATGCACTTTGAATAGATGCATTGGTTCAATTTCAGAAGAACTACTTATTAACGACTGATGGTGCTGAAAATAATGAAACATAAGAATTTATGAGTAGAACAAGATGTGGCATGAGTGCTTATCCAGGGTCTTTTCAACTAAACAACGCTTGAAATAAACATGTTTTGAATTGGTTCTTTAGTCGATCACCCACACAAAATGTAAATTCTGTGATTAAGAAAGCATTTGCAATGTGGGCAGAACATGCGAATTTGATATTTTAGAGAAATTCCACAAATCCAGATATAATTATCTCATTCCCATCATTTGATCATAATAATAATCAAAGATGAGTGGTCATTGTGAGTTTCCATTTGATGGTTCTCGTAGAATCTTAGGACATGCTTACCCACCACATGAAAACTATTGTCTTGAAATTCATATGGATTCCAGCAAAAATTGGTACTATGGACTTGATGGGGAAATACCCAACAATAAGCTTAGCTGGTTGTCAACTCTGGCACATGAGATTGGACACGTCTTAGGTTTCAGTCATTCAATGGATAACAGTTCGCGTATGTTTCCAATGTTTGAGAAAACCGTTCTGAATCCTGAAGATTTGACAATACACACGAAAGATGGATTGGAGCCGATAATATATTATAGCTGCAAAAAAATATTTGGAGGTTGGATGAAAAATGTGATTGGTCTTTGAACATGTGTGATGGGGGTACACCGATGATCAGCTTGGGCAATTATTGACCGGGTATGAGAAAGCTGCGAGTTGGAGTAGAAAAAAATATCTACTTAGCACAATGTTCACCTGCACCACTAGCTACAGCAAGATCTATGTGGAATCAAGTTTGCAACGAAATTTTCAACCCATAATCAGAATACCCATTGGCGATCTGCAGGCAATAGTTTTTGAGGATGTTGTGTGGAATATAATGATGAACTATCTCAATTGGCTCCTAGAAAGATGGAATTTGGAACCTCTTATTCATCCAACTTTCACCTATAACAACTTGATGATCAGCAGTGTTCCGATGGATGATGGGATGAAATTAGAACAACATGATCTAATGATGTATTTAACTAAAAATAATGTACATGATCTTTGTATTGTTGATAAACATTTTGTAGCCAAAGACTTCGGGAACTGGAGCAGTTAGATTTTTCCAAATATTATAATACGATTCTAAATACTCTACATGAATAGATGAGTGATAGTAGTATACATATTCCTATTGAGGTTGTAATTTCAAATTTTCATAAAAAATCTCCTAGTGTTAATACTTGTTGCTCAAATCAAAAATCATGTATCATGACAAAAATAGATTGTAAGCTGATTTGAATAAAATAGAATAATAAATAAAATGAAAAAAGAGTTTAGTTTTCCTACGTCTGCAGTCTGCTATCAACCGACCGAAAATATGAATAAGGCAAGCGATAAGAAGCGCACCAAATGCAGATATCTCAACAAGAATACTTGAAGCGCATGATAATATGTAGAAAATTTTGCTGTTTCATCTGCTTCTCTCCGATTGAAACTGTATATAAAATGATGTGAAACTGGTGTGCTTTCTACAATTAGCATCAAGCTTCAAACTGTTCAATATGGTAAGTGTAATTAATTTTTGACCAATAAGTTGCACGTCTTTCTGGGATGAACCTGTTGCGACCAAATTCGATGTGGTAAGTATGATTAATTTCTAATCAATTATTGGTTCACATTTTTTCTAGGATGCATTTTCTGATCTTCATACTTGTTCTTTTGACAAAAGCCATCAAGTACGTGGACCGCAAAGGTTCATGAAGCATGTAATGGAGTGTTGGAAAAGGCCCCCAATTGGGTGGAGTGCCCAAATTGGGTGCACCATTATGCTCCATCGGAGACCGCTTTGAAAGAGCACCTGCAGCAATGTGAGCCTAGGCTCTGAGATGAGCGGTCTAGTTCCTCTAATTTTGTAGGGCCTTGAACATATACTCAATTAGCGAAGCATATGTGTGCCCAGATGATCTTGGGTAGATGTTCATAGTTCACATATCCAGATGTATCGACAATACCATGATTGCCAGTTGCCTTGACCACTTTTCTTCTGTCCCCATATGATAATGAGCGAAAAGGGACATCTGGTTTGAAAAGAAAATGGCTAGTTTGAAGACCATATGTGATTGATCGCTCCTTGTCTTGAAGTCCTGTGTTAAATTGAAGCCCTGCATGTCGATTGCGATAATCTTCATGATGGATTGGTTCTTGAGAAAAATAAACTGGATTAAGATAATTTTGGGAATAATTCTAACTTACAACTGTTGTACCTAGTTCCTGCTGTCTGAATTGGTTTGGTGCATCGTTGTAAGAGAAAAACCATATTTCTCCAATTCTACCAGAGGTACATCACCAAATTTGGATGGGACCATACACATTCCATCAATGGGATAGTTTATATTCGGAGTCAATTCATACATTTTGATGGATTTTTACTGGAAAATCTAGTTGAAGCATTTATTTGTGCAAGATCCGTTTTCCTAAAATGATATGATAAAACACTATGTAGTTGAATAGAGGAAGTTGCAACAACTACTAGCAATGAAGAAGAACTAATGTTGATAAGAGACTTCTTGTCAATTTATAGCTGGAAAAACCACTCGTTATTGATGAGAAAAACATTTCTATGAAGAATTGGGCTGATAATGATGGTAAACTGCAAACGTTGCATTATATACATTACGAGGTTGATGTGCTGATAACAATTATTGGCGACCCTTTGATGACAAGCAAATTTTTTGTAGACAGAAAAAAACACTTACCAACAATACTCAATTTCTTCAAGGCTTGAAACATGAACTTTTCTTGCTCATAGTAGAATGTGATGTCATTGCTTATCATCTGTTCCAATCGTCTACGAAATTCCTCAAGTTTTTCTGCGTGTGTTTTCTCCATCATCCTACACTCAACTGCTGACCCACCTCAGCGCTCAAGATCTCCAGATGTTTCATTGGATTTTTATCACTGATAAATTCACCCATGTCTGATTTTGTGAAGTGTCAGTGACGTTTCACAATCCAACGCAAATTACCATTGATACGAACTGTATCAATGGTTATTTCAATATGACTTTTGGATGGTGGGTGTGAGGTGCATTTACAACAACAGTAAGTATATGAATCACTACTTTGATTATGACGAACAGAAAGATATTCATGGTCTCCATATAGGTTCATAAATTCTCCGATTCGTTTTCCTCGTTCTCTCTCGAAACATTGTTTTTCTATCCCGTACAAAGCTTGGGAGAAGCAACCAAGTTAAAAAACCGTTTATATCTAATGCAATTATTTGATCCTCAAAACTCACAAATACAACGATTTGTATTATATGTGCCGAAAGGATCTCAAGAGAAATCCATAGAGTTGAACAAAACAGGAAATATTCCAGCTTAAAATCAATACAAACTTTATCCCAATAAATCGGATTAATCAACGCAAGGAAATTTTATAGGATTCCAATAAATTCTACACCTTCACAAAGAAGAAATCGCACTCAAGTTCAAAAGTAAACGTCACGGAACAAAAGTTTTCTTTGAAAAAAGTAAGGCACGAATGGCCAAATATTTTAACAATTCGAAACTTTCCAAAAAACTCAGCAGTCGTAAAAACAGAAGGGTTGATGTAATATATTAATTAATTAAATTAACTTCTCGGAACTACATTGGAAAGGTGGAATAAATCAAACCCGAAGATTCTGAATCACGTTTTTGGTTGTCGCATGTACTATACACAGGGAAAGTATAAAAAAAAACAAAAACTATAAAAAATAGGGATCAGCATTCTCTGGCAATAACCGCACGCAAGCGTTTTCACGCGTCGTTGGTTGAGATTTGCCAGTTCGGTACAGGATGAGACTGTGATTTCATCATAGCTATAGTTATATTATTATAATAAATGCACTGATTTCTTATTGTTCTTGTGAACGCCGATTACTTCGAGTATAAAGTTGAATACTCATATGTCATCAAACGAAAAATGGTGTGATATTTTTTGGCTCAAAAAAATCTTCGTTGAAGTTAAAATTGAGTGTACTCACTAGAATCCAGGAGGGGGGAGGGCAAGTGCCCTCCCTTGCTCATCCCTGTGGACGCCCTTGCTATACAGTATGCTCGCGGATGCGAATAACGAGAGGACCAAAAATTGAAAGATACAAAAAACAGTCATTTTTCATAAAAAAAAAAATCTGAATGTCGAATAGATAGGAGTTACAATAAGAAAATTGATTTGATTGATTACACAGAGAGCGTCTCAAAAAAGTGGAAACATCAAATGAAACAAGAAAAAAAGTAATTTTGGTCTGTTGACGTGAAATGATGAATAATAAAGTTGCTCCACATCTAGTCCTAACCCTGATTCCGAACTTACCGAAGAAAATTTTAATTTATAGAAATTTAACAAATCAAAATATTTGAAATTCACATTCAAAAACTTTTATATTATAGTTTTTCATTTGTACATGACAACCTGTGATTGTTGTAGGTATAAATTTCAAAATGATAGTTGCAAAAATGTTTGATTTTTTAAAATTTTCATAAATTTTTTTGAGTGAATTTGGAATAAAGTTCAGGAATAAATTTGGAGCAACTTTTTCATTAAACACTTTTCCAAAACAGGCCAAGGAATGACTGTTTGCTCCTGTTGCATTTCATGTTTTTACATTTAAAAAAAAAATAAAATAGTTATTTTCCTGACAAGATCGCGAAAGATGCTTTCCCGCACGCAAAAGCAGTTGTATATGCTTTGAGGGCGGAAAAGACACTTTGCGAACGTTTCAGGAACAATATTTTTCCTATGACTATTCAATAATAGATCTTTCATACATCCAGTTTCTATTGGTCAATGTAACTCGTCTCTCATACCAGTGACTTTTTTTTCATTACTCAATTGTTTTTAACCATTGAAATGATCTTATGTCATTACTCCACTGTTTAAGAACAAAATGCAATCCATCATTTTGAAACAGCTCATTTGACCGTCCATACTTGTTTTATAGTCATTGTCACATTAACACAACATAACCTCACTTTGAGTACTACAGTCGTTGTCATATAGGCCATTTCAGAAACCTGTCAACATAACGTCAAAATTGACGGCTTGTACCGTACACAACATAAAGAAAAGGACTGATAATGTGAATATACCTTTCTTTAGCTCTTATAATATGGTCTGCAACTTTGCAACTTCCACAGTGACTACAAAACCTGGCTTTTGAATTTTTGGAAGCATCATTCAATCTCAAAGTTTTATGAGCTTTCAACTGCCTATGCAGTATAATAACTTGTGGTAAGCACCAAATAACTAATTATGTCCATGTTAGTTAACAAAGTCTGGATCATTTTAACTAAAAGGGTGTATGGTGTATGTTGTGTACAATCGAAATTTTCTGTTTGTATTAATTCAACATTCCTGGGCTTCTAGCTTCTGAGTTGGCGAGATAATCACTCATTTCATAGCTTTTCAGGATCAGAATCTCAAGAAAACCATATTGCATACTTGGCATTTCGAAAAATGTCTCAGAAAGTGAAAGAAAAAAGTGAAAATTAGAGGTTAATGTTTGTTTATGGTACAATCAGCTCAAGGTTAATTGATAGTGATAAGGTTGCGTCGTTATACGTTCGGGCTTCGGACGAATCAGAATTTAGACAAAATTGACGTCAGTCGGCTCCAATTCGGTTCTGAAATTCAAATACACTTTTAAAAAAAAAGATAGAATATGGTTCACACTTGATAATAAGTAGATATTTCACTGTATACCAAAAGCTGTGTAATAACTTACCCTCAAACACGTTTAAAAACGGCCGACATTCGGTAAAAAAAGTTTTAAGACCCTGAAATACGTACATGTTATGACATTAAGATGGCACGCCGATGACAGGAATGTCAAAAATGGAGCTCGGTGACGGGATAGATTCAGTTCATCGTTCGTGGATTTCCGATTCCCTAGTTACGGCGCAACCTCTACATATCAATTAACCTTGCAATCAGCTGACTTTCAGGTTATGTTCTGAAATGGCCTATAAGTGCCGTCCTAGTGAAATTGAATATTGCAAAGTTCGCATCAATCATTGAATAATCATAGAAAAAGTATAGTATTATACTCGCGGGAAGGGGCTATTACTGACTAAGATGATTACGCTACTCGCCTACGGCTCGTAGTGCAAACTTCATCCTCGTGAGAAATACCCACCATTTCCTGCTCGTTGAGTAATATTCTATTTCCTACGAGCATTCACAGATTAGACACGAAAAACGCATATCAAAATCATAATTGATTTATTCTATATTTGAAATGCAAGGGTGTGTCTGCACCAGAATCAAGCAAGAACATCCACAAATGCCGATTGAAAGTCGTCAATAAGAATCATGTGTTTTTTCGAAAATCTGATTTTGTTATCAATTATGACTTTTTGTAGTTTCTATCAATTTTTGTTCATTTGTCCTCTTGTTTACCGTATCCGCGGACCGTTCCACCGTTCTGAAGTTATTCCACGTTTACTAAAAATTGATGCGTTTGCAACCATTGATTGAAAATACCACAGAGCACGTGGTTTTTCAGAAATCAAGTTGAGAATTTGCCGTTGTTCAAGCAACTGCCTTGGGTATTTTTTGGTGGCAATGCCGTCGATTTGCATTATGGTACCACTTTTCTCTGACACTTCTATGTTGGTGAACTTCAAAGCTCCATAACTTGATTTCTTTTTCCACCACCCCCTGGATTCTGTTACTTAGTCACCATGATACTATAACAAACAAGATATGCTCACGCGCAGGTTTCGCTGACGTCATTGCTTGTCTGAACCTCGAAACGCATAGGTTTCCTAGGTAACTGTGTTACCATGATACTAAAACCAACAAGATAAACTTTAGCACATATATCCATATAATAACTATATGGGAAGCAATTCTACACGCTTGATGCAAGGATGAGATAGAAGATCCCGCTGTACTGTATAGTTTTCGCATAAGTCTATCCTTTTCTATCGCGTAGGGACGGTCCCCACGCGATAGAAAAGGATAGACTCATGCGAAAACCAAGCGAGAACTATACAGTGCAGCGGGATCTTCTATCTCATCCTGGCATCAAGCGTCGCTCGTTGTTTGAATGGGACGGTTCCCAGATAGAGTTAATAGATATATGCTTTCGCACATCCCGCTCAAAAGTCATGACGTGACCTACCTCAAACCTATATAATCCATGATATTAAAGCAAACAAGATATGATCGATTGCCGGACGAAAATAGAACCAAGCCGCGCATGTCGCCACTGCGAGCCCAAAGTGAGGTTAGATGTAAAACATCGATACCGTAACCTAGTAACCATTTGCTGATTGAAATTTTAGCTGGCTCACGCATGACGCCCCCCGGTGACATTGATTGTATAGGTTTGAGGTAGGTCAGGTGTTGACAACTGAGGCGGTTGTGCGTATTATGTGTATTGTATTATGGCGTGAGTTTATATTGTTTTTTTTTGTATCATGGTAACCCAGTTACCTAGGTAACCTATGAATTTTGAGGTTTGGGCTCACAATTACGTCAGCGAAACCTGCGCGTGATAATATCTTGTTTGTTTTAGTATCATGTATATAATCAATGTCACGCGGGGACGTCATGCGTGAGCAAGTTCAAATTTTGACCAGCAAATGGTGACTAGGTAACGTTATTGATGTTTTGAATCCAACCTGACTTTTGGCTCGCGGTGACGACATGCGCGGTTTGGTTCTTATCATGCTTGGTATCATGCTTACTCACATTCAGCTTATCATTTTACGGATTTTTCACCCTACCATTTCTTTTGATGTTTGGGGTTTGAGAGAAAGTTTTGGATTTCGGAAAAACTCGACAAATCCCATCAAAAATACTCTGAATGTGCCATGAAAATCAATTTTTTATCATATCAGCATCAAAGTTCATAGTACAGTTGTTGTGATTCGCGGTTGAATTTTCTCGCTTTTCATCTATACTTATAAAAGAGCTTGTCCTGACTGCGTCATCAACGCCGAGCCAAAACTATTATAGATAGAGCCATGAAATTTTGAAAAAATGTTCTGCTTAGTATTTCTAGGTCTGCTAAAAAACGATTTTGCTAAATTTCATCCCTGAGGGGATGAAAAGGGTGGAGGTAGGAAAAATCATATAGTTTTGAATAATTATTTATTTTTGGTCACATCAAATTGATACTTCATATAAATAATCTTGAATGAAATTGATTCAACATATGTTTCGTTATTTTTTGAAATTCACCCTTTAAGGGGGTCAAAGTCGGGCTCAAAGGAGAGGAGGTGAGGAAAATCATTAATTGATAAAAGATTATGTATTTTTGGTAACATCATCTCGAAATTTTGTAAAAATAATCTCAAATGAAATTTAATAAATACGTGTTACGCTATTTTGCGGAATTCAGCCTCTAAGGGGGTCCAATTTGGACTCAAAGGAGTGGGTGGAAAAAATCGTTAATTGATTAAAGATGTATGTATTCGATAATATGTTTAATTGTTAACATCATGTTGAAACTTCATATTAACAGTCTTAGTTAAGCACACGTATCGTTCTTTTTTAAAATTCAACCCCTAGGGGAGACAAAGTCAAGCACAAAGGAGATGGGGTGGAAAAAATCATCAATTGATGAAAGATTATGTATTTTTGCTAACGTCTTGTTGAAACTTCGTATCAATAATCTTGATTGAAATTGATAAAGGAAAAATTCAACCCTTGAGGGGAAGAAAAAGGTTGGGATGTGAAAAATCATAGATCAATTAAAATAAATTGTATCTTTGGTCACAACGACTTGAAACTTCACCATGATGTTCTTGAATGAAATTGATAGAACACGTGCTTCGTCGATTTCCAGAATTCAACTCCTAATGGGGTGAGAGGGATGTGGGTGTAAAAAATCATAAATTAATACAAAAAATATAAATTTGGTCACATGAACCTGAAACTTCATTAAAATGATCTTTAATGAAATTAATAAAACACGTGTTCCGTCATTTTCCAAAATTCAACCGTTAATGGGGTGAGAGGGATGTGGGTGTGAAAAATCATAAATTAATACAAAAAATATATTTTTGGTCACATGAACTTAAAACTTCATTATAATGATCTTTAATGGAATTAATAAAATACGTGTTTCGTCATTTTTCAAAATTCAACCCTTATGGGTGTGGAAGAAGTGGGGGCAATATTTATAGGTGTACTTACTGGGAAAAGATTTTTCAAAATTTTACCCTCAAGAGGCTTAGCGGAGGTAGGAGAAATGACATGTTGATGAAAAAAATATGTATTTTTGGTCACATGTCACATCGACATGAAACTTTTCATCAATAATAATGATTTTGAATGAAATCAATGAAACATGTGTTTCGTCGCTTTCCAAAATTCAACCCTTAAGGTGGGCGTATCGCAATGTTATTCTCCTATACCCGACATGGACCCACTAAATGTTTTAATTCGGGAGAACAACACAACTTTGAGACGCGATCATGTTATGTACATGATGTACAATGATGTACTATTCCAATGAAGTAACATGAATTAGCTAGATTCAATTTGAAGAGTTTTCTGGGCAATCAAAAATGATCTATTTTTGGATGTATCGAAAGGGTCACATCAATCGCTGTTTTCTCGGCTATTTCTTCATTTTTCATCACCAAAATAACTTATTCGAGGCACATGGATTTGCGTATCAATATAACATTGCGATTTTAATCAACAAACAATCCGTTCTTGGATGGGGAAACTTTTTGTGAAATATTTTGGGATTTTTTCAAGGTTTACAGTAGACAAACAAAGAAGATGGGGCATATTGCATAAGATAACAGAGATGGAAAGGAATCATCTGTGGGTAGGTCAGGTAGGAACCACGATTTGGCTTTTTTCTGGAGTTCAGCTTTTCACTCATAGATGCGGCGAGTGATGATGTAGAGAAAACTGTAATTTGAACATTATCGATTTGGGGGTTTCGGAAATTCGTATTCATAGATTCTCGATCACCTATGTTTGTATTGTACGTTTTGTATTAACAGTATGGGTTTGCTTGGGACCTGATTCTCGAGACTGATGAATGAGCCCAAGAGAAATGATATATTTTTTTGTGTGCTGTGATGAAATTACCTATAATAGTAGAAAATGTACTTGAGTGAGCCGTTTTATGAGACGGCCATAGAAAAATAATAAAGGTAGGTACAGGGAGTTTCATTATCTTTGATAACATTCAATAAGCTAAAACTTGTTTGTTTTTGAATGTATCGAAACGGAACAAATACCATATTGTATAGTTATCTCGTAAGTTGTTTTCTGTTTGAAAAATAAAACAAAAAACTGACATTTTTCCGAGATAATAACCTAACTTATATTTTTTTAAATGAAATGCCCTTGTACCTATTTGTATTATTGGACATTTCTATTCTACCCAATATTCTATGTATATTTTATAAAGCCTAACATATACTTATCTTCGACGGTTTGTGAGGAAATGGCGTCGAAACCTGTCACACAAAAATTTTGAAGTCTTCTTATTGATCGCAAAGTGTGCCATGAACAATAAAAACTAATTAGATTTTACAATATCGCCTTTGAAATACTTTGACAAATCACAGAGTTTGCTCATTACACGAGGTGTTATGTGATTACACGTTTTTATGATTGTCACTATTGTCTGTATGTGAACCATTCAATTTTTGCAAAATGTTTCGATGTCATTTTCTCCCAAACCGTTGAAGATAGGTATATGAGATGCTCTATGAAATATACTTAGAATTTTGTGTGGAATCGAAATATCCAATATTATACAGGGCATTCCATTTAAAAAAAAAACATAAGTCAGGTCAATTTTTCAGAAAATCGTTAGTCTTTTGTATTATTTTTTGTACAGAAAAAAAACTTGCTAGAGAACTATACAATCTGATATTTGTTTCGTTTCGATACCTTCAAAAACAAAGAAGTTACAGCTGATTAAAATGTTATCAAAGATAATGAAACACTCTGTACCTAATCTGAATACTAATACAGGGTTTCCTTTAAAAAAAATCACCACCCGCGTCCAATGGCAGCAAGCACTGGGTGTTTGAGGTCGAGGTTGAACAAGCACCATCCAATTTTTAATAATAAAACTTCCCCCCAATAGATTTGTGAATTGTTTCGTCGAATTTCAAAAATCTGTCTAGTTTCGCACAACGTGGATGGTAACTTTTTAAATAAACACTCTGCCTATAAAAAATATGAATTACTTTTCCATAAAAATGACTTAGTACTTCAGCTTTATATTTGACAGTTACCTATTTATATTCAGGACTACAAATCGATGGTTCCAGGTATTGACTTTTTTCCAAATTACTAAAGTACCTACCTATTCAATTTATAGGAATGAAAAAAGAATATTATTATTTACATTTTCCACGATTTGATAATAATATGACGATGAAATGCAAGTATCAACACCTCAAATATTTTGTTTTCTTTTCCAATTTTTATCGTGATTTGATTCTAATTATAAATTGCTGTAGAACAAAGTCGCCGAATGTAATAATAATTGATAGGAAAATTGAAAAAAGAAAGATTCGTTATAGATTATTTTCATAAAAATGAGCGTTCACATAGGTAAAGGGTTTTTTCTTATAATTTGTCACCCCTCTAGTTGAACAAAGGATAGTAAGCTTTGAAATTTTGGACTTAGCAAAAAATGTCCCATTTTTGAGGAAATCATGAAAAAGTAACTGATGCAGGAATGCAGGATTCAAGTTTAATCAAATTTCAGGCTGTTTTACTTTATTTGCTCAGTCCTACTGTATGCATTATGTATTTTTATTCATACAGTCATTGTTTATTTACCCCGCCCAGCACCACCCCTATTCGCTCCGTGTCCATAACTTTATAAAAAAACATTCAGTTTTCGCACTTTTTTCTCTCACAAATGTCTTTACAAATCAATATAAGTTATATGAGTTAGCTTATTTTTACAGGAAAATCGTTACTTTTGACTGCGCTATGTCGCGTCACCCCGATTTATCATGCAAATAATGGCCCAACGCCCAACACTAAAATACCTATAATTATTGACGGATCAAAAAACATTCATACGAATTTCTTTTAGAGTAAAACTAAGTAAATCGAATAGACAATTAATGAACAAGATGACCATCGAGGAAATAGAAGGTACAGGGTTATTCGCATTATATTTTGACACCCAACTACAGAGCTCTTTATTATAAATGATAGAAAAAAACTCTAAATAAAAAAGTTTTAGGTTTTTTCACGTGTAGTATCGTTGGTAAAAAAAAAACTTCGCAACATTGAAAAAATTGATTGAGTAATTTTTTTTTGAACCCTATTCAAGTTCAAAGTCTCATGAAAATTACATTGCGTTGAACTGGATTCTACAATATCTTAGCAACCCAGATTTTTGAAAAAAATATAAATAATTATTGGTTATTTTTGCCTAGTTCAAAATTTTATAGCTAGACTATCTTTTGTTCAATAATTGTGCAATTTTCAGAAAGTATATAATTTTATAGTATATTTCGAACGGTGATGGCCATTTTTATCAAAAATTACACAGTTTTTTTAGAAAAAGAGCAAAACACAATCGCCAGGACACGTAAACTGATGAATTGCGATATTCATGTATTGTGCTCGTACATACATATGAAATATATATTCATAAATAGTGATATTATGTTACTTATCTGATGAATACTCTTTCAAAAACTTACCTCAACGGAAAATACTCCAATGTTCGTAAAAATTAATTGTCTATAATGTTTATTCAAAGATCCAGAAAAACTTTGCAAAGTTCACAAAAAGCACAAACTCAACGGCAACCACCTTCGACCATACACGCTTGGTATGGTCGAAGGCAACCACAAAAAAATATCCGCATCCGAAAATAATATTCACAAGAATACACACCCAGAATAAACCAAGTAATAGCGGGGGGGGTGTACGATTTGCCCACACGATAAAATTTTGTGTATGTACCTGAAAAAATATCTCTAATTATGGAATTTCCCCGTCGGCGTCGAGGTGGTGTCAGACACGTCAGGTTTATTTTCCCTCGAATAATCTACCTCTGACGCTTCCACCAAATCATTAAATTACATCGCCGACACGTGACCGCGAAACGTCCACCTTAAGGGGGTTGAAAAGGGTTGGGGTTGTGAAAAAACATTAATAAAAAAAAATGTATTTTTGATCATATCGACTTGAAACTTCATTATCATGATCTTGAATGAGATAAATAAAATACGTGTTTTGGCGCGTTCCAAGATTCAACCCTTGAGGGGGTGAAAGGAGTGTGTAGATGTGAAAAATCATAAATTATAAAAAAAGGATTTTTAATCATATTATGGAGTCGAAACTTCATTATGATGATCTTGAATGAAATCAATAAAACCTGTGGTTCGTCGTTTTCCAAAATTCAACTCTTAAGAGAAAGAAAGAGGTGGAGATGTCAAGAATCATATTAATCAATTAAAAAAAAAATTTTTGGTCACATCGACTTGAAATTTCATCATGTAATCAATAAAACACGTATTTCCTCGTTTTCCAAAATTCAACCCTTGAGGGGTAAAAGTCGTGTGGGTGTGAAAATTCATAAATCAATAAAAAAAATGTATTTTTGGTAATACGACTTGAAACTTCATTATGATGAAATTGATAAAACACGTGTTTCGTCGTTTTCCAAAGTTTATGAGTTTAGCTTTCAAAATTATTATTCGATAACATTCAGACAATCGCGGGCGAAGCCGTGACGGGTATTGCTAGTTTGTTATACCTCAATATCAATAACTGTTTAGTTCTTTGTTCCTTCAATCATTCAAGTTTCTTTGATTTCTAGTAGTTCTCAAAGGCATACAATGAATGTCAATTTGACAAATGTCATTTTGACGTTGATGTCTGATTATTTTGAAGGCACTCACGTTCAGTCTCTTCTCGATGAGATTTGTAAAACAAAATCATTTCCCAAACCAACGACTTTTGAAGGAATATTGTGGCATGAAAAATACGTAAAAAGACAAGCTGAACGTGAATGAGTAACAAAGTACAGGTGGTGCTATTTGAAAAAATCAAGTATGAAGTCTACTAACATTGAAGCGTCACAGCAAAAGTAGTACCATAATGCAAATCGACGGCATTGCCACCAAAAGATAACCAAGGCAGTTGCTTAAACACTGGCAAAGTCTCAACTAAAATTATTATCCTCAATCCGAACACGCGAAATCAGCCAAATATTTCATTTGTAACGGTCGAAAAAATGGAAAAAACTGTTCAGTGTTACAATTTTGAATGATCTCGAGTCAACTGAAAAGGAAATCTTCTTACTCTAATTTCCATCTAGATTTGCTTTTATTATAACTTGGAAGTAGTTTCTTGGTTCACCAAATTGTAGATAGAATCCTCATGATTTTACAGTGCATTCTTTATTGTCACCCCTCCCCTTCCTTCTTAATTTTGAACCGTTTGATATACACGGTGTATTTTGGGTTGGGTTTTTTTTTAACATGAGACAGGGCTTGATACAAGAATCAAAAGCTTGAAAAGTATCATTTTCTCGATAACTCACAAATAAAGGAGATGAGCTAAATGAGTTCCCCATGCAAAGACTGTATTTGATATAAAAAGGAAGCTGAAATTCGAAGAAAAAGTGTAGTTTATCTCAAATAATAATGGTGGTGCAAAATCATCATTCAAATGTAAATACCAAAGAAAAAAAAAGTAAGAAAACAAAATTGTTTGAGAAAGCTGGGCGCCATTTTGGAAGTAGAAATGAAATGGAAAAGGCGGTCGAGTGATACCTCATTTTGAAGGTCTTCCCATCGATATTGAAAGTTTGCAATCGTTGACTCTTCCTAATTCTTTCAATTTCGAGCATGAACCACACAGTGTTAAAAAATGCAAAACCTGCTAATATATTGGCGCAGGTTTCTAAAGAAAAAATCGATGCTCCAGAAGACTCTTTTGAATAGAATTTTGGAACTCTCAATGACGGTGGATGGAGAACTTTGACAATTAAAACGCAGTTTTGGAAATCTATGAATATTATTCCTCCCGAACACTTGGTTTACCTGAATCTACGGTGATAAGGGACAAGGGATGAGGGAAAAGGGTTCTCCATGAATCAGACCAGTCTCTTTGGCGATGTTTCGCTGGGATAAGGAAAACTAGGAAATTGGTACGTTACCCTCCCTTGTTGTTTTGAAGGACGTTTTGTGGTGAACTTGAGAGAATTTCGGATTTTAAATTGGTGAAGAGTCTCATGTCGTGGTGGTGGTTCAAAAAAATCCGGGAACGACGGTATACGGCCCGAAACGGTGTTTTGGCTGGAACTGTACGGGTTGTCACTTACAGTCAAGGGCTCTGGTTCCGGAAAAATGCGTTTATCTCAGGTGGGGGTGGTTTTTTTCCGTCACTTTATCGGTGCTGGTGCGAATTTGCGTTGATACCTGAGGCAGGCACGTAGCTGAGTTAAATGGCATTCTCACTTACTTGTTTTAATCGGCGGGCAACCAATCACGGACGTCTTGGAAAATGTTTAAACGGTGTTAAGAAGTGAAGCAGGACGTTTTGGTGGTTGATTATCAAAATAACAGAATAAGCTGGAAAACGGCAAAAGAAAATCGGAAAATCATGGAGCTTGGTGACAATATAATCACTCGGGCAACTTTTCAGCTTCTTTTCTTTGAAAAGTCTTATGTCGCGATGAAACACTACTAACCCAATGAAAACTCCAACTCAAATATCTGATATCAACCAAATTTATCGTATCGGCATTTATGAACTATCGAAGCTTCAAGGACGAATCGCAGCGGTGACATGTTACAGGTAGATTATTCTTCTATTCAATAATTGGAAACAACAACTCACATTCATTTATCTGCACTCAAAATATGTTTGATAAATATAACGAGCTCGGTCTGTTGAGAATGCAAGCTCTTATAAAGATTTGCAATATTCCTTTATATTCAGCAATACAATTCCGAGCAAATTGTCAGGGTTTAAAAAGAAGTTTAATGCATACGTGGCTCTAGACAATGATACCGATCCAATTTTTCTCACTGAAAAACGAAAATGATCACTTTGGCAGAACGCACCTCCATAAATAAAATACCATAACTTTATGTTTGAATTTGCCACTAGCTAGATGACGTGAGGAATCTATGGCTATTTATTTCTCTATATTATAATACAGTCAATAACATGAAAGATTGACTCATTTAACAATCAGAGATCCTAGAAAAGTGACGCGATCCATCAAATTTTCACATGAGAACTACCATAACACAAACTATGTGTCTAGTCGTTTTTTGACCGTTTGGTGTAAAATTATAATAGAAACTTCGCGAAAATCGACATCAAATGAAGATAGTTTCAAAACAATGTTATCCAGAACTTTTACTATCAAAATCCTAGGATAATGTTTTTGGAGAAAATGCTGTACCAATTCAAATTCATCATGTGTACTATTATTATTATTTCAGGATATAAGTAGATATGACATTTGGAGTATTTCATATTCACAGAATATGTATTGTATAAATAAAAGAACAATTGAAACAAAATGTTCCCTAGATCCTAGCTGTATTTAATTGTTTATTGTTATGCGCAATTGAAAAAATAGTATGAGTTGGTGCAAGGTTTCAATTATTCAAACACGTATGTGGCTCTTTTTTAAAAATCAAAGCGATGACGTGAAGCAATGGTATTGGCCAGCTACTCTAACTATTTCCACAAAAAGATCACTTTTGTGTTCATTATTACCACTCATTTTTTCGTTATCCCGATATCATACGCTCTCCGGAGATGGTGCTCGTGGCATATAGGCAAAACCCATAACGGATTAGCAATAGGCGCTTAAGGTCACGCGAGCTTTTGAGCGGCTTGAAAGTGGTTCGGAAATACACGTTTTTCTAACACATCTGTTGACATTTCCAAAAAGTTTTTCTTTCTAGTTATAGACGAAGCGTTGATTAATGTCCTATACTTAATAAAAAGTTTTAAAATTGATCAGAAATATAAAAGATTTTTTGCTCAAAGTTGATCAACTTAAACCGCCATTTTCTTAAATTTGTACTTATTTTATCTGGTCGAAATAAAGTATAGGACGTGTATTGAACATTTGGTGAAAGGCTTAAACAAAAATCATAGAGAAATGTTTTGCCGTTTACAAATAAAGTGCGTATTTCAAACCCTCACATTACCAATTATCACTCATTTTGACACCATTCAGTGGCGACTTCACAGATTATTATTCGAACTCGACATTGGGGCGTAGTTTAAGTATCAGCTGTTTAGCTTGGATTTTGTCTTATGATATCAGGACCGGTTTGTGTTTTTTAATGGTCTTGGAAAATTCATGCTCTTAGGATGGCCAATATAAGAGAATATGATTAATATTCAGTTTCGTCCACATAACTGAGCCGTTTTGAATCCGGAGTAGTTTTAGTTGGAAATGCTCCGATATTTAATTTTCGGAAAGTATACCTACTTAAAATGAGAAAAAATGTTGTGATCAAAGTACGAGATAATAGAATATAATAAGGATTTTTTGTTGATGGGCACTGATTATCAGCATTGATTTCCCTAACTGATGTTGATAATGTTGTTCACCTACCTCAGAAATATTTTCTATTATTAGAAGACGTACTTTTGTTTTTTTTGTCAAAGAATTTTAGACAGTTTGAACAATATTTCTACACTAGGCGAGGCGTTTCTAAAAAAACTATGCATTTCTTATATTTCATTCTAAAATGGGATGTCATTTCTTATACGTCCAAAGAATCTTTTAACAAACGTTTCGGTGATTTTTAGGGTAAGTGAATTTTGAAAAAATTGATTTAATGAGTTTACTTTCGCTTTGTTTTATTATTTTTGCTTAGATCATGTTTGTATACAGGGTATCCGGGAAAATGTGGGAGATCTCTCGGATTCAGATAGAACATTAAAAAGTTCCCATAATTTTTTTTCCTAGCGGCCCTCCCTACGGAGATACGGCCCCCTAAAGGACCCCACTGGAAATCGGTTTTTCTTGAATAACTTTTAAACGACTCAATATAATTCAATGAAAATTTAATATGATAAACAATAGTAAGGACCTCTCAAAATACTTCCCTTAAAACATAATTAGCTTGTTTAGTTTACCAGGGACGGACTAGATTGTACATTTTAACGCTCAAATTTTTAACACCCTGTATGATAAGGAGTTAAAAAAAATAAATTTGGATACCTTGAACATTAAGCTAAAGAAAAGGTACTCCTGTCCATTGTCGATAAAATGAACCATTTTCGAGAAAAAACAATTTTTATTAAACAAAACCTCGAAAAAAGCCATGACGAAGTGGTAATCTTGACGAAATTGTGAACCTAACGCTCTAGGAAAAAAATTTATGGGACTTGTCATCTTATTTTTTAATGTTCTATCTGAATCCAAGAGATCTCCCACATTTTCCCGGACACCCATAGGTTCTTTTTGAAATTCAATTTGGAAAGTGAAAAAAAACTAATGAGGTGGAGTTATGTTTCCATAGTTTCGTTATGTTTCAATGGATTTGTTGTGATTAAGTATATTATCATGTAGGTTCTATAAAGGAGGGGAGTATAGTTGATTTATTTTCAATCTAGTGAAGTTATGTCCGCATAATTTTGTTATTTCTCAATGAATTTGATTCAAATTCGGTATATAGGTAAATTAGGTATGTAGGTTCTATGGGGGATAAAGCGGAGAATTGATGCTCTTGGGATGGTCGATCTAAGATTTTATAAATAATATTTAGTTTCGTTCACATGACTCAGCCGTTTTGTTTCCAGAGTAGTTTTTGGTTCAAAATACTCGGGTATTTTATTTTCAGGACGTACTTAGTTCAATGAAGAAAATCTTTTGTGATTTAAGTGAGAGATAACAAATATCTACATATAATAATGTAACAAACATTTTTTTGCTATTTCGTAATACAATAATTATTATCAGCATTGCTTTCCTTAACTGATGTTAATAATTTTGTTTGCCTACCTCAGAAATATTTCCTATCATTGGAAGACTTACTTTTGTTTTTTTCCGAATAATTTCAAACATTTAAAAAAAATCTTGGCGTAGACATGGCTAAGAAAGCTATGCATGTCTTATACTCTATTTTGAAATGAAATAGGTGTTATAAGTACTTATACCTACAGGATGTGTTAACAAGGATAAATACATCATGAAAATAGTATTATATACCACAAGTCTATGATCTCGTCTATAATGATACCTATTAATCCAGAGGATAGTAACTGCGAGTAGTAGGTATACCCGTCTACTTTATCAACGACTGAATTATCTATTTCATATTTCAAATTTTCATCCATCTGAATACAAATACATCAACACTTAATACGCGTTAAACACTGACACCATAAAAAAGTGAATATAACTCGGAATATAATATAATGATAATCTTAGCCACTTTTCTATGACGGAAACTTCTGAGTTTGTTGATATCGTCTCCATGGTATTACCATCAACTTCATTTGTTCAAATGGAATCCCCCATTTTTTATTTCATTTTCGAATTCTCCATCAAATTCCCAAAAATATGATGATGATATTTTCATGTGTTACAGGATGGACGAGAAATAAGCTACGACCATCAACTTCATGATTTCAACTGGAAACCCCCTTTTTTTATTTCTTCTACATCAAATTCCAAGTAAGTTTCATGTACCATGTTTTTAAGCTAACGCACCAACAGTCATCGAGAAATTCACGATTGATCAAATTTAAATAATTTCTGAACAATCGTAAAATTCTCGATAACTGTTATTGGGGTTAGGTTAAGGACATGGTACATGAAACTTACTTAGAATTTGATGCAGAATTCGTAAATAAAATCAAGAAATGGTTTCCATTTGAAAAAATTGAGTTGATGGTCGTGGATTATTGTTGGTCCACCCTGTACACATAAAATTATCATTATCATAATATTGCTTGGAATTTGATGTAGAATTCGACAATAAAATAAAAAATGTAGTTGATGGTCGTAACTTATTTTTTGTTCACTTTGTACACATAAAATCATCATCACTAAATAAACCGCAATCAAAAATAAAAACCGATGTGTCCAAACGTTTTCTCAAAAAACAAACCCCTGAAATTTAAATGAACAAGAAACATTCAATTTTGTTTATAATTAAAATAATCTGTACTACATAATAAATTTTCAATTAACATAATATTTATTTGGTGTAAAAAGATTAGGTATTCCACAGTTTATAACAAACCAACAAATTATTTAAATAAAAAGATAAAATATTACTTACATTATTTGATACTGTGGTGAGTAGGTTGAAGCAGAAAAAAAAAATGTAAATAAGTATTTTTTGTGTTGGTACTAATATACTCGCAAATATATTTATTCATTTCAATTGTAGGCTTAATTTTGATACAAGCATTACACACACAAATCACTGTTTAACCGCAATAGAAAAATAAATCAAAAACACTTAACATAAAAACCTTCAAATTGGCATTTTTAATTTGAGAATTACTAATGAAATCACGCGGAAACCCTTATGGGAAAAACATCGTCCAACCCAGTAAATAAAATAACGCAAGACTGGCCCCGGAATTCACGCCACCTTTAAACCACGGAACTCTGAATTTTTTCAGATTTGTGCAGCGGAGGAGATGCGAGAGACGAAGGTAGACACTCCTTTTGAAGCCCGCTAGGCTACCTCCCGTCTTACCGCCGGACCCCTGTTATAATCGAAAGACCGGAACTCTGAGCCTCAACGTCGGGCGCCCATTGGCTGTTGCTAATTTTATATAGGTTATGCCCGCACGATTAAGGCAAAACCTACATCTGATTAGCAATGGGCATTTTGTCCGGACGTTTCTGATTGAATCCATTAAACACACATACGTTATTTTGAACTTGACCAATTCTCGATATTGCTGTATTATTCCTGTTGATAAAAAAAAAACACCTTTTGAAAAGCAAGATTTGTATGTCTTTGTTTTCAATACAACCTTATAAACAATTTTAATTTATTTTTATTAGTTAGAATATAGAAAAAATGTGTTTTTATACCTAGGTTCAATGGTTATTTTTATACAAAAGGCGTAAAAAATCGACTACACTACTACACTAGAGAAACAATAGTTATTTTTGCGCCAAGGCTTGTGTGTGTTTTTTTTTGGTAAAGCATGCCTCAAGTAGCATTTATAGTAACAGAAACTGATATCACCACTTTGGTTCAGTGGCTATCACGTGATAGTCCTTAAAACTTTCCCTATACAGTGCAAAACACTTCATTTGATATTGATTTAGATGTATTCACGTGAATTTCACTGCTCGAGAACACTTCATTGTTGTATATACTTGTGGAGCTACTAAAGGTGTTCAAAACGTTCCAATCACTTAACAGGATCACTTCAAAGTTATAAAAACTCTGATGTGAAAAGTAATAGTTGTGGAAACTAAACTGTATCACTTCAATGCCACCTTGAACTGGCATTAATCTTAAAGTGTATTACATCGTTTTGATAACGTTCTGAAAACCTTCAATATCTCTTTATAGTGACACCACTTAATCATATAAATGTGATAGTTTTAACGAAGTGTTAATCACTCTCATGAGTGATTTTCACCGGTCTCAAGAGACTAAATCCACTTCAAAGGTACTCTTGCTTTCAAAATTCACATTGCAGTGTCATACACCTATCAGTGGCCGATGTCCACTTCACCCAGTTTTCCACAAATCAAACGTTCAAGGTTATTTGGTCCATTTGGGCGAAAACTACTCTGTTCTTATCAAAGAGTGCATATGTCACAGTAAAACCTGGTAATCAGTAAAAGCTAACTGTTACTAGGAAAAGTGAGCTTTTCCTGATTTGGAAACATTTAGCTAGTGAAAGTTGAATTCGATCGACTTCATCATACTTTTATTAGTAATTGTTAGCATTCACGTAACTATTCTGGTGAAAGCTGCTACACTGAAAATTACTATCGAATTCACTGGATGTAATTATTAATATCCTTTTTGGTCCGAGTTGGAATTCGCCGACAGATTAGACGCTCTGGAAAATACGAGAGTTATATGAATCGCAGGTGTACAATGTGAACATTGTTCAAATACCGTATTATGAAAAATACTTCAGTATTCTCAGTAGGGGTTAGTCTGGGTTAGTTTGGGTTTGGCAAAAATTTTGATGTCGCGTGAGCGACATCATTAAGTGCCCCGTTCACCTTGGGTTAGTTGAAAGGCGGAAATAAGTTTTCAAAAGTACTTTTCCTAACTGCTTTCAGTAAAAGTTGATTAATCAATTGCTAGCATCAACTAGTGAAAGCTAGCTTTCACTGTATTTCTTACATTCACTGTAACACATACATATTTGGTGTAAAAGAAGGAAAAGGGGCAACAACATCAACTCTCGCAAATAAAGTGTTCCTTCCTTTTCCCATTGATCTGGAACTACACAGAAACAAACACCTTAATTTTGAAACTCATTTCATTTTAAACCGAAGTCAATGATTATCACAACAAAAAAACGCTACAGGCTTTCTACCTATATCGAAAAAGAAAAGTGACTAGTTGTCTAGTGGGTCCAGTGTCCGGTGGATTATTCACGAATTTTACGATTGAGGTTTGAGGTTATGAATTACACATGTGTGAGAGTGCGCACGTGGGTGGGCGTGGCAAAATAGTGGTTGCCACAAAAGCGCCACCTTCAAGTGGTGAGAAATGTTTGAATTAGTTCCGTTCGCCACTCATGCATTGACCGTATCGTTGAAGAGGCAGATTTCTAGTTTCCGCAACTTCAAAAACATATTTTTGGTGTAAACTACTTTATAGTTCTATTTGAAAGAGGAAGACATTTCTGTTATCGGTTTTAAGACCGCCATTATGGCGAAGAAATACGCGCTATTCAAACATTTTGGATAAAATATGCAAACATGTATAGATATATTCAATCATTTTAAAGCATCAACATCTTTGAAAAAGTTGTTTGCGATACTTGAGTACACTATTTTTCAGGCGCAAAATTTACTGATTTGATGTTTTTTTTTTAAAAAACCAATTAATTGAGAGCCGCGTGACCATATTTCGAGCTACAATACACCTAGTCCGCAGAACCTCGTCAAAATGACGTCATAATCTGGTGACTTTTCTCCAGATATGACGTGACTATATCACGACAATATGACGTGAAAATGACCTCCTAATGTCACTGACCGATGACGTGATTTATCTGACGAGAAATTCACGTCATTTTAATGACAAGTTGACCCGACATTATGACGGGAAGTTCACGTCATTTGTGACGAGAAATTCACGTCATTTGTGACAAGATATTCACGTCATTCAAATGGCGGGTTGGCCTGGACCATTTTGTCGCCTCAGAGCAGAACTAAGACATATAAAAAAATAGTGATTTCTGGATATTCGCATTATTGGGGTCACAAACAAAGAATGCCTATATATTCAATGCATCACTAAGATATGTCCTATAAAGATTTACCTCAAGTGAATTAAATGCATATACTTGTGTGACATTGAATAAAGGCAATCTTTGTGACCTGAATAATGCAGATACATATCCGAAAATCACAATTTTTTTGTCCTAGTGTTACTCTGAGGCGAAGATTTGGTTGCCAGACGCAACAAAGTTGTATGTCGTCATTGTATAGTGACGATATCGAACAAAGGCAGGAATAATTATGTTATTTCAACATGTTATAAAAAACCATGATAAAAACCATGTATGAACCTCTAGCTCGTTAAAAAAAGTCTATAGTATCTTTGTTCACCAGAACTCCACTTTTGCAGATACCCACATTGTAATAACATAACGAAGTGTAAAACAAAATTCAAATAACGTGAATTTCTCGTCTTGAATTTGGGTCGGCCAAGACTCCACCCTCAATTAAAACCACCCATTTGATTCAATGAAACAAATTATGCTCATATATTAAACAAAATATATTGAATTTGATCAAACACAATGATAGATTTTGATGCATGCATGTAGAAGCTAGAGGTATTGCTATCAAACTTATAAGACCCTCAGTAACAGACGAAATTTCAAGTTCTGATAGATTTTCATGATAGATTATATATAGATAGAATCTTGACAAGATTGTGTATTTGAACAACTTAATAAATACTTGAAGTATAACAATGATGAACATGCCATAGACGTTAGGTTTGAGAATTGTTCCAAATCACTGCCTGCGAGACTGCCGGTCTAGTGCCTGTTCAACTTCACTTTGAGTAACACAAAGGATATCTGATTTGTACCGTACCTGTAACCAAAAATGATAATTTATATCATCCATAACTATTAATTTGAGCTTCTTCACGCATCTGAGATTATTCATAAGAAAACCTTCAAAGGTTGATATGACGGAGAACACTCAATTATTGTCTTCCATAAGATTCAATGTAAATATGCTCTGATTCAAAGTTCAATATCTAAAAATTCGAAAATTGAAATGGTTAGATTTAATCAAGCTACAATAATTTAGCATGACAAAATTCAATTTTTTATTTTTATACTCCACAGAATGTTTCAAAATGTTGGAATTAAACTGATAGTAATTCGGAATGCATTGGGTGGAATGTCCTGGAACATTGAAACATTCTGTGGAGTATGAGTATAAAATTAGAATATTCAATTTTTTTATGCCAAATTATTGTAGTATGATTCATTCAGAACATTTCAATCTTTTAAGATTATGAAGAAGTTGAAGTGATGTTGACATGATCAAGTGCACTTTTAATTTTTAAGTTGACATGATATCTCCTTTTTCATGGGAGATACTTAATTAATACTAAACTTTGTATCAGAGCATGTTCACATTGAATCCTATGTAAGATAATTGAGTGCTCCCTTTTTTATGTCAAGAATAGTATATTTAAAATCAACCCTTTTCCAAGCAATCCAAGCTCTTCTAACGTGGGTTTAGGTAGGTTGGTATAGGTAGGTATATAGATATACAAAAACATCTTGACTAAACATCAACTTCATAAGAATACTCAATATGTTATTTGACAAAAATATCCGGGCATTCCAAAATTTGGCACCGATTCATGAAAAACTCTACATCCAAAAAATAGACCAAAAGAGACTAAAGAGAGATTTGTTATGAAAATAGCAAACAGCTGATCATCTGACCGTTGTGCCGGACCAAAATCGATGCACATTCAGAGATTCAGTTTCGAATGAAATAAACTTTTCTAATTCCCTATTTTTATCTAAACGTAGATGTTGCCTTTTCCCCATTTTGAAAAACGATGATTAAACCATCTGGCAATAGTGGCAAGTCTGATTGCACGCCATATCCAGAATCAGACCAACTTAGAAAACACCGACAAAAAAAACCTTTCATCTTTACAAATACAATAACTCGCAGCAATCATGACCAAAATTATTCCAGGTACTTACTCACGCCAAAATCAAAATGAAAACCTCGAAAAACACATAACACATCCACTGAGACGATATAGCGTCCCCTTTGCCGAAAACATTGGGAAACATTCGTCAAAATGGCCGATCTGATCTCATTCGTCTTTTCCGGTGTTTGAACTGCGCAGGCACATGGGTGTGGCAACCAGCCAATAGAAATTTAACAAACATTGGATGAAAGAGCGCGGATTTCAAAATACATGTATAGAGTCAAGATTATGATCAGTTTTTCAACACATGAGAAAATGACACATATGCATCGAATTGTGTTCACGTGAAATATTGCAATAAAAATTAAAAAATAGACATCACCAGAAATGGTCGGCAATATGACGAGATTAAAATGACGTCAATAATGTGTCAGTAAAATCACGTGAAAATGTCGTCAGTGACTGGTCGAATGACGTCTATCCAGAAGTCACCAGATTATGACGTCATTTTGACGAGGTTCTGCGGACTGGGCAATATTTGACAGGAGAATCTCATTCGTTTAAAATTTTTGCCATTCATGTAATAGCATTCCTCTATTTATTATGAGGTAATGATATAATGTGATAAGCGCGACCACTATACTCCCACGTTTCCGCCACGTTACAGCGTTTTTACAACGTGGCTGGAACGTTACTGAATAAGTTCCAGTAACTATGTCGGAACGTGACTGCCAGAAAAAAGTGTTCCCCATTTTCGTGGTTACCACGTGATAAACTCGTGGATACCACGTGGTTGCCATTTTGGCGGGACACTACAAAGTTAACTAGTGTCATGGTCTCATCGTGCTCTTCACGAAAAATGCTACTTGGGGCAGATGCCAAGCTGAGACAATAAGTAGGGCTGGAGTTTGCTGCTATGACAAAAAAGTATAGGATACAAAAGTCAAGGTGTATATGAGATTTTTTGTGCTACCGTACATTCAATATTATACAGTGCGACCTTAAAGGTTGGAACCAATCTATTTAAAACTCAGGGGTTGGTTTTGTGGGAGAACGCTGAGACACATGAATTTTAATTTTTTACTGCGGCTTTTTTTATGATAATCTTATGTATACAGGGTGGTCCAGAAATAAGTTCCGACTATAACCTTCATTTTTTCAAATGAAAACACCTTTTTTTATTTAATTTTTGGATTCTACATAAAATTTTGAGTAAGTTCCATGTATCTTGTCCTTGAACTAATCCCAACAGTTATCAGAAATTCACGATTGTTCAGAAATACAGTCCATTTGATCAAGTCGGAAATCATTTTTGGTCGACCCGGTACACATAAAATTATCATCAAGAAAACCGCAGTCAAAAATAAAAATCGAAGTGTCCGAGCGTTTTCCCACAAAACAAACCCCTGAATTTTGGCTGCGTCAAGTTAGCCCCCCATAACCGAATTTTGAAAAAAGCTTATACTCGTCCACTGTGCTCAAAGTGTGGTTAACTGTGCTGATAGAATTTTGAACTGTGCAGCTCTATCGTGGAATTTATTCAAGAGTTAAGTCTGGGGGGCTAACTTGACGTTCAGCCCCTCCAAAATTTTGGAAATAAGCTCAAACAAAAGTGATCTATTCAATCGGAAGTGTGCTGAACTGTGCTATATCTAGTTTTTGTCAAATCTTTCATTTTGTTCAGATATTCGAAAAGACTCTAGTGGAGGGGAACTTGACACTCAACCCATCCAAAATTTTGAAAATCAGCGCAAACAAAAGTGAATTCTTATTCTATCTGAAGTGTGCTGAACTGTGCTGTATCTAGTTTTTGTCAAACCTTTCATTTGGTTCAGATATTCGAAGAAACTGATGTAGTGGAGGGGCCAACTTGACACTCAGCCCCTCCAAAATTTTGAAAATCAGCACAAACAAAAGTGAATTCTCATTCTATCTGAAGTGTGCTGAACTATGCTATATCAGGGTCTTGTCAATAAATCTCTCATTTTGTTCAAATATGCGAAAAAACTCTAGTGGAGGGGCTATACTTGACACTCGGTTCCCTCAAAATTTTGGAAACAAGCTCGAACAAAAAAGAATTATCATTCCATTGGGAGTGTGCTGAACTGTGATGTATCTTGTTTTTGTCAAAACTCTCATTTTCCCGAATAATTCTTTAGAATTCTAGTGGGGGCTCACATGACGCTCAAACCCTCCAACATTTTGGAGATCAGATAAACAAAAATGAATTATCATTTTTTTTTTAAGTGTGCTGAACTTTATTGGCATCTAGTTCTAGCAAAATCTCTCATTTCTCCAATTACTCGATAGAATTATAGTGGGAGGCTGACTGCTTCACGCTTAGAACCAAAAATTTGGAAAATAGCCAAAACCAAAGTGGATTCCCATTCTTCCTGAAGTGTGCTGTATCTGTTTTTCTTCTAATCTCAAAATCTCAAATTTTTGCCATTTGTTAGATAGAATTCTTGAAGTGAAATGGCTTGACTCTCAGACTCTTCAAAATTTTGAAAAGAAGCCTAAGCTAGTCTATCTGAGAAGTACAAAAAGAACAACAAATCAAGAACTACGAATTATGTACTTATAATTCCCTCAATTTGAAATTAACTTCAAACTATATTACCTTTTCTAATTTATTTTAATCATAATCATATTTATTTCTGACAAAATTGATAGTAGGTGGATATGAATAAATCTGCACCTGAACATAGAACACGTTAATATAATAGACAGTTGAAGTTGAGCCAAGAAAAGTTCACGTCTACGTAACGATCCAAAAGCTAGTAGAAGTGTGGCATTTGACGAACGTGAAACGTATCGAGTTGACTTGTGTTAGGATAGCCGTCCAATTTATCAATTCCTTTATTTCACACTTTTATTTTATCACACCAGTCTATCTAATTTAGTTTTTCTAACCACCCTTAGCAACCTGGGTTGATGATAACTCCCGTTACCAGTGTTACCACCATCTGTCAATCTCATATTCTGTCATGTCCTCTGTCACTCTGGATTAGATATCATGCTATCTTATGGACGGCCAGTTTCAGTCTTCAGTCCTTGTGGCTAGACGTTGCCAAGCTTACAATCGTAACAGTCGTCCATCCTGACGTGGACCTGGTCCCCAGGTTTCATAGCGTCCTGGAGGGCCTTGCTTCAAGTATACTCAGTCTGCCGTCGTTGGAACTGCTCACAGCTATAGATCATATATAGCATCACCCTACAGATTACATATGGCATAATCTTATACACATCATATTACATGACATGACTTTATAGATTACATATGGCATAATCTTACTGATAGATCACATATGGCGTGTCCTCATAGATTATATTTGGCGTAATCTCACTGATAGATCACATATGGCGTGTTCTTATAGATTATATTTGGCATAATCTCACTGTTAAATCACATATGGCGTGTTCTTATAGATTACATCTGGCATAATCTCACTGTTAAATCACATATGGCATGAACTTATAGATTACATCTGGCATAATCTCACTGTTAAATCACATATGGCATGAACTTATAGATTACATCTGGCATAATCTCACTGTTAAATCACATATGGCGGGTTCTTATAGATTACATCTGGCATAATCTCACTGTTAAATCACATATGGCATAAACTTATAGATTACATCTGGCATAATCTCACTGTTAAATCACATATGGCATGAACTTATAGATTACATCTGGCATAATCTCACTGTTAAATCACATATAACGTGTTCTTATAGATTACATCTGGCATAATCTCACTGTTAAATCACATATGACATGAACTTATAGATTACATATGGCATAATTTTACTCAGATATCATGTATTACATAACTTTATATATTACATAATGACATAATCCTACTCATATAATATTATTATCATGTATGGCATGACCATAGATAACATAATCCTAATTATTGTCCCCATATGTCATATCCAGTGGTAGTATCAAATTTGTTCTTCGTCATCTAGTAATGGTTGATCATCCTCTTCATCCATTACTATCCAGGGTTTTAGATTTTCTTCAGCTATTGTTGTTAACAGCCGTCTTTTATTCCTCATATCACTAACCAGGTATCTGTCGTTTGGTAACACTTTTTCAATTTTGAACGGCCCTTTGAATACCGGTTCCAGCTTCTTGCTCTTTCCTGTGGCGGTTGCATCAGTTTTACGCACCATTACTAGTTGACCTATCTTGTGAGGCTGGGGCTTCCTGCGGACTTTATCAAATTTTTCCTTCGAGCGCCACTGTGACCTGGTAATCTTCTCAGCAGCTTGTTCTCGTAATTCTTCCAAATTCGCCCTGGGTAGTTCTTCTTTTATCTCTGATAAAATGTATGCATCAGACCAATGCCTTGGGTTTATACCCATGAGTAGCTTGTAGGGGGTTTCTCCTGTTGTATCATTTACTGCAGTGTTAACGGAAAATTGTATCGTTTTGATATGCGTGTCCGAGTGTGTTTCATCAGTATCATCAACAGTCAAGCACTTCAATGCTTCTAGAATCGTCCGGTTATATCGTTCGCACTGTCCATTTGCCCGTGGTGTGGCAACTGCATTTAGGACATGTTTAATTCCGTTTTTTATACAAAAATCTTTCATTGTTTTTGATGTGAATGCTGATCCTCTATCAGACACAATTCTTGTCGGTGTTCCAAAGATATACATGAAGTTTTGAAGTGACTTGATTACATGTCTAACTTCTGTTGACTTCACCGGTTCCAAGAAAATAAACTTGGTGAATCCATCAACAAGCACAAAAAGGTAACAATTCTTTTTGGTTGACTGAACGAAGGGTCCAAGATGATCTACGTGGATTGTGTTGAAGGGAATAGGCACTTTCGGTATGGGATGTAGAAATCCGGGCTTCGCTCCGCTCTTATTTTTCATATAGGTACAGTTTAGGCAACTGGCTACATATTTTTTTACAAATCTATTCATTTTAGAGAACCAATAATTCGCTTGAATTCTTTTTAAAGTTTTATTAAAACCATGATGGCCACAATCATCATGATTGAGTTTACATATTTGCCATCTCACTGATCTTGGGACTACCCATTTGGAGCCATCCATCAATTTTCTGTATAGTGCTTCATTTTTGAGGACAAAATTATCAAAATAATTTTTATTCTCTTTTGTTTTGTCACCATGTAATATATCAATGATTAGAGAAATTTCATCATCCTGGGTTTGTACAGCTCGTATCCATTCACCTTCAGTTATATTAACGGTAGTATTTATGGCAATGGGGTTTCTGCTCAGACAATCGACATGTTGCATTCTACATCCTGGCCTGTAGCGAACTTCGAAGGAATAATCTTGAATTTCTAACCACCATCGAGCAATTCGTGGGATCAGATCTCGTTTAGAAGTGGTAGTTCGTAAAGCAGCACAATCAGTATATACAACAAAGTTCATTCCTAGTAAGTACGGCCGGAAATGACGTAATGAAAACACAACGGCCATTGTTTCTAATTCATACGAGTGGTACTTACTCTGTTCGTATGTGCATTGTTTGCCAAAATATGCTACAGGATGTAAGCCAGTATCGTGGCGTTGGAAAAGAATACCCGCTACTCCAATGGTGCTGGCGTCCGTGTGCAATTCAGTCTCATGTTTTGAATTGAATATCTTCAGTAGAGGTCTTTTGCATAAAATGTTTTTAATCTTCTCAACAGCGCTGTCCTGATCTGGTGTCCATATCCATGTTACATTCTTTTGAAGTAATCTTGTTAGTGGTCTAGTGATTCCTGCATAGTTATTTATAAATTTTCGAAAATACCCACTAAGTCCCAAAAACTGTCTCAACTGTTTAATATTTTGTGGTGATTTTAGGGTTAACAAAGCTGTAATTTTATCTTGATCTGGACGTACTCCTTCCTGAGATATTTCTCTGCCAAGGTATTTCAATTTATTCAAAAGAAATTTACATTTGGGTAGTTGTAAAGTGAGGTTATATTCTCTAAATAACTCCAACACCCTACATAGTTTATCTAAAGCTTCATCAACAGATTTGGCCGGAATTATCACATCATCCAGATAAGCAAAAGCAGTGTTTTCATCTAATTTCTTCAGCAGCTTACACATCATCCTCTGAAAAACCGACGGGGCGTTGCAAAGGCCAAACGGCATTCGTAGATATTCCCATTTTCCATTTGGAGTAATGAAGGCAGTTTTATCAATCGAATCCTCTGCCATGGGGATCTGGTAATAACCCGAATATAAGTCAAGAGCGATGAACCATCCATAACCTCCCAGTTTGTCAAGTTGATCCTCAATCAAAGGCAATGGGAACTTTTCCTTAACCGTGACACTATTGAGTCTTCGAAAATCCACACAAAGTCGGTACTCGTTATTGGGTTTTGGAACTAACACAACAGGGCTCGCATATGCAGATTCAGACTCTCGAATAACATTGTGTTGAAGAAGTTCATCTATTAGAATCTGTAATTGACGTTTCCTATCCTCAGACAAACGATACGGATTATAAGAAAATGGAGTGGGATTCGATAGTTTTATTTTCATTTCAGTACCTTGTACCTTTCCCATATTTCCAAAATTTGTAGAGATTCGATCACTAAATTTTTCTAGAACTGCCAGTATCTTCGATCGATGATTTATGTCACACGATATCATTCCAGCTAAACCCTGAGTCGAAGATTTCATCAACATAAGGCTGTATTTCTCAGAAACACCATAGAATTTGATCTCCGTCCCTTCTTTTATCAAAGTAACATGAGGTTGTTGAATGAAAGAGTTTCCCAAAACGACATCAACTGGACAAAGATGATCTGGAGCTACCAATACATCAATATAAGCCGCCACTCCATCAACAATAACTTCACAATTCGGTACTGTCTTTTGAATTGATACAATGTCACCAGAAAATGATTTGAGTAAATATAAATCCCCACTTAAAACCGGACATTTCAGTCTATTTACGACAGATTCCCGCACTACTGTACATTCACTGCCAGTATCCACCATACTCAATAATTCAGTATTATTTAGGAAAAGTTTTTTGTAAAATAAGTTTGTACTATGTTGTAATAAATTTACACTTTTCTTAAAGTAACAGTTACTTGTTACATGATTTGTTTTTTTACAAACTGCACACCTATTTTTACTTGAACTTGTAGACGCCTGATTTCTCTGAATGTTTGTGGAAATTGGATTAAAACGCTTTTGTGGGCAGCTTATACTTTTGTGGCCCGGCTTATTACATTTAAAACAGATTATTTTTAAATTATTATTTGACGCTTGAGCACTCTGTGAGCCAGAATTCGTTGTGATGTTAACTTTCGTTCGACTTGTATTGATCTGATAATTATTGTCCCATGTTCCCAAGAAAGTTTGGAGTTCATCAAGGGCCGCATAATTATGTGAAGAAGCTAATTGTTGAATATTTCGATCATTAATGCCGGAAATAATGATGTTTACTTTATCTTTTTCGGGTATTTCCCAAGAAAGTTTGTTTAACTTGAACACTTTATTTTTAAAATAGTCTGTGTATTTAGAAGCCATGGAACTTGTGTAATTCGCCGCATCAGAAAATAATGTCCCGATTGTATTAGGGTCTATGTCAAAATTCAGTTTCAAATTGTGTTTAAACTCACTCCAGTTTTTGTAAGTAAGATCTGTGTTGAGCAACCATTCGCGTGCGCGTCCCGATAAATTTTCAATTGCGTATTTGGTAGTTGTTATATCGTCCCATCTCATGAAATATGCTCGCTGATCTATCAAGCGTAACCACTTATTAACTGAAATGTTCTTGCCTGCATCATATTTGGGAACATCCTGCCATGTATACTGAGGAGTTAAGTTACTTACAGTTGATGATGAGAGCCTATTAACCTGTTCCTGGAGTTGTTTTAATTGTTGCTCAACCGTCAAAGGAGGCGTCAAGCTTCGGTTGCTTTCCACAGAGATTGTCTCTGATGTATGTGTCCAAGCCATGTTGAACCTCCAAGCAAAACTCAGTTTCCACGATGAACAGAATCGAGAGTTTTCCACAACACCCAATGGCCACGTAATGAATATCCCACTTCTGACCTGTTAGGATAGCCGTCCAATTTATCAATTCCTTTATTTCACACTTTTATTTAATCACACCAGTCTATCTATTTTAGTTTTTCTAACCACCCTTAGCAACCTGGGTTGATGATAACTCCCGTTACCAGTGTTACCACCATCTGTCAATCTCATATTCTGTCATGTCCTCTGTCACTCTGGATTAGATATCATGCTATCTTATGGACGGCCAGTTTCAGTCTTCAGTCCTTGTGGCTAGACGTTGCCAAGCTTACAATCGTAACACTTGACCTAATTTGTTGTGTTTACATATAGTTTTTCGACCTGTAAAAGTAGAAAAAAGGGATGTTTGTGACAATTTGGTAATTGAATTCTGATTCCTGATAAAAATATGACGTTTAATGTCCAAAATTTATTCGTTGACAGATCATCCAAGATCGGAGACTCGATCGGCAAAACTCGGATTACGTATAAGAGATAACGTGCAATACGTCAAGACACGCAAGGATACGTATGTCCGTGAACGCAAACGTGAGAAAAAACGATGTGCGCTTGCCCTGATGTCAATCACCACGTTCACGTCTACGTGAATGAAAGCACTTCAACTATCTAGTGATAGCACACTTCAGATAGAATAAGAATTCACTTTTGTTTGGGCTGATTTCCAAAATTTTGGAAGTGCTGTGTCAAGTTGGCCCTTCCACTAGATTTTGTTCGAATATCTGAAGAAAATGGAATATTTGACAAAAACTAGATAAAGCACAGTTCAGCACTTCTCAGATAGAATAAGAATTCACTTTTGTTTGGGCTGATTGCCAAAATTTTGGAGGGGCTGAGTGTCAAGTTGGCCCCTAGTGGAGGGGCTTCGAATATCTGAAGAAAATGATAGATTTGACAAAAACTAGATATAGCACAGTTCAGCACTCTTCACATAGAATAATAATTCACTTTTGTTTGGGCTGATTGCCAAAATTTTGGAGGGGCTGAGTGTCAAGTTGGCCCCTCCACTAGATTTTCTTCGAATATCTGAAGAAAATGGTAGATTTGACAAAAACTAGATACAGCACAGTTCAGCACACTTCGGATAGAATAAGAATTCACTTTTGTTTGAGCTGATTTCCAAAATTTTGGAGGGGCTGAACGTCAAGTTAGCCCCCCAGACTCATTTCTTGAATAAATTCCACGATAGAGCTGCAAAGTTTAAAATTACATCAGCACAGTGAAGCACACTTCAAGCACAGTAGACGAGTATAAGCTTTTTTCAAAATTTGGTTATGGGGAGGCTAACTTGACGCAGCTCTGAATTTTGAATGAATTTGTTCCAACTTTTATGGTCGCTCGGTCGAACTGTATTAACAAGTGTTTCAACAACCCTTAAGCTTTTCTATGATAATCTTGAATCTGAATTTCCAACTACCAATCAAAAAAACGTCTTCAATCATTATTCGTATTCAGGCAACAAAGCTTCAAAAGCACGAAACTGGTCTTTGGTCGGTCCAAAAGTGATGCTTAAGTATCAAGCTGGTACTGCAGACTGCAGGTACAATGAAAAATGAATTTTATTTTGATTAAATGTGATTTTGCCTTTTTTGCCGCTTTGGTCTTCCATTGTGCAAATTGAAAAGTGGGGAAGTATGGGCATCGAAGTTATACTAAACACACACAATCAAAATAATGATATCTGTTATACAGATTTCAGTACAACTCAATTAACAAAAAATATGAACCACCGCTCTACGCGCCACATTTAATCTCACTGATTTACGTTAAGTTGTGTACGTGCCTCCTTGTCATTTCATGCATTTGATCTTAGGTGTACAGGGTGATTCACTATACAGTGTATCCAAGATAAGGATGTCTATCATGGGGATCTTGGAAACCGTGAGAGATACATGGTCGGTTAAATGGAGGCAAAGTTGCGTATTTCGATGCTTAACAAAATGCCGTTTTAAAAGCCAAGAAATTCCGACTACGTCCAAAGTCATCCGAAAAAAAAATTGTTTTCATTTTTTCCTGACCACATATAAAGAGATACTTTAAAATGAATGGAACTTCTTCATTGCCACGTTTTGCCCTTTACAAGATAGCGTTATTAAATTCAAGAACCGACGTTTCGTCTATGCCATCATGAACTTTGTTTTTTAAATACGGTCCTGGATTTTTTATCAAGGATCTTAAGAGCCTGTTATGTTCCTAGACCAACGACGTATCGCTGTATCACATCGCACTTATTAAAAAAGAAGTGTTTGTTTTTGATCCTATTAAACATGTATTTTTTGTCTCTCTCTAACAGGAGTTCTTATGGAGAAATCCATCAATATATATTTTTTTGATAATTGCGATACATTGTTGGTTTGGGGACATAGGAGACTCTTGAAATCCGTCATAAGAAATCCAGGACCGTATTTAAAAAAAAAAGTTGATGATGTTTTCTCCGAAACGAAACGTCGTACGGAAAATCTCTCAAGGCTGTTTTGTAGATCTTGAAAAGTGGCCATGAGAAAGTGTCTTTTGTTTTTTTATATCTCTCTAAATAACGTCAGAAAAAAATAAAAACGAAATCAGCATATTTCGTTTTTTTAGGCATATCTCCGAAACTACTCGGAATTTGAAAATTTTCTAGACGGCATATTGTTAGGCTTGAAAATGTGCAGCTTTTCTCTGATTTAACCATCTTCGTATCTCTTACGGTTTCCAAGATCCCCATGATATACATCCTTATCTTGGACACACTGTTTATCGACCACCCCTCTAACTGATTTTTAACGAGGTGTACCACAAAAAGTTTGATACAAAAGCTTTTTGGTTTATACTTTTTTTTTCAAATTGAGCAATATCATCTATACAGGGTGTCCCAGAAGCTTTCCACAGTACTCAACTTTGCAATTTTAAATGGAAAGCCCTGTATTTTATTTCGTTTTTAGATACTACATTGAATTCCAAGTCAAATCGGTTTGAGGTATATCTATCTTATCATTTGCCTTCTTCGAGGTAGATACGCTGTTAAAGGTTGTGAAAAATACAAAATTAATTATATTTCAAATCTGGCATTATCCTGTAGACAGGGTGACCCAAAAGCTGACCACAGCATTCAAATCTGAAATTTCACTCGGGACATCTTGTATTTTATTAAATTTTTAGATTCTACGTTAAATTCCAAGTTGAATTTGTAAACGATAGAATCTATCTTATCTTTTGCCGTTTTTGAGATAAAAGCTGTTGGATTTTGCCTTTTTTTAGTGCTACAATACATAATAGAGCGTGAGCATTTACAAATGGAAAGTAGCTGTTATTAAACTGAATCTTTTTTAATCTTTTATATGAGGCAGACTAAAGCTTCAAAGCAATCTTTATTCAATATGGTTATCAAGATACAAATCCTGGATTTTGAATTTTTCAAAAAATTGAAAAGCTTTTATCTAGAAAGTGGAAAAAGATATGATGGATTTATTTTGCATAGATTCGACTCAGAATTCGGCGTATGATCAGAAAATATAATAAAATTAAATACAGGGTGTCTTATTTAAAATTTTGAAGTTGGGTGTTGTGGACAGCTTTTGAGACACCCAGTATAAATAATATAGCTTGACTTAAAAAATTCATTATGAACAAAAAAACTTTCGTAATACACTTTTTTCTACTCTTTGTGTAAAATGAGTTGGGGGGTGGTCAAAATATTCGATTTTCACCAGAATTATCAGCCTTTGTCTTGAAAGCGACAAGAGATACCTTTTCCTTTTACACATTTGACTTAAAATTTGACGTAGAATCTGAAAATGGAATAAAATACAGGGTGTCTTATAAAAAATTTCAAAGTTGGGTGCTGCGGACAGCTTTTGGGACACCCTGTATAAATTATACTGCTAAATTAAAAACATTTAGTATAAATCAAGCAACTTTTGTCTACAACTTTTTCCTGTACACCTTGTATAAAATGAGTAAGAGGGTGGTCAATATACAGTGAATACTGCTAAATTAAAAACATTTAGTATAAATCAAGCAACTTTTGTCTAGAACTTTTTCCTGTACACCTTGTATAGAATGAGTAAGAGGGTGGTCAATATACAGTGAATCACCCTGTACCTATGATAGAAACTCTGTGAAGTAAATTGTTCCTGTGAAGGGGCGCTTGATGTTGATGTTGTGTGCTCCGTATGTGGACAATGAAATGTACAGGGTGTCCCAGCAAGGGTGGCCACCGGCCATATCTCACAAACTAGTGGACCTAAAAGTTCAGGAAAAAAAATTTATCACTAAAGTGGCCACGAGAAAATGCTGGAAAATATTTATAACTTCGAAATTTTTCCGCTAGGGGGCGCAATCAAAGCTTAAATATTAAAATTCGAAATTTCTCCGGAAATTCTCAGATTGAGGTATATCTTTATCAACATGGTTAGAAAACCTAGACAATTTCACGTCTTTTTGGTACAGGGCTCATTGGCGTACCGATCTTCGTGTGAGTAGGGGAAGATAGTGAAAGTGTAATTGTTCAAGTAGCTGTAACCTATTAACGACTTGTCCGATTTTATTGCGTATAGGCTTGTTTAGAAGATAAATGTGAGTACTTTCGAACATCGTATCCAGTAGTGCGTGATTGTCTCCAGCAAAATTGCTAGAAGGAGTAACTTGAATTAAAAACAGTGTTTTTCATTTTACCGCAAAAATTTAAATGGTATGGTATAATTCTGATAAGAGCATCGAAAGGTACATTAAATTCACAAGAAAAAACCTTTGATACGCAGGTGGATTTCTTTTTTCGTTTTCGAGTTATTGCCGAGAAAAGAGTTTTTGACACTCGAAAAGTTGTTTGTTGTGTAGTTCTATTGCAACCTGCTTTTTTTTTGGCTTCAATAATAATAACTGGTCCAAATTATGTAAAATTTAATGTTTTCATTTGCTATTTCAATAGAACAAAACTCATAATAAATGAAAAATATTTTGATGAACATAAATCCCAATCTAATTATGTATTAAATATTGCAATGATGGGTTGAAAAAAAATCTAGGTAGCTGTGGAAAAACATCGGCGGGTTTTCATGGAGATAATTGAAACAGATATTGCAATCGTAACAATCTCTTGATTATCATTTTAACATTCTCTGTTAAAAGGTCTTACACCAATGCCGAGGCTTTTGATATGCTCGCCGTATATTTTTAATGTTTTGGAAATGCTCCGATTGCGGCACGTGAATACGCTGCAAGGTATCCTGAACGAAGGCACTACAGCAGAAAGGTATTTTGGCGAATGGCAATACGTTTAAGAACAACGGGTAGTGTACAGCTCAATCCAGTTCCAATCAGAAGACGTCCGGTAAGAAACCATGAAGACAATATTATAAACGTTCTCGCTTACGTGGAAGCTCCACCGCATTTGAGCACAAGAGAAATTTCCCACCATCTAGGATTAAGTCGTTCTTCAGTGCTCCGAATTTTGAGAGACTTCAAACTTCGTCCATACCATCTTTCCTTACACCAAGCTCTATCAGAAGATGATTTCAACAGGCGACTAGACCATTGCTATTGGCTTCGAGAAATGTGCAACGAACATCCTCAATTTCTCTCCCAAATTTTATGGACCGATGAAGCCCGTTTCTCTAGTTCTGGAAATGTTAATTTGCATAACATGCACTTTTGGTCGCGGGAAAACCCACACTGGATGCGGGAAGTGGATCATCAAAACAGGTGGAGTGTAAACGTCTGGTGCGGAGTGTTAGGAAACAAAATTATTGGGCCGTATATTATTGATGGCCATTTAAATGGTGAATCATATTTAAACTTTTCAGAAAATGACTTGCAAATACTTTTAGAAGATGTTCCCATTGGTCTTAGGATGTCCATGTGGTACCAACATGACGGTTGCCCAGCTCATTATGCACGGAGAGTTCGTGATTTTTTAAACAACCGTTATCCAGATCGCTGGATTGGAAGGGGCAGTTTGTTCCCATGGCCACCGAGATCCCCCGATTTAACTGTGTTGGACTATTACTTGTGGGGACGAATCAAGGACATCGTTTACAAAACTCGTCCAACCACAAGAGAAAATATGATTGAGCGGATTGAGAATGCTATACATTCCATTGCACCAATTGAAATAGAAACAGCTGTTTCTATTTGTAGGCACAGAATTGAGAAATGTATTTTACAAGATGGAGGACAATTCGAACATTTATAAAGTTAAATAAAACTACACAACAAACAACTTTTCGAGTGTCAAAAATTATTTTCTCGGCCATAACTCGAAAACGAGAAAAGATATCAACCTGCGGTTTGGAGGTTTTTTCTTGTAAATTTAATCATTTCGATTCTGTTATCAGAATTATACCGTACCATTTAAATTTTTGAGGTGAAACGAAAATAACAGTTTTCAATTCAAATTACGCCTTCTAGCAACTTTTCTGGAGACAATCACGCATCACTGGATACGATATACGAAAGTATTCACATTTATCTTCCAAACAAGCCTATACGCAACAAAATCGGACAAGTCGTTTATAAGTTACAGCCACTTGAACAATTACACTTTCACTACCTTCCCCTACTCACACGAAGATCGGTACGCCAATGAGCCCTGTACCAAAAAGACGTGAAATTGTCTAGGTTTTCTAACAATGTTGATAAAGATATACCTCAATCTGAGAATTTCCGGAGAAATTTCGAATTTTAATATTTAAGCTTTGATTGCGCCCCCTAGCGGAAAAATTTCGAAGTTATAAATATTTCCCAGCATTTTCTCGTGGCCACTTTAGTGATAATTTTTTTTTCCTGAACTTTTAGGTCCAGTAGTTTCTGAGATAATATGGCCGGTGGCCACCCTTGCTGGGACACCCTGTATATTAGAAAAGGTTTAATCAAACCAAAAAAAAAGTACATTATTATTGAAGGTATCCACGTTTTTTTTTTGTATGAACATATGTCCGAAAATGTTTTTTTTTTATTTTTTATTATTCAAGAATGGCGCTGCGCCTTCCTGACGCAGAAACTTGTAGATTTCAAACGGTTGCCCTTAGCATTGTTCAAAAAGTATACCTCTCTTTACAAAAAAGATGTAGAACTAAGATTTATTCATAAAAAATCTCAAGAGGTTCGCAGGCAAAAAAAATAAGGCAAATTAAATGAATTAATTATAGTGTAGGCACGTATAGCGCTCTCCAACCGCCACGTGAAAGTAAGCACTAGTGACTCGATGATAAAGTTTTCATCCCAATAAAACCCCACGCCCACCGTACCAGATTGTGAGCAAACATATTGGAAAAAATCAAAAATGGAATTTTCGAACCTATGTTCATATGAAAAAAAAAATGTTTTATGTAATTATTTAAAGAAAATAATAGTACGCCCTGTGCCCCTGTGTAGCTCCCAGTAACAAAATACATGCGATTAACAACTTCAGTACAATAGGTACAAAACCCACCTACAAATCAGCGCTCTACTTTAAACGCCTAGCCAAGTCCAATTTTTCATTTCTAAAATCAAAACTTCTGTAGGCATAAATATTCAAGTTTATTTAGAGGTTTTGGACCGATCAAAAACCTGTTGTGCTTTTGAACATCAGTTGCTACATGTACGTGTTGGAGACGTTTGTTTTTTTCTTGTATTTAATTCTACGTACCTATAATATAACACATTTTGTTCAAAAGAATTGTTTCGTCTCCCACTTTGTATTATAAATATGTTATAAAACACGTTTATTGCGTTATATTGATAACAATTACATAAATCTCGCTTTTCAAGAGGTGTTTTTTTTTGCTTAAAAGGAATAATAAAATTATATCTATAGAATATCTATAGACCGTACGGACAAAAGCCACATCGTATTCAGGGGCGGATTAACCATATGGCGGAATTGGGCGATCGCCAGGGGCGAAAAGTTCAAAGGGGGCGAAAAGTAGATGAAATAAAAATTTTGATTAAATTAAATTGAAATTATTCATGATTGCAAACCGAACATTAACCCTACAATCAAATTGGATTATATATATCGATAGCATTGGCCCAGCACTACTAAACTTGTCTATGCACTTCGAAGAGGAAGTGACAGTGACAGATTTGCGCTTGTCATATGGAAATCAAACTGTGAGCGTGTTATTCGGGACCACGTACGTCTTAAATTTATCTGTACTGCTAAAGCGTTGATAAAAATGGTTGCACCAAGGGGGCCGCCATATTGGATTGGACGTTGACCAAAAAGTGTGTCTTAGCTTGATTCAGCTGTTTTCACTTCGAAGTGGAAGTGACAGATTTCCGCTTGCCAAACGGGAATCATATGCAACCATCCACATTGTATTCGGCGTAAGCGTGACTTTGAACACAAATTACAAATTCAATGTAGATGGTAAGATAAGCATAGCCAATCCATAGACTAAACTAAATTGAGCATAGCCAAGCGTTCGTTCGTTTGTCGTGTCATTTGAACGTGAGAATTTAATGACTATTGGATAATAATTATTGATTTGCGAATTTTGTGAGAATTGGGATTGCCTTTTGTCGAGCCGAGTGTTTTTGATGAAATGTTTTATTAACCTTTTTGTGATATTTTTGTATTGGTAAAGATCCGTACTAGGTACCATATTACCATTTTTGCTAGATAGACTTAAACCATTTGAAAATAGATAGATATGCCCTATTAGATATTTTGTCTTGAATAAAATAAGAATAGAAATGTCATGCCACATTGATTTGTATAATTTTCAAGGTAATTTGAACTCATTCATGAATACTCTTCAACTTAACATGACAAAAATACATTTAAGATTACATTCGCATTCGAGACTTGATGGAAATGAATGGTACGAGCGTTCGTTTGTACTTACAATGATTTTGGATACAAATATGTGAGTTTACATCAAAAATGTTACAGTTTATTCTCTTTAGAGGTGTTTTGTTGCTCAGCCCACATTACCTAACTACTCCTAGTTACTTTCTTGTCTGCCTAACTACATTATATCTTTCAGATAATAACTATTTTACAAAAACAAACTTAAAATCACTTATGAGTGAAGGTCAATATAAATAGACAAAAAGTTGGGTTAAGTGTGTTCAGTGGTCATGTTCATGTTAAGAGTGATACTGATAGCCGAATCAAGCTCAGACATACGTTTTGGTCAATGTTCAGCCAAGATGGCGGCCCCCATACTGCAACCATTTTTAGAAGCCGATATAATACACTTTAGCAGTACAGATATATATATTTAAGACGTACGTGTTCGGGACCGATCAAGACGAGAAAGCATGGAGGCAGAAGGGGGTAAGTGATTTAATTCACTTAAGTGAAAAAATAAAAAAACATGAACAGACTAAGACTCACATCAGCAACCAAATGCGATTCGCATTATTGTAACCAATGAAGATTTGTGGATGCAACAAAAAGAATGCGTTATTCTGTTTTCACTGTTTTTTTTTGAGGTTGTGGTGATGAAGCTTGGACGGAAATAGATCTGTATCTATATACGGCAAAAAAATCATTAATATAATATTCAATGTGTATAGGAGCTAGTGGCAAAATTTTTCTCATTTCTCAATATTAGAGTAATGAACCTTTTAGAAAAATTGTATGTGAAAGAAATGATTGCAACCAGTCAACAGAAAGAAGAATTCAGTTTTTCATTCACGGTGGGGGCATAGGGGGTGGAGGAGGAATATATGATATTTCTGGATTAATTTAAAAATTTCTCTCGATGACCATTCATTTTTCAATTAAGTTTTATTAAATTTATAACAAGCATTTTTTTTTAGGTTGAAGCTTTGTTCTTGCTAGAGTTCTCATTCAAATGGGCTCACCCTCACCGGGTGACGTCTTTTGCCGCGCTTGATTGGTCAGAAATTTACGAAGCAACCTGTCTTTTTTACAAACATTGTTCAAATGTCAAAACGTCAAAAAAAAACGCGCGAACAATTTCAAGTGTGACAAGATAAAAAATAATAGAACGGAAACTCCCCTAGTGGAAATGAGGGGAAATTTATTATAAAGGAGGGGAAATTCCATTGAAAAATTTTCGCCAGCGGCGCATTGCCTGCGGCGCATTGCCTACGGCGCATATCCTGCGGCGCAGTGCAGAACCAGGGGGCGAAATAAGTATGATCGCCCAGGGGCGCAAAAAGCCTTAATCCGCCCCTGATCGTATTAGCAACAGCCAATGGGCGCCCGACTTCAAGCGCCTATTGCTAATCCGTTGTGTGTTTTGCCCATAATATGCTACCGGGTGGCATCGTATAAACCCCCCTAACTTTTTTATCGTTCATCGTACAGCAAAATGAAAAATACTGACTAAAGAAAAAACATGTTTGCGTTTCAAATATCAATTGTTATTTTTAGTAACTTCAGAGCTATACGGAGGAGCGACAAAAAGTTTTTTTCCAATGGAAATCCACAATTATTTTTAGCCAGAATGAAAGATCTTACTGATTTCAAAAATACCATATTTGTTGACATTTGGCTCAGTCAATGTGTTGTTTATTTTGATTCGCTGCCGCAATAATTGCTTTATGGAAACAATCGACTTTTCTGAAAGTTGGCCATGGTTAGGATGAAAACAATGTTTCTCATGATCATCTTTACCCAAATAATTAATTATTTGCTCATTTGATACTTTCAAAAAAAGGAAAATTTGAAAATGGTGTTCTCTGGGGCAGAAAATAGAAAATGCAGTGGAACATTTTCAAAATCAGTGTATAGAGCGTGAATAAGGCGATTTGGAGAAAATATTAACTCTTATCAGTTTGGTGGTTTGTTATTGATCCCTAGTTTCTGTTCTTTTGTGATTTTTATCTCATTCGACTTTTGTTTAATTTAAATTCTGGGAGAAATTGTTATTTTTTGTTTTGCTTCTATGATAACCATGACCAACTTTTCGAAAAGTCGTTAGTTCCCAATGAGCGATTATTGTGGCAGCGATACAAAATTAACAAAATAGAGTCCAACTGTCTATTTGGTGAAAATTTGAAAGTGAATATCACGAAAACGGCTGAGCGAAATGTCACCAAATATGGTATGTTTCAAATCAGAAAAATAAGATCTTTTATTCTGGCTAGAAATAATTGGGACTTTCCGTTGAAGAAGAAACTCTTTGTCGCTTCCCCGTACAGCTTCGAGATTACAGAAAATAACAAATGATATTTGAACTGCAAAAAATGTCCACTTGAAGTCAGTATTTTTTATTTTTCTGTATGATACAAAGTAAAAAAGTAAGGGGGGTGTTAGTTTATACGGTGGCCCCCGGTATATGTACCTACTTCTTTGAGTTTGCCTGTGGCGGCTATTCAGGTGAAATGGGTGAAGTGCCACTTCGCCTAAAATAAATGATTAAACATACCAATATTTTTCAATATATAGAATTTATTTTTAAGCAAAAAAAAATAGAACATTTTATGATTCATGAACCACTGGCGCCAGCAGTTTTCTGCCGTAAACATAGAATATTGCATCAAAATACAAAACCACTGGCGAGACAGGCGTTTTCCTCACTGACGAGCCAAAGCAGCACAACAGGCAACACCGCCCAGCTTGTGATGGTTGGATCATATACCTATAATAAAACTATACAGTGTAACTCAGATTCGCTTCTTTATACAGGGATCTTGGCTCCTATCATATCTACATCAAAAGTTGAAAAGAGAAAGTTTAGAGTGCATCCGATATCCGGTTTCAGATTTGTGATTGTTTAATTGGTTTTGGAAATATCTATATATAATATTTTGTTTTTTGCCAGTAAATCCGAAACGGATGATTTGACAGCCATGAAAATGTTACATTTTCTGGACAACTTTTTAAGACGAATATTATGACGTACAGAGATGTTTCAATCGTCGTTTGTTTTCCCGTAACCCGCTTCAACTTTTATTTTTCTTTGGGCCGCCATTTTAGATTTTTCGATTTTTGAAAGGAGCGTCAAATTTCCAGTCTAGTGATGTCTCACAAGTGCATAAAAGATTTAAGTATCATTGAAAAATCACACTTCGTAGTTGGGACTCAGTCTTATCTAAGATGGCCGTGATCCATTTGTCGCAAAACATGAATAAGTACTGTTTCAGCTTTAGGTCAACGCATTTAGTGTGCAGCAAATGTGTTGAACGCATTGAATTCTCAATAGAACAGGAAGATGCATCGTGACATTTTTGACAATTAGCGACTGTTTTTTGTACAACCCTTATAAACTTATTTCTTTTTATAGTTGACCAAATTACTCAATATTATTCGGTTTTTCTAAATTGTGTTTTATGAGTCTGCCGTCGTTCGGGATACATTACCAAATACCTTGACCTTGCTGAGGTAAAGCCGGCATTTCTATGTGACCGCAAGTACAGCGCTAGCATGACTAGCTTTTCTTCATTTGAATAGAGAAATAGAGAATACCAGACATTTTCAACAAGTTTTGACATTGGTGTATCAGACTTATTATATTTATTTGAAAATCGTAGGTACTCACTATCAAAACACAATCGTCATACCGAGTTGAAGAACGACAGATCAAAGCCTCCTTAAATGGAAAGAAAAAAAAATCTGCTTATGAACCATTTTTCAGACAAATGAAACATGGCCTTCTTATAAGAGAAGTCCATGACATACCTACAAAATGTGATATTCCGATGACACTCAAATCTTTTATGCACTTGTGAGACATCACTTGACTGGAACTTCTACACTCTTTCCAAAAATCAAAACATTCAATATGGCGGCCTTAAGAAAAATGAAAGTTGAAGTGGGTTGCGGGAAAACAAAAGACGATTGAGACATATCATACAAACCATTTTACTCGTCTTCAAAAAGTGTCCAGATAATGTCACATTTTGACAGCTGTCAAATTAGCAGTATCGGATTTACTGATGGCAAAAAATGAAATTCGTCATTTTCGGTTTTTCGACGATAATTCCAAAACCAATTGACCAATAGTAGATCTGAAGCCAGATATCGAATGCACTAAGATTCTTCTAAAACTTTATCAATTTGACCTTCGCTGTAGGTATAATAAGAGCCAAGATTCCTGTATAGAGAAGCGAATCTGGGACACACTGTATACCGATCTAAGGAATATTGCCATAAGTCGAGTGTGAGAACAAGAATGTCATTCCTACTCACTCTAGAACCTACGTCGTTTTCTACAGTACGGTTCATCGTGTATTTATCGATGGCCGGTCCAGTCGGTCGGATGTCGGATGTCGGATCTTAATTATTATAATATCAGACGGGATGTTGCTGCGTTGCTAACGACACGGATTTCTATATGTTTATACGGATTTGTATAGCTTGTAGCTAACTGCTATAGATCAGTCCGTTCAGGATGATATACAATGCACCAATTTTTCTAATTTATTTTGGATGAATGTTCTCAAGGAACTATAAGATTTGAAAGAATAAGGTATTAAAACTGTTATTAGATGGATGTTTTGAAAATTTGGTCGAGATGGATTTTATGTAGGAGGTATGTTAGAGTATTGTAGTGTTCATTTTTTGATAAGGAAATATGGGACTCAACTGATAAATCTTTGAGAAAATTCATCACAAATAATAGATCCAAAAATAGTAGATTCTGCGTTACCTGCTGATTATTTTGATGTATTTAGGGCTGCATAACATGCGTGCTATATAAGAACTGGGTTTAGGAGTTCCATATATACATACGTATGAATATATATAGGTATATGGTTGTTATGATATTTTCCCGCGTTTTTTGTAAGTACGTTTGTGACTGTACATTTAGTGTATACCTATTTGTGACCAGTTGCGACTGTTTATTAAGTTGTGAACGACCTAAAAACATTGTACCTACTTTGTAGAGAACGTGTGATGATTCTTTTGTTTGGGTTAAATACCACACTTCTACTTTCATTTTAGATAAAATGTCTGCAACTCTAGTAAAATAGCGAATGTGCAATTTTTTTGTTGCCAGCTGTAACGTGCCAAAAATCAAGGTCTATTTGCTTTAATAGTAGTATGGCAATTTGAATTTATTTAAGTAAATAATTTTTTGTCAGTCGTTCATTTGAGAGTTTTTCCCATTTTCCCCATTCAAAAGTCACCTGCCCTTTCAACATTTATTTATAATATCATCAAATTACAAATTCACACACTTTTCATCTGGATTTCATCGACTTTTCCTGGATACATCTCTTCAACATTAATCGTGTTATTTTATGGTATCTTTTTCAAGTTTCTTCGTGGGTTTGAGTTGTTCTGGTTGCGTTTTCATTAAACCTTGATTTTCCACAGTCTGAAGTCTACTTCTGTAAATTAATCACTAATTTTAGTCGTTTGTTTATATAACCCTCAACCTCAATCTTTAAATAGTTGATTCATAATCAGACTCTCAATACTCACGTTTTTCCAGTTGTAGATCAACAAAACTAGTTCTTGTTATTGATTAATAAGATTTCGGGAACATCGCACCTTGCAAAGAATAGACATAATCAATATATTCGATTATTATCTATTTATGTTCGAGCATGTCGCACTTTGACATCTTTGCAGCCGTTATCTGTCAGTTTAATTTTAAAATGGGTCTATTGCGAATGCGCTAAATGATTATAGGTTCCAGGAAACCATGAGATAAAATGCGGCGTTATCACGTTGAATTATTTCTATTATTTTAGTCTGATTTTCTCTCTGTGGGTTGTGGGTTGATAGATAGTTTTCTTGTTAGAGTTGGCGTCGATGGACATGGGTATAGAACCATATCCCACCTTTTCAATTGGTATTAACTCCGGTAGTTTTTTTTGATCGTTTAAATCACGTGGTGGAGTCATTTTTGAATTTGAACCAGTTTCTTAGCTGCTCCGTTACCTTGAGTTGAGTGATTGCCTCCGAACACATTCCATTGCTTCATGTGCTTAATTACCAGATTTGGATGAAATTACTGGTGCCTTTTTGGAGGATTTGTAGCACTTGGGCATTATAAGCAGTTTGGGCTTATTTTTGGATTTTGGTCCATAGCCTTTCGCTGTACCACATGTTGGGATTTTTTTGGAATAAACTGGAAGGTTTTCACTCTCACACGAAAGTAACACCTCCTCTAACATCAGGAGTTTTTTTTTTATTATTCCGGAACCTTTTGTCTGTCCGGTTGCGAATTCCTTCGACATTCCTGCGCCGAATGAACACGTTTTCTCTATCCGAACCAGCCAAAGTCCCACAATACTTTTGAGATTTTGAGAAGATAACCCTCAGATTTGAGGGTCCATTTTCCGGTCAGACTTTTTGATGAAATATCGTGTGCGTACCACCCCCTGATTATATCACGCTTTGACTGACACCCTTTTCGCAAGTTCATCCAAGGAGAATATTAGAAACGGAGCTGTGTAGCTGGTTTTGGTTGACGACGTTCCGAGGAAAGCGCAAGTTACCCTTTTTTTATCAATATCTCGTCGGTTTCTTGAAATGTAATTTTGCTTGTTTCGATTATTGTTATTTTTACTCCTTTACATATCAAGTCATAAAGTTCATTCATTCTTTTTTTATATATATATACCTATATATAAATTGTTGGTACTGAAATGATACTGACTTATGACTGCTATTTTTTTATAATTCTAATTATGATTCGAATGTTGTGCATTTGAATTTTGCCAATGTTAAGCGGACATGATCATGGTCGTTGCGGCTTTTAGTTCTTTAGATACTTCGTATTGATCCGACGTCCATTACTTGTCGGATATGTTTAGTTTTCAATTATTCTCAATAAATTATTAACTGGGAAAACGATTTTGATTTGGCTCTATGTCGGTTTGCGTTTTATCGATTTTCTATTTTTTTTTTGTTTTGTGTGATTGATTATTTGCACTTTTGGTTGGTGGGTGAAGTCAGCGCTGTACACAATCACAGAGGATTTTGACTTATTCTGTCTTAAGTCAGTGGCGCCATTAACCGAACCCTATTCCCGACTTTCGAGCTAGGGCACAAATTTGGTCGCTATTTGACCTCTGACTCAACCTATTGAAACCATCTGTGATTATCAATTCTTTTCTTCAAATAATTTAAATAATTCCTAATAGAAAAAAAGCGTGGCACAGCACTTCACCCGGTTTTCGACCCGCGAGCCGCCACTGGATGTTGCTGAAGTGAAGAGTTGTGTGACTAGAAACCTACTCAATTTTTGGAAAAGAAAATTTGAAACTATAATTAGCCAAATCTCATTTGACGATATGGAATACAAATCTTCCAAAATAATATGATGACGGCATTAAAAAGATATTCGTGGCAAATGACATCGGTTGGCTCGACTAGCACAATTTCTCAAATATACCATTAGCATTCAATACCATTTATACGGACATTCGCATAATTTTGATAAGAGATCAATCAAGGATGCTGATACACTGAGGCAAATTGTTTCTCTCCATGTTCATGAATTGATCGTGAGGTTTTCTCAATGATTGACGGTTCCATTTTTGTAGGTGTTAATACTCAGTATTTATCCATTTATAATATAGTAGATATGCTTATATTCTCGCATCTGCTTTTGGTCTGGCTAGTTTTCTTATAGGGATTCACTTACTTGATGTGCAGGTCTTTCTTTTCTTTTTTTATTCATTCAAGATCAGCACAGTACTATTTTCCCATGATTGAAAATTGCGGTACTTGTCTAGAGAACCAGGAAACATAAAATCGATTTTGGCAATATGCCCCCATAGCATATTGCGGAAAAACATGCATTTTCATGTATAATATTTTTGAAATCTCATTTATCATTCTCCAATACATGCCGTGCTCGGAAAAAGCGATAATTATAATTGAACCGAGCTTTTGTGCTTCATCTCTGGACTGCATTGATGGATAAGCTCATCAAATATTTTTCTATATTTTGTTGCCTATGATAAACAAAGGACCACCGACCAGGAAGTCAATATGTACTCACCAAGCTTATTATACAAAAAAGCTTCTTATTTATTGTTACTGTGAGCTCTAAGATCTACAGCGAAAAAATCTTTATTTTGCATCATCTAATGCTCAAAGTGCAATTGGTATAGGAGATTTATTTTTAAATAATTGTCTATAGCTATCTTGAGGATTTCCTTTTCGAAGTAATTATTATTCAAATTGTCCAATTTTTTCAAATTTGTTCTTCCGTTTTCGCAAATGGGTATAGTATCACTTTGCTCAACACATCCCCGTCTCTTTGATCAAAACATTTTTCTTCTCTCTCCTCAATTCTCACAGTTGTGTTTACAAAATTAAGAGATTGGTGTTTTGAAATAATCAACAGCTACATATCACATGGAACAATGATACCTGTATGATTGCAAACCGCAAGCAAAAGTTGCAAATGATACTATACGGAAGAGTTTTAAACAAGAGAGGATTCTAAGTGAGAATGCGACCAGTTTGAAAAAATGGGAAGTACGAAGAATAAATACTACACACAACTGACACAACGTCAAAAGTCTTGGACTCCGCTGATATTTCCAAATTATGTTATTTGGTGGTAAAGTGGGAAATGTTTGTTCAATAACATTTATTTCATTGATAACCAATATATTTTTAGCAGGCCTATGCCTGGCTAGCCCATACGCAACGAGATCCACATGCACGATTTCAATGGAGGTACTACTGCTGTGCTTGCCACCTCGTGATATATTTTCTAGAGACAAAAAGACAGAACAAACAGCAATTATTTTGCATCCAATCGAACTCTGGTTCGCAAGAACGTGGGGTCCGGGACGCGTATTGGCATTCCTCACTACGCTACAGAGCATACATGAGCTGTATCGCAGTAAAGTATGGCTGGACTGGGCGCACAATTTGTTCGGCCATTGTTTACTTCGGTACAGACCAAATGCGCTGCATGTAAGAAATAGGTACATATATGGTGGGAATGGATTTGTTCACTCAATTCATAATTATTATCGTTCACCAAGTACGATATAGAAAGAAAATTGATCACATACATATGTATATAAAAATTATCTAGGTATTATAAAGGTGAATCTAGAAAAATCCTACTATATCCTATTCATGGGACGATGTGTGCGTCTGACTGAACAAAGTTTCAAAAACAATAATCTGCGTCTTCACAGGGTGTTACTCAATGAGAGGCCGTAATTCCAAAGACGCAGAACCAAATTCAAGTAGAAAAGCAGAAAAGGTCTTGTAAATGAATAAATAAATAAATAAGCCTTCATTTCCAACAGGTAAATACCCACTCACAGGAAATTCGAGTACATAAACCAAAAAAAAAAAAAAAAGTTGTAACTTAATCTTAACAACCCAACTTAAATAATAAATATTAGCATAAACAATGAACGCAACTACAACGAGGATTCAGAGGACCTAAGATACCCAGATGTTATAGGTCAACATTGGTTGTCATTATGTCATTGTGTCTTGAATATAAATATTCTGGTTTTCGAGATACAGGTTAAGAAAAAAATCGGATTTATGATCAGTAAATCGAGTCAACTTTGCTCGTTGTTATATTTGTTGTTATTATCATAATGTTTTTGACTCTATTGACACCCTATGATTTTTCATGTGGTCAAAAAGTAGACTTCCAACACATTGTATATTGAAAACCAGACTATTTAGGACACGTTTATCTTGAAATTGGTTTAGGAATGCGTCTTTGTCACTTTGGCTCATCATTGAATAAAACCCTGTATAGGCTTATTAGAAGCACACCATAACATGCGGATTCAATTTAATAGCGTCGAATTAAAATACCTACTTACATTATCATTATGCGTAAAACTAAAACTATCCTATACTTACTAACATTTACCAAAGAATATTCTACCACGACAGTCGAATATTCTTTGCCTGTACAATTTATTTTTACGGCATACAGGGATAGTTTGAATTGGTCTTATAAAGTTGACTCTATCCTCATTCGTAAAATTTTCATGTGACGGAAAAGTAACGTGGTAAAGCTGTAAATTCCGGTAAATAATAATAATCCAATAGGATTTCAACGTGAAAAAAAAACGGGAAAGCTGTTTTTTTTCAGAATTTGCCAGCAACTGCCTACTGAGTGTAAAATTAGCAAAATCGAAAATTTCGCGTTGCGGTTTTTGAGTAAAAACGTTGGTATTTTGAAATGTGCCAGAACAAAATAATAATATTTAGACGTGGATTGTAGAAGTTGTTCACGTATATTTTGGCCAATAGCAATCTTCGTTAATATTAACCCTATAGGGAGTAGTTCAAATTAGCAAAATGTAGTACTTTTTCTAAATTATCAGAAAAAGCAATGATTGAGCAACAGAAGTCGAAAAAAAAATCAAGCTTCTTCATTTTTTTTAATGGGACACCCTGTATTTTATCCCTTAGTTCGATAGAGATAGACTTGATTTCAAATGTAAAAGTGTTGGGGGTGTTATCTCTAAGGGTTATAAAGATATTAACGTTTTTCCATACAAGAAATAATGATAATAAATTGTACAGAAGGTGTTGATTGGTAGAGACCAGCCAACTATTCCATGTATAGAAAACTGAACTAACTATTTGAAATCAGGAAAGAATTCTCTATCGGACTAGGGGATAAAATTCAGGCCGCTTAATCCGGAAATAATTAAATTCAATAAAAAAATCATGAGGTAAAGTCATAAAGAGTTTTCTCATGTACAATTTGAGTATATTTATTATGCTGTAGCACAATTCAAAAGGACCACCCCTATTGCACAAAAACCGCAGAAGGATAATTTCCGATTTTGCTAATTTAACGATTTATTTCTAAACCTGTATCTCGAAAACCAGAATATTTATATTCAAGACACAATGACAATATGTCTACCTATAAGACCTTTTCTACTTGAATCATTGGTTCAGGAATGCGTCTTTGGAATTACTGCCTATCATCGAGTAGCACCCAGTGTACTCAAATTAAAAAAGTTGATACTTTGTTCAGTTCAAATTTGCGAAATCAAAAATTAGTCCGTGAAGCCATTTCACACATCGTCACATATAATAATAGTAGGATATTCCACTGCTAGATTCACCTTTATAAAAAAAAATATTTCTATATGTATGTTATTAATTTCCATTATATATCGTAGTCAACGATAATAATTAATGGATTTAGTGAACAAATCCATCCCTACCAAACTTTTCTTCCATACAGCGCTTTTGGTCTGTATCGTAGTAAACAATGGCTGAACAAGTTGTGCGCCCAGCCCAGCCATACTTTACTGCGATACAGCTCATCTATGTTCTGTAGCGTAGTAAGGAATGCCAATACGCGTCCGGGTCATACGAGAATAATTCTGGAGGCGATCATAAGACCTCTGGTGGATTACAGATTTGATGCCCTGATTTTGCACTACATCTTTAAAATAACCTATAAGATTCATTTGGCAGGCTCGTCAGAGCGGGATATAGCGGCGGATATTCTACAAAAAAGCTTATACCAGAGCTCGACCCAAAAGTCAAAAGAACTCTAGACAGAGGGGCCGCAACTGAACTGCTTGGAATGTTGCAAAAAGCCATTAAAAAAAATCAAAAGGGCAAAAATATTATCTCTTTTACTGACAGTGAACAAGTTTTGCAATTCTTGAATGAAAATGAAATAACAGTCAAAGTGATTCCAGAATGGCACAAGTCTCTGCAGTTGACCTTCTACAAGAACTTGGTCACAGAAGCCTGAGTCAAGGGACAAAGTGGAATACAGATAAATGAAAAAGCGGACACCTCAGCACGAGAGGAAGCTGTTGAAAAACCATGTCGCCCAGAGCCCTCCGTCCCATTGTCCCCGAAAACCTTCAACTGCAGAATAAGTGAACTGTTAAGGTTGTAAAAATTTAGAAAATTCACTCTAGTGCCACTTTTTCTGGCGTCGTTGCCGAACAAGCGAGGTACCACCTTGAGCTCTCGCGGAGCAGTCTTAGAGAATTGTCAGGAAGGCTCACTGGACGTTGTGAAGTGAATGAGCACCTCCAAACCTTGAGTGTGGAACGGATTCAAGGACTACGAGAGCGCTGAGCATATCCCTTGCCACTGCCAGACTCTCATGAATATCATATCATCAATTGGGGAAGGGTCGGTCAACACTGTCTTGATATATAGTATAATCAACGATGTCGGCTGGCTCGACGAGTGACCCAAGTGAAAAGATGGCGCAAGCATCATACTGATGATCAGTATGATCTTTTCTTCTCAATAAAAGGATGATACGTCACGGCGTGGCGGTGCATCGCTGTTTCAAACCTTGTGTGATGTGTCAGCGTTCCAATGAGAAGACTTTACCGAGCAAATCTTTATTCAAGAATGATCCACAAGTCCACAAACATAGTCCTGCGCTATTGCAGCTGGCGAAGGAGCATAGTGTGTGGCTACTGCAATGATGGCGTCAAGTCTTGTTTATAGATGAACTTTGAATTTTCAAATCAGATGGCCAGTATTTTATTTCGTACATTGAATTCCAAAAGGTAGATCTATATTATCTTTTGCCGTTTTCGAGATAAAGGCTGTTACATTTTGCGAAAAATAAAAAGTTATTCACTATATTTTGACTTCCCTGTAACACATTTAATACAAGGTGTTCAAAAAAAAGTTGTATGCAAAAGTTATTTGGTTTATACTAAATCTTTTAATTCTAGCAGATTATCGTTTGAAGGCGGTGTCCCAAAAGCTGACCACAGCATCCAACTTTGAATTTTACATGGGACATCCTGTATCCTATTTCATTCTCAGATTCAACGTTGAATTCTTGGTTGAATATGTAAAAGATAGATCTATCTTATCTTCGGCCGTTTTTGAGATCAAAGCTGTTGAATTTCACCTTATTTTTAGTGCTACAATACATAATAAAGTGTGAGACTTTTGAAAATGGAAAATAGCTTTTTTTAAACTGAACTAGAATCGTTTTTCATCTTTTATGAGGCAGACTAAAGCTTCAAAGCAATCTTGATTCAATTTGGTTATCAAGAAACAAATCCTGAATTTTGAATTTTTTACAAAAGTGGCAAATGGTATGATAGATTTATTTTAAATAGATTTGACTCAGAATTCAACGTTTAATCTGAAAATAAAATGAAATACATGGTGTCTTATTTAAAATTTTGAAGTTGGGTGTTGCTTTTGGAACACCCTGTCCAAATGATATGGCCCGATTTAATCTATTCATTATAAAACGATCAAGTTTTGAATCACTTTTTTTTTCTACACCTTGTGTAAAATGAGTTAGAGGGGGTTAAAATACTGGATTCTCCACAGAATTCAACTGCTTTTATGTCGAAAGCGACAAGAGATAAAATAAATATACCTCACACACATATGACTTGGAATTTAACGTAGAATCAAAAAAGAAAATGAAATACAGGGTGTTCCATTCAAAATTTTAAAGCTGGGTGCTGCGGACCGCTCATGAGACACCCTGTATAAATGATACTGCTTTATTAAAAAACTTTAGTATAAACCAAACAACTTTTGTCCATATTTATTTTCTGTACACCTTGTATAGAATGAGTTGGAGAGGAGGTCAATATAAAGTGAAACATCCTGTACATCGATATGATTATCAGACCCATTATCGATCAGAATAGAGCAAGAATTTTGTCTTTATGGTTGATAACACCCGGTCATATCGCATGTTGTGAGTATGAGGTACATTTTTTTCAAAAAATAGGTGTATAGTACAGTCATTTGGTGCTTTTACCTGAAAGGGTTTTTGTGAGTTTTGAAAATTGATAATTTTGAAGATTTTGATATACTCTTTCCAAATTTCAAATTTGCTCCCTCGTATATTTGCCGCTCGCGCAGCGATATTGGATGAATGATTTCTGAAAGTCGTTTCTTGACAATATCTCTTTATGAAAACATGTATATTTCAAAATGAAACTAGAAGAAATTTTCTACAATTTATGGTATAACTTTTTTTTATCGGCGTTGTGGTGCAGTGGCATTGGCTTCTAACGCAGGACGATTGGCTTCTATCTCCGGGCAGGCCAACGTCGGTCGATGATAAAATTTGGAATCTGGTTTCAGATGATGCATCGTCTTTCGGAAAAAAACATTAAATAGTGGGTCCCGTGTCATGGATGTTGGCACGTTAAAGAACTCTACCCTCTACAGAGAGGAATTCGGCAAAATTACCAGATTGAGTAAGACAGATTCCCTAGCGTCGCTGATTAGCTTTAGTCGCGGATATAGACCGACGAAAAATAAACCATTTGTAAAATGAATAGTTCTGACATACAAGCGCCGCAAATTTTAGTTCAACATGCGTTTTGGCAAAAAAACAAATTTCCACAACGCCTTGAGTTACAGTAAGCGACGCGTTTTTTTAATCGTGGTAACTCCAGTAGACTTCACAATTACAAAATATTCCAATGTTTTTCACAGGCCAGGTGTTACGAGTTAATTTTCTTTAGTACCGATCATAACTTCACATCATCTGCTAGGGGATTATAAGTTTCATCGCAATTCTCTTTGTTTCTTCTAAACATTTGCTCAAAAACAGTCTCTCTCACTTCCTCTTCATCGCTATCTTGCAAAGTTTTTGCAACGTTATGAAGCAAAATACATGCAATAATATTATTTTTGGTCCATTCTCCAATTTCATTAGACAAACATATTGCTGAATAAAAGATTTCTCAATAGTGTTATAATCCATGGCTCTATGCCATATGTTCCATTATAGCAAGAAACACAACGTTGTTTTTATTTCTTGAATTAATCGCCACTTGTGAGTTTTCCATATCGTTGAGTCGTGGACCAATCCTGGCCAGGGTTCAAGCTTTTTTGTAAACATTTCTCTAGCTTGCTCAGTGAGTGTGGAATGACCTTTTCGATTAAGGTGCTCATCACAATGGTTATTCGATTTGAGTAGTTCTACGTCGGTACAATCAACTACACCAATTGCTGTTGAAAACTTGTACTTGCTCTGTCATAACTGTTTTGCGTCCATAAGTTCATTGTTGGAGGACGAAATATTTATCCAGTGATTTGATAGGGCAACTGTGCTGTTAACTACGGCTGTCATCAGTATCACCCCACTACGAGATATTGTAGCTTAGCTCCACAGAACACATTCTACAAAGTCTAGAACAAAAACGTCAGGCGGGGTCTTTGTAAAAGCTTTGATTCGCATCCAGGGAGAGGCGCTGATGTGCCTGAAAATCGTTAAATCTAGAGAAGAGGGCGGTGGGTAGAATGCCACATGACAGGTTATCAGCTTGTCATGATGACAGATGACGCCATTTGAACGTCACCTTGCATCTTCGTGTTGTCTTTTATGCTTTGATTTCTTTGTGGAAAAATGCCCGGGAAATCCTTATCAAAAATCCTCTTAGAGAGCAGCGTACAACCCGGAATATTAGAGGCTCATCAGTATTCCAGCCGCAATCGGAAAAGTGGCGGAGAAATGCATCCCAGACCACTGCACAACACATTGAACAGTGGAAGTAAGTGTAATCTACTGTCTCTGAGTTAAACACTGATCAACTCAACAATTCTTATATTTTCTACCCAAAACAAAATAAATGCAGGATAACTAATAAACGTACAAAGACGTAATGCCTATCTCACATGACTGTCATATTTGTCAAACTGGAGCCAGCGCTACTTGTAGAAGTGGAGTATGAACGCGAAGGAGTCACATTCAGATCCAATACATCATACTCCTTCTTCCTAGATAAATTGTTCCAGGTTGTGTATAGTCTTCCAGATACTTGGGAGTCTGTCGTACTCTTGTAGGACGTCCAGTCGGTAGTCGAAGAGCTTAAGGAAAGGGAAGGAGTGCTCGAAGAGTTCTTATAGGATTTAAGGGCCTTCAGCGCCGCTTCACTGTCTGAGAATATTTTTATATTGTGGTAGCCGTCCAATCGTGGTCAAGCATCCATTGGGCGCCAGGTTCAATAGATGATAGTTCAATTTGGAATATTAGAGCCAGTTCTCCCAGGCTGTGTGATATTTCAACTAAGATATTATTTAGATATAAATTTCACGTCTGTCTCAAATGGAACAAGTACCTCATTCAGAGTAGGGGAAAGTAGGAAGCTTCTAGTGAAGGGTGCTATGATTGTTTTGACATGGTTAACAGACATTTGCTATCTCACCAATCATTCACAAGGTTGATGACCTCCACGCAGTTGAGGGAGGTCTCGATCACCCGGCTCTTCAGTGTGCACCTAATAAATGTTGACACTCCGTAGATGGTTCAGATTCACATTCACTGCAAAGAGATTCAATTCAACCACTCAGTTGGTCGGTATATCTTCTAACTATTTTCCCGTCCGGTGTATGCACCTTGTAGCTTAGTGGCCCTGTTGGCTCCAACACTGAAAAAGGTACTTATTTATTTCTCGGCACATTCCCTCTGTGAAATCAGAAAAACTTCATCCAATAAGGTATTCAACTTCCTTCGCATCAACATTTCGGCCGGAGATTTATTAGTGAAAAAGTGTGGTGATATGTGCTGTGCCAGTAAATATCTTGGCGGCATTTCTTGGCCAGTCATCTTTCTTTAATCGTTTTTAACATTATTCACCATCGTCTCTGCTGTGCCATTGCTACTTGAATGAGAGGGTACCACGAGCACCTGTCTGATCCCATTTCCATGAAGAAAGTTTTGGAACTCAGCTGAAGTGGAATCCATCTCGTTGTCTAAAACACACACGTCTGGTATACCGTGTGTAGTGAACAATTCCCTTAACACTTTGATCGTTACGATGGTCGATGTCGTTGCCACTCGCCTGACCTCAAGCCATTTTGAATACAAGAGTCGATGAATATCAGAATATGGTTACCCTCCATCGGACCGGCGAAGTTCAAATGAATACTAGTTCATAGTGCTCGGTGACCATTCTCAGGGATGCGTTGGATGTATTGGGCATTTTACGTGATTCCTGACACTCGGTTCATGTATTCACCAAATTCTCGATTTGTTTGTCAAAATTTTCCAACCACACGTACGAGCGAGCTAATGCCTTCATCTTCACGATGCCTGGATGTGTTGAATGTAAAACTTACAGGATCTTTTCTCTCCCTCCTGGTGGGATCATCACCCCGGTTTCCCAAAGTAGGTATTCACTGTTCTTATGATTATATGTCTACCAAAAATGTAATCATGGAACTTTCTAACGCCTGCGACTACTGCAAGGGCTTCTTGATCAATCTGTGCATTTCTGAGTTGAATGCCACTGGATTTTATATTCCCGACTCCGTGGGTTGGGCAAGAATGACTCCAATGCCGTATGGACTCGCGTCACACGTGAGTATCAGAGGCGTTTTTTGTTATAATGTCCCAAAATCGGATTATTCCCGATCACATTTTTGAGTTTCTCAAAAGCACTATTCTGGTCTTTACCTCGGTGGTACGGAACATTTCTATGTTGAAGCTTGTGTAATGGTTCAGCAATAGATGCTTTATCTGCGAGAAATATATGTTGAACATTTATCAAACCCAAAAATGATTGTAGTTCATTTTTATTTGTAGGTGCCGAGGCGTTGATGATAGCGTTCACCTTGTCTTTCGTAGGGTGATTCTTTTGACACTAATTTCGAATAAAAAAAATGTAATTTTCTCAGCTCGAAATATACATTTGTCCTTTCTCAGGTGTAAGCGATTGAGTACTGCGCGAAGTTGTCCAAATTGTCCAAATCACTGTCCGAACTATCAAAATATCGTCATAGTAAGGTGAGACACCTTGAATACCGGTAAGTCACATATCAATAAAACATTGAGAAATCCGAGGAGCCACTTATACCCCGAACTGCAGTCTTTCACAACGATATGCCCCTTTGTGTGTTGATAGCACCCCCGTTTGATGCTGCAAATATGTTTTGTACTGATTGCCCTGGATAAGTGTCAACACGTAGCGCCTTATTGATATTACTACGATAATCTCCGCATATACGTACGTCATCTTTGTTTTTGAAACTACATGTATTGGGGTGCACCACTTTGGATAAGAGACCGGTTCGAGTACTCCCCGTTCTATAGGTCTATCTTATTCTTTGTCCAACTTATCGTTTATCGCGAATGGAACATTTTTTGCTTTCAACGCGATTTCACCGTAGGATCCAGATCAAACCCCACTGGAGGTTCCATGAAAACTCCCAAGTTAGACTAAAAAACATCAGGATATTTTTCAACGTAGTTAAGTGATGATAAAACTTGACTTACTCCAGATATGGTTAGACCCAGTGTGTTGAACCAATTTCGTCCCAGGAGACTGTCTATATCAGATTCCACGATGATCAGTGGTGATGTAGCACTTCTGCAGCCGTACTTTACCAGTACGTCGCACCCGGCCAATACTGAAATCACAGATTCTTGATAATCACGCAAAAATAAGTTGGATTTGCGAAGATTGATTGTCCCATAACAATATAGTTCAGTATATCTGGCACTTTGGGTCCCATCAAATGACTCTCGCCAGCTGATCCACTGGACCACAAACAGTTTGGTTAGAATGCGGGCCAGAGAAAGGAGGCGCTACAATAGGCGCGTTTTCGAGTGCACTCGCAGCAGCTCGCGACATGTCTCGCGTCATTACTCGCGAACTGTGAGTCGTAGAACAAAAAGTTGAATATGAATGTTGTAGGTTTTTCCATGATCTTCTTCTTTAAAACAGTGTGGACCGTAAAAAAAAATATTTGAACTTCAAAAATGCAAAAAACTGCAAAAAAATCGCATTTGTTGAATTTGGCGCCCTCTAACTTTGTTACGGTAAGTTTAAGAGCTATTCCAGTGAAAACAAAAATTGTAGGGAATTTAATTGTCTTCATTTTTTGTTGAATAAAATTCTCCGTGCGACCTACGGTCTCGCCAGAAAATCAAATCCAAAATTGTTTTGAATTTCTCAAAAACGGGGTGGCGGGGGGATACAACTTTTTGAATTGAAGCTTTTCTAATGGATCAATACCAACTGACAAAAAATCAGAGCGGGTGTCATTTGATGGGAGTCAAGACCCTTTTTGAAGCCAGATTTATTCTACTAATACCCGCAGCTGCAGAATTGATCTCCATCTTCACTAATTTATTGTTGATGCTCACGTCAATTGTTATTTAATCGGAAAGATTATTTGTCCGTACATTATTTAGAAACAAATCGTGATGGTCCGAATCCTTCTCGCGATGCTGACAGTCTAATGATTGCACTTTGGCGATATGTTCTTTTGCGATTTTTCTAACACTATACATTTTCTTCTTGGAATACCTTGCTTTTTCTTCGCGAAACAAGCCCGTTTTATGTGCCCCATTCTACTACAAAAACGGAACTGAGTATTTCACAATCCGCACGTATCCAGAGAATGTTCCGAGTCACACCAAAAACTTTTTGTTTTTTGTCCGTCGGAATCAGCTGATCCATAATTCGATGTATTCGAAAGACCATCCGCACGTCACTTTTGCGTGGAGGTGTTGGTGTTGGTTCTGGCTATTGCATTCACCGACCCGTTAGGACTGATTGCCACTGTTTTCCGAATCGTCGCAAGTCTGTGAGAAGACACTTTGTGAGCGAGACACAAGTACCTTTTGGAAAAAGTTTTCGTCTTCTGCTAACAAACGTCGTTGCAGAGAGTCGTCGCGAATACCACAAACGATATGATCACGAAGCAATCAAAACAGCATTTTTTAGATAATTGAAGTAGTTCTTTGAAAAATACCGGAAACGTTACACCGGGTTGCTGAACACGCCTGTAGAATTTTAAGCGATTGACAATCTCTGACCTTCTGGATGCAAAATGATTTTTTTTCAACTGCACGATCTCGTCGTAGGATTTTTCCGACACTTACTGGAGCTATGAGGTAACGTAGAGTCTCGTATGTCGAGGGACCACAGACACTGAGGAAAACTGCTTTCTTCTTGCCAGCCTCCGAAATTCCGTTCGCAGTCAAAAAAAATCGATCCTTTCTTGGTACGATTTTCACCCGGACGGATCACTTCTAATAAATTGTTCAATGATACCCAGGGTAGCCATTGTGACTGAAAATCACATCGGTTGATTTTCAAACTCCTTAATCTTTGCACGTACGCACGCCAGATACTGGATCCCATACTTGTCGCCAAAATGTAATATACTGTCTATGAGTTGAACACTGATTAACTCAACAATACTTTTATTTTTTGCCTAAAACAAAACAGGATAAATGCTGGACACGAATAACTATCTCACATGACTGTCATATTTGTCAAACGGTTGTGTTCATCCAGCCAGCGCTACTTGTGGATGTGAAACATGAACGCGACGTTGTCACGTTCAGATCCAATACATCACAGTAAGAGACACTATCCTGACAAAGGCGAAAAAAGCACCACCTCCATAGACTTCCGGAGTGAGTGGCATTTTCTCATAGTCACCATCACATAGGGTTAGCGCCCCGCAGCGCCGAACACATCAACTAGAAAAGTCCACACTGTCCACATCTGTAAAGCGCATTCGTATCCACTGGATTACGTGGCGCATTGTTGTGTGAAGTTTTATACGTCAGTTTGTCTTCTAGACTTTGTATAAGTATGTGTTCTGTGCTTGACTCTCACCCAGCTCTTGACCAATATCTTTCTGATACCCAGGATCACGAAGATAGCGTAAACATATTTTCAGTTCCAAGACGGTTGATAAGACACCTCCTTGACTTCCAGCATTTGTTCCCAAAAATCTGTAAAACATTCTCTGTTTCGAAGCGGTATAATTCTTTAAAATCACGAACATGTGTTGATAAACGCAGCTGGTAGTGTTTAACCTCTCTCATTTCCATCATCACAAATAATCAAACTCAGAATTATTGGAGGATACCCTTTTTCATCTAGTGTGGAAGGTAAAGTTTTTACAGGGTGGGGCACGAAAAACTTCCCACCCAAGTTCTCTCGGGTGTTAGGTGAATAATCAAAAATACATCCCAATATGAAACATTTCAGAATGCATCAATTTTTTCTTCTACTGACTATTGCTCATTCAACTGGTATCTACCACGTTGATGGATTTACTTCCTTTGTAAAAATATACGGGATTGATCGAAATTGGAAACAATAATTATTATTATTTCTCAATTTGTCAAATGTTGGAGAATCCTACAGCGAGAGGCGGGAATTGATTTCATGTTCTCACGTTCTATTCACTAGTGTGATCAATCAACGGACTCACACGATCAATATTTGCGTAATACTTTGAAAAAAAGGGCTCAAAATTATTATATTCACTAACTTCGTACGTACCAAATTTGTATTTTTCCAGTCGGAGCTTGCTCGTCCATGTACGATATTCACTTGTTATGAACAAATGAAATATCTTCCGGAAAGGGCTAAATAGGTTGTGCTCATGGTCATGGATAGATATTGACGGATTTGAGTCGTTTAACATTTTTCACGGCTCTGTCCCGAACTTTTCATTTGACATTTTGAATAATATTCACTGCAACTGGGAGAAGTTACATGAAACTGTTTGTCGCATTTGTACCAAATTGCTCTAGTTCTCTCGTATCTACAGCTATCAAAAATAAAATTGTGAATCCTACCAGTTCCTCTTTGAAAGAATGATCTCGTTCAACAAATGTCTCATTATGACAGCAGTTGTATTGTCACAATGTGGGGGTGTCCTGCTCCACCTAGTGATCCACTCTCTGACTGGGTGAGGTAGCGTAAATCAGAGATCTCGACGACTGGTACCAATTTCACTTTTATTCACCACAATACGAGACATAACTACTTAGAGCAGGGAGATGAGCGCGTGGCTGAGATGACTGGCAATAAGGCACTGAAATGTTTTCCGAAAAGGGTTCTATGCTACCAGCACTTACTCTCGACGGACCAGTGTTAGAACTGATGTCTGTTCAATGAACATTCTTCTATTTATATTGACTGATATAATGATAGCCACGCATATTTCATCAAGTCAGTACTCATTTACCTCAGAGTGCCGAGTCGACAAGTTTGGGGCAAATTCTAGTGCTTTTGAACTCGAGTGAACCTCTTACTGCTGCATTTTTCTTGATCGCCTGGATGTTTGAAATAAATAATTGAATTGGAATATCTATTGGGATATTCGAAATATTGACTTGTTTACAGTATAAAGAATAAAGAGAAAATAACGTTCAGTTTGCTTATTATCAGTTGAAAGTCCATTCAGTAATTATTATCTCTAATTCATGAACTAAAAAGCTGCTCACTACCTGAGTACTCGAACTTGATTCGTGGCGACCAAGAATAACTAGTATACTCTAGTCAGTATTGAAAACCGGCAAAACACATGTCCAATATATTATCCAGAATATTTGTACAAATATTGGCCCAAAAATGTGTGTACAAATATGCCAGACCCATGATTTCTATAACGACAAACTAGTTGCTTCTTGAGCGAACAGATCCAAAATTTGTGATAAAGTGAATCAAACAAAAATCTTGATCTGTCACTGTCTTTCGAAGAACAAAAGGAGCTTCAAGTGCACAGTGTAGACGATGATTGACGTGATACAGTTTCAAAATCGTTGCCGTAGTTTCATTGTCATGATAGATAGACATTTTATTTCATAAGCCATATCCCGACAAATCATGAGCGGACTAAAATTCAAATAGTTATTGAATCCATTGCATGAATAACGATTTATACGATTCCAATATCAAATCATCTTGATGAGAATTTCTTATGCTTTCTATACTAGAGACTCCAGGTAGAGCAACTGGTGCAGAAAACAATGAAATGAAAAATAAAACGGTCAGCTGACCTTCTGAGCAGTTTATTGCGACCCACTCAGGGCTGTGATACACTATCAATGCATAAAAAATCAGTAGCATATGCCGTTTCCATAATATGTCTGTTCGAGGCATATCGTTATATTTACTCAGGCATTGGCAAAAAGCAAGGGCAAACAGCTTAATTGAAAAAATCAACATGATGTAGCTTTCCGCCTAGGAATTTTCCCTTTGCCCAGCACCACGTTGATCATTTAGCAAATATCTAATTGCAAAAGATAAGTGCTTTTGCATTTGATCACGTTTAATATAATACTCGAAATAATTTATTTCATTATTAAATGATTGCTATATTTATTTCAAAATCAAACTGACAAGACGACAATCAACGTATAGTTTCCTGATGATTGAAATAAGCGTTTTTGCTGCAAGTTTCACTTAAGTATTCGTTGGAAATACTTAAATGTATAAATTATTCGCTCAAATACGCCAATACTAGACTACTGGATTCGTAATAAAAATTGAAAGCGAGTGCGTTTTACACCTGATGCTTGACATGTCGAAAAAACGTGGAAATGCGAAAAGAATACTAAGATTATTTTATTCTATTTTGTAATTTGTTGTTATAATCCATTTCCATTTCCTAGATTTCAGCTCATAATGTATTCAGAATGATACAAGAAACATGACATCCCCTTTCACAGGCCGGGGACAAGCAATATATATTATCATATTGGATGGTTATTCAATTTTAAAAAATCTAGGTGAAGGATTTGTTTGTTCTTCCTCACAGAACAAGTAAATGCTATACTTGAATTTCTTGAAATACAATTCATCAACAACTGACAAAGATAGTAATAGATTGAAAGCATCAACTTTTCTTTATCCTTGTCACTCAATAACTGTCTTTGCTATTTTCAAGTAACGAGACGGGTAGCAAAGCAGGGAAGCAGTCAATGAGACAGAGGGCAAAGTAGATTTTCAATCATTGATAGTCAAACTAACGGAAAAGAATTTCTCCCTTCATCAGGAAAACTAGTAAAATGAAATGTAAAAATGTACGACATGTAAAAGGTAGTGGACATTACTAGCTTGAAAATCTTGAAAATTCTGATTTATAAATTCATACACTGGATAAAAAGAGTACAGTGAATGAATATATACATCGATAAAACCAAGTAGACGTGACTGATCAACGTCAAATAAGGGACACTGTATGGTACTACTGGAACAAACAGATACATACATCACTAAACCATGAAAGGGTTGGCGACAGATCCATCCATGCTGGTACATTGAAGATGCTATATCGGCTTGAGAAGGAAACTGTGATGGGCGTGGTATCACAAAGACAGAAAACAGCTTTTTCTCAATTTCACATGTCAGCTCCAAGGAGGTTAAGAATTATCGGTAGCGGTAGCGGTAGCGTTCACAAGTCTGTTGTGACGTCAGGATGTATTGGGAGTTATTTATCATTTGTGTACATCTAGTAAGAAGCTGTAAATTGTGCACAAATTCTGGTACCAGTTTGTTATTGGGGTTATTTTCAGTGTTCTTGATATTTATCTGATAAAAAAGTCACTCGTGGTAGAAACCAGATTGCTGGTGATGCCTACCATCACTTTTGTGGAATGCCAATCTGGTTTTTGAAAAGTTTGGCACATATAAGAGCACTCACATGCCAAGTAGGGAACCCTATATATCATGTCATTGACAGCCAGCGGTATTTTAGTCTATTGTTTCTTTGAAAATCAAGCACCCCCGTGATTCAGTATCCTTGTCAGTTTGTGGGTTAGCTCTTCCAAGAGGACATGTACATATCAATGGTTTCTTTCTTCTTTTGGAATTCTAGGTTCATGGAGGTCCTCAAAACCATGCCTGGTACTAAACAATAGTTTGCTTGCCATCCTTTGTGGATATGAGTTCTTCTTGGGTTTTTGATAGCTAGTGTCTGGAAAGAGTGAATTCTCTTTGATGAATAGGTGAGTAGCACCGCTCTTTGCTTGAGCGCCAGAATGAGGTTAATTGTCATCTTCAGGGAATGGTAGGACTTGGAAAAACCAATAAACCTGTTAGAAGCCGTAGATTACGGTACCATGTAGTGTATAATGTCTTGGTTTCCGTTCGATGAAGACTCATATCCAGGAATGGTATTATGCTATCCATTTCCATCGCCACTGTGAACTGCAAATGTGGGTGTCAGGTGCAGCTAGAATGAGGTTATCCACGTATTTTTTGAGCAGAGGGACTTGGAAAGGATGTTTCTCAATGCAACTTGCTATGAGATCGGTTTATGTATCTCTTTGTCCCAGTATTATCATAGTGTCCCTTATTAACGTTGTGTAGTCCTTTTTACTTAGTTTTATCGATGCATTTATTCATTCATCATATTCTTTTTATCCAGTGTAATAATTTTTACTATTCTATCTCAACATTTCAAGATTTTGAAGCTGTTGATGTACACTTATACCTTTTAAATGTCGTACAACTTATTATTTTACGATTTATCTTAATCCTACAATGAGTGGCTCATGTTTTATTCTTCGTACTTATCAATGGTAAGTGCCTTTTCTCTGTTTTGTAGTTCTGATATAATTGTTCATATATTTCACTAGTTGTCCTGATAAATGGAGGAGTTGTCTCCCGAAAGCTTGACGAGCAATAAATTGAGAATCTACTATGCCCTCTGTCTCATGGGCGGTATGAATAATGAGGAGCAAATTCTTTCACTCTCATGCTATCTTTGTCAGTTGCTTATGAACTGTATAAGTCTATTTTGAAAAATTCAAGCAAAAGTATTCGCTTATTCTTTATTCATATCACGGATTGAATGATTCCCTGCTACCCGTCTCCTCACTTGAACACTTCGTCACCTGATTATTGGTTTGTTCTGCCTCCATTTTTTTTTAATTTGAGGTTTTTGTGATTTTCTAAAAAACTTGACGCTCTTGTTCTATCTCCACTTGTATTACCTTGATATCGCAACAATTAACAGAAATAACTTGGTGTATCTCCGGTGATCTGCAATCGCTTTGATTATTGGTTTGTTCTATCCTCATATCAACTCAAAGCGATATTAACGTAATACTGTTCTATCTCCAACTCAACCAATGAGACGTTAGACGGCAAGAGCACAGATCTGTTCTATCTCCATTCTGACTAAAGCAGCTAGTCTAGGTTTTGATGAAACTTTTGTACCTTATTTCAAATAAAAAATGTTACTCAGGCATTGTGTTGTTTTATCATACTGTGACCAATTTATAGTAAGCTTTTTGCGCTATTACAAGTCTCCATTTGGTTTAAATGAATTTTCCAAAATTTTTTGAATTTCAAACAAGAAAAATTATTCAATTTTTACAAATTAGTTACATGAAAAAACCATCTTGGTTGCTCAAAAACAATCATTCAATTGAAAAATTCGAAGATCAAACTTTGAAATGCCCCACAGGACATTTTACAATTTTGGAGGTAAAACAAAGCAATATTTAGGTGACGACTTGGCCAGTCACTAAATTTTCCACTCGCATGCTGTTTTCAGGCATTTATTAGAATCCAATTATAAGCTCCAGTTGAATAGCTAGGTACGAAAAAAAGATCTTTTTCTCCTTATTTTGTTCATTTGAATTTGATCAGATCTGGAGTAAGTAAATGTTGAAAGCTAAATTTCATTGAGTTTGAAAGACTCAATGTAAAAAAAATACTACAGCATAGCAGTTATCCATTCAGTAATAGATATTTTCACGCGATACTTCAACATTGAATCAATTGGTTTTCCCCACTTTGATCAATCTTTGACCAATATAGAACTCGGGCCACACATGTATACATAATGCTTTTGAATGAAGCTCCAGTTCATGTGTCTTTTCTTCAAACTCCAATGCAGAAACTGATTGCATATATTCGTTTCAATCTCAGTATACCTACTTCTAATTAATCAAAACTCATCGGGACCCCTCATCCAAACGCAGATATTGAATCAAAATGGTTGTTGCAAAAACCTTATTCCGACCGATGAGTACAATTTTAGCATATAAAGGGAAAATATATAACATAGCCAGCACAAAGCTGAAGTGATTAAACCCTTCATTAGTCATAAAGTCACGAACACCGGCAAGTTTCAACTCTTAGAGGATGAATTGCTGGCTGAGCCGCGGTATTTAAAGATTTATCTACCGCATTTTGTTTTATTTTAGTCAGTGGAGCAGGGAGCATAACATTTTAGCCTTAATGTAAACAATACATCATCCGGGGATCGGAATAATAACAAAAATAAACAAAACCACAGAATTTGCCCCGATACAAATCGTTCCAAGGCGTTGAGTGTGACGTTTTGGATTGAAAGTTGAGACGATGAGAAATATGCCTATTCACGGGTATATACTACTTATGCTGATGGATACTGGTGCAAACATAATATTATATCATGTAAAAAATGGTCGTATTATAGAATGATGAGTTCATATGGAATTGATTCTGGTTGGTACACATAAACACTTTTACTCAAAATAGTACACCTTGATACTTAATTCAAAAGTGAATTTTGTCTATTCAATTTTGTTTCTAGTAATATGAATTTTGATACGTACCGAGGTACGTACCTAGTAGATTCCAAAGAGAGCACTCAATATTCATCAATTAATAATTATTCATCTATGACTGTGAGATGCGACTTTAGTCAAGAGAGCCTTGTTGAATACATTACTGAATTTCAGATGTCACGAGTTTCCGGAGACTCGTTCCTGACACTGCTAGATACATAGTTTGGTAAAATATATCGGACAATAGTGTTGAACTGTGAGTTTGCAAATAGGGATACCGGAGTTCTAGATTATCATAAAATAAATATCTACATACACACTCCTTGTATATTGAACGGTTCAAAATTTGGCGGTGGATAATGAATAATTATTGCATTGTTTAATAACAAGTCTATTATACAATGCAATAATTATTCAATATCCACCGCCAAATTTTAAACCGTTCAATTTACAAGTAGTGTGTATGTAGATATTTATTTTATGATAATCTAGAACTCTGCCAGCGGTTTTTCCAATTAAAAAATTCTGGAACTCATTTTTTCGATTTGACCTTGATCTTGTCTAGCAATTCCACAAGTAGTCTCACTTAAATATCGAATTAAAATACGTCTGATGTTAATACTAGAAATGATCTGTTTTGACCTAGGAGTAAGACATCAATGCTTGCTACGCTACGTCACAGTATCAATATTTTGTATCAACCAACCCAAATGCATAAACCTTTTTAGCAAATGTGGATCTTCGTTGATGTCATTCAATAGCTTCTGAGCGATGCACATGTCGCTTCTCTTGATCAAAATGTATTAACCTCAGGACCAATTCCAATACCACATTCTTGCCCAGCAAGTCCGAAATTTTGCAAAGCATAATTGATGTGGCTGTCTTACCAGCAACTCTCCTAATTGATAGTGATTCGATGCCTGCTGATGAAAGATCAACGTTTTCATCGATTGTTGAGGTACTTGGGCAACCAGCATGTGCAATGTCATCACTGAGGTCCCGATGGTTGGGCGTGTTGAGGCCTCTGACCCAGGTGACATTCTTACTTGGGGGTTGTACTTGGGGGTTGTTATCGATGCGCGATTTTCATTTGTTCAAAACACTTCTTTTATTTTGAAAAGGTCATTTATGACGGGACAGTGATTATATTATACTATTTTGAGTCCGCGTTCAAAGCTGGGACAAGATCTGAAGCTCACGTTGTATAGTACTGTCATGAGACCCAGTATAACTTATGCCTGTTCTGTATGGTGCATTATTTCAAACTCCCAGTTTGAGCGCCTTCAAAGAAATCAAGATCTGTATTTACGCGCTGCTCCTAACTTTCCAAGAAGGACTCCTATCACTGAGTTACACGACCTCTCGATAATACCAAATATCCAAGAATACGTTGAACAAATGTGTGATTGATTTCATAGTTTCAGAACAAGTAGTTCAGCCTTGGCAGACATTCAATGACGTATCACTTGACCCCTCATTCCATTTGAAATTCTGGGAGTAGCAAAAAACCAAAATTGACATGTTCAACCGATTATTGATTGATGACCCAACACCTGAGAAAACCTGAGTGGAAAGTCTTTCGTGCCCCACCCCGTATACATATAAATAAACGCTGGTTCAAATCCATTTAGCAGTTAACAAAAAAATATTTCCTTTTGAATATTAGTGGCTCACCTCAAGGCCAATAGATAAAACTGAGTAATTATACACGCACTCATAGCAAGCGCCTATGAGCGCCAATGATCTTCTTCTTCTTAAAATGATTGAGAACATAGACACAGCATTTTGGTCTTTGTCATTGCTACTGTCACAAGCTTTTTAACCAGAATGAATTATTATTTCTTGGTCGCTTGTTGTCGGACGATGCTTTTTCTGGAGTTGTAAGTTATTATATGGACAAGCAAATTTCCCATGAACTTTTTTTCACTTGATTATTTTCAAAGATAGCACCTAGCTCACGAGTTTTCAATGTTTTTTTTCTTCGCCTCATTTACCCTTATTAATATGAAACTTGTTCATAATAAGAGTACATACGTGATCTTATTATGACCTCCTTTAATTTGGTAGATTTGCCGAACCAGACAAAAATAATGAGACCACCCCAATTTGTCCATGAACTGGGCGCTACGAGGGGCGCTATCTACAAAAACTATCAAGCGTTAAAAATGAGAAAAATTTGCTTGTTCATTTATTTTAATATGCATAACAACTTTGAAAAAAAAATCGGTTCACGTCGTCGTTGATCTTAAATGGACATTGAAAGTATGTTATTTGGTAAGTGACTCTCTGTAATACAAAATGCAATATACTTCAGTTAATTAATGGGAGCATATCATCCAAAACTTTTACTCGTTATTCAGGCAAATACTGTGACGTCGTCGTCAAGTGCTAGCTGATCCAGAGGTTATTCTCTGAATGAATGCTTTCTACAACGGTTAAAATGATTGCAACCGTTTATGTTTCATGTGAACGAATGATCGTCAAAGTGGATTCGGAATACAGACTCCGAATTGAATCTAGAAATAACCCAAGCTGTGTGCGATTGCTATAGCCTAAAATATTTATTTTGGAGGCTTTATTTGAGCCCTAGAGGATAAGCCGATTTGGAAAAACGGATGTAATTAAGTCCTTTTTCCACTTAGTTGAAAGTTGATACCACAAAGTCGGGTTACTCGAAGATTCGATTCCGGAAACAATGAAAAACATATTCCAATGTCTATGATACGAATGGTTTGGTATGAAAATGAATCAAAATGAGTAGATCTTATTTCCATATATGTACAATAGAGCTTCATTAAAAAGAATATATCATGCTACACAATATTGCAGACACATTTTGAACCAAAGGTTGATGAAAAGTTGTCCGATATTATTCATGAACTATGAAAAACTCACGAGCTTATACAGTTAGTTGTTGGTTGAGTGTGATATTGTTTTTTTTATTCTAACCCTTTTACTTCTGGAATATCTCTGAGAATGTTCTTTCCTCAGATATGTTCTGACTAACATCACGTTCAAAACCGAAATGCAAACATGAAATAAAAACTATAATAGCAATTTATTCCCCGACCGACCAGAAGCGATTCCGGAAAAATATGTTTTCGGCATGACTTGGCACTACTATTTCTCATTTGTTTTGGAAATGCATATCATCAGTCAGGTCACGCAAGTCCAAAATCCACTGCCGGCGCCTTCAGAAACGTCAACTGTCACAGAAGTGAAACAGAACGGAAAGATTTATATTCCTTGCAGTATGGGATAATATCTCCCAGTCAGTGGACGTATCCTATTTTCGCACCCCATTATGTTCCGAAAAATATTCTGAGAGCGTGGAATTGTGTCAGCAGTCTTCAAAATTGCAGATGATTTACCTTTTCAACTTATGATAGAAGGGCTGCCATGCAACTGCATTCTTGTCCAGAGGAGTAGGACTTTCAATACCCAAGTTAACTCTTTTGAGAGGACACAAAGTATAATATATGAAATTATTGGGGTCTGTGTCGAAATCATGTTTATCTGACAAAATCAATACCCAATAAATATGAGCACCTATATGGATTTTTGGAGAAGATTTGTTGGAGCGTATTTGTGAAATATGAAAAGAATATGGCTAATGAATCTGAGAAGGCTGTAGTTTTATTGAACTGACTGTAAAGCTCAGGGGGGTTCTAACTGATCATGCCTACTACAGCGTGCAGAAGTTTCTGGATTCCTGCATGACTTTATCGTGAGCAGTGAGTTTCTCTCTGTATCTATCACGGTCGGTGATGTGCTGCAATGCCTCCGTCTATCGACATGTTTGTCATTATGATTATTAGTATTTCGATTTTCTCTGTCTTGTGTAGTTTTATCATTATCATTATTGTTCAATTTTATTTTGTAGATGTTTTTAATCAATTATTGTATTCATTGTCTTTTAGCTGTAACCATTTTATATTTCATGATCACATTTGATCACCTTAACCTGTGACGATGAAGAATCAATGTTTTTTGATGATATACTGAATAAATTGAATTGAATTGAATTGAATTGTGAAAAAGTTGAAATAATAAGCCTCAATTGATGAATTGAAAACTGAAACTAGGTGATTTTCTCAATCAGCACTCAAGTTGGAACTGCGGTACACGCGGGAAGTCAGAGAGACCGCCCCTGGGATACGTTGCCATCTAAGCTGAATTGCCAAAGCTTGACGACGATGGTTCAGAAAGGCAACCTCTCCTCTTTGTGGGAGTCAACTCTTGGTGGTGTACAAGGGGCCCGCTGTGTGGCGTTAGTGCTGTGGGGCTTATCAGCCTCACCTCTTATCTTCATCTAAGAATTCGAGATAATCCGACACATTATTCCATACAGACATCAACAAAGTTATTTTAAGAATATCTTCGTTGAATTGGATGGCAGAAATGAACTTTTCCATACACAAACTACTTCCATCTCAACGTCAAAAATGGAAAAAGAAGACGTGTACAGTGTCAGTTCCGAGAAATATTTCAAACCTCTTCTTCATAGCATGCTTTGCATACTTGAGTTCATAGACGGAATATTATCAACTACTACGTGTTATCACTTGGATGGGTGATGAACAAAGAAGGCTAACTAAATACTAGCATCAAAAGAACTTGATGATCTAGCATAAATTGATCGACCCTATCAGGCGATTATGGCACTAGGTGGTGTTTTCAATCGTCACTATAATCTAGTTCAACCTGAAGGTGGATGCACAATAAGCCTCAGAGGACACTAACCATGGTCCCAAACCGAGGTCTAACCTAATGGCGAGCCTAATTCCTACTCCGATTTAGTGAACAGTGGCAGTTTTCTTGTATCTATCTAGAGCTGTGTACTTGGCCCTTTGATATTTAGTTGACTATTGACAGTACTCAAATCGACCTTTGTTTTTCATGTGATGTTCTTGGTTAGGAAAATGTTGGTCTTCCAATAATAGATGAATACATTGACGCATATTATAGCTGATTTCTTTTTTCTTGTGATGTTTGTTTTCCTGAAGTTGAAAGCTTTGTATCAATCAATCAAAAAATACTTTATCGTCCTTGATGTGAAAGTTTATAAAATAAATAAAAAATATCTATGGTGTTAGTTTTTCAAAACCTGAAAAATGCCAACTTTTTTATCTGGAGAGATAAATTAGTACTTAAAAAAAAATTGTCGAATGACTTGAATAAGAAAAACGAAAAAATAACAGTTTTAGGTTCAAGCATTGCCAGAATTCGCAGCAGACGCGAAATTGTTATTTTTTCACGAGCGTGCGCAAAGTAACTACTTCGCACACTCATTTGCGTGTGTAAAGTAACCTTTCCCGCACTCAAATGTCAATTTTCCCGCACTTAAATGTCAACTCAAATAACTACCTACCAATTTGTTGTTTTAAACTTTGTTTCCATACCAACCAAACTGTAGATAATGCTCTTTGTAATGCACAAAATAATGTTCTTCTTACTGTTCCCTTTTCAGTCAAAATGAAACACATAATTTTTTTTTTTTGCGTTAAAAACGCATTCGCCAGTAACGTAAACAAACATTGATAATGACGACTTTCAATCGGCATTTGTGAGTGGTTCTTGTTTGATTTTGGTGCAAATTACTGTGCTTATCGGAAATTTTCGAAGGATTTGAGCTGAATATTGGCATAAAAAAAACTGATCATGTATACAAACCACGGACTTAAATATAAAAATACAAACGGACAATCAAATTTTTAAAAGTATAAACGATTAAACGAAGACTGACTGATCATGAGCGATTGACGCAACTGTCTAGAGTGTCATGTCAAATTAAAACAGTGTTGCCAATAGCAGGGAATAGGGCGACAAAATAGGAGATTTTATGAACAGCCATCGGACATGCCCTTGCATTCCAAATATAAAATAAATCAATCATGATTTTGATTATACTCATATTATTCAGATTCCAGCTGCCGCCACAAACTGTTTATTCAATATTAATATTGTTAACCATGAATAATCATTATTCTCAAGCTGTTCTATGTTTTTATGTGCATTCAAATAATATATTATCTAAAGTTTTTCGTGTCTAATCTGTGAACGCTCGTAGAAAAAATATTGTTCCTAAAACGTTCGCAAAATGTCTTTCCCGCCCTTAAAGCATATCCGAACTCCGCTTCGCGTCGTTCGTCTTACTACTTTTCCGCACGCGAAAGCAGAACGACGCGAATATGCTTTGAAGGCGGGAAAGACACTGCGAACGTTTCACGAGCATTCACAGATTAGACACGAAAAGCTCCAGATCATATAATATTTTAATGCATAGAAAAACATCGAACAACTTGAGAATAATCCTTAATGGTTAACAATATCAACATTGAAAGAACAGTTGGTGGCGGCAGCTGGAAATTGGATAATACAGGGTGTCCACTCTGAAGTGTCTCACCCCTGTAACATTTTTGTTCATTAACCGATTTTCATTTTTTTTGTTTGTTAGGTCTCGTCAAACACTTTTTGAACATAATACCTAATCAGTTCCAGGGACGTATTTTTGAGTGATTATGGGAATTCACAGTGGGTCAAATTTTAAAAAATCGTATTAGGGGATCGTTAAGGAAAAAACTGACAACGGAATCTCAATCAGAATGACCAAAAACCTCCCTGTTCAAATTTTCAAAAAAAACACACCGTATGAGTCTAACCAAAATCAAGATTGATTAATGTCATATTTGAAATGCAAGGACATGTCTGATTAATTTATGAAATTTCCTATTTTGTCTCCTTAGCCTGTGCTGTGGGCAACACTGAATACTTACGTCTTAATTTGACCTGACCAACCCTAGACAGCTGCTCAATTCTCCATTAAATCCTTATAGGAATAGTGTAAAAAATCAAATGCATATTCGTTTACGGCTTGATTAGAAAATCGAGTACCTGGGTCAATCGCTTGAGATCACGTGTTCGCCGACTAAAAAGATGGTTGGCGAGCTTGTTCTATTGGCGATTTCAGAAATAAAGAGATGCCAGTCTTCGTTAAATCGTTCATGGCTGATATCCAGCGACTGACCAAATAGTAATTTACATTACTAAGGCGGTCTATGACTTTTTGAATCACGAGTCGAGATGTTTATTGTCAAGGCGACGGAGGAGCCGAGTCTGGAATTTCTGGACAAGTAGTTTTATGACATTTAACGGCTGTGTAACCTACATTGTTTTGTTTCATACTGTGATATTTCTTTTTGATCGGTTCAAAGTGCTTTCTTGTCTAACCATACACTAATAGCGTTTTCGATTGGTGAAATCGGGCAGCACTGGTGCAACACTCGGGCAATATTTATGTCCGATTGGTAGAAATCGAGCGGATTTGTATGTTCGATTGGGAAACCGGGTCAATGAGTTTTGCACTCAGTGCAGATTTTTCGGCACGAGGTCTTTGAGCCCGTGCTGGTATAGTGCAATTTCAGTGCATCAGCAAAATTGAAAAAAAAAACATGAAAAATGGTGGATATAAACGTCGCGTGAGGTGATTCTGTGAGTGAACAACAGATTACGAGTTAGTTATTATTGTTGGAATCTAGTAGTGCCGGAAAAAAAAATACTGGCGTTGACGAGTTATGGAAAACTAGTACCTACTCAAAACTGAATTAATTTCATTAAAAATCTGGTGCATCTGCATATACCTAATTTCTCAAAAGAATGTTTCCTAGTTGTACCAACCAGTACATTTATTTCCTTATTCCTTGTTTCTTCGAAGAACCATCCTCAGGTAGAGGAAACCCAAATTAAACCAATAAACTAATTTGATTGATTTAAGTAATTGATCTGTATGTCCATAGGCACCTGGTGTGTATGATTAATGCACCAAAAGTGTTTCAATGTATTATATTTTGCTGAAAATTGGTTTTTTAACAGAAGGTTTTTCATGAGCTTTTTTTTTTTTTTTTTTTGACAACAACAACATTTTTTTTTCTATTAGTTTACTCTCCTCTCACAATCGAAAGTGCATTCCGCAAATGACAATCAATGTCATCACACATACAACCGGTGAACACTGCTTAGATGCAACAACGCAAAACAACAACATGCACATGTGAACGAAACACAATCCAAAAATAAACTAACTAACTAAATATGGCAACGTCCTCAACTAAGTTTCAAATGGCAAAGGACATAATTTCGTAATAGGTCGTATAAAAATTCCTTCTTTAGTTTGGATTCGAGCAATTCGAGCCCTTTTGTCTTTGCCTGGTAGCAATTCCATAATTCGAGCAAGTTGCCATTTCAACGGAGGCAAATTGTCCTCTTTTACCAAAACAATAGAGTTTACCTCTAGATTTTTTGAGGATTGGAACCATTTCGGTCTATTCTGTAACCTATTTAAATACCCAGTAGACCAACGAGTCCAAAAGTTTTGGCGCATCTTAGAGCACCTTTGCCAAAAAGACAGCCTATTTTCATTTAAGTTTGAGATGTCAATTTCGGGAAAACTTGTAAGTGGTTCGCCTATTATAAAATGCCCTGGAGTCAAACAAGTTAAATCGTTAGGATCTACTGATACCGGACACAGTGGGCGCGAGTTAAGAATAGCCTCTATTTGAGCTAATAATGTACTCAGCTCTTCAAATGTCATAGATGAGTCGCCAATAATTTTACGTAAATGTGATTTGGCAGATTTTATGCCAGCCTTCCATAAACCACCCCAGTGTGGGCTGAGCGGTGGTATAAAACGCCACTCTATTTCTTTAGTACCAGTGAAATTCAAAATTTCTGTTTTATTTACATCTGACCTAAAAAATTTGTACAAGTCGTTCAACTCATAAGATGTACCCTTAAAATTTGTGGCATTATCACTATAAATAGTGATGGGATTGCCACGCCTAGCAATGAACCTTTTTAGAGTAAACATGAATGCTTCTGTTGTGAGACTACTCACAACCTCAATATGCATGGCTTTCGTAGCCATACACACAAACAGTGCAATGTATGCTTTAGATTTGGGAGATTTTCTAAGTCTCGATTGCCTAATAAAAAGCGGACCACCAAAATCTATCCCAACCTTGAGAAATGGTCGAGCTACCGATACCCGATCCACCGGTAATGTCCCCATTAATTGTGATGACACCTTTGCTTTAAACCTATAACAAACTGTACAATGATGTAACACACTTTTTACAAAATTTAACCCATTTATCGGCCAATATCTTAGCCTTAACGAAGCCAAGACAGCTTGTGCTCCAGCATGGGCAAGTCGAATATGCTCTAACTTAATTAATAATTTCGTAACGTGATGTTTTGCTGGTAGCAACAGACGATACCTTTGATCGTAAAGGACTTCTGCGTTTGAAATTCGACCATTTACTCTGAGCAAACCCTGACCATCAATGAATGGATTTAAGCAACGTAATTTGCTGTCCTTAAGAACTAACTGATCTTTATGACTTTTATTTTTATCAATTTGACACTGCAAATCTTCAATTTCCCTGAAAAATGAATCTCGCTGAACTAACTGTACAATTTTTAACCTAGCACTATTTAATTCAGATACCGCAAGAGAACCATGTAACATATTATCTGACCTTTTCTGAGTATTGGTAACAAACCTTAGACAGAACGCAACTGCACGTTGTAGACGTGAAAAGTTTGAAAACCGTGACCAATCAATAACAGGCTCGAAATTTTGAGTATATTGAGCACAAACAACCTTTTTCTGTTCAGAAATTGAGTCCAATTCAACTGCACCAACAGGCATCACTGAGTAACTTGGATCTAAAATATTTTTTGGACCATTCCACCAAAAGGAATTATCAATCAAATTACTAGGAAAAATCCCCCTAGATAGCCCATCAGCTGCGTTGTATTCCGACCTAGTATGACACCATTCAAAATTCGAGGTGAGCTCTTGTATTTCGGACACTCTATTTGCAACAAATGTGGTCCATCTAGACGGTGAACCTCCTAACCAACAAAGAACTATTTTAGAATCTGTGTACAGATAGATCTTTGTAGTATTTAAACCCATAATAGAAACAACTTTATGTACAAGCCTGGACAAAAGTAATGCGCCACATAACTCCAGCCTTGGAAGTGAAACTGTCTTGAGTGGTGCAACACGACTTAGAGCACAACAAATTACAAGCAACACTACCATCAGAATAAACACTCCTAACATATATACAAGCAGCATACGCAGCTACAGACGCATCTGCATATCCGTGATACTGGATCTCAACCAACGACTTTCCTGTAAACAAGTTACGAGGAATTGTCAATAACTTCAAGCTTGATAAGTTATTAGCTAGAGTCAACCATTTTTCTTTTAAATCTGCAGGAAGCTCCTCATCCCAATCTATTTTTCTAGCCCAAATTTCCTGCATTAAAATTTTTGCCAACACTATAACAGGCCCTACCAAACCTAAAGGGTCAAACATTTGAGCAATATGAGCCAGGACTCTCCTTTTTGTAAAACAGCCAAAACAGTCAATTGGGCCTATGCAGGAACACTCTTGACAATAGTCAACATTGAAAACTTGACGTAAAATTGAAATTTGACAGACGTATCAATATTTTCAGCGTTCTGGAGTATGGTATCATTAGACCATTCCAGTTTGGTCTGTCATTAACGTCACTTGCAGCTCGCCGATTGGCTGAATGGGACGTTAATGACAGACCAAACTGGAATGGTCTCATGATACCATACTACAGATTGCTAAAAATATTGATACGTCTGTCAAATTTTATTTTACGTCAAGTTTTCAATGTTGACCATTGTCAAGATTGTTCCTGCATAGGCCCAAATATCAGGAATTGAAATCTTGAAAATATCATCGGAGGGGTTCCAACTAATACCCAAAACCTTATTAGAAACAGTCTCATCCAAAATATCTCGTTCCTTTCCTTTTATTTCCTCAATCTCATTGATTAAAGACTTATCATTGGAACTCCACTTGTGAAGTTTAAAACCAGCACTACTGAACATTTTTATCAGTTGGTCTTTCAATTCTAATGCTTCCTCTTTAGTATTAGCCCCTGACAAAATATCATCAACATAGCATTGATTAAGGATGGCTTTTGAAGCTAATGGAAAAATAGTAGCCTCATCAAAACCCAATTGATTCAAACACCGAGTTGCCAGGTAAGGCGCCGAGTTGGTACCATAAGTCACAGTTTGAAGTTCAATGCATTTGAATTCGTCATGACTTGACTCTCTCCATATAATGTTCTGAAAATGCCTTTGATTAGGGTTCACCATCACCATTCGGTACATTTTCTCAATATCAGCAACAAGAACAAACATGAAACTGCGAAAACGACACAAAATTTCAAATAGCTCTGGTTGAACAGTGAATCCCTTATACATGATGTTATTGAGTGAAACACCTGTAGAGGTTTTTGAGGAAGCGTCAAAAACAACTCTTAATTTTGTAGTTGAACTATTTTCCCTAACCACGCAATGGTGAGGCAAAAACACTCGAAAATTCATATTCTTAATCCCAGCATTATTAAAGTCAAAAGGTACCACTTTACCATGTCCCAATGAAATGTATTTATGAATAAACTTGGAATAATCCGTGAACAATTGTTTGTTATGTTGAAACCTTTTCTCTAGAAACTGAAACCTTTTTATAGCTGAACCGAGTGAATTTCCCAGTTTACAATGTTCTTTAGGTGAACGCAAAGGTAAATCAACTTGAAATTGTCCGTTTTCCAACCTTTGTACCGTAGATGTGAAATATTGTTCACAAACCTTATCCTCTGGTGACAAATAGTGTTTATTTGTCACTTCTTCTAACTGCCAGAACCTTGGAATTATATCATTGACATTGTCTAGATTTTGACAAAATAGTGACACATTTAAATTAGTGAAAACTTTGTTGTTGAAAGAAGACTTTATGGGTGCGCTGCCACAAACTAACCATCCCAATTTTGTGTTCTGTAACACAGGCAAATTTGCACCTAACTTGATTATCCCAGGAAGCAACAGATCAAAATATAAATCTGCTGAAATTAGCATGTCAATTTCCGAAGGCCTAAAATAACATGGATCCGCCAATGTTATGTTATCCGGCAAACTTATTTTGCTTGTATCAACCAAAGCATGAGGCAATGAACAAGTGATTTTATCCAAAACACAGCAAGAAATTCTAAAATTCTGTGAGCTTTCGTACCTCGATTCCAAAAGGAGATCAACCATTTTATTCACCTTTGAAGCAGTATTCCCAATACCTCCTACAGTCAATGCTCTATTGTAAAAATCTAAATTCAAAAGCTTTAGCACCCTTGTGCTAATAAAGGGAATCTGTGACCCGGAATCTGAAAGAGCACGAACAGCTACCCTTTCTCCTTGTCTATTTATCAAATGCACTCTTGCAGTTGCTAGTAATATTTGTGATTTCCATCCCATAGACAGAAGACTTGCACTATCAATAGGAGTTTCATTTGAAGTAGGAAGTTGACTTGTAACATAATTTTCGTTTGAACCCTTCTGACCCTGCCTATTCCTATCAAAATTTTCCCTAGCAACCTCAAGCTCCCTTTGACTTCCTGTGAAGGAATTTTCTTTTACATATCTTTCATCGCTATGAAGTAATGAATGATGTTTACCATTACAAACTTTACATTTATTTGACTGACACTGTGAAACTGTGTGTTTTGACTCCAAACAGTTGTAACACAATTTGTTTTGTTGCACAAACTTCCGTTTATCTGTTATAGAACAGTCCTTGAATTTAAAACAGTTGCCTATTTTGTGCCCATCCTTATTACAAAATAAGCAAGATTTTTTATTTCTAAAATCAGCCCTTAAATTCTCTTGAGTGGTTACTAAAGTAGATTTCATCTGTTTAAAATTAAAACTTTTGTTACTCCCAGGCATACTTTCAAACGCACAGCACCGTTTTTCAAGAAAATCAAGAAACTTAGCCAAATATGGCAAGCTGTGCTATCTTTTTCAAGCTCATAAGTCCTAAGTGATTGAAAATCAAGTTTCTGTGAAAATATATAGACAAGTAACACGTCCCAACTATCAACGGGCAATTTTAATGCTTTCAATGAATTTAGATGTTGCCTTATATTTGTCAAAAATGCTCTAAGCTGAACCCCATCACCCTTTGTTATGACAGGAGTATCCAATAACCCTTTAATATGTGTATTGACAATGACAAGGTTGTTGTCATACCTTTTCTTCAATATATCCAATGCAATTGGGTAATTATCATGCGTCAATGACAAATCATTAACCAAATTCAAAGCTTCATTGGATAAAGCGCCTTTTAAATATAAAAATTTCTGGACGTCAGTCAATTGAGTACTGTCATCAATGAGAGCAGTGAATAAATCAATAAATGACTTCCAATCCTCATATTTACCCGAGAACGAGGGAGTATTTAAAGTTGGCAACTTTACTCTACTTATCGAATCGCTATGTGTTTGCAGAGTAGGTTGTTGTGAATTACTAGAAGAATTATTGACACTAGTTGTATTTAAATGGGTTTGTATGACGGTTTTAATTTTAGCCAAAATTTTAAAATATTGATTCTCTATCAAAACTCTATCAGCCTCTTCAGCCTCATCCAAATCCTCAATTTTTGTTTGAATTGTACAATAATTCTCAAAATTCTTATTTAAATGAGTGTCCCTCACAGCAAGTTCATTAATATTTACATTAACGTCATTTTCATTAGTATTTACGAAATTTTCTATCCTAGTTATGGCCCTTTTAACCTTTGTACGCTCTTTATTGAGGTCTTCCATGATAAAAATTCAATAAAAACACTGTTGGTCTGCTAACACAACACGATTTCGCAAAGTCCACAGAAAGTATAGTATAAAACAGTCTGACCTTGTTTGATCCAAATCCTTCTTGTTTTGGTATCACCTTGACCTTTCACCTTCTACGCAGCAACCCAGTATTCAGCAAATCCCATAAGTTTCAGCCAATTATTGTTGTCCACTTCAAACAACCCAAACTTCAATATCCGGCTCACAGCTGGCCAAAATATGTACCAACTAGTACATTTATTTCCTTATTCCTTGTTCCTTCGAAGAACCATCCTCAGGTAGAGGAAACCCAAATTAAACCAATAAACTAATTTGATTGATTTAAGTAATTGATCTGTATGTCCATAGGCACCTGGTGTGAATGATTAATACACCAAAAGTGTTTCAATGTATTATATTTTGCTGAAAATTGGTTTTTTAACAGAAGGTTTTTCATGAGCTTTTTTTTATTCTTTTTTTGACAACAACAACATTTTTTTTTCTTTTAGTTACAATTCAATTGTTTTTACGGCCTTCTCCTCTCACAATCGAAAGTGCATTCCGCAAATGACAATCAATGTCATCACAGATACAACCGGTGAACACTGCTTAGATGCAACAACGCAAAACAACAACATGCACATGTGAACGAAACACAATCCAAAAATAAACTAACTAACTAAATATTCGCAGGACAGAATCGGCTGAAAAGCAAAATAGTATTTTGTTTCAAATCACAACACTAGTATCTATGATCTATATAATACAAAACTATTGATTGGTCTCAAGATTTTGTCATTTTGCAATGAGAAATGGACTTATAATTAGTTTAGTTTCAGAGTCACTTCAGCCGCTACGCAGAGACAACATAATATTAGATTTTCAAGAAGTTAATGATTCCAATTTCAATTCAATCGGGATTTTACCGTGCAGTATTATAGCACACGATGAAAAATGTATGTTCGATTGGGATTGCCCTAGAGCAAATTTTCATCATAACTGGTTTTGCCCGAGGTCAAACCCAGTGCAACCCTTGTTTTCCCTATCGAAAACACTATAAGAGTGATTGTCCGCTCCACATTCTCACCATGAGAGGGCGCCAGTCAAACCATGTCACCACTTGGGTGATAGATAGGTTGATTATATCTTACTAACATTCTATGTCAAGTAATTTATTGAAATCATCAGATGGCACCAGTCAAACCATGCTACCAATGCAATTTCACAGTCTTTGATGATGCAAAATGTGCTTTTTGAAAAAGTCGAGTAGTTTTTTTTTACAGTCTCTGATGATGTGAAGTGTCATTCACCGGTCTGGTTTTGGGTCCGATAAATGATACTTTACGGTGCAGTATGAATTAAATGAATTGGTATTAACCGTATGAGTTTGGTATTCACCACAACGTTCAAGCGAGCGTGATTATAACTCTTATTCCTAATTTGTGACGTCATGACTCAGCTGCCTGTCACAATTATCACCAATTTTCTTCTCTCACCTGTTTTTGATCGACGGTTGATTGACGCAGTTGACGGTTATGTGATTATTCTGAAACTAATAAACAATCGAGAGAAGTTACCCGATAATGGAAAGGTTAACATTGAATTTTACTTCGAAGTGGAGCTGTCAAATTTCCACACACAAAACGGAAATCATATTATGCTACCATCCACAATGAGTCTGGTATACAGGGTGTCTCACGGTCTATGGTACGTTAGACGTTTACGGAAAACTTGACATAGGATCGATCTGAAAATTTGGCTCAGCACATTATCGAGTATGATCTATATTTTAAAATTATTTTCAGTTCTGCAGTGTTGCCGCTTCTACCCAAAAGTCGTGGCAACTTTCTTATTTTAAATGGACCACCCTGTATATTATTATTTTTTTGGATTCCTTGACTGATTCTAATCACTTTTGCTTGATATACTTCTATACCTATCGGCAGCGGTTTTCGAGATATAAATTAATTTATAATATTTTTGTCGTAAAACACATCAGTGGATTGAGTTCAATAATTTCGTACTTGAAAACGGTGGAGAGTTGAAATTGCTATGCCGACTAGAGGAAGGTAGGTTTATATGGTTTCAATGGAGAAACCGATCTGTGAATATACAGGGTGCTTCAAATTTATTAATCTCTTTCCTTTACACAAAAATGATAAAAAATCATTTTTTTTAAATGGAACCCCCTGTATATTACTTGAACAATGAAGAGGCCAATGAATTTGCTTTCAAATGGTATCCCATGTTCCTATACCTAAACCTTCAGGTTCTACAAGAAAAATGCATTTGTCTAAAAAATAAATTATATTGGTATTATTAATATGAAACATGATGTAGTTGCAGTTTGCTACTAAAAATAAATTGTTATTGCTGTGTGACCTGGTAACTAAGAAACTACATTATGTTTCATATCATGTATACCAATATAATTTATTTTTTAGTAATATGCATTTTTCTTGTAGATCCTGAAGGTTTAGGTATAGGAACATGGGATACCATTTAAAAGGAAATTTATTGGCCTTTTCATTTTTCAAGTAATATACAGGGGGTTCCATTTGAAAAAATTGCTTTTTTGTGTATAGGAAAAAGATTAATAAATTTGAAGCACCCTGTATATTTACAGATCGGTTTCTCCATTGGAACCATATGAACCTACCTTTCTCTAGTTGGCATAGCAATTTCAACTCTCCACCGTTTTCAAGTACGAAATTATTGAACTCAATCCACAGATATGTTTTACGACAAAAATATTATAAATTAATCTATATCTCGAAAACCGCTGCCGATAGGTATAGGAGTATATCAAGCAAAAGTGATTAGAATCAGTCAAGGAATCCAAAAAAATAATAACATACAGGGTGGTCCATTCAAAATAAGAAAGTTGTTACGATTTTTGGAAAGAAGCGGCAACACCGCAAAACTGAAAATATTTTTAAAATATAGAAAATACTCGATTATTGGCTCAGCCAAATTTTCAAGTCGATCCTATCTGTTGTTTTCCGTAAACGTCTAACGTACCATAGACCGTGAGACTCCCTGTATGTGCAGTCACTGTTTTGGACAATCACTGCCATCTATTGGCTCACAAATCAGAGAACGCGAATTCATGTGAGGTATGTTTGAGCTGTACCTCCCGTACATGGAATAATCAGACATAAGGTGAGCACTTCTCACATGGATGTAACTCTCGACATTTATTACGGCTCTGTTCCAACCTTTTCGTTCATCAGGGGATAACCGTAAAACAATGTCTCTTTATTCCATGGACGAGAGGTACAGCTTGAACATACCCTTATTCTACTCGCGTTTGCTGATTTGCGGGCCAATAGATGGCAGTGGTTGTCCAAAACAGCCGCTGCACATATACCCAGATTAGGGTATTGTGCCGAGATGTGAGTGGTGCCATGCTGCCTCACTGATGTCAATGAGTCCAAATTTGGTACGAGACCGGTATAAGGAGGGCACTTCTCACATGGATGAAGCTCTCGACATTTATAACGGTTCTGTACCGACCTGTTCGGTTTCACCCAGTACTTCGAACATCTGGATAGATTTGTTTTTATCCAGATGTTGTTACCTGTGTTTTGTGATGAGTCATGAATATATTTAAATAATATTTTTGTGTCCCTTCTGAAAATACATCACGAGCCGTCGTTGATTTTAGCTATTCTAGAATTTTTTTTTCAGATGTACGCTAATGAAGCATAATCATCTGAATAATTTCACAAGACCTCACCCTCATGACAAAATGATAAAGTTCTGCTTTGATGTACAGAACCATTCAAAAGTTGGAGAATAATGTCCGAATTATTGTTTCGTCTTATACCGGGTTTATATGTCCGTGATTAGATACTTTTTTTCTGACAGTTTGTCAGATGCTTAAGCATCCTGTACATGTATATCGATTTAGGGAATATCTCAACATTTTCATGAATCAATATTATCAATAAACCACTACCCAAGAAATCGGATTCTGCGTGTTGAGGCACTGAGAAGAAGCGAAGAGATAAACTCTTTAAAACAAGCTTTAAACATACCATTCTAGTCTTGTCCAGGCTCGGAACAAGTCAATTAGCATCTCACCATTACCTTTACTTTGTTCAAGACTTGTGATACCACCATCGAAAGATGAATGTTATTCGGGTGCCATAAGATGCTAGTGTCATCAGCAAACATGGTAGATCTTCGCGTTATGTCCCAACACTAAACAACAACATGGGGAACACCCCACTGTACCGGTGGCTCACTCGAGATAGTCGGTTGAAGTTGGGATATACCGTAGATTGAGAACAAGTGATTGGATGTCCTGGCAACCGTGAAAATATCCTTTGCTGTACAAACTTCCCGTCTTTGTCATCTTCTTTTTGCTTCATGCGGAGACAATTCTAAATAGTGATGTATAGACCTCATGCCCCAAAAGTGCCACACTACGCATCGAGCAGTTGACAAGTTGTGTATCAAAATTTGAGCACACGTAATCTATTAACGAGAATCCACAATAATTATTTGTACAACTAAGGTGTTCCACATTCTTCAGAAGGCCACAGTATCCAATAATGATTAGACGGTTACGTTAACTTACAATCTCAACGTTAACTTACGTTAACTTAGATATGCTCTGAAGTGTTGTGGCGCATCCATGATCTACCAGATTTTTTTGTGTATTTTGCCACACCCTATCAAAAAACAATCAAACTAGTGTTTATATACCGGATCTTCTAGGTATTATAGATGATTTGGTATATAAATACTAGTTTGATTGTTTTTTGATAGGGTGTGGCGAAATACCCAAAAAAATCAGGTAAATTACGTTAACCTAACGTTAATCTTCAATCCTAAGGCACGATATTTGATAGTTGGATGGTTGTTTTGAGTCACCAGCAATAACAATGCTAGCAGCAACAGGAACAAGAATATCCAGTCTTATCAAGAAAGCCGCAACATCTCAAGCCGGATAAATATCCATAATATATATTTTCAAGCTGACCAAATTTATCCGTTCCATGGCATAATTGGCGAGCCATTCACGTATTGTGCAACGTTATCATTGATCCACTTATGGAGGCTACTGTTCTGTGAAAACTGGACTCAAGAAAATAGTCACAGATAAAAAAAAACTTCTCCCTTCTACATCCAGTGCTCGGTGATAAAAAAAATGTCAGGAACATCGTGTTCATTCAGGGGAAAAGATACTTTATCACATTTATTTCACAGTGACTGAAAATACCCTAGTCAAAGCAGCACCTGAGATCAAAAACAGTGTGTCAGTAGTAGAACAACTTTGGCATTTTTTACAGCGACTGATTTTTGATTTTATGCAATGGTTTCTCTTGCACAAATTGTTTCAATAATCGGCAAGTTGGAAACATTCTTCCGCGATACAATAAATCAGTCGAATATTTCGCGTTACTAATTCGCAATGAAGTTTTATGTGTTCTATCCGAATATTCCCTTGTCCAATACCGGCAAATTTTTGGAGAGAATCAGGATTTGCGACAAGCATGACTACACTTATGATTCATCCGAAATTCCAGCCAATAACACCTCACTGAATATCAATGATAGATTAAGCACAATTTTTGATAGTGATGCAATTTTACCATATTTGCTCTCTATTGTCTGCTTCCGTGAAACAAAATTCGAACTATTTTTTATCCAAATGCATTATTAGAGACAGCTCGTATCGCGACCGAACTAAATAAATATCGAATTATATGTTAACCAACTCCAAATATCATTGTAGGTAATACACATGTTGAAAATGTTATTGCCGTAACGTGATTTGCGATAATTAATGAGACTATCGATGTATTGACATATTATTCACAAAACACAAATTTATTGAATTCGACATTTTCATATCAATAAATAGATTCCAAAGATTGGAGTTCTTTGGAATTGAATTATCGAAATTCATTGTTTATTTTTCAGTGTGTGAAAAGTGCTTTCCAGAACATGACCGATGATGCGTGGATGTATCGAATCTATTTATCTTTCAGTATCAGTTCTGGAATGTTGTAACAAACTCCACATTTGCCCAAGTTGCTGCAAAACCACACAAGCCGTCAACGCCTCACTAATGTCATATGACTGACATTTTTGGAAAAAAGTAAGAGAAAAAGTTAGTGAGAACACTGCGATGCACTGATGTTTGATGTATTTGTTTGTTCAATTTGGAGCTTGAGAATTTTGTACTCGAGTGTGATTCTAGATCAGAAAATACCAAACACCACAACTACTACAATGTTCATTTATCAAGATAATGTTCAAATAACAATATCAATTATAGGCACTAGATTGGAGCTAACAATTCATATTTTATATGACAATGAAGTGGATACTTTGTAAAATGCATAAACATGCTTAGCGGTTCTTGAAGTCTTGTATGGTGATGTATTGATTTTAGGATCAAGCTTCTCAATCAGCATCCACGATGTCACAGAATAAATTATCTTTCTCCGTCTGGCGTATTGACTGTGATAACTCTCTATAGATAGACAGGGGGTGATCAAGCTCTGCCCCGTTTTTGATCATACAGTGAAATTTGCTTGTTGTTTTTAATTTATCCGGTATATTTTTGATTATTGCGGATAAAAATTTTCGCTGATTACTTTCAAATATTGTCAAGAATACGTTTATGAAATTCCATGTCATTTGGAAATGTATGCAAATTGTCCATTCTCTCTCTAAATAGCAGCAATCGTTAGCCATATAGCACTGATCTGAGCTCATGGTTGTAAAACCATGAGCTTTCCGACGTAAAGGATCATCTGACGTTTCTGGAATCTCCGTTTTGAAGAAATGAAGAGGTGAAATATTGAAGCAAAGCTGATTTGGTATTTACAAAAGATCGCAGAGCTGCGAGAATAATGGTGTCACTAAAAACAATTTGGACCATTATTTTGATAAACTTACATATTGTGTCAAATAAAAGATGTATACAACTCTACAAGGTGTCCCAGAAAAACTCCTCACTATTTAGGAGTAGACTCTACGACCAAAAAAAAGACAAAAATCACTCATGTCGAAATTTCATAAATGCCTTCTCATGAAATTATGGCCATTTTGAATATTGAAATCAGGCAATTTTCGCCAGTGAAATATTTCACTTGGAATTATTAATTCAAATCTAGTTAGCCTTGATGAAGAAAAAGGAAATCCAGTTGTCACATAAAATCGTGAACTGGAGTGAAAAGTCGAAAAAGATCATCAATAAATGATGTTGAAAATCGCTTCTTTGAAACTGGGTGCTTTGCACCACGGAAGATTGCGTCAGCTCGCCCTAGGTAAACCTCCGATGGCAACAGGAATACCAATCACTCCACGACATTGAAGAAGATCCCTCTGTGAGCGCCAGAATTCTGGAAAGTAGTTGTCACCATCCACGTAGTACCATACACAGATTTATGCAAAGAGAAAATTTGCATCCTTATCATCTACAGCCGTTCCAAATTGCTTGGACGCGAATGAAAACTTTTTTTAAACAAGAACTGTGAAGTGATGAAGCCCATTTAAACCAGCAAGGAGTGTTTAATCAACACAGACTTTCATTACTGGAATTACGAAAATCCGCACCAGATTCGAGAATCACATGAGCAAGTACGCTGGCGCTTGAATTTGTGGATTGGTCTTTGGGCAATAAGATGTGGCATTTACTGCCTAGGACAGTAAAAGCAACACATTACCTTTTCTTCTGGAAGATGTTCCTTTAGCACATCGTCAAAATATTGTGTTCCAGCATGATTTTGTACCCTCCCATTATTCTCGAGATGTTCGAGAGATATTCAGTCGAAGTTTTCGCAACCGGTGGATCGGCCGTGAAGGACTTATTTGATGGCCTCCTGGGTCTCCGGATCTCAACCCAATAGACTTTTGTCTTTGGGAATATCTGAAAAATACTGTTTACCATGTCCTACCCAACAATGTAGATGATGTGATTGTTCGCATTTATGGAGCTTCAGCAAAAATTGATAACGAATCATGCATTAAACAAGATGATGAGCATTTTGAACATTTTCCTTTGTAAATTTTGATGTTCTTGTTTCATTTTGTGTCTAGTTGATAAATGAGTTTGATCAAAACATTTTATTCATTTTCGAAAATTGCTTCATTACATCATTCAGGATTGCTTTAATTTCACAAGGAGCCATTTTTTGATGTCTTATTTTTGGTCGTAGAGACTACCACTAAATGGTAAGGATCTTTTTTCGAGACACCCTGTATATTTTCGCTATTAAAAGGACACGGGGTTTGAAATACAGACTAATGGGTCACACTTTTTATGATATTCAACTAAAATTTGATGTCTAAACCCCGCCTACTACGTCTTCACAAAGAGGCTCAATTCTCAATATTTTGCTTTGCGTCAGAGGTCAAAACATGTTATAAGAAAAAGTTGTTCTGAATTGTATTCCAACCCTGGATACCCAGTCTCAAAAAAAACATCCAATTTTTATCTTTATATGAAGATGAAAATTGATTGAGAATTGTTTTCAAGAAGCCATGACGGTATTGAATTGAGAAAGTGGTGAAATTTGATTTTATATTATGTCGAACGTAAAGGTAAATTCGTAAATGAACAAAAATATTGAAAAAAACTTGGTGTTCGGAGATAGAATACAATTTTCAACCACTTTTTCCAGTAACTTTGCCCGATTTCTCCGATGCGAAGCAAAAAATCAAGAGCTGGCCCTTTTTGCGAAGACGTAGTAGTCAGGCTTTAAAGTTCATGTTTCAATTGGAGTGAATGTGATCACGGGGCAAGTGTAATCACTCTTTTTATACCCTTCCAAGTTTTCATCAACCTTCTTGATGAAAAGTAATAAGGTTATACCCTTATTACTTAGGGTGATAAGAAGGTGATATTTTCCAATTCTTGACAATGAAAGTTCGAAAACGTTATATAAAAAAATACAGGAGGCCTGATCACACTTTCCCAGTTGCCACGCTTTTGATTGGTTGATGAATTTAAAAAGGTTAAATACCAGTCAATTTCAAAAATTAGCTCTAGCTGAAATTCAAGTTGTTGAGTGAGCGTGCAAATATGCCCAAGCTCAAAAGACTCGGAGAGCTTGGCGGGTTAGCGCCACTGGCTTTTAACGGACCAAGTCAGAAATCCCCAAGATGTCCTTGGAAACTAGATTTTACCATCACTATCTCAAAAGAAAAAAACGGAAAATTCGCGATTACCTGCCTTGAGACTTTTTCCAAATGAAGCAAAATATGTGATGCTGATGATCTGATAATGCGTCGCAAATCAATAATTATAACGTGAATTTCCCTGAGTGATCACTTCTTACCAAAACCAAAAAAATGCACATGCTAAAAAAACAGTCGTACATTACCACATGAGGTGTAGGGGGGCTGTTTAACTGTTCAACATGAACTTGTGTAATGGTTGGGGGTAGGCTAGGTTCAACACGAACCAGTGTGTACAGTTGTCGGAGCGTTGACAGCAACTGACGACCACTTTTTTTGCAGTGGTTGAGCATCAATGAGCCTGACATGGAACGTTGAATTGATTTAACATAGAATGTTGAATTGAGCCTCGTACATAATAAACTCTACGAGAGTAAAAGCTGATATAACTTCCTGTAGTACTGTAGTTTATACAAAATAAATGAAAAAATTCCTTAACAGTCACCAAATCATCAAGAAAGTTCATACATTCATTCAAGTCACAATAATTGATCCCAAAAAATGTAGAGATTGAATCGAAGTTCTCGTATCGAAGTTCTCGTATCGACTCTCGTATCGACAAAGAAATCAAAAGTCGATAACCACTATGCCACAACTCGAGTCAGGTTGTGATGTAATCAGACACAACATAATAATATGAGAATAACACAGATCCGTAAGGTGATAACACAAAAATTATCGTCGGTCAAGTGAATAAATGATTGGGGGAGCAATATCAGCGAGAACATTACAAGCACTGACCTTTAAAAAAAAAAGAGCAATAAAAGGCTTGTCGAGGCTGGCTAATTTACGAGCCCAAAACATAAACGCCGACGGACACTGTTCGGCATGCCTCGTAGACGGTTTTATTTCTGTTCTTTGGAATGCTGAACAGGACCGTACTCCACATTTTTACAGGTGATCGAAGCAATTGGATAGGTATTATTTTTTGAAATTTTCAACTATAAGAGATCTATTTTTCCACAAAAGGGTTTAAAGTGGCTGGAATACGGTCAATTTAATAATTGTCAGTGGAACTCGTCTAAGAATTATGAGCGATTGTCGATAATCGATTGATAGGAAATTTGATTGAAGCACCTCGAGGGTGGAATTCATAGTCGTCAATTTTATTTGAGATCTCTAATCAATTGTTGATTCAATTATTGAGGTTTTGTTTCATAGTCATGGAAATGATTATTGATTAGGGATCATGCTCAAATCACATTTCTGGATCAGTGATTGATCGACATTCGATTATTTCATTTCATAGTTTGGAAATAATCACAGATTGTTTACTTAGTAGCATTTTGATGGAGTATGGAATCATGAGACCATGATACTAAAACAAACAAGATAAGCTCACGCGCAGGTTAAGCTAACGTCAATAGGAGACCCAGGTAAGTGAAGTTAGGCGATGTTACAGCGTGAAGTTATTTTTGTTTCCATCGTGACTTGTCAAATTCAAATAATCAAGTTGAATATTTTTAGAAGTGTTGTGCTGTGCAACCAGTAAACGTCATGTGAGGGCGGGCTACCGATTCTTTCGTTTTCCAACGGCCCGAGATATTCGCAATTCATGGGTGCAAAAGTGTTAGAGAGGGAGTTTCAATATTGTGTATTGAAAATGATATTTTAACACAATCAATGATTCTGAGTTGAGTATGATAAATTTGAGAAAGTCTATTCGAATTGTCCGAATATTAAGGAGAAGCATTAATAAAAAACCGGAGAAAATAGATCAATCTTTTTCTAATTGGGTATAGGATGAGTTTTTCAATCTCTCCCTTTCTCTGGTCATGTGTACCGTTATTTTGTATTGATTTTCTCATGCATGATGACAATTCTGGCAAATACTTTTTTTATCGTCCATACACATTACCCCATATACTTTAAATAAAAACATACAAGCACAAAATATTGATGTTTTATGCACAAAGCACAAACGGCTCACTGGTTCATTACCTTTGAAAGAGTGGATGCCAAAATGTATTAGAAAAAAGTGTATTCACTATAAAAACCACAAACGCTTAGTTCCTAGTGGGTATACATTCAGGTATACCCACGTTCTTTTCTCGAATCAGAATCAAACATTTTCAAAAGGCAGAAAAGGCTATGCAAGAATATGTGCAAGAACGATGAACAATTCAGAACAATGAGTTCCTCAAATTCTCATAATCCCGAAAACAAATGTCAAATCTTCTTTTTCTTTCGATGAGTTGCCGACGGCGACTATGGGTTCTGACGGCTGCCCATTGCCAAAAGTCAAAAATGCTGTACGCTGATAGGTTATGGATCGACAGAGATTAACGTTTCCAATGGTTGTCAAATGGTCAAATGTCAAATGTCAATGCAAAGTTTTAACGTTCGATTTCATCAAAGCAAAGTATGTCCTATATTGGTTCAGCCATGTTGGTCTCCCGATGGCGTAATGCGCGCTTTTGTTCAAAATTCGTCCGACAATTATTGATCACACCTTGTTTGTTTTAGTATCATGTCATGAGACCATTCCAGTTTGGTCTGTCATTAATGTCACTTGCAGCTCGCCGATTGACTGAATGTGACGGTGATGACAGACCAATCTGGAATGATTGCATGATACCATACTCTCTGAGAACGCTTCAGGAATTCACAGTCACTGTCAGACATAGGCAACAGTGGTCGATTTGTGAATTAAGTTCGTGAGTTCAATCAATTTACTTTCTGCACTTTCCAATATTATAGTATAGAATACGTATATAAAATTTCAAGTCATTTGAAAATGTATGCAAATTGTCCATTACTTTAATTCAGTTACGTTCGGTTTGACTTCCGCGGTTGAAAGTCTTGAACTGATGTGAGCATGAGGGAAAGTTTAATAGTTGGAAATGGTTTTTCCCGTCACGTGACAGTCGGTTCAATAAAGGTTTGATGGTCACATGGTTTGGCTTCATTTTGTCTTTTTTTTTTAGAGTATGATAATGTAGAGGAATTTTTTGTCATCGTCCTGGGCATGAGGGTAATGAATTTCACAATTATAATATGTTTATTAGTATGAATTAGCATCATTTTGAGCCAAGCAGTCTCCAAAAAAAATACAATCGCCTATTTCTCTATCAAAATTAATTGGTTTCCAAAAAGATGAAAAAAGTTAGAAGTGGTGGGTGGTGTGTCCCATGCACCAATTTATCAAAAAAGTAACATGCGTTTACTGTTTCAATTATTCAAAAAAGTAATTCGATTCTTGGTTCTTGCCATAGTATCAAAATCACCGACTTCAAACTTAACCTTTATGTTAAAAATATAACGAACTTCACACTAGAACTATCACTATCCGAGTTAAACCACAAAATGTTCTAAAAACGCCGAAAAAACACCAAAATCCAATAATCTTCGAAAAGTAAACAAGCAACCTTGATTCACTACGAAATAATGGCGTCACAATGTCAATACGATACTATGATAAGGCACTGCAAGCAGAAACAGCTACAAGGAGCCTTATTCTCACGTCATTGAAAATTTCGTATTGCGCTTGTCTCACGCTGTTTTCGCCTGACCAATTTCGTGCGCAAGCAACACAATATTTTCTTCGTCTGATCCCCGCTTTCCAATGAGCCAGGCATATAGCTTTACTTATCCACTTATTTAAGGTCAGTGATTACAAGTCGATAATATTCCATGGTCACGAGATATAGACCATCTCAAAATACGCCTCACTGGCACAAAATGAAAGAAGAATCAATTATTCTCCAGAACAGCTCACTCAAAAGTGAGGTTGTAGTCTGAGCTAGTAAATAAATAAACAAGATATTTATTTGCTGATGATAAAAAGGATCTACACTCACCGACAATAAATTCGAGACAAGAATAATTTGAGTCCAATTGATATTCTTATAACTTTTTTATTTGTTGTCCGATTTTAGTAAAATTTATACCAAAGTGTAGCCCCATGTCTTGACATACTACTCTTGATTTTGGTTTTCGAAAAATACCGATGGCTTGGTCATCATACAGGGAGAAACAGAAGCTACTTTTTTACCATTGAGTTCTCAACACTCTGTGGAAAAATTGAGCGTCAAAATCTAGCTCCATCATTTTCTGTTTTGCAATGCGATCTTTTCTCAACAGAATGTTTTTTTGGTCATGTCAATATCTGCTTTTTTAGAGAAGATACAGTTGTTTAAAGAAAATGCTGCAGTTTTCCGAAATTTCATAAACAATGAACGAAAACAATCTTATAGACCTGCATGAAGTTTAGAGCTGTCTTGAGATATTAACCTTGATTTCTATTTTCGAAAAATACTGATGACTTGGTGATTATACAAGAAGAAACAGAAGCAACTGTTTTACTCTCAAATTCTCAACACCCTGTGTAAAAATATTGTGTCGTGAAGTGCGATCTTTTCTCAACAAAATGTTTTTTTTTTGTCATATCAATATCTGTTTTTTTTTAGAAAAGATACAGATGTCTTAAGAGAATGCTGCAGTTCTCCGATATTTCATAAACAATGAATGAAAACATTCCTATAGACTTGCATGAACAAATGTTCCAAGATTCCATATTGTCCCAATTTACCCAATGTTCCATATTGAGCAAATTGTTCTACCCGAACACTCTCTGGAGGCGGTAGTATCATGGTGTGGACTGGGGTAACACTACATGGCCGTACAGATCTTGTATTAATTGAAAATGGGAAATCAAGCACATGGGATAGGTACGCTAGGATTGCTAGGTAGACATGTTCGCAATAGACGTCAGAAAACCTTGCCTGATTTGCGAGAAGCCCTTCTTGAAAAATAACAAGTATTTCTCAAGAGGCATCCAAAGCATGCCATTCGCATGGCAGAAGTCATAGGGATACGATTTGACAATACGCGCTATTAATTTGAAAACATTTTGTTCATGCAAATCTATGGAAATGTTTTCATTCATTGTTGGTAAAAATATCGACAAACTGCAGCATTTTCTTTAAACATCTGTATCTTCTTTAAAAAAGCAGATATTGACATGACCAAAAAAACATTTTGTTGAGAAAAGATCGCACTTCACAACAGAAAATGATGGGGCTAGATTTTGCCGTTCAATTTTTCCCCAAGGTGCTGGAAACTTAAGGGTAAAAAAGTAGCTTCTGTTCCTCCCTGTAAAATGACAAAGTCATCGATATTTTTCCAACACCAAAATCAAGAGTAATATCTCAAGACATAGGGCTACACTTTGGTACAAATTTCACTAAAATTGGACAACAAATAAAAAAGTAATAAGGATATCAATTTGACTCAAATTATTCTTGTCCCGAATGTATTGTCGGTAAGTGTAGTTGAAGCATTTGCTCAGAAGAATAATGAAAATAGGTGAGTATCAATTTGAATGAAATTCTACAATTATGGTAAACGCAAAATGTGCCCGTGACACCGTGATTACATTTACCCTACTTCACCATGGATAGATATCATAGAAATTTGGGCTCATCAGTCTATATAACAAAAACTTGAAATCGACAAATAGTGGTGATACAGGGGTGTATTTATCTTGAATATGACACACTGTTCATGAACACAGCACACCAAACTTACCCAAACTATCCGGATATTGAGATAGTTTGATAACCATACGGTTAGTCTATTCTTTAGCGAAGTAGGCATTTTAGCCATAGCATTTTCTATAAGGTTATACAAGAAAAATGCATTTGTCTAAAAAATAAATTACATATATTGGTATTATTGATATGAAACATAATGTAGTTGCAGTTTGCTACTAAAAATAAATTGTTATTGCTGTGTGACCTGGCAACTATAGGTTGCCCTAGAAACTACATTTTGTTTCATATCATGTATACAAATATAATTTATTTTTTAGTAAAATGCATTTTTCTTGTAGATCCTAAAGGTTTAGGTATAGGAACACGGTATACCATTTTGAAGGAAATTCATTGGCCTTTTTATTTTTCAAGTAATATACAGGGGGTTCTATTTAAAAAAATTGATTTTTTATCATTTTTGTGTGAAGGAAAAAGATTAATAAATTTGAAGGACCCCAGTATATTTTCAGATCGGTTTCTCCATTGGAACCATATAAACCTACCTTTTTCTAAACGCCATAGCAATTTCAACTCTCCACCGTTTTCAAGTACGAAATTATTGAACTCAATCCACTGATGTGTTTTACGACAAAAATATTATAAATTAATTTATATTTCGAAAACCACTGCCGATAGGTAAAGGAGTATATCAAGCAAAAGTGATTAGAATCAGTCAAGGAATCCAAAAATATAATAATATACAGGGTAGTCCATATAAAATAAGAATTTTGCCACGACTTTTGGGTAGAAGCGGCAACACTGCAGAACTGAAAATATTTTTAAAATATTGATCATACTCGATTATGTGCTGAGCCAAATTTTCAGATCGATCCTATGTCTAGTTTTCCGTAAACGTCTAACGTACCATAGACCGTGAGACACCCTGTATATTTTACCAAACTTGATACTTCATCTCCTTTGACATCTTTTATAGACTCACTGATAATTCAATGTTGAATACACAAAAATAAAGTCTCATAATAATATAGTATGTACCTACGATTCAATCAGGTAGAGATAAAATCCAGAAAGTATACGGTAAGCTCAAGTTTGTTCAAAACTTTCCTAATTTAATATTCAACTAATCCCCATCTAAAACATTTCAGATACAAATTCGTCTTGGTAAGCCCTCAGATAAAGAAGATTATAAAAGTTCTGAAGATTTCAAGTCGCCATCAAAAGCGATCTCACCGATAAAAAAAACAAGCGATAAACAAAGAGAACACACTAACACTAAATTCCAATGAGAAATCAAAGTCGAGAATGCATAATAAATACCATAGTATTGCGCAACAGCTGAGGGAGCGCTTAACTCCCAATTTGCATTTTCAATATATCGATGTTTTAAATCTATCGATGTATTTTCACCCTCCCTACTCAGCTCAACTTACGTATGCGTAATGTAAATTGACAGAGTTCCACTTAACAAACGGGAATCATATTATGCTACCATCTACATTGAATTTGTGTTCAAAGTCGTGCTTTAAGCCGATATCGAATTTCTGCTTGCATACTGTCAACTTCTAAGCTTGAGGGCGCGTTCAGCAAACTTGTTTTTTTTTTCTGTATGATGGTGCTTGTGGGCTTTGAAACTATTTCACTTCATTTTGATCAAAGTTTCTTGAAATTCCATAGCAACGTGGATTGTTTGTTGAAAATTTTTAAAAATTTTTAGATTCTAGAGTTTGCCTGTTTGATTTTTAATAATTAGACGATTGATCTATCTTTGGAAGCAAAATCAAACAGGCAAACTCTGGAATCTCAAAAATATTAACAATTTTCAACAAACAATCCACGTTGCAATGGAATTTCAAGAAATTTTGATCAAAACGAAGTGAAATAGTTTTAATGCCGACAAGCACCATCATATTTGAAAAAATCATAGTTTTTTAGGTTATAATATAATAATAAATATGTTTATTTAGCACTTTAGCTAGTTATTACAAAAATACACTGAATAAATCATATATATGTCAAATCCATGTCAGTTACTTGCTACATACATTTGCATCAGATATATGGAAACACAGTGAACAAACATGTCTATACTTGACGCATTTCTGATATTTTCAGGCAAGGCAATAAAAAGACGAACTCCTTCAAAAAATAACGTCTTTTGTGATGCCGTTGTCTCAACACAAGGGATATGAAAGTTTTGCCTAGAACGAACATTATACTCGTGCAAGTGAGATCTCCTAACTAGGAAGGTCTTCAAGTAAACAGGCAGTTTATTATTTTCTATTTTATAGATTAAAGTGAGATTCGCCTTTTTATAAACTGAATAATTGGCAGCCAGTTCAATGTCCGCAACATATCTGTAACAGATGAATATCTATCGCAATTGAGAATTATACGCATGGCCTTATTTTGTTGTACCTGAAGTCTTTGTATGTCCTCTTGGGTACAGGATATAAGAAGATAACAGCAATAATTGAAATGAGGTAACACAATAGTATTGAAAATTAACATTTTTGCCCATTGCGATAAACAATTTGAAACAAGATAAAAGAAACCTATCTACTTACCTAATTTTTTACATAGACAATCTATTTGATTAGAAAACGTCAACTGAGGGTCCAACACAATACTCAAATATTTGATCTCCGAAACAAAGGTAATAACCGAATCACAAATCTTTACATCAAGACCTGATGCCGCATATTTTCTACAGTTTGCCCTAGACCCTATCACCATACATTTTGTTTTTGCCGTATTCAATTTTAATCTATTTTTGCAAAGCCAGTCATAAAGCAAAACAAGCTCATTGTTCAATGTCTCAGTAATTTCTCTGAAATTTTTCCCCGATACAGAAATCAGAGTATCATCCGCAAACAGATTAACAAAGGATTTATTGAGAACCTTGTGAATATCGTTGACATGAATAACAAAAAGGAGAGGGCCAAGAACACTTCCTTGCGGGACTCCTAATACACTTTCAATTTTACCAGAAATATTACATCCTACCTTAGTTCTTTGAAATCTATTGCTTAAATAATCCTTAATCCACTCTAACGCTATATTGTTTACACCATACAGTTTCAACTTTTTGATAAGCATATCCCGATCAATAGTTTCGAAAACCCGTTGCAGGTCTACGAACACACTAAGCACGACGCCATCTTCATTTATGTCCCTTCTCCACATTGCACATACATACTGCAGGGCTGATTTGCACGAATGGTTATTTCTAAATCCAGACTGTTCAATATATAGTCATGTATTAGATTCAAAGTAGTTTCTTAGCTGCTGACCCACTAAAGTTTCAATAATTTTATCTAAAACTGGGAGCAAATTGATCGGTCTGAGTTCGGAGGGCACAGTTGGCTTGGAAACTTTGGGTATGGGAATTATAATACTAGTCTTCAACTCACTAGGCATTTTTCCAGATGAAAGAGATGTGTTTATTATATGGAGTAGTGCATAACCAATCACACAAAAAAGGTCCTTTACCAACTTAACGCTCAACGATGCATCACTGGTACTTTTATTCTTGAGTCCGTATACAATTTTTTTAAGCTGCGAATAGTTTCAAAGCGAAGCAATTGGTGATCGTTGTTTTCCGTCAATTGAGAGTCCCACTGTCTTTTTTCTATGCTTGCTGAGATATCCACGATGCTCTTCGAATAGAAATTATTGAATTTTTCTTCTATTTTCTCGTCACATCCACCAAAGTCAATAACTTCCACCAGTCGTTTTCCATTGCCCAACAGATCTTTCAATGTTCTTCACATTTTTTTGCTATTTTCCTTGCACTTGTCTATATTCTGGTCATTGTATTTTATTTTTTCGGTACGCCATATGGAGATTGCTCTATTCCGAAGTCTTTTGAAGTCATTCCAGTCCTCAGGTTTCCTGGTCAATGAAATTTTTTTAAAGGCATTGTTTCTTTTGTTATGCGCATCTTCAACAACCCTTGAGATCCACGGATATTTTTTTGACTTATATTTTGTCATAGACAACATTTTGTCCAATGCAGATTGAATTATATTCATAAAGTCTACATATAAAGTGTTTACGTCTGTAGATGTGTAGTTCCAGTGTGCTCCCACCAATTCTTTGGTCAATCTCGATATCACCCCTGGATTTAGACTTTTACATAAACATCCCGTATATTCTCTGAGAATATTTCAAACATTAAATGAGTACCAATAATTTCGTGGTCACTCAAAGTAGAAAAATCTCTTGCAACCTCTTTGGCATTGAAATCGTTTGTGATTATGTGGCCAATTAAGGTGGAAGACACATGCGTTATTCTTGTTTCTTTTTCAACGATTTGTTTGAGTCCTGCTGCGTGTATAATTTTCCTGAAATGTGTTGTATCCCCTCCATTTCCCAGCCAGTTCATGTTGAGATCTCCCATGATAACTGTTTTTTGCTGATGGATAGTGTCATCATTCAACTTTCCTTCGAGGTAATCTAGGAATAATCTACAATTTGCGTTTGGAGATCTGTAAATGGCTCCTTCCATAGCAGTGCTCTTACCAGAATATATCATTGACCAAATTGCCCAATAGTTGTAATCTACGGCCTCATTACAAGTTTCTACATATCATAAGGTGTCTTTTATGTACATTATGGCCCCCCCAGTGTGTCTACTGTTTGAGTAACATATCAATGCGTTATACCCAGGTATATTTATTTTTTTGTCCTCTATTTCAGGGGTAATGTGGGTCTCACTCAAGCATGCAATGGATGGTTTTTTATCCTGTAGCAATTTTCTAACTTCACTGATGTGTGATGTGAATCCTTGGACGTTAATGTGAATAATATACAAACCATTCCTTTGCAATGGAGCTGCTACCGCTGAATTTTTTAATTGCTATATGTACTGAGTTCTAGATCTAGTTCTTTCAAGTGCTCTCTGGTAGCATACACATTCCTTATCAAAGACAGTGTGCCTATAATTCACGTTGGGAATTTCAAGTACCTCTGATGCATGCTTACAATTTGCACATTCTTTGTTGGTCGATGTACAGTCCTCACTTTTATGATTTCCATTGCAAAGAGGGCAAACATTGTTTTTGTGCTGACAGTGTATGGCTTTGTGTCCATATTTCTAACATTTATAACAACGCAACACACCCACAAACTCAAATACCGGAAAACTCTCCCATTCTTTATAGATTTTTCTATTTGAAATAAAATTTTTGAAGATCTCTGGCGACACTTCCATCACAATATTTGGCAATCTCTTACCCTTTGGAGTGAACTTTTTGATAATTTTCATATGGTTATATTTACAACAGCTGACAGGCAATTTTGATTCTTGACCATTCGAATGAAATTTTCTTCGCTATTTGCAAAATTCACCCGACACCATTTCAAATGGTACAGTATGGGGTTTTTTGATAATATATATATATTTGCAAATTTCTCCTGCACACCAACGACAATAACTTTTGGATTAGCTGCTTTCGGAATTTCAATTGTATAGTTCTCAGACAGTTCATCGACCGCCTTGTTGAAGTTTTTTTAAGGATTCACTATCTTCACAAACAATAACAACACCACCTTGACCGACAGATTTGAATTTATTTACTTCCACAGATAAGTCCGATGGATTAATTTTTTGTGCGACTACATTTTTTGTTATGGAGCTATCTTGGTTGGTATTTTTCGGTTTTATAATTAATGGCGGGAAATTATTTTTCCCCACAACGGTAAACCATTGCTTTTCAGTTTCCTGGACAGGTGTTGAATTTTCTAGTTTTCTCAGTATTTCCGTACCATTTGTTTTATTTTCAGCCACTTGACGCTCCAAATTTTCGATTTTCTTACTGAAACCAAGGCTTTCATCAATCACTGGGATACAGTTGTCACAACACCAGAAGATACTTTTGTTATCATTTATCGCCTTCTAACACTGCATGATCTTTCATCTGCACACATTGTGGATGGTAACTCTTTTCACATAGTTTAAAATTAACTCACTTAGAAATAACCATGAAATTATCAGAACAACGGGCACACACGTGTGTACTCGGCGCCATCGCTGGCTAAACTTATGGTTCTTAAATATTGATATTATCAGGATACCTTTTCCCACTAATGTCCTTCTCAAAAAATATATCGGTCTGTACGTAGCGCAGTTCGTTTTTGCAACGAGCTAAAATGCACCAATTTTATAAAAACGTCGTAAGTCCGGTCTTGTCCAAAATTCGAAAACTCAATTTTGGAGGAACATCGAGGACATATTGTCCAATATCATATTCAAAATTCATCTGAATCCATAAAGAAACAAAAAAAATATTAAGGATCATACTATGTTCTAACATAATTTGGCCCACAGTGTATAAACCTTGTATAATAGAAGTCGTTTTGACAAAAAAATTAAATTTGTCCATGAAACTCACTTTCTAACATGCTAATTTTCCTTAAAAAATACATGCATCAATACCCAAAAGTTTTCCACATATTTCAACAATCTTGCCCCACAGGCGCAAACTAGTCCAGTTACGGCCCTGATGGCAGGTAAATGGAAGCCATTCAAATATTCAACAATATTTTATAGAAAACTTAAACTGATGGTTCAGCTGCAGATTTCTTTTCTTGCTTTTTCCGAGGTGCATGGTTCTTTGAGGCTATCAAAATACCCGCCAATGACGCCATCATGTCACTGTCATACTCTCCCATTAACAGACTGAAAGTGCAAGAAAAAGAATCATCAATGTTTCCAGTCATATCCAATCAGTTTTGTAAAATGATCTCTGTTTTTGTTGGTGAAAATTATTTTTAACCAGCGTTGAACAGTTCAATTTGTCTGTTGAGCTTTATTCCACTAGATTTCTCATCTTTGTTTGGAAGTAGCCGAGAGATAATAGAGAAACCTGTATTTCTACGTTGGCTAGTGGTTGGGTTGGTTTTAAAAAATTCACCACTAATCTCGCCATCTTGGAAATCGTCGTTTTAAGGTCATGTCTCTTTTTGGGGTATAAAGGAGCATATTAAACTATTTTTCATGTAGGTAATATTGAAGGCAATAGGACATTTTTGAGCCATACTGAGCGTTGGAAAATTTTCATAGGTGGTTCAAGTATATTTTGCGTATCTTGAGGATTTGGTTTTTTAAATAAAGTATGACATTTTTTCTAAAATCAGAAAATAGAAGGGGCGCTTAGAAATACCTGGTGGTAGCATCGACACATTTATCATTAGAACTCACTGGGTTTGAACTTACGATCCATAGTTGCACTTGAAAACAGAATAATGATCTTCAACATGATAGCCATTTGAGTATGATCATGATCTTTTGATTTCGACTACTGTCAATTCGCTTGTTTGCGCAAAGATCAGCGCTTCATGCATCTCCATCTAAAATACCAAAATAATTGCAGACTTTTTTACCAAACCGTTCAACCAAACCTTTCAACCCGGTGAAACGTCGCACCAACGTTGGCGTTGGTCGACACAATGTCGACGCGACCCAAAAATGATTCTCCAAACTGTGCCAGATTAGGGTCGCTACGAGGTCGTCTCAACGTTGTCATCTAACGGCCGAGCTGCAAAGGACAACGTTGGGCGGACGTTGCCTTGCTGCTTGGGATGGGGTGGACGATTGAGTGAAAATGGTGAGGAATTTGTCGTGTTTGCAAAACTTCACCACCCTGTATAATAACAAATAATTTTATTTGAAATTTATGTTATTATTGTGTTCAAAGATAAGAAATGTTTTATGGGTCAGTCTGTTTTTTAATACTTTTTTCTACTTCGCTTGAAAATGTCCCAACTGTGAATCCTTTTTCAACTTTGATCGCCTCTCATTCATTTATTATAAGTCTTAGAACCAACAAACCGTATATCAAAATAATCGTACGAGATAGGGAAAATAATCAGAAGTGTTCCAATTTTTAAAAAATACAAGTTCAGTTTGCCACAAATTTTTTGGGACACCCCATAATATGACCATATTTTTAAAACATAGCCTCTTTGACTAACCATAATATACAACAAAAAATATTCATTTTCCTCACCATTTTTCCACAAACGTTCTTGGTTGCACCACCCTGTATCTCTTTTTTTCTTTGTTATGAACATATTTTGAGAATATTCTGTATTTGAAATTAATTGAAAATGTTGGGTTTTGGATAACTGACGTCTGCTATATCTCTCATGGTTTACGGATAACCGATATTTAGCATCTCAAATTTGTTACACTCTCTTTATGAGAAACATCCACATTCAAAATTCTCATTTTTAATAATATTTTTGAATTTTTGAAAAGGACAATATTTTTTCGACTTGACATCTACTTCCGGTATAACCGTAATTCGCGCAACGTCTCTATTATTTCATGTGAATAGAGCATCATTGAAAATCTTACGATACACATTTTCAGAATCCCCATCGCTTTAATTCACGACATATTCTAATAGGCCACTTACCTTGGCGCACACTGTAAACTGCTGCACACTGGGTAAGGTTGATAAGGTTGGGATACCTTGGCTAGATCTATTATTCGAGAGTAGTGAGGGGTTGGGTCTCTATTTATAAATAATCTAGAACTTATTCTCCTGTGAAACAAGCTTTATACAAGGGCGCCAGTAACCTTCAGATAAATGCCAGGTTCTCGGGAAATAAAACCACTCGAATACACTATGGCCTCAAAACTTATCTTGATAGTGCCACAAATAGGAAGATCAAAATGAAGCTATGTGATACCAATTATACGGTTGATTTATTCGACGTTTGAAATAGAAAGAGGTTAATGATTATGGTACGTGAGTTGGTGGGGGGTATTTTACAGGGAATTCTTAAACGGTAGGGTTGCGGAATACCTGACGTGATCACGTCAAGTCCACAATACGTAAAAAAAAACGAAATGCCACATTCAGGTGCTCCGAATTATCAACACCCTCACAATACCTGCGTTATGTGTATGAATAATTGTTTACCCAAGAGAACTCATATGGTCAGATTACTGATTTGTGTAGGTATTTAAACAATGATTATCATTTCATAACATTGTTATTTCCAATTTGAAGCGAATGAAATTTATCCGAATAAAAATCTGGAACAAACACAGACCAACCAAAACTGACCTAAATTGATTTTACTTCTAAGTAACAGTTTCTTGAAAGTATTTTATTGATCAAAGTTTGAAATCAAAGCCATCGTTTAACATTTGAAAACATATGCAGAAAAAGTCAACATTTTTTTCAATTTTTCGTGTATGGCATTTGGACACATCAAAATAATATAACAATCTAAGAGTAAAAAAACAATGCCATAGTTTTTTTGAACTCATATTGTCTAAATAAAGGCGCCATCTTGTAAAAGAACATTCGGTTGCTGATGCATTTTTTCGCTTATGGCAATCAACAGAATAAATTATGATATCATTAAGAACCTGGCAAAAATTTTCCATAAGCAGGTCAGCCGTAGAGAAAAATATACCGGTCAGGCAATATTGCGAATAGATTTTTGGTATGCATAGCACACTGCGCTCGCTAAATTTTCATTTTTTGTTGTTGACCCTGGCATAATTTTCAGTAGTCAAAATCCCTCAAGCGAGAAAATTAGTCAGCAAAATAAATCGTTCTCTGACAGTCTATTAGGTTAAAACTGTCAACTGAAAGTAAATTCTTGGCTGGAGAACAAGTTTGTGTATATGGGAATATGAAAAAGTGACATCCCAGGTGTGACTTGAACCCACGACCTTCATATCTCCAGTCTCTTTAAAGTATCTTTATTCATTCATATTTACAAATTGGGTACAAAGGTTACATATACAGTTCACATTACATATTAATTATTATATAACAAAAATGTTCATACAACAAAATAACATATAATGGGCCAGGCAAAGCCTTAGCCAAAAGAACCACAACAGGAACCAGAATAAACTGGGGGTTGATGGTCACCCTTCCTGATACATAACCAACGTTCCCTTAAACACAAACTACGTAACACCTCTCCTACGTAACATAACGTTTACTGGTGTTTAACAGTGGGCGATGGTCGACGATTGACTTGAGAAAAATTGGGAAAAAGCGCGATGTCCTGAAATTAATGCTTATTGTCCCATTTGCGAGGAAAACCAAGTGAAAAACCTCGCTTTAGAAGTCTCCAGTCTGACGCTCTCCCAACTGAGCTACCGAGGCATGGAATTACAACCACCAGTCGTGCCACTAATTCATATTCCCGTATGATGAAGGTGAGTAGTAAGTTCTTTACTTTCAGTTGACCATTATTGGGACGATAATCCACTCCACGTTAAAAACTGTATTTAACAACAATCTTAATGTTTTCTTGATATTAACAAACCATTTTGATGTTTTTTTGTGAAATACTGTGTGGTAGTACGCGAAATTAGATATTCGAAGATTTATGTGTAGAGTATATCAGTACTTTTCGTAAAAACGGTTACGTATTAATAAGTAGTGTTCAAAAGTGTATTAAAAAGAAATCTCCAAAACTGGTTAACAATTTTTTTTTCGGAAACAACTAATGAAAAAGAGTTCTTTCCAGTGAGTTTTTTCGAAATTTGTGGTAACGGTAGGTACAGGGTGATTCATTTTCAGAGTCAGGGTGCCAGTTCTCGTAAACTATTCATCGTAGAGGCTTGCGGCAAAAAATGTTATCACTAAAACGGCCAAGAGAAAAACCTGGAAAATATTTTCAAGTTTCTGAAATGGTCGCTAGGGGGCGTAACAACCAACACCAAGTAGAAAAATATGATTTTTATGGAATTTTGTCCAATGAAAATATATCGATGAGCTCATTTTCGGATTCACTGACTAGTTACCTACACTTTTTGTCCAAGACGTTTTTTTCTATCTATCATAATAAAGTGGTGGGGGAAGTTCAATTGTTTTATTAAACAAACGGCGATTTCTCCCGTTTCGCTTGACCGATTTAAACGAGCTTGAGCTCATATGAAAGAGCATGATCTGCACCTCAAAAAACTTTTTTGGTTTTGAATTTTTAACCTTCGCCGTCGCCGCTAGATGGCGTTAACTGAAATGGTAGTATGTTTTTGCGTTTTTTCCAAAAAAATCAAATGTAATGGTATATTCATTTTTATTTATTTTAAAAGAAGATACATTTTCTTATAAGAAAAATTGAAAAAAACAAAAAAAAAATTAAAAAAAAACAAAAAAAAAATCATCAATTTTTTTGTTTTTTTTTATAGGAAAATGTATCCCCTTTTAAAATATATAAAAATGAATATACCATTACATTTGATTTTTTTTGAAAAAACGCAAAAACATGCTACCATTTAAGTTAACGCCATCTAGTGGCGACGGCGAAGGTCAAAAATCCAAAACCAAAAAAGTTTTTTGAAGTGCAGATCATGCTCTTTCATATGAGCCCAAGGTCGTTCAAATCGGTCAAGCGAAACGGGAGAAAACGCCGTTTGTTTAATGAAACAATTGAACTTCCCCCACCACTTTATTATGATAGATAGAAAAAAATGTTTTGGACAAAAAGTGTAGGTAAATAGTCAGTAAATCCGAAAATGAGCTCATCGATATATTTTCATTGGACAAAATTCCATAAAAATCATATTTTTCTACTTGGTGTTGGTTGTTACGCCCCCTAGCGACCATTTCAGAAACTTGAAAATATTTTCCAGGTTTTTCTCTTGGCCGTTTTAGTTCTAATTTTTTTTGCCGCAAGCCTCTACGATGAATAGTTCACGAGAACTGGCACCCTGACTCTGAAAGTGAATCACCCTGTACATAGTAAAGTGTTATGAAACCAAAAGTTCGAGTTACAATGCTACTTTATTAGAGAGAAGTAGAGAGTAGAGACAAGCATTGTGAATGTTGCTGTGAACTTATATGATGTGTAGTTTTTTCAAGATAAAAGAACAGAGAACTTTAAGAAAAAGAGATTGAGATTTTGACCAGATACTTCTCAAGCTTGCTTTACCAACGTATACTGCGCACTGTGGTTGAGATAATTTTTTCGATTAGCTGATTATCATTTTTTTAAAATAATCTTAATACATACAAATTCAACATAGATGCAATAAAACTGTGTTGTTTGCCTGTATGCGTGATTGAAAGCGATATAACGATCTAAAGTTGAATTCCGGGCTGCTATAACGGAAGTGCGGGAATTTGAAATATGATGAATTTCAATAGGTATAATAAAAACATTGATATCAAATAACTCTAGTTTTTATCATCGTATACCTACCGTATCAATCAAAATAATTATTAATGTTGATGCATTTACATAAGGAAAGCTGTGAAGTGACTGAGCTCCTTCGAATTTCTAGAACTGATCTACTTCGAACATGAATATAGGTTAAGATTATTGAGCTGGCTGAATACAAATGGGTTTGTGTCTCAACCGTGAAATCAAATGTGGGGTGAACATTCACAGCAAATTTGAATGAGTTCAAAATTGAAATAAAAATAGACATATATCGTCGACATAGGAATATTGTCATAATATTCAACATCTATAATATACTACTCATTCTCAGCACAGAGTCAAAGTCGATGATTCCCAGTCACTTATTCATTTCACGGCATTCTCTGGCAATCAAAAGCATGTGACAGAGCTTCTGAAATTAGGTTGCCACAACGAACAAAGACCTGAATCTGTAACACACATTCTGGACCTAATTCCAGTGAATGACCAATACAAGACTCAACAAATCTGAATACAAATTCGACATTTCCTCTTTCCTATTGAATTGCAAATCGTGGCGGTTAGTAAGGAACAGTTTCCAAAATTGCTAGAGCTTCTGGGTCGGACGTGAGGCTTGATAAGCCCATTAATGGATATGATTTCAGTTATTTGAAACAATTTCGTGGAACATTCACACTATTCGACGAAATGGAATGGGGAGGAGAGGTAGGTTTTTCCTAAACTGTTTGAAAACTGTATTCAGTGTTCTAAACAGGAGCAGGCCCAGGCTATACCGCTATTTTAGTTTGAAATTTGATGTAAACGTTGCAGCGCGAGATCTGTTTTGTACGCATATTATTCACTGTCTAGGCAGGTACAGGTTACGTCAACTTTGCATTCTGTTCTTGTTCTCGAGGTCCATTTCATCATTGACATCATAGCGACTAGCGAAACGACAACTTTCGCCACTCATCATATGTAGCGGATGCCAAAACTTTGGAAAATTGAAATAGAATTTTTTCTTTTGTCATCTGCCCAAAAACGAATGTTCTGCATAACGAAAGATGTTTCTTCACCTTCTGCCGGGTTCAGACTTGAAATTTTAACTTACGTCTTGCATGTCAGCAGTGGCGGCTCGTGATTTGTAAATATGGGTGTGCGCTACCAAAAAAAAAACAAAGGAAAAAATACGACACATTCACCTTCTCATTCATATAATGAGTGATTGGTTTAAGGTTTTTGACTCAACTGAAATGAGATCCAAACAAAATCGCAATAAACCGATCTAGAAAATGGTTGTATCTATCGCTTCAGCAAAAAAAAAACAAGTTTAGTATTGTTCCGTGGAAACAAAAGTCAATTATCACCTACCCTAAAAAAAAAGTTCACCCAAGCAAAAGTATACGTAGGGTAATGGTGAAATACGTAAGATGGCAGCGCACGTCAGGCTGCAACTGACTGTGTGTAGTCGTCCGTATTGAAAAATAATTGTTAAATAATTAAAATATACAGGGTTTTTCACTTAAAACTCCGCACGTCAATATCTCGGAAACGAATAGGAATATTTGATTTTTGTAAAAAGTAGTCAATGTATGGGTTCGAGTAGTTATTTTTCACAGTTAAAAAAATTCGACGCCTACCAAGAGTTAAGCGTCGCGACGCATCGGAAATATTAATCGATTGCAGGGACTTTGAAATTACGCGCATGCAAAAGTACGAGTTATTAATGAACTTTTTTGTTATTCAGTCGAACTCATTTATTCTACTCAGTTTTGAGATATACAGTGTGTCCAAGATAAGGATGTCTATCATGGGGATCTTGAAAACCGTGAGAGATGCAAGGTCGGTTAAATGGAGGCAAAGTTGCGTATTTTGATGCTTAACAAATTGCCGTTTTGAAAGCCAAGAAATTCCGACCAAGTCCGAAATTTTCGTTTCAATTTGCCGAGAGACTTGGAATCACCCACAGATTTTCCGTTCAACAGCATTCAGCAGGGGATGAGTGTTTCCGAGGGTTTTTACGTATTTTTCTCAATAAGCGCAGAACTGGATGATACAGCACAAAAATAGGAAACTTTCTAGGGCCGTTATATCAACGTTGATAGGTAACGCATGGGGTAAAGCAGCAAAACGGTGGCCATTGCAGCATCTAGATTTTGGGCTTGTGGAATATATCCCTATGTTCCACAAGCAAGTCCAGACCACTTTTTTGCCATCTTTGATGCAGCAGTGGCACAAGAGGCACCGGCACTAGAGGCACCGACACAAGAGGCACCTGCACAAGTCACTTTGGCCACACCTCAGTTCACAAGAACCCAGACCACAACACGGAAAAAACAACAAACTCCCCCAGATTTAACAGATGACAATTAAAAGGAAACTCCGTCAAAATTTCTTGAAGAAAATAATCCAATACCGCTTATTCCACTAGAAACTTTAAAACGCAAGCAGCAAGCGTTAAAGTGAACATCACCCGTGAATTTAGCAAAGAGGCGCCTTTTAGCAGAAAAAAAGTAAGCAAATTCAATCACAAGAGTCGATCCTGCAAAAGCTTCCACTTTTGGAATTTCTGGTGTCGCTAAGAACAGGGCAAAGAATAGTAAAATTAAGAATAAAAGGAAGAACATTAGAAAAATAACTGTTTGCAGTTCGTCCAGTTTTGAAAGCGACGCGACGCTGTGTTAAGTCCTGAGGTTCTGCTGAACTTTCAGATGAAGGGGACGATTTTTGCGTGGTATGTGGGGATTATTACTATTCCACAATGTCTCGTGCTGACTGAATTCAGTGTACAAAGTGTTCAAAATGGGTGCACGAAACTTGCACCAGTCATGTTTATGTGTGCAACAAATGTGCTGCCGAAAAAATACCTTGATATAACTTTAGTTGTAATGTCTTCTTAAAAAAACCAAATAAAAAGATGTTGTTCAGTTTTTAAGGGTTATATTTTTTTGCCGAAAGAGTATCTATGTTAAGTTATTCATATTTGCAATACAAAAATTCAAAATATATATTGTTCCTAAGATTTAGATTTTTTTTTAAACATGTGGCGTTTTTCACCACTTTACCCTATATTTATATAAGAACTGTAGGTATTCACATCTACAAGTATCTGATCTTTAAATAAAACTCTATACCTCGGTTTTTGAGCTTAAAATGAAAAAAGAAAAGCTTGAAAACTATGTTTTGCACCGAATCAAGTCCCGAATTTTCAATTCCACCAGCACCCTTCAAAGCACCAACATTTTCAGCCCGAAACAAAACTTGTAGTAATGGTACTCGTCATGAATTAATAAATATTGAGTGTGTCAAAAACCAAAAAAATTACCAACAAAAATCACCATAGATAAATATTTTGTGTTGGGTTGAAATCACTCGCGTTTACGTTTACCAGAGCCATGAGACATGTCAATTCGTCCTGTCGAATTTTACGTAGAGGCTTCGTCCATGCCTTTGCCAAGAAGAAAAGCTTCTTCTTCTTCTTCTGTCATCAACTAAGGCTAGAATTGTCAGTATTTGATGTTTATATCGTGATTTTTCTCTGTTGTTTTTTGTGTGTTCATGATATTTTGTGATTGATTTTGGTGTATTTTGGAAGAATTATTTATAACGTCACATATGCGTATGCGCACTTTTCTGCCCTAGTGTGTCTTTAAATAGCGCATTGTGATGCCATTCTCGTTTTTCCGACTATTTCCGATCTCCATAGAAAAATGCATTGAACTTGACCACCGAACAAACACACATGGGCTGGGTCAGACTGACAGACAGCATAGTGACTACTGAACGGAGTAGAAAATGTGAAAAGCGTGGGAGATTTGCGCTAATAGATACGGTATTTTTGCACTTCTGAGCAATATAAAAATAGCAAAAGTACTCTGTTATATGAGAAATATTCTGTTATCAAGATCTGTTTTTAAAAATATTACTTTTGTTTTATTTTTCGTCTTTTCGTGGCAGTGCCGCGCACGATTGACGGTTGAAGATTAACGTACAAACTGCTAGTTTTTACGTCCGTTTTACGTCCGTCAACGTTTCACTTGAAGACTGTTGACTGAACGGACAGGACATAAAGTTACATGTTATGTCTAGACTGGGCTTGAGAAGAAGCGGGACTGGCTAGAATATCTGCAGCAATATCAATATAAGTATCAAAATCAGTTTTTATTATGGCCTCGTGAGACTTGCATCTCTAATCTTTGCTAGATAGAGAAAATACGGAGTACATCCATAAACCAGCATGGTTTTCCTGTTGTACCAAAATTTTAGCCGAAACAATATCGGCTTCAGCTCTGTTCTTTCCATTGTAAAAATGATAAAATGGAAAGTGTGAATCGTCCTTGTCAATTTAAAAGTGTGTTCGATATTTTTTCTACGAGCGTGCGCAAAGTAGCCACTTCGCACACTCATTTGCGTGTGCAAAGTAACCTTTTCCCGCACTAGTGCGGGAAAAATTTTTCCCGCACTCAAATGTCAACTCAAATAACTACCTACCAATTCGTTGTTTTAAACCTCGTTTCCATACCAACCAAACTGTAGATAATGCACTTTGTAATGCACAAAATAATGTTCTTGTTACTTTTCCCTTTTCAGTCAAAATCAAAATGAAACACACAATTCTTTTTTTGCGTTAAAAACGCATTCGCCAGTAACGTAAACAAACATTGATAATGACGACTTTCAATCGGCATTTGTGAGTGGTTCTTGCTTGATTTTGGTGCAAATTACTGTGTTTATCGGAAATCTTCGAAAGATTTGAGCTGAATACTGGCATCAAAAAAGACTGATCATGTATTCAAACAAACGGACAATCAAATTTATATAAAAGTATAAACGATTAAACGAAGACTGACTGATCTTAATGACGCAGCTGTCTAGGGTGTCATGTCAAATCAAAACAGTGTTGCCAATAGCAGGGAATAGGGCGACAAAAGAGGAAATTTTATGAACAGTGATCGGACATGCCCTTGCATTTCAAATATAAAATAAATCCATTATGATTTTGATTATACCCATATTATCCAATTTCCAGCTGCCGCCACAAACTGTTCTTTCAATATAAATATATTGTTAAGCATAAATAATCATTATTCTCAAGTTCTATGTTTTTAAGTGCGTTCAAATAATATATTATCTTAAGTTTTTCGTGTCTAATCTGTGAACGCTCGTAGAAAAAATATTGTTCCTAACAAGTTCGCAAAGTGTCTTTCCCGCCCTTAAAGCATATCCGAACTCCGCTTCGCGTCGTTCGTCTAACTGCTTTTGCGTGCGGGAAAGCATCACTTTGCGAACTTGTTAGGAAAATAACTATTTTCAAACTTCGGACAAAATCCTCTAAGAAAAGCTATTTTTATTGACATGACAATATTTTCTTTATTCAGGTGTGAAAATATGACCGTGTGAGGTAAAGTGAGTTAGACGTCGTTCAGAATTTTTTCATTTAGCATTTGGCATCATCGACCTAGAGATGTCGAACACAAACAACCTGTCCTTAGTTTGACAGGATACTGGTTCTAGTTTTTGAATGTTCTAGTAGTAGGTATTAGATCGCATATAAAAATAGGTTGTGAGTTACCATGCGTGTTAAAGTTTGGCCTTCAATGGAAATGGGTGAACCAGAGGGTTTGTAAAAAAATAGGATGAAGGCCCAGAGATCCTTCCTGAAGAACTACCCCAAAACCACCCCCAAAGGGACATTTTTTTTTGTTTTCGCAATTTTTTCGAAAGCTACTGATTTTTTGGAAAAATGTTAAGAAACTTAATCTAAAAAAGAGAAAATTTCCTATCGATTGATGTATACAATGTTCATAATCACTCAATAAATAATAGGAAAATACGTTATGAAATTGGGGTAAAAATAAAAAATGTGACAAGCTAGACTTTTACTGCCCATATTCAATAAAAATAGAAATTAAACGTCTAATAAATCATCTATTTATTTTGAAAAAAAAACAATTTCATGTGATTTCAGTTATTTTCAAAACTAATTTTGCCCTCTCTATGGTTTGGCAACGCTGCTATAAATTTTCAGCCACACCGCAGTGCGCAGTATGTCGAACTAGATATCCAAACGACAAGTACTTGTATAAGAAAATAACATGTCCGGACTTGCTAATTTGTATATATCACGAAATGGAGATATTGACGATCTTTATGTACAACAGTTTCCGTCCGCCTTTGGAGACAATGTGGATAAAATGTATCATTCCAAAAAATCCGACATTTCATCCTGCATACTGAGCATAGCAGAAAACTCAGATATACCTAAAACACTCTTGACTGTTCAATTATCAATATTATGGAAAATCAATTATCGGGAACCTTTACCATGCTTTGGGGTCGAAACTTAGCCGCTCTCTGCCCCTATTCACCACCCTAACAGGATGTGATTCTATATCGTCGATAAGAGGAAGATCAAAAAAGACAGCATTCCTTGCCATCTTTGCATGGCAAGAATCATTAATATCCGCGATGTGTCAGTTTTTGACGAAACCATTTACAAATATAAAAATAAACTTTTCCTTCTTCAGTGAACTAGAAACCTTTTTTGTTAAAATTCACGGAGGGGATACAAAAAGTTTGAGCCAGCTTAGGGAGAAAATATTTTGCCACCGGAACCATAACCCAGAGACCATACCTCCCACGCAGGATGCTCTACTGCCCTTTGGTAGTGAAAAGGGCTGTGTATCGAGCAAGCATATCGATTTTTGCGAAAAATCCTCCGATTCATGCTCCCCTTCTGATTTTGGTTCGTAGCCCAGTGTTAGAAATGTCAAAAAATGTTATGAGGAAAAGTTTTCCAGTTCTTGGTCCTCTATAACTTTTATTGAGGTCTTTCTGTTCTGAATTAATTTTTAAGTAAGCACCTCTTCAGAGCAAAACGTACCAGGAGTTCGAGTCAGATCTTTTGGTTGGAAACTCAGGTGGCAGTCCTCAAGCATCCCTGAAACAATCTCAGCCCAAAGAGGATATCGATCCCACAAGTTAGTGAAGCATGCGAAGAGCTTATCAGATGTAACTGTGAGTAGGGTTGTCTCAAAGCATGCATGCAGTTGTAAAAAAAGAATAAGTATTTCCTGTACTCTACACTGAACGTAAAAAGTACGTGATATCAATAAAAATGTTAATCAAATCAATGAACAAGAATATTTTTTGCGCCGACTACGGGCGACATTGATACAATGAACGTTCGTACGTGGATTTTTCTGTCCGCCAGGTAACGATGACTGTACGTTGAAACAATGAACAGTGAGCATGAATCCCATTCGCAAGTAATTGATCTCACGAGCTAAGAAGCATAAGTTCATTATTGCTGTACGTTGAATCAATGAACAGTGAGCATGAATCTATGTACGCTGATTGTTAATATAATGACCCCGATTACATCGGTCAATTACTGCTGTACGTTAAATCAATAAACTTTGAGCATTGATCTGCGCTCAATGGTCTACACTTTGGAAACCATTCCGGTGTGTGTTGCAAGACAAGTATTGTTTCATAAATCCTAAAACTCATCTTAGCCACAGAATTATCCTCTCCGTCCATAGATTTGATGTAGGTATCTTGGTTCTGTAAATATAAATAGGTGGGCTCTAAAACTTGCTTCGTTTATCCACAGTCTGGATATTTCCTCGGATATAATCACTGAAATTCAGAAAGAGGTAAGATTTCACTACTCACTAGTAGTACTCACCCAACCTTTTTAGAGCAGAGAAAGAAAAACTTCGTACCTTTCGGCTTGGCGTCCAGTAACTCTAGTGGTGCAAATTTGACGTCAATTGAACGCATCGACTTCCTCTCGTCATAAAATTGATGTCTTTGGTGGTTAATTCAACAATCGATAGCATTAACTTTGACCTCTCTTTATCAGATCGATGGATGAAATCACTTGAAATTGTTACTTTTCTTCAAAATAAAAGTATCATTAGAAGTTAAAAGTCTATTTTAATCAAATATGAGTGGTATCAATTTGGCTTGTCACATTTTTCATTTTTACCCCAATTTTATTACTGTATTTTTCGATTATTTATCAAGTGATTATAAACATTGTATACACCAATCGATAGGAAATTTTCTCTTCTTTAAATCAAGTCTCTTGATATTTTTCCAAAAAATCAGTGGTTTCCAAGAAAATTGCAACAAAAAAAAAATCCTTTGGAGGTGGTTTTGGGGTAGTTTTTCAGGAAGGATCTCTAGGCCTCCATTTTATCTTTTTTTCTAACCCTTTGATATACTTATTTCCAGTGAAGGACAAACTTTAACACGCACGGTAACTCAAACCATAGGATTCATATCTACTATAGAGTCTATTCAATTGACCAAGCAATACTGACTTCATAAGTCATTTGTACTTCTCGTGTCATCCCACGCCACGTCTGCGAGTTTGTCATCTTTCCAACATGCAAACTACAACAGCACCATCTGGTCAACTACTTCCAATAATTTTTTATTGTGTATTCGTGATTTTTAGATGATTGAATATTATAATAAAGACATTACAAACAACTTATAATGCAGATCGAGGTCAACTCGTCAACCTATTTAATTGAAACTGTACTTAACTAGATTTATACTTGTCGATGTATTCACTGCATGATCTGGAGATCAAAGACAGAAAAGTATTTTCTTAACAAAAAGCATAGAGAATGAATGATGGTCAGACAATGTACGTTGATGTGTTGCCAGCGCTTCAATAAAGACTCTTTTATAACGCAATTATATCCAATTTCCTACGTGTGGCGCTTTCCAAGTGCAATTCCCAGAACATGAATTTATCAAGACTTATTTGGAAGGCACATATTATGTCATTATACTTGTCATGAGAGAAACGCAATTTCAGCTGCATGACTTTTCAAGCTTGCACTCATTCTCGAAATTGTGTGGGTTCCAAATTCCAGGAAGACCCGTAAAATTCAGAGATACAAGTGGCTATTTGAAAATATGGTATTTTCTATGTAAAAAATTGAGCTTGAAGCATTCATAGAAATAAATAATCAACTTCAGTACATTCGAGTTTGATGCTTATATTTCACATGTTTCTCAAAGAAAAACGGACCAAGCAAATTGAAGCAAAATATTGAGGCATGAAATCAAAAGCTTCAAAAGAAATTTGCTTCTAGAATAAACTTGAAGTACTCATTTATCAAAATTACTGATATATGGTGATCCTCTTTTGAATACTCGAGTATCATTTCATGTGATAATGGTATTACCAAAATCAAAAATGAGATCAGTCACCGATACAAAGTGGAAATTTCGGATAAAAGCAAAGTGAATAATTCGAGAATATCTCTTTGAATTCACACAACAATTGAGGAAAAGGAAAATATAAATTTCGTGTTTGAGACTCTTAAAGAACTTCTGCTGCTCATTCGTTTGTGATTTTGCACGGTGAGGTAAAATGTTTTCGACAAGCCTCACGAATGATAATGCTGGAATATGAAAAAGAACTCACTCTCCAGGCCATGGTTCACCGTATTAATCGTATTTTGGACAAAAAAATTTTTGTGACGTTGGAGAAAAAAGAAAAGTTATATATCAAGTTTCCGTTCCCACTACCCCTGATGATTCTTGAGGTCGGTTGTTAGCTACACAATAATTGACATTAATTAAAATTCGGAAAGCATGAAAAAGTATACAAAACCAGTCTTCATTCAATAATCATACCAATTGTTCAATGGACCGAATTTGTGTCAAACATATCCACATTCTACTCTGAAACACTATCTCTAGTCCACCTCTGTCCATTTTTAAAGTCAAATCGGAATGTTCATCTATCGTACGGTCTAGATCTACAGAATTTAGTTTTAGCAGATCCACCACGAGCAAAGTGTAGTGTGAGGCCAAACACTTTCAATCTTGTTGAGAGACATCTATGGTCTTAAAGCTCACGCCTCACGCCCTATGAAAGTGCAATGCTCCAGAGTCGGACTCTCCGTGAGAGGACCGCTAACTCCCTGGGTAGCGATTCTGGGACCGATAGAACGGTCATACGAGAGATAAACGATCACCTCCATATAATTCTCCGTTTACTGTCCTCTCTTTCTCTCGATATGACCGTTCTATCGGTCCCAGAATAAGCACCCTGGTATCGCATACTTCATTCTAACGAGTCGAACACCAAGTACACAACCCTTGGGAGCCCAGTTAAGTTGTAGTCAGCTAATGATAATGGTAGGAAAAAAACCAATTCCGAACAGAATGATATCTTCAGAGATGCTTGAGGATCGTACCAAAAGATCTGACTCGAACTCCTGGTACGTTTTGCGCTAAAGAGGTGGTTTCCTTAAAATTCATCCAAACCAAATGACCTTGATGAAAGCTGAAGAGGACCAAGAGCTGAACAACTTTGCCTCATAACATTTTTAAGGCTCTAACACTTGATGACAAAATTCGGCTGGTTTCAAATTGTTTTTTTGAGATCATAAAAATGTTATGTAGAAAAGTTGTTCAGCCTGTTGTTTGATTCTCTGAAACTTTTTTCAAGCTGATTTTTTTTTGTAAAAAATGTTTTCAAGACCACACCTGTTTTGCCAGCTCAATTTTGTCATTTGATGCGCTGCAACTGTTTAGTACTAGAGCTATCAGTAAATATTATGTGGCAAAGTTGTTCAGTTCTCAATTCTCTATTACTTTTGCAAAGGTCATTCTTCTCTAGAACAATGTTCAGGAAACACACTCTTCAGCACAAAACGTACAAAGATTTCGAGTGAGATCTTTTGGTTGCATACTCAGGAGGCAGTCCCCAAGCAACCCTGAAGATATCATTCTATTTGGATTTTTTCTCTTGAAAAACCAACATCTTCACTTGGCTATGACTCTTGTTGACTGATCTACCAAAGCTTCTTCATCACTAACTATAACGGTATGAAAAGTCATATAAGTTTTTCAAGTGTTTGATTTTTGTTAATGAAGAAAATCGACATATTTGTCGTTACTGGGCTGATCAGAACCCACACTAGATGTATGAAACACATACTCAACAGTCTCAACACCCTGATCTGAATGCCGAATTATGACAGCACGACATGCGATAGTATGATAACGTATACCACACACAAAATTGTGCGGTATACGTTAGTTACCGCAAGGCTATAGATAAACAGAATGAAAACATTGTTCAACACTCATTAGCAAATCAAATCAAGAATACTTTATTGTCGAGAATGTATAAACATTCATTGACAAATAATGTGTAGATACTTCAAGATATAAAATATTACGTAAATTAAAATATAAATAACAATCATAAGGTTAACACCTACATGAAACAACAATCATTATTATAAAACAGTATACAGTTTTACATACAGGGTGGCCCAACGAAAAGGTCCCACCCTTATTTATGACTTTCCTGGTATATTTTGGGCAAAACGCTGGGACATGTCAATTTTTATTTTTAAGGGGACGTCTTTTCGTGTATGACTGTATAATACAGGGTGTTCCAAAAATAAGATATCGCATAACACTTGACATTTTTAAATGGAAACCCCCATTTTTTTTTCTATTTTTGGATTCTCCATGAAGTTTTTAATCACTTTTGTATCATACAGTTTAAACCTATCTTCAACCGTTTTAAAGTTATTTGAATGTTTACTATTTTTTTTTAATTAATTTAATTTTTTTGCTTTGATCATATTGTAGGACCTTTCTTTATTCCTGGAAACTTGACGGGGGAGACGTACTTGGACATCTTGGAAAATACAATAGAGCCACGAATAACCAAAATAATAGAAAATGAGGTTAATTAAAATGAAAATTTTCTTCACTTCCAACAAGATGGTGCACCACCGCACTTTGTAGCTCCAATACGACAGTTTTTGGACACCCATTTCCCAAATCAGTGGATCAGACGGCGCGGCCCCATTGATTGGCCACCAAGGTCTCCGGACTTGAGTCCTTCAGATTACTTTCTTTGGGGACATTTGAAGAGTGAGGTTCTTACAAAAAGCCAGACTCCATCCAAGATCTTCGGGAGCGGATCACGGCGGAATGCAGACAAATAACTCCAGAAATGTGTGAAAATGTTAGGAATAGATTTGAGCAAGATATTTATTATTGCAAGGAGGTAAACGGACACCATTTTCAACATTTATTACCACATTGACTTTTTGACACATTATAGCTTAGTAATTAATTTTTGTTTAAATTTTTTAAATAAACGGTTGAAGAAAGGTATGAACTGTATCATACAAAAGTTACTAAAAACTTGATGGAGAATCCAAAAAAAGAAAAAAAATGGGGGTTTCCATTTAAAATGTCAAGTGTAATGCGATATCTAATTTTTAGAACACCCTGTATTATACAGTCATACACGAAAAGACGTCGCCCTAAAAATAAAAATTGACGTGTCCGAGCGTTTTTCCCAAAATATACCAGGAAAGTCATAAATAAGGGTGGGACGTTTTCGTTGGGTCACCCTGTATAATAGAAGACAGATAAGTGATACTACTATATAAGGGGTTCGAAAGAAAGTCAAAGTGTAAAAAGCCCCATTCAATAAAATCTTCTTCACACTATCCCTGAATTTTTGAATATCCTTACATTGTCGAATCTTGGATGGAAGATGATCATATATTCTCCTACCATCAAACAAAATAGACCTCTGTATTAGTAACGATGTAGGTGTGGGAAGGTTGATATTGTTAGCTTGACGGGTTAAATGCTCATGTCTAGGAAATGGCAAGCTATCCTGGATCTTGAAAGGTAATGTAGCTACCTCCAAAATAAACAGATAAGTTAATGTCAAAATGTTCTTCTTTCTAAACACAGATCTACAAGATTCACGAGGACTCATTCCATACAATGATTTGATGGACCGTGAAAACAACGTACTCAACAAACTAGTTACCTCAAAACGCGATGCGATAACGCAGGTGCGACTCCACCAGAGAATTATATACGGTTCTTGCCAGTTGAGGACCCAATTCATTACACGCAACCCTAACGACATAACACCCAGATGACACTAACCCAATCTTGGATTCTGGTCAACAATGACGCCCAAAAATTTTGCATAATCTCTTTGCTCCAAAAGACATGAGTCAAGAAGAACATTGAGAGAGAGAAAAATTTATCTTTGAACCAGCTCCATATCAAACCAATATGTCGTTATTATTTCATTCAATACAGAAGCATCCCTATGACGCCAAACGATAGATGTATAATCTGCAAAAAGGGTTATAGTTCCTTGAATCGGCAATCGAGGCAATTTTCTAATGTACAGAAGGAATAGAAGAGGGCGACGTACACACTCACACGTACCACTTCATCTCAGTCAGATCTGGAGAAGCTGGGTCCTGGGGCTCACCATGTCTCTTTGAAGCCTACCTGAACAAAATGACTCCAACCACTTAATGAGCATACCTCTAAAAACATAAATTTCCAATTTCCTTAGCAAGATTCCATGATCTACGCAATAAAGTCATCTATAAGTAGGGATTCATCAAGCCAAGTAGCTTGACTATTTTCTTAGATACTTGACTTGACTTGAAAACTCAAGCTTTTCAATTTTTTTCACTTGACTTGACTTGATTCACGGTCAGAACTACTTGACTTGACTTGACTTGAAATCAAGCTACTTGATACTTGATTGCGTGAAATGTACATACACAGAAGATTCACTGAGCTTACAGCAAGCAGGCACTTGCGTCTAGCCGGCATGTATGTGGAAACATCTTCACCGACCTCTTTAACTTCAATTTGAGATTTCATAAATTCAAATCAAGAAAAATCAATCTCGAATTGAAACTAATCAGAATCAAATTACATACTTCACATAGGTTCTTACTTACATATTCACACAATAAAAACCAATTAATATTATGTAGACGAAATACAGGGTCCTTCATTAGTGCGTCGGGCAATCCTAGCGTGGTTATTTACAAAAGTAGAAAAAAAAGTTTTATACAAAAGTTGTAGAATGTGACTTTATGCATATTTTAAAAATATTTTCAAACATACAGGGTGCGTCACAAAAGTATGGCACGAAAAAGTATGATTTTTTTAAATAGAACCCCCTGTATATTAATTGATATTTCAATTCTTTTTTCAATTTGGAACAAAAATTGTGCTACAACTAATGTTCCTGAATTCAACCGTTATCGAGATATCGCGTTTTAAAAATGGCATTTTTGCAACTTTGACATGCTATAAAACTCAAACTATTCAAGTTAGAGAAAAATGGATTGCACATTCCCATCTTAACTTTTCAAAAGCTATTCAAGGAGATTAAATCCATTATTGTGAAAAAATGTCAAAATGTGCCGAAAAAAGTTGACAGTTGACGTTACCTTCTATCCAAATGACAGAAGAGCTCTTGAAAAGTTAAGATAGGAATGTGCAATCCATTTTTCTCTAACTTGAATAGTTTGAGTTTTATAGCATGTCAAAGTTGCAAAAATGCCATTGAAGATTGAATTGAAATATCAATTAATATACAGGGGGTTCCATTTAAAAAAATCATACTTTTTCGTGCCATACTTTTGTGACGCACCCTGTATGTTTGAAAATATTTCTAAAATATGCATAAAGTCACATTCTACAACTTTTGTATAAAACTTTTTTTTCTACTTTTGTAAATAACCACGCTAGGATTGCCCGACGCACTAATGAAGGACCCTGTATATCTATTTTGGGGATTTTTTTGATAAGATTAAGATTAATTAGTGAGTCAATTCATGTATTAATTTGCAATAAATTAACAACAACAACTGCGCAAGATATGTGGCACACATTGAAAGGTTTATTCCAGAATCTTTGAATTAAGTTTACATTCGAGTAAATTAATAAGTATAATGTATAATGACATATCAAATTCGTCTTCGTGGTACTCACGTATTGAACTTATTCATTATAATATCATGTTACATATTTATTTTTCCACTTTTTATCTAAAATGTACATAATAATAATAATTCTAATGATTATTCTAATAATTAAGCAATAATTATCATTATGACTGCCAGATAATATTAATTTCGATTTTCTTATGTATCAAGATATAGGAATCAACTATTTGATTCAGCTTAGTTTCAATTTGATAGCTTTCCATGGTCGAAGACCACGTCCGGTAAAAAAATGAGAAGCTCTAAGCTCTGCTTCATTTTGAATCCTAGCTGTATAGGTGGTATGGCGTTAAACCGAAAACTTGAGACAATTATGCAGCTTGGCAATGTTGATCTCGATTGATGCGGTGATATGCGTCATTCCTGTCAATGTCACCACTGTCAGGAATGTAGCTTACTAAGCTCACCTGCCGGCCTGCAGTGAAAACAATATAAATAATAATTTACTGTTTTCATTTTTGTTTTTTTGTATTATTACAAGATTGCGTTTTGTTGTTTTATTATTCATTATTTAACAAAGTATGTCCGTTTGATTTTGTTTCATATTTTCAGATGAAAAATTGCTTTTTTTGTACTCAGATTTTTATTCTTTTTACGTTTGGGCAGTTTAGATTATTGTTATAAAATGTACATTTTTTGAAATCAAACTCAAGTAGCTTGAATATTTTGAGCTTGATCGTCAAGCTACTTGATGTCTAACTACTTGACTTGACTTGAATTCCAAAAACAGATACTTGACTCGAGATTGACTTGATTTCAAGTCAAGTCAAGTCAAGTAGCTTGAAAATCAAGTCAAGCCGTGAATCACTTTCTATAAGTCGCATGCGAAAGACCGCCGCTACTCTTTTTTAACTATCTACACCTAAATATACCTCTTCCGAAAAGTTATATTTGGCATCAGTTCCGGTGGAATTCTGATAAGAAAACTGGTTGGGGTGCAGAATGCAGAATTCTTCTCCTGGTCAGTTTCTCAATTTCTTCAGATAATACAGAGAGAAGTAAAATAGGTCTGAAACTACTAGGATCATCAGTATTACCATCCTTGAATATAGGAATAACTCGAGCGATGTTCATACACCAGCAGGAATGTTGTATTTCTTCAGCTAAGGCAAGAAGAGCATGATCAGCCAAGAACAACAACAATTATACTTGGTATTATTCTGTTTTCATGTGATGATGCACCTAGCATCCAGTTAAAACGAATCCATCGTAATATGGCGATGTCTGAAAGTGAACATTTTTCCCTTTACCTGTGGTTTAATCAATGGCCAGATACAGAGGACGAGATCAATTTATCATCAAGTATCATTTTTTGAGCCCGCCTATGTCCTTTGAGCTTTCGATGGCTAATTTATCAAACTCGCGATGATATTGGCTTGAAAATAATTAATTATTATAATATCTGAAATCACAAAAAGCCGCACGAGTGAAATAACTATAGATGCTTTATTTGAATGAATACAATCCAGGGACAGCAAACACTCGAATAGTTGTGAATCTCCACGCCATCGTGCATTTCTTATTTCATAAAGCTGACATGAATGTGCAAACTTTAAAACACACACAACAAGAGGTATAAAGGCAAAGTATGCTTTTCGTTTTAGTTGTTACGCTGAGTGCCTTCCGTCTACTTCACACAGCAGCTCGAAGAGAGAAAAAGGCAGCAATGATACTTGCTGGACCGTTTCCAAAATGAGAGTTTGTTATTTTTATTGTTCTTGTTGTGGTGTTTACATTTTACAGCTTAAAACGACAGGCTGACATTATCATTTTTTGCAAATACCGAGGGGTGTCTCACTGTTGACATTAAATGTACATTTTCTTGGCAGTCACTGGCAGTCTCACGGCAGTCTCTATAATTCCATGGCAGTCATAGGCAGTCATCATGGCAGTCATTAGCAGTCGCTAGGTAGTCTCTATCAGTCGCTAGGCAGCCGCGGCAGTCGGCGGAATTCTCTTGGAATTCAGCAGTCACTCGACAAATTTTGAGAAGTTTCGTGTAAAAAGCATTCAGTTTCATGTAAATCATTCCAAATGGCGAGTATTGGTATTGGTATTGGTATGGTGGGGGGGCAAACCACTGCCCGGCGAGTAGGCCTTGAAGGCCCTTTTCGCCAACCCCAGGACCACTGTAGTTCTAACAAAGTTGATGATGGAGAACATCACCTAGTTATATATCTGAACTAGCAGAACCAATCAATTTAGGCTTATTATTAAGTACTGTCAGTAATTAATAATACTGCAGTCTACTCAGTAACGTTAGCCAGTGAGAAAACCACTAAATGTCAAAATAATCTCTGCCGACCTCAGGACTCGAACCCGATCACCGCGTCAAATGGCGGGTTCTGCCTGATGCATTTATTCAAATTTTAACCTTTGCTACAACAGTTGGGGGTTGGTTAGTCTTGGACTCTTTGATTCCTAGATTCTTTGATTCTTAATTTTTTTGATTCTTTGATTTTTTATTGATTCTTTGATTCTTTATTGATTCTTTGATTCTTATTACATTCGTGGATTCTCTGATTCATTGATTCTAAGATTCTTTGCGAGGGCATATCCTATGCTTGTTTTCCACCTGCAAGCGAGCCAGATACTGGAAAATGATTGTAAACAACGTGACAGTGGCAATGTTTAGGACTTGGTTCAGAACAGTTATCATAACAAAAGTTCTTTGAAAATCCGACGGAAAAATACCCTATGTGCATGATAGACGCACAACGGTATGCTACAAAGCAACACAGCTCGCTCACATTCGTATCGTCCTGCGCATGACGTCAAAGGAAGTGATATTACATATTTGTCCTTCCCAAAACCGATTAGTTTTTTGGTGGCCTGTAGGCGTACAGACAAAATAATTGTGATTTTATGTTGTCTTTGAAATGTTATCCGTTTGATTGGATCCAATTATTTCCGAAACGGTTAAAATGAAGTTTTGAATCTTTGGAATCTTACTAATTTGGATAAGTATGCCTAATCCAAATATAGATTTAGAAATTGGATAACTTTGTCAGGGGAGTATGGGAAATTAACAGAAACTTCTCAATAAAACATATTTTTCTCTTTTTTTTTTCTACAAATTTTGAAAACTTGAGGTCTTTTACGACGAAAAGGTCAACTAGCTTTGCACAGGGTTTTTCTTTATATATTGACACTCCTCCTAGTATTTTTCATTTGACGTTTCTGAAAAAAGCGTCTCGAATAAAAGTTTGATGGTTTCAAGTAAATTTTTTAAAAAACCCTACTTTTTTATTCGATTTTTATATTCTTCTGAAAATTCTAAATACTATCAATGTAGCATACCTTTTTCAAGGTCAATATCTTTTAAAAAGTCAATTTTAGGTAGGTATAGGGTATGATACAAAGAAAATATTTAGAATTTTTAGGAGAATAAAAAAATCGAATAAAAAGGTAGGGTTCTTATTCGAAATAAGAAAGTTCTATCACCTATTCTGTTTAACATTTATGTGGAAAAAATCTTTCAACTAGCATTAGAGAATGAAACCTGAGGCATCAAAGTCAATGGCGTCCCAATAATTTTTTTTTTTTTTTTTTTTTTTCATGGGATCCGGCCCAAGGGTGGAGAATCTGAAACCAGACACCCTATGATCCGAGACCATAGGGTAGTGTGGGGTTCGCCCACTAAACTCCACCCACGCATTAGAACGTCAGGGATAATCCCTTTAGTGTTCCAATCTTCTTACAGTTTATTGACTCTTTGGTACCGGGTTACCTTCCGAAGGCATCTCTATCATGGGTAGGAGCGCCAAAAACCGGTCCTACCCATGTGTCGCATCTAAAGGCTACGAAATAAAAAGAAAAAGAAAATAAAAATACGAGCAAGCTGGAAGCCTCTACCAGCAGTTAATCGCGTACGAGACGGATTTCGTCCTAACTTAGGTCTAGCGCCTTGGTGCGTTTTTTTTTCTCTGATTGTGCGGTCGCCCTAGCTAGTGCATCTCCCAGGTAAAAGTAAAGAAATAACCTCCAACTAGAGTTGGTTTCTTGGTCTCTTTCGCGGCCGCACTAAGAGCTCTGATGGATCGTAATCCACCAGCGCTCTGAGTGCGGGGTCTTCGTGTGTTTCAGCGAGATCAAAGGTTTTCGCGGCCTTGACTCTCATGAATTGGCGTACCGTTTGCCACTCCAGTGCCTGTCTGATCGTTTCCGTTCGGACAGACAATGGAGCGCCGACTGCTCTACGGAGATAAATATTCTCCGTTGTTTGAACACGAGTTAAGTGTGCTTCTGCCGCGTATCCCCATGAGGCTGATCCGTAAGTCAGGATCGGCCTCAAGACGGTCTTGATCAATAAGATCTTTCCACGAACTGATAAAACGCTCTTACTGTTCATGAGGCACTGTAGTGAACCCATAGCGGCTCGTCCCTTTCGGACGTTCTCTGAGATCTGCTTTTGCCAAGTCATCCCTTTGTCAATAATGACGCCAAGATACTTGACCGCGTTGCTCCAGGGTATCTCCACCTCATTGAGGATGAGGTGGTCTGGAGTGTCGTCTCGATTGTGACTAATCAGTATGGCCTGTGTTTTCACCGGGTTTATTCGGATCTTCCACTTATCGGTCCATACGACTAGGTCGTCAAGCGCGCGTTGGAGGTTACGCTTTACGTACTCTTTGCGACGGTGGTGTGCGATAAGCGCTGTATCGTCCGCATAGAGTGCGACGTCTGTTTTAGGAGTGCGTGGAATGTCGCAAGTGTAAATCGAGTACAGGAGAGGTGATAATACAGCTCCCTGCGGGACGCCAGCCTCAAGAGGTCTGGGACCCGAACAGGAGTTGTTAACCCTAACCGACATTGTCCGATCATGCAGGAAACTGGCTATCACCCTACAGATGTAGTGTGAAAAACCAAGTTCCTGCATTTTATGAAGTAGGCCATTATGCCAGACTCTATCAAAAGCGCGTTCTATGTCCAACAAGACCATGCCGGTGCATTGTCTTGTCGATCTGTAGGACATTATTGACTCGGTGACCTTCAGAACCTGCAACTCTGCCGAGTGCAGGCTCCGAAAGCCATACTGTTCTACCGGTAGAACTCTCAGATTTTCGCATTCAACTTTCAGCCGCGACAGAATCACGCGCTCAATCACCTTGCCCAACGAATCGAGCAAGGAGATAGGGCGGTAATTCTGGGGGAAAGTTTTGTTCTTGCCAGGTTTGTTAATCATTATCACCTCTCCGTGTTTCCATCTACCTGGGAAATGACCTAGTCTAAGTACGGCGTTGGCAATGGCGCAGATCATTGCCACGCCTTTCCTTGGTAGATTTTTCAACATCTTGTTCGTAATACCGTCTCGTCCCGGTGACTTACGCATTGCGTCCCAATAAACAACATCCGCTACGCAGATGATACCGCGATCCTGACCAATAACATTGAAGATCTCCAGTCAATACTAAATAAAATCAACGAATGCGGTGGAAGGGTTCGGACTACATATAAATATTGCCAAGACAAAAATGATGGTGATTAGCAGAAATCAACATAATATTGCTTCTATCAACATCAACGGAGAAAATATTGAGCGTGTCGCCAAATTTACCTATTTTGGCGCTTCCCTAAATGAAAAGTGGGAATGTGATGAAGAAGTGAAGGGAATTGGTCGCGCAAAAACAACCTTTTTTAAACTCAAGAATATACTTCTCCACAGAAATATGCCACTACACACTCGAATACGTGTAGTGCAATGTTATACATAGTGTTTACGGTCTTGTGATTTTTTCTTCAATGTTCTTTTCTACACGTTAAAAGAATATGATTAACGCTAAAACGCCTTAGCAAAAGTCGAATAATAATAATAATAATAATAATTATAATAATAATAATAATAATAATAATTCATGGATACGTCGAGCGAGACTTTGCGTTCAACAACAGGGCGATAACTTTGAACAACTGCTGTAAAGCAGTGATTTTGCAATTTAGTGTCATCATTTTTGAAAATAAAATCGTACAAAAAATTCATTATCTCTCTTATTATTCAACTTTTGCTGAGGCGTTTTAGCGTTAATCATATTCTTTTAACGTGTAGAAAAAAACATTAAAGAAAAAATCACAAGACCGTAAACACCCTGTATATGGGCTATTGTACTGTACGGTGTTGAGACTTGGTCACTTAAAGTCAGAACACTAAATCGGATCGAAGCTTTTGAGATGTGGACACTCCGCCGACTGCTGCGTATCCCCTGGACAGTCCACATAACTAATGATGAAGTTCTACGAAGAGCTGGCATAGAAAGACAACTATTGGACACGGTAAAACACGTAAAGTGTCATATCTGGGGCATATACTGAGAGGACCTCGCTACTCCATACCAAAGCTAATACTGCAAGGAAAGATCGAAGGTAGAAGGGAGCCAGGTCGAAAACAACACTCTTGGCTCCACAATATAAGAAACTGGTGTGGTATACTGGATGCCGCAACCATTTTTAGACAGGCTGAGGAGGGTACCCTAGCTATTCTGTGACCATGAAATGGACAAATGATCGCCGACGTGCGGCATAGCACATGGCACCCGAAAAAGAAGAAGGACCACGCCCAGACTTTCCGAGGCACCCTGTATATGCGAATTGAGTTTTTTGGAAATTTACTTGAGACCATCAAATTTTTATTCGAGACGCTTTTTTCAGAAAGTCTAATAAAAAAGATGAGGGGGTGTCAATTTATAAAGAAAAACCCTGTACAGCTAGGACGCATCATTTACGAGACACAAACATTTCAAGATTATGCTAAATTATAAATCACAATATGATGATACCAAAAAATTGGTACAAACTTCGTGGAATGATTCCTTTTCATGGAAGAATGTTTTCATAAACATTTGTCGAGAAATGCTTTTCAAGGGAGCTTCTCCGAAGACGGGTTTTCCTCAATATTTCCAAAACCGTAGCTTCCCTGGAAAGCAATTATCGACAAATGATTATGGGAACTTTTTCTCACGAAAATACTTCAGGAAGGAATCGACCCACGAATTTTTTATCAATTTTCAGGAAACAATCTGTATTATGATATTGTGTTTCGTAATTTTCAAATTCCTTTTTTTCGATATATGTTTCAATGATAAAGTTATAAGGTTATTTTTGACCGATAAATGTAGGGCTGAAGTTTCGTCCACTAATTGCTAGACACCCTGCATAATTTTTGAGTAGGTACTGAACTTTTTGAAGCGTCTCCTTATTTAATTTAACTTTATTTATGTGATGAATCTATAACAATGAGAAACTTTCTGTGGAGCTTTCACATCGGTTACGGCGGTACACATACACTGTGACCCATTTGTTTTCGGGTTACCCTGAAAAAAGTTTATTAATTGATCGATAAGGCTCGAGTTTTTTTTTATTGTAGAGCTTCTCCAACTGTATCTTTTCGTCAAAAACGACCTCGCTCATACAAAATCCAAGGTCTTCTTTGACGGTTCTCAGGAGCAAAACTTTGATAGATCACATTGGCGATTTTTGTAGAAAAGATCTGCGCAAGCCATTAGATTGGGCATCCCTTAAAACGGGCCTATACCAACTCTAATCAGAAAGTATCGAGTGGTAACTATTTCATAGAAAAAAAAAATTATCCATTTATTTTCAAAATTTCATGCAAAGTTGATCATGAAAAAACAACTTAATTCCGGTAGTTACCACCAAGCCACCTTTTTCCACAATACAGCCATCATTTCTTTTGCAAATATTGGAAATAACATCGGGTATTTCAGTAAAGTACGTGATTCCACCACAGGCGCGAATTAAAAAAATTATTAATAAATTAATATTTTTTTTGCGGTAGAATTTGTTATGGTCCCCTAATGAGGGATGCTGGATCCAGTGGCGTGCATAGAATATTTTTAAAAAAATCTTGAATGTAGTTCATCAAAATTTTGCCCATGGGAAATGGCAAAGTTGGCCTTGATTTTGTGTGAGCGAGGTTATTTTTGTCGAGAAGATACAGTTTGTGAAGGTCTTCAATTTAAAAAAAAACTCGAGCCAGATCGGTCGATTGATAAACTTTGTTCCAGGGTGACCCGAAAACAAATAGGTCAAACTGTAGGTAGAAAATTTTCTTGAATTAGAGAAGAGCCTTTATTCTAGCATAAAAAATCAATGTTTTTTTTTATTTTTTTTTGTTATTTTTTTTTATTTTTTTAATAGAAAAATGTATCCTCTTTTAAAATATATAGAAATGAATATATCATTACATTTGATTTATTTGGAAAAAACTAAAAATATGCTTCCATTTCAATAAACGCCATCTAGAGGCGACGGCGAAGATAACAAATTCAAAACCCAATGAGCATTTTGTAGGGCAGATTATGCTCTTTCACATAAGCCCAAGTTCGTTAAAATCGGTCAAGCGAAACGGGAGAAATCTCCGTTTGTTTTAAAAAATAATCGAATTTTCCAAACTCTTTTATTTTGATAGATAGATAAAAATGTTTTGGAGAAAAAGTGTAGGTAAAAAGTCAGTTAATATGAAAATAATATTAGCAACATATTTTCATTTGACAAAATTTTATAAAAATCCTATTTTTCTACTTGGTTTTGGTTGTGACGCCCCCTAGCGACCATTTTAGAAACTTGAAAATATTTTCCAGGTATTTCTCTTGTCCGTTTTAGTAACAAAATATGTTGCCTCAAGCCTCTGCGATGAATAGTTTAATAGATATAGTACCTCGCATTCTTAGTTGCCCACGCTGTAGTCAAATGTGGCGAATAATTACTTTAATTCTCATATATTTGTTTTTGTTATCCATCCATTCCTGCAAAAACTCAAAAATAAATTCTTTGTCGACATTAGTTGGGAAGGACTTCTATAAAAGCAAGCGAAAATACATTTTGAAAAAGGTTATTGTATTCACAAACCAATAACTCAGGGTAATACCTAAGGTACTACGCATTGACTGATAAAAATATTAAAATCCTTATACATGGTGTTGAAAAAAGATATTTGATGCGTGTTTCCAGTTTGAAATCGGCACACAGTAAATTACTCAAACCCCTTATTATGTCATTGTGTAACAAATATCACTGGAAAATCGAATGCTACTAATAATAAATAATGAGAAGTAGATGCTAAAATGTTATTTTTTCAACAGCCTGTATTTCGAAAACGAAGCGACATTCAAAAAAATGTTATACTACATTTTCATCTTGAAGCTAGGTGAAACTAGGTTCACGCCCTTTCTTTTGTCAGAGATTTTAGGAACACCATGTATGTAAAAACTTGATAGAAAATCGTTCAAATTTAATCGTATATGTCTGCCAAAACGACGATTGGAAAATAGATGCCAACCAGAGAAATAGATGCAGTGAGGTGACTGATCTATTTAGATCACTGAGTGAGGTTCAAATGTGACGTCAAGTTTCTCGGAAAGACAGAGCTAGCTAACATGCGCTTTGATATACTGGTGTAAGTGTTTATGGCTCTGTATTGGTATGTTTCATATCATGTAAACCAATATAATTTATTTTTTAGTAAAATTTATTTTTCTTGTAGATCAGGAAGGTTTAGGTATAGAAACCATTTGAAAGGAAATTCATTGGTCTTTTCAAGTAATATACAGGGGGTTCCATTTGAAAAAATTGATTTTTTATCATTTTTGTGTGAAGGAAAAAGATTAATACATTTGAAGCACCCCTGTATATTTTCAGATCGGTTTTTTCATTGGAACCATATAAACCTACCTTTCTCTAATCAGCATAGCAATTTCAACTCTCCACCGTTTTCAAGTACGAAATTATTGAACTCAATCCACTGATGTATTTTACGACAAAAATATTATAAATTAATCTATATCTCGAAAACCGCTGCCGATAGGTATAGGAGTATATCAAGCAGAAGTGATAAGAATCAGTCAAGGAATCCAAAGAAATAATTATATACAGGGTGGTCCATTTCAAGAAAGTTGTTACGACTTTTGGGTAGAAGCGGCAACACTGCAAAACTGAAAATATTTCAAAAATTTAGATCATACTTGACTATGAGCTCGGCCAAATTTTCAGGTCGATCCTATGTCTAGTTTTCCGTGAACGTCTAACGTACCATAGACCGTGAGACACCCTGTATATCTACTAGAGTTGTATTGAAGTTTTTGAGAAAAAAAATAGTCTGTCAGCACCTCTATTTAGTGTTACTCAAAGTTTTCTCTCGAAATTATTTTTTTTTTATAAGACTGTATAAAGGTATATGTATGTAGATTAATTATATCTCTTCTAATTGGCATCAAAATTAAAATTAACCGCCGTGGCACTTAATTCAAATCAAATCTTGTTTGTATTTTGTATCTTTGTATCTTGGATATGCGAAACGCTTATTATCGTTGCTGAAGTTCTCTTTTTTTCCCCAAACCCCAAAGGTTGCTTGATAGGTTAGAAATTTCGCACTTTTTTCAATGAAGTTGATCTGATCGATGAATCAAAATATTCTTTTAATAAAGAAAGACTTTGCTTCATTGTTCCTGATTTAATGCCGACAACTATAAGTTGGAGTTTCAACGTATCCAGATTGAGTTTCCGCACAATCATAAGATACTGTTCATAAAGGATGTTTTGGATCTCTTCAACAACAAACTCCAATTTTTGAAAAATATCAGTAGCATTGATAGCATTGAAAGATCCCGGAGCAAATGTTCAAAAACAACATGTGGATGGGGCGCCTCGGTAGTGTAGTGGTGGGAAATACTGCTAGCCACGCAGGAGGCCTGGGTTCCATTGCCGGGTGAGCCGTGGTTGTTTGTGTGTGTTTGGTGAAAAAACATTTGTGCGATTCCAATAATCACTTGCTTGGGTAGTCTGACTATAGTCTGTCGCGAGACTATTTCGAGAGGGAAAAAAATGTGGATAAATATTATAGATTGAAAAGAAGACAATAACAATTATCTCAATAACGAAGGTGTTTCATTGTTATTCCAACAACACAGCAACAGTTGATTTTCAAGAAATTATCGGATGCATTGCAGAAATTCAGTGCTAATGTATGGTTTGAGAGAATGGCTGTGTCTGAATTGAAATATCAGGCGCTACAACCATGGGGAGAAAATAGATCAGACAAGAACAAAGACATGTTGAGTGATTCTATTTTAAAATGTAAGAGAAGGAAAATGACTAGCTCCATATGATAATTTTATGAACAAGAAGTCGATGGTGAGGACATAAGTTCTATAAAAGAGGGGGAAAATAGTCTTGACTTTCTCCAAAAACAGCTTTATCAATTAAAAAACAAATCATGCTTCCGGTTTTGCAGTCTTTAAACTATGCATCGAATTGTGAAACAATAATGAGACTTGTCATATGGTACATGAACAGAACATACTACAGTTCACAATTTTTGAATGAAGAGGACGTTACCACAATGATGTTTAAAAAGATTAATAAAACTGCTGAGTCAAATATGAATCCCGACTTTTTGACTGGTGACTTTTTATGATAAAGTTTTTTGGTAAAAGTCAAGACTATTTTAAACCCCAATATGGACCGAAAACTTCACGAATCATAAGTTTTACTTGCTCACCTAGTAGATCAATTCTTTCATATTTGGTACGTTCTTGAGAGTCTTGGATCTCATACTCAGACGGCAAGCTTACAGATGGAAACAAACAACAGAACTGACAAAAACATTGTCATTGATGATAGAGAACATGAAACCTAGTTTTTGCGATAGCATGTGATGGTTGTGACTTTTTTACAAATACAGGTCATATTTTGTACTTGATTGACAAAGACCATTGTCAATTATTCATCAATAGAACAGACTGTCAAGTCAAAAAGTCATATTGCACATTCTCACGATGTCCTGCCCAGTATCAGGAATAATGATGCCATCTCCAAAAGATTCTAACTTACATTCAACTACACCATTCACTGTATCGTTCACATACAATAATGACAACAGAGAATGTAGTCAAAAAAATATGTGACGTTTGGTCTCTCTTGAAAAGCAAATTGATTTGAACCAAAACATCCAGTTGAGTGCTCAAAATAGCTAAATTAAGTCATGAATAATTTTCTTGACCTATTGCCCGACATTTTTTCAAGACCTAAACTGTTTTTTGGGTAGATCTATGCATCATACATTCATCTTCAACTATCTACAATCCAAGATAAACAGGTTTTGGTATCGTCGCACAAAAATAATCAGCTCACGCTCATTACAAGAGAACTACCTCGCTCCAATTCGTGAGCGCATCTGATAACAATTGCCACCCAAGACCCATTCTAATCTACCAACCGAACAAAGAAGTTGTTGGTGACCGAAATGTTAACATCGTGAATTTGGTAAAAATTTCATGGATATTTGTTGGTGATGTTTACATTCAGAGTAATAGTGAAGAAAAGTGATAAACAATTGAACAGATTCAGAGGATGATAACGGTTCGGCGTATAATGTTTTCATGATTCTGCAATTCACATCTTTTGTTGTATTGGAAATCTAGACTTGTGCACTCAAATAACGCTGAATATCAAGATAAACTCGTACCAGAAGAAAAAAATAAGATTGAAATACATAATTGATGTGGGTGATAGTCATCTATTAATTATTGATTGACTGGAAATGCCCCGGAATGGTTTTTCATCCACCACTCCGCAAATATTTCAACAAATGCTCTAGTAGCCGCAGCAGACTGCACTGCTCGCACAGCCCCGTAACATGAAAACACTTCCGATTTTTCTTATTTACTCAAATTCAGTGAATCGAACATACATCTTCAACCTCTCGGTAACGGCTATCGAATATTTTATTTGGAAATAAACAATGGACATTCGTATATTTCGCGGAATCTACTTTATAAAAAAATAAATTGAATTATATTCCTCACATCAGTTGTTACAGCTTGCCATTCCAAGAAGACTTGGCCATTTATTTCTCGACATTCAATCGCGAATCTTATTTTTCCACTTGTACAGGGACTAGCTGCACACATATTTAACCGGGCAAACAATGAAATGCAAATGGTTGGATTGCTCCTGGAGCCATTCCACATGATGGAAATCCATTGAAAGCAGCTGCACTCTGGATAGTCATTTGACAGTTGGAGAAATTGCACACAGGATAGCTGTTTATTTCAAGGGAGTGTTTCTGCGAGAAGTTTGGCCGAATGACCGATGCTAATTCTCAATACAGAGAGAATGTTTGAATTACGTCGTGACCTGTGCTTGAGAATCCAGTTATGTTTGTAACCGTCAAGTGAAAACATTTACAACAGATGCAGAGATCTTGCTGATAGCTTAACATTTTCATTGCAGTCAGCTGAAATTTATGAGATGGAATAATATTGTGCTACGTATATTTTCTGAAAAATATGCAAAAGAACTGAGAATAGACATCCAAGACAGCTGGCTTCGATTTCATATAGGTACCGAAACAACAACCTGAACTTGCAACTGCAGATCACATGCAAAACAGCTTTAATTGCTAAATAGCCAGCAGTTTTAGAATACTTACTTAAATGTTTGCTTTACTTGAGTGTTCAAAAAACTGAATCTTTTTACATGGAGTCCTTTGTTACAAACAAGTACTAGTTTGAATATCAGTAGACCATATTATACAGATCACAGTTAAATAGTCGATTGTCCATGCGCTCAGTGACTGGAGAGCGGAAAGCGAAGACACAACGAGCCTGCTCTCCCAGATCGGATGCAGGACCTGTTTCCGGCTATGGGATAGAATTTATGACTTGTCTCTGATATTGCGGTCCGAAAATAACGTGGCTATTGTTCAGTTTATTGGCTTGAAATAGACCGGTATTTTTTACGCACTCAAAATAAATGCGCTTCTGTCAGGAACAAAATGCCTAGTGAAGCTTGATAATTATTCCCGTTATGATTATGAACGCGATAAGGATTCAAAGAAGGAAAAACTTAAAAAAATATGAATATTCTGAGGAGAGGATTTTGTATTTGATCTTTAGTTTATTTTTGTATACTACCGATGCTTATTATTCGAATAAAAGGTTATATTGATAGAATGATTGCGTCTTATTCAACTCACGAGAATATTTATTCTCAAGACGCATTGAGCTAGTGAAAAGTATATGCATTGGGATATTCCAAACAAAGAGCCAGTAAAACTAGAAGTAGAGGAGTTGTAACACCACCGATGGGTACATTTGAAGTCACGATTGATATCAGAGTCAGTGATTGGTTTATGACAAATAAATTTTCAGTAAACACGATTTGCCAGTATGGGGTACACCATACAAAATTGCTTTATGGTTAGAACAGTCAGTTGCCATTCCACCAAGTCATGTTGAAAATGAGCGTGTTGAAAGTAAAATGCCGCTTGAAGAAGAAGCATGCTTTGAAAGCCAGCTTGGGAAAGAGTACGCTATTCCCAGAGTTCTCATTCATTTATCACCAAATGACGTACCATTAACCCCAATAATAGATCTATCAGAGAGAGATCTTATTTTAAGAAATAAGGATTCTATAGTTGGAGCATTTGCTTGCAAAATGGAAACTGATGACAAAAATGCAGAAATACTGAGAGTTGATGTGAAGAAAATTTCCCTACTTGAAAAAGATGACATCAATTAACATAGGTGTGACTGACCGGCTTTTTTGTTAAAAATTACTAGATATATTGCAGAAATTTGGAGATTCATTTGGCAATGCTCCCAAACATTTTCGTCGAGATGAAGATTGCACTTATAGACAACCTGCACTGTACCAACAGACCTTACCGAATGACAGAAAAGGAACAGTAAGAACAATTGTTTCCTAATTATTAGGATCTGGAATAGTACGAGAGTGTACTTCTTGCTATGCCTCTCCTTTGCTTCTTGTTTAAAAAAAAGATGGCAAAGAAAGGATATGCATGATCTCAAAAAACTTTATCTCAAAGCCGTGAAAGACAGATATTCAATACCGCGGATTGATGACCTGATCAATAAATTAAGTGGTTGTTCAATATTTACCAGTCTGGATCTAAGTTCAGGATACCATCAAATCCCAATAGCTGAATGTAGTAAACATTTTACTTCGTTTGTAACACCTGAGGGCAGTTAGAGTATAATCGTATGCAGTTTGGGCTCTGTAATGCATCAGCGGTTCTTCAACGTATGATGAATACAATATTAGCACCATATCGGGACATTATGCAAATTATCTTGATGATGTGATCTTTCCAACAGGAGCCCAGAAAGTGATTCAGCTAGCATCAGAACAATATTTGGAACACTACGGAATGAAAATCTAACACTAAACCTCAATAAATGTGTTTTTCTTTCTTCTCCTATCAATTATTTGGGATTTGAAATTGATGAACACGGCTAAGACCCGTAGCTGCAAAGATGGAAGCTGTCCGATGTTCCCCTACGCCAAAATCTGGAAAGCAAACGCGCCAGTTCATGAGCTCAACTGGTTTTTTTAGAGAGATACATCAAAAACTATGCATAGCAAGACCCTTTACGATATTGACTCAAAAGGATATTTCTTGGAGATCGGAAGATTTCCAAAACAAACATTTGAAAACTTAAAACGTAAACTGATAGAACTTGCTATATACGAACCATCCTCACCAACGGAAATCCATACCGACGCTAGTCAAGAGGGCATTGCAGGAATCCTTTTTCAAAATTATTGCCTATAACTTTGAAATCCCCCAAGCGATTGACTATTCTCTAGCCCGTTTTGAAGAGGAAAAGTCCCAATTGAGACCTATTGCATACTATAGTCGACACACAATGTAATATTACATCTTGTAAGACCTACGAAGAGTAAACCTGTCATACCTTGTCTGGAAAAGAACTTTGACCTTTTTGGATTTCCCAGCCGCATCATTGCAGACAGAGGTACAGCCTTTTAGTCCAGTATGTTCAGGACATTCTGTGAAAACTACAACGTTCAACAAATTCCTGATGCAGTTGCCACTCTAAGGGCGAGCGGCCAGGTAGAAACACTAAATCGCACAGCTTTGTCGGCTTCATCAACTATATCCAACAGTGAGGATGAATGTAATGAACATGTTACTCAAGTCCAAACAGCAACTAATAATACTGTTTATCAGATAACTGGTTGATCACCTAATCAGCTACTTTTTGGATACACATCAGGAAGTTGGAAGAATTTCGTTATTTCGTTGAATTGAGCCTAGAAGACATAACTGAGGGCATCGAAGGAATCAGGAAAAAAGCATCGCAGAATATCCAGAAAAATCAGCAAAAAAAATAATTTGATATGAGAAGCAAATATCCTAAACGTCACAAATCTGGTGATTTTGTGCCTTTACAAACATAATAACTATGCAGAAGAACTCAGCAAAAAGCTATCACCAAATTACATGGGACATATGACTATGTGAAGAATTACCTAACAAGAGGTATAGGGTAGAAGACATGTCAGGATCCAGACTAAGTCCTACAAAACAGTACAACAACGTAGTTGCAGTAGACCGCATGAAGCCATGGATTTCACTGGTCGGAATTTCTGGCCAAACTGTCAGTAATAGTTACTGTGATGGTAAACTTTCACTTACTGATTCTTCTGAATCTTGAGTTATGTCAGGTTAGGCCATAAGGAGGATTTTGTATTTAATCTTTAGTTTATTTTTGTGTACTGCCAATGCTTATTATTCAAAAGAAAGTCAATAATAGTAGAGTCATTTCGTCTTATTCATACATTTTTATAACCCCAACAACTCACGACAATAGTCACTTTGAAAACGTATAGAGCCAGTAAAAAGTAGATGAATTGGGATAGTCAAAACAGGAGCCAGTTGTTCACAACTCGTACTTTAAAATTGTTGAGGGACTTCTCCTCAATAAAACTTCTTTTTAAATCGAAAAATTACTTTATTTTTCGTTTAACACGTGGACAAAATCTAAAATTATTGACAATGAACTTTTTGTTTTTTCGTTGCTAGTCCAAAAAAACGAAGTCGTTTTCCGGATTATTAATTCGAGCTCTGGGGAGATTCGGCAAGAAAATTTCATGCCAAAACTATTTGAGAAGATTTAATAGTAGCGGCTGGACTCGCCTCGCATTTAGTGGAAGAAACCAGCGGCTCCTTACTCTACTCGGCATTTAAGGAATAAAGAAGGGAATCAGGATTTTATAAAACATTTGGAAGTTATAACCAATCTTGTCCATGATTGATAACATTGCAACTTTGTATTGGAAGATTGGAAGTTGAAAATAAATCATTTATCAAAAATATTTGTCTTTAACAGCTGTCAAGCACTCGCGGCTGGATGTAGCTTCCATGCACCAACCACAGTGTTGCCGTTTGCCTTATCTCTGTCTGTGAAAGTTGGGTTGGGTTGGGATTGTTAGGGAGAGTGGGGATGGCAACACTGTAATCATATGCGAGCTACATCAAGATGCGCAAAGCCAGGGAGATTTCCACTCATTAATCTTTCAGTCACGTGATTATGAGCAGGGAAATTTCCAATAAAATTAGGTCGTTGCCATAGCAACATAACAAAATGCAAGCCTATGATTGGTTAGAATTGACTGGTAGGGAATTTTTACTATAAGTTACTATGGTTTTATTGGATCTTTTGTTCGTTTTAAGCAGTTGATTTTCATTTGTATATATTCATTGTTTACCTTTGATTCGAATTCCATTCTCATTCCTTGCCGATAAGTTCGGTTTGCCTGTTTTGTTCATGGATCATTGCTCTCATCATTTTTCGTCTCAGCAATCCATTTTTACCCAATTCAATTAATTCTGTTGATTAATTGTTAATTTACGTTTTGCTGACAAATGACGAATGTCATTCAACATTCAACAGGTTATCCTTTCTGCGTGACAGTGTTGCCGGACATGGGATGATTTATTCGGTTTTGGGAATTCTTTTCTTCTGGCGAAATTATCGTTCTCGTACCCACAACAACTGCAATAAGACCCAGTTATGCCTTGTAATCGCTTTTCTGTTTTCTCCGCTCAACCCGGTGTAGTTTTGTTGGCTTCTTGCAATTGTCTTTCTACGGTTTCTACACCCGGGTGCAAACGAGCATAATGGCAACCCGTGTCTGACCCTTCGCTTATGTCATATTGTCTCTGTCATGATTGTCATGGTCATCTGTCGAAGGCCATTCTGATATTGAATCTCTCACGGTCAAAAGGGGCTAACAATTCAATCGGAAGAAATTCTGGTCATCTTTTGATGGATCTTGTTGTTAGACACCTTATTTTAACCCTGGAGTGTTTAGTTGTGTGGAATTAGTTTCCGTTCTGCCGTTACTCCAGCGTTGTACCATTTTGGGGATTTTTGACTAGAGGTGAGTCGGATTGCTCTTTTTGCATGTGACCATGCATGACTTAATGGCTATTTCTTGGGAATAGATTCAATTGTTGGGTCAAACCATCGTAACATCGAGGTGGACTGAAGTACCTGCAGCCAGAACATCACTGCAGGAAATAACTTGAGAAAAAAACCCTTATTCTTATAAGGTAAGCTCATTATACCCATTCGTCCATCATTTTTTTTTTATACAGTAGAGACTCGTTAATCCGGAGAGCGGTAATCCGGATATTGCGGTAGTCCGGACTTAACGCTTGGCTGAATAATGTACCTTGTAATCCGGATCGCATGTCTCAATAGTCCGGATTCTCGACCATTTTTTGCTACATATTGTCATCAAGTCAACTTGTCTTAACACGTTATTTCCGAGATGCAAGACTATATATATTTACATGCCTTAGTTTAGGTGTAAATATCAAAAACAACTTTTGTTTTGAGATTTTGGAAAAAAAATGTGTTCATTTTTACAGACTTTTATTAATAAATATGTATAAAAATGTAAGATTCGATAATTCGGATTTCTTGCTAGTTCGGATCAACTCTTGCCTTAATTGATCCGGATTAACGAGTCTCTACTGTACCAAAACATTCGACAACTAACCTCACTCAATATCAGTTGTTTCTCAATTCTATTTTTAAAGTGACATATTTTCAAGTACTTTTCGTACTGTTTTCTTTCAAATTCAATTTTGGTTAATGAGTAAACTTTTTGTGATTAACCCACGTTGTAACGCTTCACTATCAATATGTTATGCTGTTTCTATTCATAACCTACAAAGTTGATATCAAATTTCCATCACAGTTTTAAGTGTTGACTGTGAAGATCATTTAGGAAAAACTAGCTGTCAGCGTTGCAATGTTATTAATTATTATGATAATGTCATTTTCTTCATAATCTGGTGACTACTATGGAATTTATTTTATTTATTTTATATAAACAACAGTACTACAGAAAGTTATATCAGTCTTTACTCCTGTAGGGGTTTTTTTTGTGTACGTGGCTCGATTCGACGTTCCATGTCGAAACAATTCGACGCTTCAAGTTGAGATCTTTGTGAATGGCCACCGGTTGCAGAAGTCAACTATCAGTCAACATTAGCCAACCACTGTATGTATTGGTTCGTGTAGCCGACCATCCACCCAGTTCATGTTGAACTGGACACATACCGCCTGTGGTAACGTACAAGTAGTTTATAAGGATTTTTAGTTCTATTGATTTAAAAGTGATCACTTAGGGCCATTCACCATATACTTATAGATTATTGATTTGCGACATACTAGATTTGATTTGACCTTAATTAATAAACTTGCAGTCAGTCACATCACATATTTTGTTTTATTTCGGGTGAAGTCACAACATAGGTAAGCGATTTTTTTTGTTTGTTTCTTTTGGAGATAGTGATGCTGAAATTTAGTTTCCAAGGACATCTTGGGGATTTCTGACTTGGTCCGTTACAAGGCAGTGGCGCTACCTCTCCCAGCTCTCCGGGTCTTTTGAGCTTGGGTACATTTGCACGCTCACTCAACAACTTCATTTCAGCTGAAGCTACTTTAGAGAACGAAGGGTACCAAACCTTTTATTAAATCAAATTCCCACAACCAATAAAAGCGTGGCAAATTTTGGCGCCCAACGTGGGGCTCCTTGATCATTTAAGCTTCCTGATCGATCGTTTTTTTTTTGCCGAACTTGTGACTTTAACCCAAATACTTTCATCTAGACTTTGATTTTTTTTTCGTATTTGGTTGCGGATTTTTGATATCACTTATCGACTTTGGATTAATAATTTGACTGCGGCTATTGACTTTGACAGTTCCTCTATTTTATTGCTGGCATATTCTGATAGTGACCTTTTTTTAAAAAAAAAAAAACATTTTCTTTCACTTCACTTTTGTCACACGTATCTTTTTTTGCGTTATGGATTACAAAATGAATGTGCACTACCTCAAAAGGGAAATGCTTTTGCATGAGTTCTTGATCCGGGGGATTCCCGTTGACAAAAATAAGACTGTCGAACAATTGAAAACTTCTCTACGTCCCTTGTTGAAGTCAGAAAAAACAGGTTCTTTCAAACGCCCACCATATTCCTTGAAATTTTCCGAAGAAAAGGTTGTCATTGACAGGTTACTGGTTCCAGCCAAAGAGGCTATTGATTCTCTTGCGGGTGACCGTAGTCCAAACCGAGTTCTTTCGATCCAGTCAAAGCTTGTACATATTCTCAAACGAACTGATGATATCCCTGTCTCCATTTTAACTGACCAAGAACAGACAGACCGTGTCGAACTACTTGTGGACATATTAGCAGCTTTGGATTCGTTGGAAAATGTTTCTGGTTTGGATCCTTCTTTAGATGATCAACCCGAAGAAGACGAATCTCCGGATGCTGGTGCAGGTTCCCCATTGCATAGCACTCGTATAAATAGGACCATTTTTTCCCCTGCTCCAGGTTGTTCTGAATCTCATAATGTTGAGAAGTGGAAAGGGCTGAAGAACTTCGTAAGGCATGCAATGTCAGTGAGAAACAGCTTTTCGATTTGGCTATTTTTTTCTGGCAAAGCTCTTGATTGGTATAGGGCAAACAAGGACAGGTTTTCCACTTGGAAGGATCTTTCGGAATTATTGCGCAAGCATTTTGAACCCCCGGACTACCGTTCACGTCTTTTTGAGGAAATTTTGGATAGGACTCAAGATGATTCTGAAAGTATTGTCGACCACCTTTCCTGTATGCATGCCTTGTTTAGAAGGTATGGCGAGTTGTCCCAAGAGGCTCAGTTGGATATTCTTATTCGAAACTTGTGTCCCTTTTATTCTACCCAGTTGCCAGTCGTCACTACCTTAGAACAGCTCGAAGAGGAATGTCTGAGGCTTGAGACGAAAAAGTACCGTGCTGAGAGTCATGTGCCTCCCGCCAGGAAACGCAATCAGTTTGTTGAACCTGATTTTGCCTTTGTTTCTTTTGAAAATATGAGTTTGGACCGAGTTGATGAGACTCGTGGGAATAACCGTGTCAGCTGTTGGAACCTGGACATGTTAGCAGAAATTGTAACAGACCCAAGGGTAAATATTGTTATCGTTGTGGTGCCCCTGATGTGACGAAAGGTACTTGTCCTAGGTGTTCGGGAAACGGTGCACGGAGGAACCATTTGGTCGTTCTTTTCCCCGTGAAACCACCATAACGACCAATTCTTCTCATTTTATGGATTTCACCAACAAAATTCTTCTCGACTACATTGTCTCTCATGCCCATGGTGACCAACGGCCCTTTTTGCAGATCAACGTTTTAGGATATCTTATGTTGGGTTTACTAGATTCTGGTGCTAGTCGTATTTTGGTTGGATTACCCGGTTATGAGACTCTTCTCAGCCTAGGTCTGAAGTTGTGTGGACAGAAAGCTTCCTACACTGTTGCTAATGGACAGGTTTGCCATAGTATTGGTTACAAACAGACTCCTATCACCCTGATTGACAAAACTTGTATCATCGATGTCATTGTCATGCCGGAACTTTCTCATAATATCATTTTGGGTATTGACTTTTGGAAGTCGATGGAAATTATTCCAGATTTGAAGCAGGATGTTTGGCATTTTTCGAGTAACCCCGACCCCGCATCTATTTTCACTGTCCAAAACCTTGATACTCTGTCTTCATCTGATAGGAAGTCTTTGGATGAGCTTGTAAAGGAAAAAACTTCTTTGTTGGGTTCTGGTCTTGGCTGTTGCAGGACAGCTAAACATGAAATAATCTTTGAGTCTGGAACTACCCCCATCAAGCAACGTTACTACCCTGTTTCTCCTTACAAGCAAAAGTTTATCGACGATGAGGTTGAGGAAATGTTGAGGTTAGGTGTGATTGAGAAATCTAAAAGCCCTTGGTCAAGTCCCGTTTGTCTTGCTCGCAAAAAGGATGGTTCGTATCGATTTTGCATTGATTTCAGAAAGCTCATTATTCACACCAAGAAAGATGCTTACCCGCTTCCATATATTTCATCAATCCTGGATAATTTGAGGAATGCTAAGTTTATTAGCTCGATCGACATCAAGTCTGCGTTTTGGCAGGTCAAATTGAGTGAAACTTCCAAGGAGTATACTGCGTTCCCGGTACCTGGCAGAGGTCTTTTCCAGTTTTGTAGGATGACTTTCGGAGTTGCTCCAGCAACTTGGCAACGTATTGTGGATACTATTTTCGGCCCTGAATTTGAAAATCAGGTTATGGTTTATCTTGATGACATAATCATCATTACTGGCAGTTTTTCCGAACATTTACGTTTGTTGAACATTGTGTTTGATCGTTTGCATGAGGCTGGTCTTATCGTTTCGTTGGAAAAATGTCAGTTTTGTAAGCCTGAGTTCCGTTATCTTGGTTATGTTGTGGATTCCAAAGGTTTGAGACCTGACCCCGAAAAGGTTGAGGCTATCGTCAACGTTCCGCCTCCTAGAAACATCAACGAAATTCGTCGCTTCATAGGTACTGCTTCCTGGTATAGGCGATTTGTGCCAAATTTTTCTACTTTATTGGCGCCTATTTTGAATTTGACTAAAAAGAACGTCAAGTGGCATTGGACCCCTGATTGTCAGAAATCGTTTAGTGCTCTCAAGGAATGTCTTATTTCTGCTCCCGTTATGACTGCCCCTGACTTTGAAAAACCCTTTTGTCTTCAAACTGATGCTTCGAATTTTGGTCTAGGTGCTGTTTTGACCCAGAATTTTGATGGTGGATAGAAAGTGATTTGTTATCTTTCGAGGTCTTTATCGAAGCAGGAGATGAAGTTGTCTGTCACGGAGAAGGAGTGTCTAGCAGTCATTTGGAGTGTGGAGAAACTTCGACATTATTTGGATCATGTCCGTTTCACTGTGATAACTGATCACGCTTCCTTACTTTGGCTTCATAAGTTGAAGGATCCACGGGGTCGTCTCGCTCGTTGGCAACTTCGTTTGAACCAATTTGATTTTGGGTTGATCCATCGTAAGGGAAAGGATCATGTTGTCCCTCATTTTCTGTCCAGATCGGTACCTGTTGATTCGGTGAATTTCATCGAATCACCATTTGATCCCCTTGGATCTACTGATAAGTGGTACTCTAGGATGCTAGAACAGATTGATGGTAATCCCCTGAAATTTCCGACGTGGCGTGTTGAAAATGGATATCTTTATAAGCACTTGAAGCCTGTTATCCCTGAGTTGTCTTCTTCGTCCGACAACTGGAAATTAGTTATCCCCAAAGAGTTGCGAAAACAGACCTTGCATCGTTGTCACGATATCCCTGCAGCTGGTCATGTAGGTATTTTCAAAACCTACGGGAAAATTCGTCAGAACTACTATTGGCCGAAGATGAAGTTCGATGTGGTCAGGTATATCAAGTCTTGTAACAGCTGCGCAAAGAACAAAGTCGAACAAAAACGTCCCGCTGGTTTGATGTGAGATCGACCGGACATCAAGGAACCATTTCAGGCCATTGGTCTAGATTATGTAGGTCCATTACCCCGTTCCAAAAAAGGTCATTCGTATATATTGGTCATTTCAGACTATTTCAGCAAGACAGCGTTTTTCTATCCTTGTCGATCAGCTAAAGCGAAGTCTTTTGTTGAAATTGTGGAAAATTTCTTTCTTCTTTTTGATGCACCCATGTTTTCAACCTGCGATAATGGTGTGCAGATGAGATCGAAGGAATTTCAAAAATTGTGTCAAAAGTATAACTCCCGGATCTTTTATACAGCCAGCTATAATCCCCGTGCGAACCCCACTCAAAACCATGTTCACTTATGTGAACCAGGACAATCATAGGACTTGGGATGAACATCTCAGTGAGATTGGTTGTGCGATTTGAACTGCACCGAGTAAAACTACTGGTTTTAGTCCCTATTTTGTACTTTTTGGTAGAGAGCATCGTCTATTCGATAGTGATCATTCTTCTAAACTGCCTAACCCTGATAAAAACCTTGACTCATACATCAAAACTCGTCAGGATGGGTTTACCAAGCTTTATCAGCAAGTTCAAAAGAGAATTAAGACTACAAGAACTCAGAACGCTCATCGATACAACCTTCGTCATCGACCCCTTGCTTTCAAACCAGGTGACAAAGTTTAGCGGAAAAACAAGAGTCTTCGGATGCTGTCAACTACTACAGTGCTAAACTTGCCCCTGAGTACCTTGGTCCTTTTGTAGTGAAACGTAAGTGTGGTTCTTGGTCATATGAGCCTGAGGATGATTCTGGCAAGTCAAAGGGAATCTGGCATGTACAGGAGTTGAAGCTGTATCACGATCCCGTGTCTATCGATCCTGGAGTTGACAATGGAGATCCAACCATTCCCTGATTCTTTTTTTTTCCTTCTACAGGGTGGGCATAAGAATAACCTTGTGCAGTTACCTGGCTGTGGTAAAAGTCCACAAAGTGAGTAACGAGGTCGAAACCTCCAGTTCTTCTTCGTTGTTGGACCTTCAGTCATCTTCAAAATTTGTAGTAACTTTTCTCTTCAATTTTCAGTAACATTTTCAGTGTTTCTTTTTTCCCTTTCCCTGTTGTGTGAGTTGAACAGTTTTTGGACTTACCGTGTATTTTGGCTTACCGTGTAATTTTGTGGTACCTTGATTTTGTGGTTTTTGGTTTGGATTGTCCGACTGTCTGAAGTCACTTTATCTTCATCCAATTCACTTTTTATTTTTCTTTGGATCAAAATCACTCTTATGGAAGGTATAGTTTGTGTTAGGCATTGAATCAGCGTCGATTGGATTAGAGTGACTTGATAAAACATTTGATTGTTTGCATCAAGCTTGGAGCACACTTCATTCCGTTGGTGACCTAACAAAACTTATAAAGGCCTGTAGGCCTGAGTATTTTGACTTTGTTTTTCTTAATTATCTTTTTTGTTGGATTTCCCTATCTCTCTTCTACCGATTGTGACTTTACCTTGATGAATATTTACCGATTTTGACTTTTAACCTACGTGGTTATTTCCTGATTTTGACGTTTGGTACTTTTTGAACCATTTTCGCTCACCGGAAACGGAAGGATGGGCGTTGGGCGGCTATTGCTGGGGTGGTACTCCTAGTGGTGTGGGTTAGGGGTATTGAACCGTTTGAAGCTCCTCCACGACATGGACTCCACGAGGCATAGCTACTGCGTTCCATCTCAGCCCCGTTTATCCGGTTATTCCCGATTTTGTCTTCCCTCTGTTACGAGGCTATGGACCCTGTTTGGGGGGTTGTGCAGAATACCCTTACTCCGGGTTCTGGATGAGGTAGAAGCCCTCTAAGTGCTGGATTCCAGAGGCCGTCAGCGCTGATTTTCCTGCGGTGGTTCCCTTTGTTTAAATTTATTTTGTTATTCCATGTGGAACTTATTTAACCCGTCATTTTTCGAGGCCACCTGGTGTCTTTCTTTGTGAAGCACTCATTATCGTAGTACGCTATAGTACAACCCGTGTAATGAGTTCGGTAAAACTTATTCCCTGTAGTTTGGTGAGTCTAAGGGGACAAAGGGGTGAGGGTTGGTATAGTTTTGTCCTATACTAGACCCCCTCAGTCTACTCACTCCTTGCTTGTTCGGATTTGTCAAGCACTGGGGTTTTTGCCTGGCCAGCTTTTGTAAGACCGGTAAACAAGGTTTCCTCAGTCTCAGTGAGGTTACGCAATGCCGGTTAGGGATTGCACATGACACCGTCGGAATTTCACCCTGCAAAGGTTGAATCATGCAACTCTCTAGATTTGGTAGGTCTGGATCGGTGAGGTATGTTATTTTTTTTTGTGTTGTCCTTAGACAATATTCTTCCGCGATTTTTGTTCAGTTTTCTTCATCTTTCATATCATCTTCTTTTCCTATAGTTTTTATTCTTTGGTTATACTTATGGGTTATCACTACTTATCGTCGGTCTATTCTTTCAGGAATTTTCCCTCCCATCGAAGGAGAGGGGGAGTTTGTCCCGGGTGAAATTTTCACTATAAGTTACTATGGTTTTATTGGATCTTTTGTTCGTTATAAGCAGTTGATTTTCATTCATATATATTCATTGTTTACCTTTGATTCGGATTCCATTCTCATTCCTTGCCAATAAGTTCGGTTTGCCTGTTTAGTTCATGGATCATTGCTCTCATAATTTTTCGTCTTCAGCAATCCATTTTCACCTAATTCAATTAATTCTGTTGATCAATTGTTTATTTACGTTTTGCTGACAAATGACGAATGTCATTAAACATTCAACAGGTTATCCTTTCTGCGTGACAGTGTTGCCAGACATGGGATGATTTATTCGGTTTTGGGAATTCTTTTCTTTTGGCGAAATTATCGTTCTCGTACCCACAACAACTGCAATAAGACCCAATAATGCCTTGTAATCGCTTTTCTGTTTTCTCCGCTCAACCCGGTGTAGTTTTGTTGGCTTCTTGTAATTGTCTTTCTACGGTTCTCTACACCCGGGTGCAAACGAGCATAATGGCAACCCGTGTCTGACCTACCTTCGCCTATGTCATATTGTCTCTGTCATGATTGTCATGGTCATCTGTCGAAGGCCATTCTGATATTGAATCTCTCACGGTCAAAAGGGGCTAACAATTCAATCGAAAGAAATTCTGGTCATCTTTTGATGGATCTTGTTGTTAGACACCTTATTTTAACCCTGGAGTGTTTAGTTGTGTGGAATTGGTTTCCGTTTTGCCGTTACTCCAGCGTTGTACCTTTTTGAGGGATTTTGACTAGAGGTGAGTCGGATTGCTCTTTTGGCATGTGACCATGCATGACTTGATGGCTATTTCTTGGGAATAGATTCAATTGTTGGGTCAAACCATCGTAACATCGAGGTGGACTGACGTACCTGCAGCCAGAACATCATTGCAGGAAATAACTTGAGAAAAAAACTCTTATTCTTATAAGGTAAGCTCATTATACCCATTTGTCCATCATTTTTTTTTAATACCATAACATTCGACAACTAACCTCACTCAATACCAGTTGTTTTTCAATTCTATTTTCAAAGTGACATATTTTCAAGTACTTTCCGTACTGTTTTCTTTCAAATTCATTTTTGGTTAATGAGCAAACTTTTTGTAATTAACCCACGTTGTAACGCTTCACTATCAATATGTTATGCTGTTTCTATTCATAACCTACACAGTTGATATCAAATTTACATCACAGTTTTAAGTGTTGACTGTGAAAATCATTCAGGAAAAACTGGCTGTCAGCGTTGCAATGTTATTAATTATTATGATAATGTAATTTTCTTCATAATCTGGTGACTGTCATGGAATCTATTTTATTTATTTTTTATAAACAACAGTACTACAGAAAGTTATATCAGTCTTTACTCCTGTAGGGTTTTTTTTTTGTGTACGTGGCTCGATTCGACGTTCCATGTCGAAACAATTCGACGCTTCAAGTTGAGATCTTTGTGAATGGCCACCGGTTGCAGAAGTCAACTATCAGTCAACATTAGCCAACCACTGTATGTATTGGTTCGTGTAGCCGACCATCCACTCAGTTCATGTTGAACTGAACACATACCGCCTGTGGTAGCGTACAAGTAGTTTATAAGTATTTTTAGTTTTATTGATTTAAAAGTGATCACTTAGGGCCATTCACCATATACTTATAGATTATTGATTTGCGACATACTAGATTTGATTTGACCTTAATTAATAAACTTGCAGTCAGTCACATCACATATTTTGTTTTATTTGGGGTGAATCACTAAACTAACATATAGGTAAAATTCGTATTATATTCTTGATACCAGTGCTCAATGTACTGTTTAAAGAAATTGTGAACTTTAAATAATTTTAAATAATGATACTAATAAATATATTCCTGTTTTCAAAAAAAAAAAAGTCACAACATAGGTAAGCGAGTTTTTTTTATTTCGTTTCTTTTGGAGATAGTGATGCTGAAATTGAGTTTCCAAGGACATTGGGCACATTTGCACGCTCACTCAACAACTTCATTCCAGCTGAAGCTACTTTCGAGAACGAAGGGTACTAAACCTTTTATTAAAGTGAATTCCTTCAACCAATAAAAGCGTGGCAAACCTTCAACTAATCTCGATGCATATCCTTCTAATGACGCTTTCAAAAATTGGAACTTTTGACTATCTGTCAGACTTTTATTACTTGAAATAATAGAATCAAAATTCAATTTGAGATTTAACCAATGTTCAAAATTTCCCGACAATGTAGGGAGTTTGAGTTTTGGCAAAAGAATATTTTGAAAGGCGTCCATTTGAGGATTTGAATTTGGTAAAACGTTACTTGCTTGTTGAACAGATGATGTGGTTTCAATTGTATTGGAAACTTTCATACTTATCAATTCCTTGTTTAAATACGTCGATAAAAATGCTTGCGCCTCACAAAATCTATTCTGAAAACTTTCTCGCGCATCGTTTCTTGATCATTTTCTTCACACAAAGACTCAATTTTCATTTGAATGACCTCAAAATCTTGTAACAGATTGGGATTTACTTTGAAGCGTGTGTCAACATCAACCAAACTGGCTTTTTCCTCTGGTGAAGATAACTTGATATTCGTTATAAATTTTTCTAGAATCCTCAATTTATCTATTTATAGATCCTCTGTTGCGAATTAGAATTCTTAGATCAGATTCCATTCTTAAATTATTGAATATGATCCTTAAATGGAAATGAGTTTAACTTGAAAAAACTAGGCTCGAAATTGTAAACTTTGACCTGAAAAATGCCTAGGAAAATTGTGAAATAGGATACTTGCGATTTCCTATGACATTCGCTAGACCAAATAACTTTATATCTTCTGGAATACTGCTGGCAAATTCAATCGTGAGCGTCTTCTTCACTCCAACTATCATCTAGTTGCAGTTCAAAATTGCCTCCAATCTCCATGTGCAAATCACACTCGTTCGGCCACCATTTCTTCCACTCAAATTGAAGCTTGTTCTCGAAATTATCCGGGTTAAAGGACCAAGAAGATGTTCACAACTCGTACTTTAAAATTGTTGAGGGACTTCTCCTCAATAAAACTTCTTTTTATATCAAAAAATTACTCTATTTTTCGTTTAACACGTGAACAAAATCTAAAATTATTGACAATGAACTTTTTGTTTTTTCGTTGCTAGTCCAAAAAACGAAGTCGCCATCTGCGTTGCTGTGTCGACTGTTTGCGTCGGCGTTTAATGTCCAATTTCAAAAGTGGGCGGTGTTGCAACGATCGAAATGTCAAGTCGTGGATTAAACACCAGTAAATCTCGAGGCGTTAAATGAGAAAGGTTTAGTTACTCGAAAGTATGAATGGAGGTGTATTGGAACACCTCGATCAAGAATCTGTTTGAAAATTATCAGTTTCTAAGTTGTCAGGACATCCTAAATTGCATTGAGGCAAGGGTCTGGCCCCGTTCTGTGTTACGGGGAAAATGGCGTCGTTCCTTCGAGTTGTCTCTTGACTAAGGGGTTCACTCATGCAATTCGATCACCCGATTTAGCTTCAGGTGTATTATTGGCACCTGGTAAGTACATTCAAAATCAGAATTGTTAACGAAGTCATTATTTAGTTCAAGTTTTATTCCCTTATTCTGTGGAAAAATGCAATCTGTATCTGAGCAAAAGAAAATCTGAAAAAAAAATCGTATCGCGAAAGCCCATCAGAAATTTGAGTAAGTTTTCCAAGACTGTATTTGAATGTTCAAATCCGTTCTCTTAATATTTTAACAATATACGTCTAGAAAATTATGAGAGCTGTACTTTTTTGTTGTAGATTTTTCATAATCATTCAAATCATCCAATTTCATTACTCGGATAACTTTGTCTCCAGCAGCATAAAAATTGTGTTTGTCATTGGATAGATCTAAGACCGGTTTTTCGGTTCAAAGGTTAAATATTTTCATTTTCCAAAATAGTCAAACACTGGCTAACCTGGGATCGTTGTGACAAATTTTTCTCTTATAATCAATATAGTGTCATAGAGATAAAGGTTATTCTCTTGTTTCAAATGAAATCACGGAATCAATAATTTGGTTTCCACATTTCAGTGCCTCATCATCATAGACAAAATAATCATACGCTTGATGATCGACTGGATCCATCCAAACTTCATCATAATCATACAAAATATCCTTCTGGTTCAATAATCACTTTTTCTCCAAACTTCTCCAATCATACTCTCCACACAAACCGTGACATACAAAATCATGGAATAATTCCATAAGGCTTGGGATTCTGCTAATTTTGTGATGCTTTAGCCAAAAGTTGGCTTTTGGCAACTATGCGAGTTCGGTCTTGATGAATAATTGACGCGCATATAAATTTGATTAGCGTGGTTATTTAGCGCGCTTTGTTCAACTAAAGATATTTGAGTGAATGCATATTATATCTAAACAGCCAGCTCACGATCACTTCATTTTAATTCTGTTTTAATAGGGTCAATTGCATAAAGTGAATGATGATGTAGGATTGAGTACTTGAGAAATCATAAATATCCATCGTAGTTGCGAGAATCTTGCTCTGTATCTTGATTAAAATAGGAAGCCAACATGTTTTATTCCACCGGATATTTAGTGAGATCGCAGTAGAAGAAGCACAAGACATTCAAAATTGGAAGAAACAACTCCAATGTAATGTGAACATTGATGATTGAACACATCGTCATGATATAGTCATTAACAGGGTGAGTCGGGAGAAATAGGCCTAACTTTAACATAGTAATCTATGCATCACAACTTTAACCCATTAGCGCCCACGGATACCATAAAGTATCACTCTACAGCTGTTCGCGCTTTGCCCTCTCAAAATTTTGCAATGCTATGATCAAGACCTATCGGCATGACAATGACAATCCGCTTGCCAAACACTTATTTGAAGTATTTGGTGCTGTCAAAGCATGGTGATAGTTTTTGTGCTAGTGAAAGCATGGACATTCGATGGGCGTAAGAAGATTTTATGTATGCAATAACAAACTTAATAATAATAATAATAATCGTTTATTAAGCTTACAATTATAATATCAGTAGTCGGTGTAAAGAAATAATGGTAAAATAACAATGAAAATGGAACTTAGGTAAATATAGAATTAAAAATATCTACTACATACTATTATAAATATTTAAAAATAATAAAAGTGATAAAAATGTAAGATAAAAGAAAAATGGGTGTATATAGTACATTAACTCGACAGACTAAAACTTTGATAAAACATGTTCTCTGATCAGTCTTTCGAATTGGGATAATGTATCACAGCATTTGATGTCAGGAGGTAACTTCATAATGATCTATAGGTGGAAATAGTTTGACAATATACTATACTTTGAACGTATATCAATTTTTGTTGTATACTGTAAACATGTTTTTTGTCGTTCTTCCTCAAACTCTACCGATACCATATGGTATTGGTGGGCGTTTACGTGCAAAATGATTTTTTTTTGTCAAAAGTGAAAGTCTTTAATTTATATACATTTTAGACGTGGATTTGTTATCTCAACTCCGAAACCTAGGATATGGCGGATGGGCAATGTTAGAGACAATCGAATCCCAAAGTCTTGTCCAATGATATCCAAAAAAAAATTAAAAGAGACCCCACGATTATTATAAATAAGCTCTTGAGAGAAATGATGGAATCTTATTTGTGAGATGGATGGACAACTCGGTTGTGACGATGGCATCAACAGAACTCGGATGTCAGCCACCTGGTACTAACTGTAGAAAGGTATTCGCAGCAAGAGAAAAAAATATAATAATAATTGTGCCTTGCCCTAATCTGCGTTGCTTCATATAACAATAATATGAGTGACACCGATATAATGGACCAGGACATAATTACCTATCAAATTGGAATTAGAGGGAAAAAGTGGTATTTGTGCATATCCACATGGATGATAGACGCAGCCATACAAAAGGCATATTTCCTTTATAAGCAAAATCACAACATATCAAACCTAGAATGTAAAAGAGAAATTGTCCAAGTTTACCCAAAGAGATATGCTTCACCCGCCAGAACCTCAGAGCGAATAAGTCTGACCAAACATTGTCTTTCTGATGTAAGGTACGACAGAATGGATCACTTCGCCATTTCCTGCCAAAGAAGACGTTGTGCCGGAGCTGGTTGCAAATCATTCAGCCAAACAATGTTTCAGAAATGTTACGTTGGTTTATGCGTAAGCTGTTTTGCCCCATCCCATATCATACCAGATGAAGTGTTTATAATATCTACGACTAACAAATAAATAAACAGTTTCGAAATGTTCTTTTACCCATTTATCCTGACGTATAAAAATAATGATTATGCCCTTCAACGCCCACGGATACCATCTGGTATCATCAAATCACTAAAATTTCATAACTTTGTTTTTTTTTTTGAATGCTTTTTTTGGCCTTCGTACATCAAAACAACTTGAAATATGTGGAAATATGCACGTCGCGAAAAAAAAAAAATAAATCGGGCGCTAATGGGTTGAGAAAAACCTCAAATGTTGTTATTTAATATTCAATTCTGTATGCCTTGTTCGTGAAACGTACTCATCACTCATTCTTGGGAAATCCGCAGCTCGGTTACAATTCTTCGTGAGCTCCTCGTCGCTTCTTCTTCTAAAGTTCATTTTTTATTCAAATTACAGTGACAGATCAAAATTGTAGGTAAAAGGTTGGCAAACATGTTTTTTTACGATAGTCATAAATTGATTTGTGATTCGTTTTATTTTGCTGATTTCAAAATGTGTTTGATTTGATGAAACAAAAACGTTCGAGAATAGACAGTGATGATAATTTTGGAATTGATGAGCAAAACCCTTCTTTATCGAGAAAATAATAATATAGTCTATAATCAAATATTTTATCTTTTAATTTCAATTAGCGAGCACTTCATGACATTCATTATTTTTTTTGCAAACCTTCAACCTCCCAATTTGATCTGTCACTGTAACTTTAGATGAAAAATGAACTGTACCAAAGCTAGAACTCCCTTTCCTTCCCATGGCTAGAGTGTTTTCCATTCCTTCTTAATCCTGTCGAATGACTCGTTCGCATGTAACATAGACAGTTTGATGTGTTCCGATCTCGCCTTGAGAACAAATGAATATTGCATAACAACATTCAAGTTTTTTCTCATTATTTCGATGCCTAGATCACACCCTTACGCCCGGTACTTTCACATTCAAATAAATGAAATTATTATTTCAAATAACTATCCGTCAGATAATATATGGAGCGTTACCATGGCGGGACCTATTTTGAGGTTATTCTGACGGATTAAGATCGACTGCTTGAATGTGAAAGTACCGGGGCTTAGAGTTATAACCATTTCTCACTCTGAATACATGACCGATTTGAGGTCGACACACACTTTTCCGCAACGAGCCCGTATGAATAATCCGATGCCAAAAATCCGAAAACATTCTCGTTGCAGACTTGGTGCTGATATTTGATGCGAACTAGTCAAGTCGTTTCTTGTTGATGTTGAGACAAATTATTTGTCAGGCTTGTTGCTCCTGCATCAAAAAAAAGTGTACGCTTTCTTCGCTAGAGTTGCCAATTCAATGGTGAATCAGAATAAATTTGAACCTATAATACCCATGGCCTAGAAGCTGGCTAGAATCAATGACTCGTGAGTACACGTGTCAAAATTTGTGGTTATTAAGAAAAAACGTTATTAATTGTACCTACTTCCAATAAAATTCAAATTAAAAAAATTATCTATAAAACTAACTGCACCTTCCTCTGAAGAATTTCCTTTTTCGACTTGGGCTGAGCTGGGCTTTGACACATACATGTGACCACTCTCATTTTTTTTTCTGTTTTTTGTTTATACACGTCTGTGCAACATATGCTTTCTAGGGTGCATATGTTCGGTTGTTTATGATCGCTACGCAGGTCGTTTTCACCATATCGGTTTTTTTTTATGTCCTATAATGCTAAATTGATTGAATTGATGAATACATTTGGTTTGAATTTGAATGAACTCATACAAAAAATCTCCTATTAACGTATTATGGTTCCAGGACTAAAGTTCATTTTTCATTTGAAGTTACAGTGACAGATCAAAATTGTAGGTTAAAGGTTGGCATACATGTTTTATTACGGTAGTCATAAATTGAACTGTGATTCGTTTTATTTTGCTATGTTCAAAATGTATTTGATTTGACAAAAAAAAACGTTCGAGAATAGAAAGTGATCATAATTTTGGAATTGATGATCAAAATCCTTCTTTAATCGAGAAAATTAAGTCCATTTTTAAATATTTTATCTTATCATTCCAGTTAGCGGGCACCTTATGTCATTTTATTTTTTTTTTGCCAACCTTCATCCTCCAATTTTGATATGTCACTGTAACTTTGAATAAAAAATGAACTGTATTTATAACTTTGTCAATGTCATTTCAACTGTCTTTGGCCCTGATTTTAGTTTTCAATTTTTAAAGTTACTGCTATTCTCCAGTTTTCTTATCATCAAGAAGTATTGTGGGTTCCTTCAATAAACTGCCAAACTATAACGGTTTTGATCTTGTATTTCTGATCTGCTTGTTATACTTGTCTGACACTGAAAATATCTTTGGTAAAGAAGACACAAGGAGTTGAGAAAATAAAAAATAGAACTATAACCTAAATGGTCAATCTGATAAATAACGACAATCTCCACCTAATAAAAAAATCTGATTATTTTTAGTTTTTTTTAGAAACTTCATGTAGTAAATTTTTGAAGAAATCGTGGTGATTTGGATCCATAACTTTTGTTATAGCGAGAAGCTGTTCATATTTTTCCAGTGAGACTTTGGGCTTAGAGCAATATAGATTATTATAATAATTATAATCATTCCAACTATTGGAAAATCATCCTGTTTCCACAGACCCTTTGTCATGCTCCCTCCTCACCTCCAGTGACCCTTAGTATATAAAAGACAAAAATAGATTTATGTGCCTAGCGCGACAAACAAAAGAGATATTGCAAATATAATCTCGAATAAATAGAGACTTCAAGAATATTGACAGAACCTGAATGAATGATGCAGCCGTTGGCACGTAGTCTTGAGAAATGTTCGCGCTCTGAATTCACTACAAGAAACTAAAAATAAACGAAGCATTTATGAGTCTGCGAATCGATGCAGCAAAAAAAGTCTCCTTAATCCATTCCGCGGCGTTCTTATTGTTTTACAGCCAAGGAATTCACGCTATCCTGACAGTATTAGAAAAATAGATGAAATTGGAACACGAATGAATAGAAATTGCAGTTTTTGAATATCCAATATAAGTTTACGCGTTTCTAAATGTTTTCTCACTCCAACGATACGATTGCTCGTATGATGGTTTTTTAATTTATTGGTATCCATTTCTCTGGAACGCCTTCGAAATTCGTATCTTTTAATATGGAATTCTAAATTGAAGATAGCATGAGAAGATAGGTTGAGATATTGATAACGACATCTTTGCAAATACATACAATATCGAGTTAAGTTAGTATTGACTATTCTGAATTCATATAGTTTTAATCAAGTTGTAATTCTCTATCATGGAAGAAATTGAGTTTTTTGAGAAAGGTGCATATGTATAAATTGTCGGTGTTTTGTGAGCTTGTGTTAAAGAAGAACAGTTCATCCATCAACTTTCCAGTACTTTGGAGTTGAGAAAAAACTGATTCTTGAAAAGACAGCTTACATAATCCAAAAAAAATATGCTTTTTAAAAATAACGAGGAGCTACGTAGAAGGATTTTAGATTCAACACTAGGTAAATCGTACGCCACCAGAAACCTGAGGATGGGGTCCGCATGCCTTTTTCCTCATGAATTGTCGTACCACTTTGAAATCCATTGGTCTACTGATCTCCTCGATCCAAGTGAGCATTGAAGCGTCGACTGCTCTGCGGAGATATTATATAATAATAGGTTTTCTAGTGCTTGGACTCTTCTTGTGTGAGGCTCTGCCGCATGACCCTATGAGACCGAATCGTATATTAGGATCGGTCTAATGACGATTTTGATTAGGAAGCTTCCCCGCACCTGCTAGGGCACTTTTTCTGTTGATGTGACGTCGTTGTGAGTAGCTTTGCATTGTAAACGCCCACTAGAATGACAAAAAATCTGTAGAAACAATGAAATGATAAAAAAAGAATTCAGCTTATTGATGGTCTTGTAAACCGTGAGGCAGGGCGATAACCCAAATATCGTGGCTTATAATTCGTCGGCGTTATGGCAAAAGTCACTTGGTCCAAAATTATAGTTTTGAGAAAAACGAGTTTTAAAATTGAAAGGTGAACTAAAATTTCATTTTATGAAAGTCAACTGTATAAAGGCAATAATAAAGTACTTAATGATGTCTGCCAGTTGAAAGTTTGTCCAATTTTAAGATTTCAGGTGTAATTAACAGGAAAAATCCTAAAATGCACTTAGCGACTTTTGCCTGAAGAATATGGCCGATGATCTAGCAAGTGAAATGACATATATCTAATGCTAGGTTCACATTTCCATGAGACACTCCGAGTGCGAGAGTCTTGCCGGTAGCACTCGCTCCGAGACTACAGTAAAATGCAATAGGGTACGTCGCCCGTGATCGATCAGATTGGTTGAAAGAGAGGTTGCCATGGTAATCGCCGAAGTAACAATGTGATAAATTTGTATCTGATGTTGAATGGACAATTTGCATACATTTTCAAATAACTTGAAATTTTATACAGTGTGTCCCAGATTCGTTTCTCTATACAGGGATCTTGTCTCCTATTATACCTACATCAAAGGTTAAATGGAGATAGTTTTAGAGAAAACTCAGTGCATTCGATATCTGGTATCAGATTTGCGATCGGTCAATTGGTTTTGGAAATATCGGCGAAAAACCGAAAATGGCGGATTTGGTTTTTTGTCAGTAAATTCGAAACGGCTAATTTGACAGCTATATGAAAATGTGACATCATTGGGATACTTTTTTTAAACGAATAAAATGGCGTACATGATATGTCTCAATCATCTTTTGTTTTCCCGCAACCCGCCTCAACTTTCATTTTTCTTATGGCCGCCATATTGGATTTTTTGATTTTTCGAAAGAGCGTGAAATTTCTAGTCTAGTGATGTCTCAGAAGTGCATGAAAGATTTGAGTATCATCGAAATATCACAATACGTAGAGCAAATACCAAACAACTTCCGATCTACGTCATAATTGCCACAAAGCAGGTTGTTATGAAGTTTGCTGGTGGCCAAATCTAGTCACCTGCAAATCACATAATAACTAGCTTGGTGGCAACTATGACGTGAATCGAAAGTTGTTTGGCATTTGCTGAAGTTGGGTCTCACTCTTATCTGAGAAGGCCATAATTTATATGTCGCAAAATATGAATAAGTACTGTATCAGCTTTAGGTCAACGCATTTAGTGTGCAGCAAATGTGTTGGACGCATTGAATTTTCAATAGCACATGGACATGTATCGTGACATTTTTGACAATCGGCGACTGTTTTTCGTACTACCCTTACAAGTTTATTTCTGTTTATAGTTGACCATATTAATCAATATTAATTGGTTTTTCTATATGGTGTTTTATGAGGCTGCCGTCGTTCGGGATACGAGGGATACATCTCCTAATACATTGACCTTGCCAAAGGCAACCCGGCATTTCTATTTGACCGCGAGTACAGCGCTTACATGAATAGCTTTTCTTCATTTTAATGGAGAAATAGAGAATACTGGGCATTTTCAACAGGTTTCGCTAATTCGTTAATCAGATTTATTATTTTGATTTGAGAAGCGTAAGTTCTAATTATCAAAAGACAACCGTCATACTGAATTGGTGAACGACAGATCAGAGCCTCCTCAGATGAAAAAAAAAAAAGATTTTGCTTATAAACCAATTTTCAAACAAATGAATCATGGTCTTCTTAGAAAAGGAGGCCATGAGATAACTATGAATTATTGTGATATTTTGATGACGCATGAATCTTTTATGCACTTGTGAGACATCACTAGACTGGAAATTTTACACTCTTTGAAAAAATCAAAAAATCCAATATGGCGGCAATAGGAAAAATAAAAGTTGAGGCGGGTTGCGGAAAAACAAAAGACGATTGAGACATGTCATACACGCCATTTTATCCGTCTTCAAAAAGTGTCTCGATAATGTCACATTTTGATAGCTGTCAAATCAGCCGTTTTGGATTTACTGGCAAAAAATTAAATCCGCAATTTTTGGTTTTTCGACGATAATTCCAAAACCAATTGACCGATATTAAATCTGAAGCCGGATATCGAATGCACTAAGATTCCTTGAAAACTTTCTTCATTTAATCTTTGCTGTAGGTATAATAGGACCCAAGAGAAGCGTATCTGGGACACACTGTATACGTATTCTAGACAATATTTGAAAGTCATCAGCGATTTTTCTTTCCAAAAAACCAAAAATATACTAAATAAATAAAAAAGAAAACGCAAATTTCACTGTATGATCAAAAACGGGGAGGGGCCATGACCCTTCCGAGAGAGAGAGAGAATCATCTCAGTCAATACGCCAGACAGAGATAGATAATGTATTCGGTGACGTAGTGAATGTTGATTGACGCTCTTCAATCGGTGAATACTACATTAATAGAGGTCGTAGGTTGATTTTTCAAACATCAATGGCATCAGTATTTACTAATCCTTATATTTTTCATATTTCCAAAAAATGTGCAAACTGTCCATTAGACAAAGTCAGTTGAGTTCGGGTTAGTTTGGGTCAGATTGGGTTATTTTGTGTTTAGTGAAATCAGCCCCGCACGTGCTCAATTCTCCAAGCAAATCCGTATACGGATAGTGTAGAGAATCAAATGCATATTCGTAGACGAATTAATTGGAGAACTGAGCACCTGTGAAGTCTGGCACTCCAGCTGTCTCCGTTCTATATGGGTAGGTGCGAGCAGGGTGCCTATTCTGGGACCGATACAACGGTCATATCGAGAGAAAGAGAGAGACAGTAAACGGAGAATGATATGGAGGTGATCGTTTATCTCTCTCGTATGAACGTTCTATCGGTCCCAGAATCGGTGCCCAGGAGGCTTTTGTTTCAACCGAATACCAAAAATGGATAGAACAGTCCATGAATCATAATTTTACATTAACCGTACTCTTTCATTTCCTCTCTGATCTTTCCCCATGCTTTATGTCTGGCCAATCACTATCGGACTATTCGTCCAAGTTTTAATCATTGAGTAGAGGATCTCTGAACATTTGGAACGAATGATAACGAATATTTAAATTTGGAGTGAATATTATTTGAGACTTTTCAAAGTTATTTTGGCATAATTGTTGGACTAAGATGATTTAGAAGTGGCAAAGTTTATCTTAGGCAGGTTACATGAGTGTACTATAAATAGAACTAGCGCTAACATTGGACTAAGAATTTTACATTGAAATCCTCATGTTTCGTTTCAAAAAAATCAATTCTTCTTCAATCTCCCAAAAACATAGAAGGAGAACACTGTGCAAGCTATGGAAAACAGAGTGTAACCTTAATATCTGATACCAGGCATACACATTGGGTCAAGACCCACAAACGTCGGCCAACACAGTGGTTGTTTGTCGAGGGAATTATCGAAAATTGGTGAAGTTTGCCTAAGTTCATTTCGTTGTCGGTAAATCACGTCTAATCAAAGGGACTCCAGTGTCGTTTGAACAGTACATTTCCACATTATTTGTGCGGCCCACATATTGGTTTCTGTTTGCCGCCATAAGTTCCGGATGCAGGTTACTGTCTCAACATTGTCCAGTCAAAGTTCATGCGATGAAAAATGCCTACCTATTGAGACAATGAGACTACGTCTTCACTTTTGGAGCTGTATCACGTCCGTCAACGTCTACACTTTCGACTAAGAGTTGATTATTTTTTGTACAAGAACAGTTTCAGATCAAAATTGTAGGCAACTTACTATCTCATACAATTTGCATCTGTTCGCTCTAGTAGCAAATACATTAGGAGGGCATACACGGACGCAAATGACTTAATACAAACTACGTGCATTTTTCAGCGCGCATCCAAAAATGTCCGTCTATGGTCATTTTATGATCACGAACATGTGTGTGCATACAAAAAGTACGTCGTACTTGTATTCCGTCAGAACTTGAAAACATCAACGTGTGTTCATGAGTTTGCGTTGAGACATCCATATCATGGAAATTTACACCCAGGTAGGGGTTTTGCAGTGTTCGAGTCAGTTTTGTGCGACCAGGTAGCGTACTGCCATAAAAAAACTGCAGTCAGTGCAATCATGTCTTCAAACATTCCTCACCGTCTGTGCTCAAAATATGTCCACGTTGATGCACGACATTCTTGTCTGCGCGTTGATGTGTTATCACATCTACGTCCGTGTATGCCACTTTTGTCGATAGGGCGATTGTATGGGTGACATAATTGTGCACAACTTCTCGGTTAAATATATCAGCGAATGTCTTTGAGCCAAGATGGATGTTTTTTTTGTGTAGAAATACAGGAAAACGCGTCAAAATCTCTTAGCCGTTCGCGAACAGTCAAGAAAAAAAGGTGGATCTCAAAAACCCACTATCTATTGATTCATCTTACATCAAATAGGAAGATATTGGAGGCATGTTCTGGAAGCAGTCCTCAAGTAATTGGCCGAAAAGAGAATGATGCAGCATTTGCCGTCATACAAATATTTTTGAGGCATCAAGAAAAACAGCCAGGCGACAAAATATTTCACAAAAGGTTTTTCTGAAACATTTCAAAACAAGTATCCAACGCAGAGCGGGACCAGTCGTGCACCTGTATCTGCTTTTCCTGCGAATTGCTTTAAAGTAACAAATTCAGCATCGCAAATGATTACATCTTTTCGGATTTTCAAAATCTGGAATACATTACGAAAAGTGTAGTTCATCCATCAATTTAGCCGGGGATTCGGCAGAGGGATATAAACTCTTTCATTTTACTGTTATGTAACTGGTCTCACTAAAAATCTTCCACCTATTGCATTGGGATTTACTTTGAGGCGAGAGTTCATAATTTCCTGTAGAAACTTCAGATAATTCATTTTTGGATTGAATTTTGTTTGTAACATGGTGATTTATTTTCAGCGGAAAAGTGCCAGTTCTCGAAAACTAATCATCATTGGGACGCGGGAAAAAAATCTTTCCAAAAAAAAATGCTGGAAATATATTTTTAGTCTCTAGGATCGCATCGCCCGTAACGGTACTGTGAAAACAGAAAATTGACATACTTTCGGAATTCTTTCCATTGAACTACCAAAAAATAATATGAAAACAGAGTAAGGATGATATTCTCCACAAAATTGCACCCGGAGAGTTCTCTCTGGTTTGTCAAATAAGACAGCGCAAGTTGAAAGTTTCGAGGCAGGCCAAGTTTTCAAGTGATGAGCACAGGAAGTCGGGTAGATTTTCTCTATGACTGCTACCCTACTACCCGTTCACAGGCCGTCAAACTTGAGGTTTCTAATTTGTTTTTATAATTTTTAAATGCAAACTGACTAAATAAATGCTTCCATCGTGCTACTTGGGAAATCTCTCACCTCTTTCATAGAGACCACTTACCTATATCTTTTGAAATAGAAGAGTTAAGGACTTCATCAGGAATCTTCCGAAGAATACTTCTGAAACTGCCCCTGTGAATTTGAATATGTCAAAAAGGTCGCCGTCATATTTGTTTTGATTTGCCTAAAATAACGTGTTCTTGAGTTAAAATGTTTGATACAGTTCCTGAGAATCAAAGATTATTATATGCTGATCATACTACTCATACTATTTGTGATGATGGAAATTAGAGAGGTTAAACACTACCAGCTGCGTTTATCAACACATGTTCGTGATTTTAAAGAATTATACCTCTTCGAAACAAAGAATGTTTTACAGATTTTTGGGAACAAAAGCTGGAAGTCAAGGAGGTGTCTTATCAACCGTCTTGAAACTAAAAATATGTTTACGCTATCTTCGTGATCCTGGGTATCAAAAAGATATTGGTCAAGAGCTGGGTGAGAGTCAGGCACAGAACACATACTTATACAAAGTCTAGAAGACAAACTGACGTATAAACTTCACACAACAATGCGCCACGTAATCCAGTGGATACGGATGCGCTTTACAGATGTGGACAGTGTGGACTTTTCTAGTTGATGTGTTCGGCGCTGCGAGGCGCTAACCCTATGTGATGGTGACTATGAGAAAATGCAACTCACTCCGGAAGTCTATGGAGGCGGTGCTTTTTCGCCCTTTTCAGGATAGTGTCTCTTACTGTGATGTATTGGATCTGAACGTGACAACGTCGCGTTCTTGTTTCACATCTACAAGTAGCGCTGGCTGGATGAACACACCCGTTTGACAAATATGACAGTCATGTGAGATAGCCATTCGGGTCCAGCATTTATCCTGTTTTGTTTTTGGCAAAAAATAAAAGTATTGTTAAGTTAATCAGTGTTCAACTCATAGACAGTATATTACATTTTGCGAAAAGTATGGGATCCAGTATCCGGCGTGCGTACGTGCAAAAATTAAGGAGTTTGAATATCAACCAATGTGATTTTCAGTCACAATGGCTACCCTGGGTATCATTGAACAATTTATTAGAAGTGATCCGTCCGGGTGAAAATCGTACCAAGAAAGGATCGAATTTTTTTTGACTGCGAACGGAATTTTGGAGGCTGGCAAGAAGAAAGCAGTTTTCCTCAGTGTCTGTGGTCCCTCGACATACGAGACTCTACGTTACCTCATAGCTCCAGTAAAAGTGTCGGAAAAATCCTACGACGAGATCGTGCAGTTGAAAAAAAATCATTTTGCATCCAGAAGGTCAGAGATTGTCAATCGCTTAAAATTCTACAGGCGTGATCAGCAACCCGGTGTAACGTTTCCGGTATTTTTCAAAGAACTACTTCAATTATCTAAAAAATGCTGTTCTGATTGCTTCGTGATCGTATCGTTTGTGGTATTCGCGACGACTCTCTGCAACGCCGTTTGTTAGCAGAAGACGAAAACTTTTTCCAAAAGGTACTTGTGTCTCGCTCACAAAGTGTCTTCTCACAGACTTGCGACGATTCGGAAAACAGTGGCAATCAGTCCTAACGGGTCGGTGAATGCAATAGCCAGAATCAACACCAACACCTCCACGCGAAAGTGTCGTGCGGATGGTCTTTCGAATACATCGAATTGTGGATCAGCTGATTCCAACGGACAAAAAACATTCTCTGGATACGTGCGGATTGTGAAATACTCAGTGCCGTTTTTGTAGTAGAATGAAGCACATATAACGGGCTTGTTTCGCGAAGAAAAAGCAAGGTATTCCAAAAATGATCTTGCTCCGATAGCAGCCTGCTGATTAGGGGTGAAATGATAGCTGTCCTGAAATTAATCGAATTTTTAATGTGATCCTAATTTGAGTGTTATATATTATATTGCTACATATTTATATTGTTATGTGTATTCACATTATAGTTATTATTTCTTTTCAATAATAAAAAAAATGTAAAAAAGAAAAACTTATTGGTGAGAATGTCAACTTTTTTTCGTTTTTTCTTACTACGAGCAGCTGTCAAGTAGAATAAACGCCATCAGCCACAAATGAAACGATGAACCAGTGAACATCCTATTCCAAAAATTGTTTCACAGAAAAAAATTGACACAAAAAAAACAAACAACTAGTGCAAAACTCACCGTCGTTGGCAATAAGGCACTCCCAGCTTTTTGACTTATTCAAATTCACAGGGGTTGTTTCAAAAGTATTCCTCGAAGTTCGCCATAACTATAATGATATCTTTATCTACCAAAAATGCTTTACAGGTTACATTAATAAATGGTGTATTACATAACAAATTTTAATGCTGATAGAATAGATTGATAAATAAAATTAACATTCACAATTATTGAACATGTTCGTAAATATACTGACGGAGGTTACTGTTAAATTTAGAAAGACAATCACATTTCTTGATACAAGGAGGTAAACAATTGAATTCAAGGAGCCTTTCACAAAAAAAACACTGAATTTGACATTGAATTGGTGTTTGTTTTGTTTAGTAAAATGAAGTCATGTCTATTGCGTGTATCATGGTTATGAATTTGTTTGAATAAGTTCACTCTACTACACACATATTGAGGCAATATGCCTTTTTTATTTTGAAAATAAATACAAATACATTCAACACAATTTTTTGTCTTACACAACACATGTTTGATACACTCGACATCAATCTAATTGGGGTTTATCGGTTACATCTTAAAATTGTACGCATGGCTCTATTCTGAATGCGTTGGAAGTTATCCATGAGATATTTTGGCATGTTATAGAGCAGAGTGCTGCAAAATTGTAGGTGTGGTGCAGCAATTGGATCAATAAATGATTAATAATAATAATAACTCGTCTACAAATTTGCTAGATCGTTAAATAAACAAAAGTTCATAATAATAACGTTCTTCATCAAGCAAGATATGCTTCATCATAATACATAGCATAAAATATTAAATGATCAAGAAAGTAGTAGGTACGATCAATGTATGTGGACAATGGTAATTAACAACACAAATTAGATTAAAAATAACATACTGTAAAACTTAAAATCTTTGTGAAACATAGTTTTGGACTAAAATCTTGAAAGTATGTACATTATCACACACTTCCATTGGCGATAGTAAGCAATTGAAGTCATGAAGACCACCATACAAAGTTGAGTTATAAACAGAGTGTCCCAGATCAACTGGTCACTACTTATACAGCAAATAGGGGAACCATGAATAAGAAGATGTGAGGAAGTTCTTGGATATGGGAACAGAATAAAAGTCAAAGGTCTTACTGTCTTAGCGACGTTTCGTCTATTTTATAGACTTCATCAGGCTGAAAATTGAAAAAACAATAGGTAGTGAATATTAAAAACCTTCTTTAGACTACAAAGAGAAGCAAATTTATTCGCAATCCAAAAAAAACAAAAAATTCGAAAAAAAAATTCCTGCGCTAGTCCGGGTTTGAACAATGGACCCTTGGGTCGGCAACTGACTTTAGATCTTTCCACTAGTCCATGATACTAAAACAAACAAGAAATGATCGATTGCTGGACGAAATTAGAACCAAGCCGCGCATGTCGTCACTGCGAGCCCAAAGTGAGGTTTGATGTAAAACATCAATACCGTAACCTAGTAACCATTTGCTGATTTGAACTGGCTCACGCATGACGTCCCCACGTGATATTGATTGTATAGTTTTGAGGTAGGTCACGTGATGACAACTGAGGGGGATGCGCGAGAGTTGTTGTATTATGGCGTGAGTTTATCTTGTTTTTTTTAGTATCATGGTAACCCAGCTACCTAGGTAACCTATGAATTTTGAGGTTTGGGCACACAATGACGTCAGCGAAACCTGCGCGTAATCATATCTTATTTGTTTTAGTATTATGCCACTAGTCCAACTAATCAGATACTATTTTAATAGTGGATAGAGTTACAATACTACACAATCACAACAGGAATAGACAAAGAAGGTCTTTACGTTACAAAAACAGTTAGATACTGTGAAGTTCCCCGAAATTTTCCGGGTTTTATTCCCGACGGGGATAAGGGAATTCGTTGATGTTAAATAAATGCTCGAGCGCCTTTCCCTGTATTATGTGGTAGAGGGCCCACAGTGCATATCGGGTAGCTTTTATACAGTGAAGAAAGGCCAGAGCGCGTATTCTGTAACGTCATAGGGAAGAAATTTCTTTCTATAAAGAATAGAGAGAAAATTTCTTTCTATTACTTGAACCGATTCTATACTATTCTCTCTATGACCGGTCGGGTATGCTCGGTTATAGAAATACGTGTATCATCCAATTTGAAAACGTTGAACTCTTTTTAGGAGAATTTGGGGTATCTTTTTGATTATGTTGGCAACATCGTGTATTTTCAAGGATTTGCTAGGTTATGTTATGATTTATGTTCGATTCATTTATCATATACATTTATTTGTGAATGATATATAGTGGATTCTTTATGATGAATGGTGTTTGTCATGAAAATTTGAGTTTTGAAACATACAGTTTCTCGTTTCCGCCTGCGTTCTGATTTGAGCGTTTTGCAAAAAAGCCAAGTGCCCCCGATATTCTTATATGGATGAGAACAAGAGCTGCCAGACCTTCCGATTTGGGCGGAAGTCTTCCGATTTCTTACTGTCCCTCCCGCTTCTTGAACAAAGTCATAATACTCCCGATTTTGATCAAGAACTCCCGAACCTATAGATTTTTCCCTGAAATCGTCTCATTTTGGTATCAGAAAAACCTATGTGGTGAGATTTTGAGAAAACCTTTCCCAGATACCTACCCTGTCTGTACCATGTAAAATACCTACTTGATTTGTTCAAGAATAGTGATTTTCGTAATTTTTTTAATATTCAATTCTTATTTTTTTGTAAAGTTCTTGATCAAGTAACCATAAAAGTCTACGATATTTCTAGATCTGTCTTCGTATAACAATAAAGCCAAGATTTTTTTTGTGACGAACTTCTTTTCAACAATCAAACCTCTGGCCTCCCGCTTTTTATTTTTAAAAATCTGTCAGCCCTAATGAGAACCCTTGTTCTAGCCCCGTTATACATCTGGGGAGTAAGATCACGAATGAGACCTTGTACTAACTCACAACCGTAATCAGTTTTGTCGTTTGTCATCTTCTACCTCTTGTATGAAATGTAAAAACAATGGGTCCATATCCTATTTCTGATGAACATAATTTAACACGGCTAATCGTTCACAAAAACTACACCAATTCCCAGTTCTCCCATGGTCTAAAACTTGCTTCATAGCATTCAAATTTTAAATTCAAATACCTACATAAATAGATATAAATAGCCCCATGTTTTGGAAAACGTCAAAAAACCCCAACAAAGATGATAATATATCCAATAATGTGCATTAAAAAGAGACAGAGCTATTAGAAACATCATAGCAAGACCCAAAATGGTTTTTCTATTCCTCTCCACCACTCTCTACCAAACGATGCGTTCGGACGACACGGCCGTTGCCGACGTTCCTACAGAATCGGGTAGTGTCATAGAAAGAGTTTAAAGAAATAAATTTCTTCTCTATGACGTGATAGAATACGCGCTCAGGCATTCGTTATTTCCAAAACTCCGCAAATCTCCGCTATGAAAGGGATTGCTGAACTTTCTTGAAATAAAAACACGGTGTTCGTAAAAATTAATCAATCAGTCTATTAGTCCCAAAACAAATCACAATTCTGTGTGCTAATTTTCCATTCAGCTAAATAAAAAGAAGAAAACCCTTAGTAATAACAATAGGAAAAAAAAAACAGTCAAAACCCTCCCGGTGGAGATTCAGAATGTGTAGCTATATAAAAGGTATTTTAACAGTTGTGACAATCATGAATCATCGGTAGAAAAACATCAGAGTGTGGAGGAGACGGAGTGTGAACGAAGTTTGACGCGACGGGTTTTTACGGCGAATTTTATCAGAAAAACAGCTGTTAATAGAGTTAGATTTTTCCGACGACGTAGAGAAAATGAATTGGGTAAACTGACGCGATCGGGTTATTTCCACAAGGGAAAAAACGGGTTCGAGGCATAAAAAAGCAGCGAGAAATTTATTAATAAACGTTGGAAATTTTGCACACAAAGGTCGTAACTCCAGAGGCCTCTCTTTGACGAGTTTTCCGGAACTAACTCAAGAAGACTATAGAAAAGAAAATACCGGTTAAAAAACACGGTGTTCAACACAAGTTTAAAATTTCCCACCCGGCAAAGTTCGTTCCCCTGACAGTCAAAATAAAATGATAAAACCCCAATAATAGAAACGAACCTGAAAGGATTCCGTGAGTCGGAAAAAATACAGGCTCACCGAAAATTTCCAGATATCGTAATAACCTTACTAAAATATTTCTCCACCCCTTTTACTTACTTACCTTCAACGCGGCACTAGTTTGAAAGAATTTCGGCAGAATGTCATGATTATCGATAAATAGTTCCTACCTCGTGTTCAAATTAAAAAGACATAGGAAAAGGATTGGAACTTGATAAAAACTGGTTGATGAAAAAGATCGCGTAGCGGGAACGGGGGTCAACTGCTGCAGGCCTTCGTCTCTGTCTCGGTACTCCTACTCACTATCTTTTCGACGTTCCGTATTCAGACCAAAAGTGGGAAATGTCCTGCTCGAATCCTGCACTTAATGTCGCTATCGGTCGGCTTGCGAGTTAAACAATTGATTATATCGACGCGTAAAACACTAAAAAATAATATTCCGGTCAAAAATTAATTAAAAGATTATCAATTATCTCACGGTCAACATTATTCTAGAAAAAATACGGGAGTTTTTGACAGATAAATTGAAGAGTTACGGACAAATATGAATTAAATGATCAGAGACGGGAAATGAATTAGAAAACTTGGAAATTACGGCAGAAAAAAAAAAACGGAAATTTTGTAACTTCGTTACACACTCTCTCCACTTACAAAAAAAATGTGAGTCCACGACCATTTTTCCTAAGCTATGCTTAACCTGGAAAACTTAAATGAAATGAAAAAAAATATTTATGACTGAAAAAAAATTATTAACTAAAACAAATTTCTACTGCGGCTGGACTTGGTTACTGGTTTGATGGGAACGACGATTCATACTGGATATGGACCCCCATAGACACATCGCACCTCGCACCTGGAGTGGTTACTTTCTTCTTACAGTTCGGCATCGGTCATCGGCCACTCCTCTGGCTGCGACTGAATGTCCCTGTAGGTGGGTTGGCTGATCCAGGTCTTGAAGTCAACTCGGCTCCCATGTTCCTTGTAGATTCAGGCATGAAACTTGAAAAAAAAACAAAACAAATGTGCTGGTGTCGGCACCAGAAGGTTAAGCAAAGATCCGGGGTACGGTGTAACGGGGTGACTTGTAGTCACAACTGAAAAATGGCTCCACGAAAGTGAATCATCAAACTCAATGAAAACATTTCTGCAGACGGCAGTAAAAAAAAATATTTTTGGATAACAGCTTTAAAAAAAATCAAAATAGCAAGTAAGGGCCGATGAAGTATTAATATAAAAAAAAAAAATCCAAGTTCAGATCTTAATAGTATCGAATCGGTAAAACAAAATAGTCCAGGCTAGGGCCTTTGGACGCAAATACAACTCAATATAACTTACTCGTTTCAAAACACGTTAACTTCGGCGGCGGGTGTTAACTTTTGGGTTATGAGTACCGGCGGGTGGTTTAGCGCACTTTTATTTGAGGGATGTCTACTCTCGGCAAGGGTTGATTCACGTCTCCCTATCCCTAACCCCTCAATATATCTGAGCTTGGCTTCTCCAAGACAGGAGGTGGGGTCTTGGGTATGAAGTGGGAGAGAGGTGACGACACAATGCCAACAATTCAGACGGGTTCTGGTAGCAAATTTAGGGCTGCAAATATGTACCAATTTAGCACGTTGCTATTGACCAGAAAAGTGAAGGTCAAGCAAATGTTATTGTGAAAACCACATGCTGACGGTTTTTTCCCGGTTGGACTAAAAAGTTTGGGCGTACGGAATGTTGCTGCGTTTTTTTCCTCATGAGACGAAGCGGCATTTTTCCCGTCGTTTAACATAAAATTTTTAAATTCGAAGAAAACGGACTTCCGACGTCTTAGCCGATTTTGTGAGGAATTTGGAAAAACGAAAAATATCTTCCGACGGTCCGAGATTTTCCTCTCTTCGAGCGTTACGGGTGCGATTTTCCGGGTGGTAGGCAGAGTGTAGTAATTCCCAGTGATGACTCTTTACATCCTGGACAGTTACTAAGGATAAAAAAAGACTGGAAACGGAATTTCCAGTGATTTCTTCCACTTCCGGACAATTAACTCGGATAACTGGTGATTCTCGGATAATTATCTGGCTAATACAAATTTTGGATGTTCAAGGGCCTACCGAAGGTCCATTCGCACCTTGCTCTAGGAAAAGAAAACTAACGGGACCCGCGGCTATGAGGAACGCAGGTTTTGAAAAAGTCAGAAAACGCAGTACTTTTGAACGCGACGGAAAAAAATAGAAAATGTTTCCTTCTGGTCCAAAGGAAAATACCAAAATGAAATAACCGGGTCTCTACGTGTGGGAAGTCGTTTCGCGACGGGAAACGGGCTCTTGGGACCAATAGATTTTGAGGAATTCGGTTTAAGAAAATCTCCCTGTTCCGGAAAATGACGAGAACTGAAAAAAAAGGATCCCTGCTCGGGCGCCAATTTGTGACGCTCTTCGAGATTTTCCGGGTTTGATTCCCGACAGGGATGATGGAATTCGTTGATGTTAAATAAATGCTCGAGCGCCACCCCCTGTATTTATGTGGAAGAGGGCCCACAGTGCCTATCGGGTAGCTTTTATACAGTGAAGAAAGTCCAGGCGTTCGTTATTTTCAAAACTCCGCAAATCTCTGCTTTGAAATGGATTACTGAACTTTCCTGAAAAAAAAAACGTATTTGTAAAAATTAATCAATCAGTCTATTAGTCCCAAAACAAATCAAACTTATTGTGTGTGCTGATTTTTCATCCTGCTAAATAAATGAAAAAAAAAACCCTTAGTAATAACAATAGGAAAAAAATCAGTCAAAACTTTCCCCGTGAAGATTCGGAATGTGCAGCTAAATGAAAGGCATTTTGACGGTTGTGAGAATCATGAATTATTGGTAGAAAAACATAAGAGTGTGGAGGAAACGGAGTGTGAACGAAGTTTGACGCGACGGGTTTTTACGGCGAATTTTATCAGAAAAACAGCGGCTAATAGAATAAGATTTTTCCGACGACGTAGAGAAAATGTATCGGGTAAACTGACGCAATCGGGTTATTTTCATGAGGGGAGAAACGGGTTAGAGGGATAGAAAAGCAGCGGGAAATTTATTGATAAACGTTGAAAATTTTGCACACACTGGTCGTAACTCCAGAGGCCTCTCTTTGACGATTTTCCTGGAACTATCTCAAGAAAACTATAGAAAAGAAAATAACGGTTAAAAAACGCGGTGTTGAACATTAGTTTAAAATTTACCACCCGACAAAGTTTGTCCCCCTGACTGTCAAAATAAAATAATAAAACCCTAATAATAGAAACAAATCTGAAAGGATTCCGTGAGTCGGAAAAATACAGGCTCACTGAAAATTTCCAGAAATCTGAAAGAATTTCGTAAATCGGAAAAAATACATGCTCACCGAAAATTTCCAGATATCGTACTAACCTTACTAAAATATTTCTCCACCCCTTCTACTTACTTACCTTCAACGCGGCACTTGTTTGAGAGAATTTCGGTAAAATGTCATAGTTATCGATAAATTGTTTTTAACTCGTGTTCAAATTATAAGAAATAGGAAAAAGATTGGAACTTGATAAAAACGGGTTGATGAAAAAGATCGCTAAGCGGGAACGGGGGTCAACTGCTGCAGGCTGTCGTTTCTGTCTCGGTACTACTACCCACTATCTTTTCGGCGCTTCGACATTCCGTATTCAGAACAAAAGTGGGAAATGTCCTGCTCGAATCCTGCGCAAAATGTCGCTATTGGTCGGCTTGCGTGTTAAAGAATTAATGGTTTTGACGCGTGAAACACTCAGAAGGAATATTCCGGTCAGAGATTAATTAATGGATTATTGATTATCTCACGGTCAACATTATTTTAGAAAAAATACGGGATCTTTTGACAGATAGATTAAAGAGTTACGGAAAAATATGAATTAAATGATCAGAGACGGGAAATGAATTAGAAAACTTGGAAATTACGACAGAAAAAAAAAACGGAAATTTTGTAACTTCGTTACAATACAAATTATAAAGAATTTGAAACAAAATAAACTAAGAAAAAAACACGGTGAGACTAAACGTCAAACAAGCAAATGTAAAAAACAAAACCAAACATTATGATAACACTCACCGATCAAAAGTTAGTCAAGACATGAAAAGAGTTGTTACACTCATCACATATTAAAGTATATGGGACGAAGTACAGTCATTAAAACTTTGTAAAAACCACGGAAACTTAGATGCAAAACAATCATGACACAGCAATACTAACAAATTGATTGACGTAGTACGTGCCCATGTACGTACTACGGTACAGGACATAGATCTTAAATAATAATACATCTAGTGAAAATTATCAAAACCAAGTTTTCCTAGAAAAATCATGTTGGTCATCCTGTTTTCTGATCAGATTAATGTATATAGAGCTAAGGTTCTGAGTGTCCGTCTGGTTGTTAATTGCCGATGTATGTTGGTTGATAAATAACATTTTCTTGATGACCCTTTTATGCCAGTTACCTTCACGGTCCAAGATCTTCACAGAGTCCAGGTCGAAAATATATCCCGTATTCAAGTGGTGTTGAGACAGTGCAGTTTTTTCTTGCCTTGTTCTACAGTCATTTTTATGGTTGTTTAATCTTGTACAAACGCAGTTCTTTGTCTGTCCTTTGTAGTACAGAGTGTTCACAGATAAATGGATGGGAACTTTTCAATTTGATGCTTGGGAAAAAAATGTTTTAAATAAAAGTTTAATGATTCAAGATGAATTTTGTGAAAACATGGTTTTCCCATACACAGGGTGTTTCAGAACTTCTGGGCGTGGTCCAACTTTCTTATTTCAAATTACAACCCAATTTTTTTGTTTGATTTTTGCATTTTCCGAAAAATTCTAAACATTTTTCATATAGCATACCCTATTCCGAAATTCAACCAATAAGGAGATATTTACGTCAGAAGTTTGCCATTATTTCGAGCATGTTTTGAAATCTATGGTATTATTTGGAAACCTTTGAAACGAGGTAATTGTTAAGGGATGTCAACTTTTCAAAAAAGATTTGAACAACGTACAGGGTGACCCAATTTTATCTGACAATATTTAAAATTTGGATTCTACTAATTAAAATGAGCAATCTTTATTCTATGGACATTTATTCTGAAAGACGACGAAATAGCCCCTCGAACCATGACAAAATCCAGTCAAACAATAGGAGTTGTATAAATTTTCAAAAAAAGTCTTAAAAAGAAACTAGATATTTTTCATCTCGGTTTTCATAGAATAAAAATTGTTCATTCTGATTACTCAGTAGAATCCGAGGTAAAATCTTTATTTGAAATATTGTAGGATAAAACTGGATCACCCTGTATGTATAAAGAGAATATTTCATCTTTTTTCTGTTCGCAATATAACATGTTCAGATCTTTCTTGACAAGTTGACATCTTTTAACAACCACTTCGTCCCCAAGGTTTCAAAATAATACCATACATTTTAAAACATGCTCCAAAAAATAGCAAACTACTTTCGTTAATATCTTCTTGTTGGTTGAATTTGGGTAAAGGGTATGCTGTATGGAAAATGTTTAGAATTTCACGGAGAATGCAAAAATCAAACAAAAAAATAGGGTTGTAATTTGATATAAGAAAGTTGGACCACGCCCAGAAGTTCTGGAACACCCTGTATATGTGAAAAGCTTGTTTTCACAAAACTCATTTTGAACAATTGAACTTTTATTTGAAACATTTTTTTCCCAAACATCAAATTAAAAAGTTGATGGGGAGTCCATTTAAATGTGAACACCCTGTATGTACACTGAGCGACAATGTCCACAAGGTATTCGGTACACAACATTCGACATGCGTTGTATGTCATCAGTCATCTTAAGGCAAGAAAAAAGATTACCAACAGTCTTCTTGTATCTTGGCACGACAGATATTCTTTCCGTCCTGAGGATATGACGGAGCCTTGGGAGCAACTGAGGTACGTGTAGAAGAGGCAATCTCACCACAGTATTATCACTAATTGGCACTCTTCGTATGTGACTGCTCTGGCTTATGAAATAAGAAGTTTGAGATGGGGAACTCATCGCCGGAAATGCCTCGTTTCCTAGATACAGGGTGTACAAGTTTTACTAAAAAAAATGAATATCTGTGTCTATTTCGAAAATCGCTAAACCGATTTTGATAAAATTTTCAGGGTTTAAATGCTTAATGTTATTGCATGTTTCCAAGTATTTGAAAAAAAATACCCTGTCCAGGGCCGGAGTTGGAAAACATGTGTGCACTATTTAAAAAAAAAAAAAATGGTATAAGATAACTTTTTCAGAACAATAATACTTTTTTCTTAAACTTCGTTTAATTTCCAACAAATAAGCTTTTCTGAATTTAATATGTCCAACGCACCGCTCTCAAGTAAAAAAATGAAAACCATACTTATGTCCTTCAAAGCGTTGATAACCGGAAATTTTCAGTTTTGGTAATAGTATGAAATCCTACTGTTCTTCTCGTCGGAGAGAAAAATTCAGAAAACTTTTTCCATTGGAAATTGAATGAGTTTTTTGAAAGAAAACAAAATTTCGTTCAAAAAACAGTGGCGTGTAATTTCGTAATTTCTGTTTTCTCGAATAACAAAACACCCTTTATCTAAGAAACGGGGCACTTCCGGCTTTGGGTTCCCCATCCCAAACCTCTTATTTATGGTTCCTCTATTTGCTGTATAAGTAGTGACCAGTTGATCAAGGACACCCTGTAGTTGACTAGATTTACATTTACTCATAAGAATAAAGTTTTCCTTATTTCTTGTATTATAACTATGTGTTATTTCAAAGCTATTTGTTTTTTCAGACATACTTTGGTAAAAGCCTTTTCTCAATTTTGAAGATAAATACATTAACATTAAAAATGATTTCTTGTTTGACGGACAATCAATTGAGTGTATTTAAGATACAGGGTGGCGCATTAGTGTGTGGAGGTACATTTTCTCCCTTATCAAAAGAGATTGGAAAAATTCTTCAAAACAAAACTCATAGGGACTAGCAGAGTCACAATTTAAAAATATTACTGTGTATACAGAGTGTTCTAGGAAACCGTGGCATCAAAAAATGAACTTTTTTTTAAAGGCAACCTCAATTTTTTATTAGAGCTTTGGATTCAGCGTAATATTTTACGTATGATACAGTGGTTTTATTTGCCAGAACGTGCAGTGTTGGCAGGCTATCAAGAATTCACTAAAATTTAGGGGAAAAATATTATGAACAAATGTGTCAAGGATTTCGGAAATAACGGACAATGTCTTGAGTCTTCCTTTTAATGAAGAGCTACAGTTTAGATGCTGTGTTGCATTTGCTTCAGGCTAAAAAATAAGTACATATGAACAGTAACAATGGAAACAGTCATCAAAATTAAAATAGCCGAAAAATTAATAATAAAAACAGAAAACGAACATGGTCATAAAAAACATGGGACCTACCTATTAAAAAATTGGAGACTAATATTGACACGAAATTACATTCAAACTTGGAACATGAATTCAACGAATAATTAAAATATGTATACAGGGTGCCACAGATTCGAGTGCATGCATGGGAATCTCAGCTATTATAAGAGTTACAGGGTCGGTTAAATGGTTGCAAAGTTGCGCATTTTCATGCTCAACGTTCTGGAGAATAGCACAAATGTTGTTTTTAAATTTTAGAATACCAATTGTGTTTCTTCACTGTTAATTAATATTGCAATTTTTTGCGATAAACCTTGAAAAAAACGGAAACCGAAAATACCTCTTTATTGTTCAAGGTTTATCGCAAAAAATTGCAAAATTAATTAACAGTGAAAAAACACAATTGGTATTCTATAATTTAAAAACAACATTTGCGCTATTCTCCAGACTCAAGGATACAACAACACTCTCTAAACAGTCGGGTATTGTGTATAGCATACCATGCTCGTGTGGGAGTATATATGTGGGTCAAACAAAACAATACTTACAAAAGAAAAAGAGACAACATATCTATGACATAAAAGAACGAAACAGAGAAAAACAAGAAGACTCGGCACTTGCCCAGCACTATTTCAACACAAACCACAACTTTGATTTTGATGAGATGAAGATTTTGGATAGAGAGCATAATTATTATGAGCGTATCATTTCGGAGATTATACATATTCAAGTGAATCACGAGAATGCGGTGAACACTCGAAGTGATGTTGACAATTTGAGTATTTAATATAATACGTTACTTAATTATATGTATAAGAAACTCATAGAAGAACTCCTTAACCGACATCATGTATTTATCAACCATAAAGATCATATAGGCAACATTGTTTCTCCACTACAACAAGAAGTTTTCTATAGAGTAACAACTTGAAATGTGATGAATTCATACCGCTGTCATATAGATTAAGGATTGTTTTGGTTGCGCTCAGTTGACAATAATAATGTGTCCAACGTTGCCAATAATTGAATGGCTAAAACAAACTTTGTATTCTACCACATTTTATTTATGTAATTGATCAGAAACCTTACAAAATTGTGATTTTGAAGCGTATTGATGTATTTGTTTATTGACCGTTATAATTTTATGAGTGATGTACCATATACATATTTTAATTATTCGTTGTATTCATGTTTCGAGTTTAAATGTAATTTCCTGTCAATTTTACTCCTCAATTTTTAATAAGAAGGTCCCATGTTTTTTATGCCCATGTTCGTTTTGTGTTTTTATCATTTATTTTTCGGCTATTTTAATTTTGATGACTGTTTCCATTGTTAGTGTTCATATGTACGTATTTTTTAGCCTGAAGAAGATGCAACACAGCATCGAAACTGTAGCTCTTTATTAAAAGGAAGACTCAAGACATTGTCCGTTATTCCCGAAATCCTTGACACATTTGTTCATAACCTTTTTCGGACGTTAACCTACTTGAAAAAAAAACATTATGTTGGTAAATTAGCTACAAAAACAAAACATTCGAGATTAGATCTTGCAAATATGCGTATTTTTCAATGTAGGTCAAAGTAATTGTTTTTTAAAAAAAGAATCGCCATAATTTATACAGGGTGTTTTCTACAGCAGGCCCAACTTAGCGAATTTAAAGACGAAGAAGTTCAATTTTTTCAAATGGAACACCCTGTGTTCTGTTATCTAGTTTTGTTAAGCATTCAAAACACTGCAACTTTGCCATTACACTACACGTCATAAAATGTGTCGTTATCTCGCAATCTTTGATTATGTCAAAATAGTACCCCTTAATTGGGTTTCGAGATGACAACTCGAACGTGTGAATGGATCGTTGCAATGGCAAAGAATCCGATTCAATCACCATGACAACCAGCATCACCGATCCAAAAGATCGGATAAGGGAAGCATTCCAGGATATAAACAATAATAACAACATGCTGGTAAAAGTTGGTCGATCATTTGAAAACCGTGTACAGGCCTGCATTCAAAATAATGGCGATCATTTTGAACATTTACTCTAGTTCCGTAATTCGTTTTGTTGATTCTGTTGATGAAAAAAATTGTTCCATTTCGATAATACCATAGTAGATATTCAACTCGATTTTGAATAGAGATCTTCAACCTCTTTTATTTTCAGTCATTGTTCTGTTAGAGAATTTCAACACGTGGTCCGAATACCCAGCTAATGACGTTTCATCGCGTGACCCTGTGTACCGGGAATGAACCAGAAATCCCAATTAGGTACTGTTTTGACATAATCAAAGATTGCGAGATAACGACACATTTTATGACGTGTATTGTAATAACAGCACAGGGTGTTCCATTTGAAAAGATCGAGTTTCTTCGTCTCTAAATTCGCCAAGTTGGGCCTGCTGTGGAAAACATCCTATATAAATTATAGCGATTCTTTTTTCAAAAATCAATCAGGTACTTTGACTCTCACATTGCAAAATACGCATATTTGCAAGATTCAATTTCGAATTTTTTTGTTTTCGTTGCTAATTTACCAACATAATGTTTTTTCCTCAAATTTTAGTAAATCCTTGATAGTCTGACAACACTGCACGTTCTGGTAAATAAAACCTCTGTATCATACGTAGAATATTACGCTGAATCAAAATCTCTTATCAAAAGTTGGGGTTGCTATTAAAAATTGTATGCCACGGTTTTCCAGAACACTCTGTATACACAGTAATATTTTTAAATTGTGACTCTGCTGGGACCCTATAAGTTTTGTCTTGAACATTTTTTCTGTCTCTTTTGACAAGGGAGAAAATGGACTTCCACACACTAATGCGCCACCCTGTTTATGAGATTGGTGTATTTTATTAATCACATTTTATTATCACCCGCATTGCTCTGTTTTGGATACACTGGAATTCATCTAATATACAGTGTGTCCCAGATTCGCTTCTCTTTACAGGGATCTTGGCTCCTATTATAATTACAGCAAAGGTTAAATGGAGGAAGTTTCAGAAGAAACTCAGTGCATTCGATATGCGGTTTCAGATTTGCAATCGATACATTGGTTTTGGAAATATCGGCGGAAAACCGAAAATGGCGGATTTTGTTTTCTGCCAGTAAATCCGAAACGGCTGATTGGACAGCTATGAAAATGTGACATTATCGGGACATTTTTTAAAGACGAATAAAATGGTGTGTATGACATGTCTCAATCGTCTTTTGTTTTCCTGAACCCGCCTCAACTTTCATTTTTCTCATGGCCGCCATATTGGATTTTTTGATTTTTGGTAAGAGTGTAAAATTTCCAGTCTAGTGATGTCTCACAAGTGCATAAAAGATCTAAGTATCTTGAAATATCACATTTCGTAGTTAGGACTCAATCTTTTCTGAGGAGGCCATGATTTATTTGACAGAAAACTGGTTTATAAGCAAAATCCTAGGAGGCTCTGATGAGACGTTCAATAATTCTGCCGAAAGATGGCGTTGTGGTCTATAACATCCCGCAAATGATAATTCAGTATGAAAGTTGTGTTTACGTAAATAGTAGTACGCTTCTCTGTCATTTAAATAATAAATCTGATAAACAAATTGTCGAAACCTATTAAAAATGCCCGGTGTTCCTTATTCGAATGAAGAAAAGTTGGAAATGTAAGCGCTGGACTTGCAGTCACAGAGAAATGCCGACATTACCTGAGCAAGGTATTTGGAGATGTACCCCGAACGACGGCAGCCTCATAGAACCCAATTCAGAAAAATGGTTGTTGATTTGATCAACTTTGGGGCCTTCGAACAACCTAGAAGCGGTTACAACATTGAAAATGAAAATCGCAACAGAAACATTTCACAAGCTGTCAACGAAGACCCTAGTTAATCGGTAAGAACTGTAGAACGGGAAATTGGTGTATCAAAATCAACAATACAGAGAGTGCTTAAAAAGAATAAGTACCATCCATACAGACCCACAGTAGTTCAACGACTTGAAGAAACTGATTTTCTAACATGAATGCGCTTCTGTGAGTGGTATACAAGGAAGTGTAATGACAATCCCGATTTTGTAAATCATGTCTTGTGGTCTGATGAAAGTAGGTGAACGAATTTTGGAGTTTTTAATAAGCACAACACTCATCATTGGGCTGTGGAAAACCCTCACGAAGTGGCAGCGAGACGTCTACAGACCAGATTTGGGTTTAACGTTTGGTGTGGGGTCATTGGTAATTTAATCCAACTTACCTTTCTCAATTGGGCAACTATCAATCAATCATTTCAGGAAATCGACTTGTAGGACCATTCTCATTTGACCACAGCCTAAACGGACAGAGATACCTAGAGCTTTTGCGAAATCAGGTTGTGCCGGCATTACGAGCTACTCTAACCGAAGATGAGTTCAGAAGAACCTGGTTTCAACAGGATGGATGTCCGGCTCACAACACCATTCAATGTCAAGTAGATATGCTCTGTAGTTTTCTGGCGCATTCATGGATCAACACCATTCAAGTCAGGAACTTCTTGATAGAGCAGTTTGAGAAAAGGAACATTTCATTAAATGGTACAATATCCTGGCCTTCTGGATCCCCCGACCTTTCACCCTTGGATTTTTATCTCTGGGGTCATACAAAGAATGAGGTCCATGAATTTGATCCTTCTGCGACTATAGAAATCCTGAGACAAAGAGTATTTGACACATTTACAAATATCAACAGAAACATACTTGCGGGGGTTGTACAAAAAACAGTTACTAATTGTCAAAAATGCCTCGATGCAAATGGAAGTCATTTTGCAAACTTGTTAATCAATACCGAGACAGTTGAGAACACATTACAGTATTTTCATTTTCAATATTTTGTATCTACCTGTAAGTTATTCAAATGCTTAAGTGTTGATTGGATAAACAATCATTTTTCTGACTTTTCATTCAATACACTCATAGACTCGTTGAGAAGTCATTATTAACGTCCAAGTTCTATTGAAAATTCAATGAGTTTAAGACGTTTGCTGCACACCAAATAAGGTGACCTTAGGTTGATACATTACCTATTAATAATGTTTTGCGACAAATAAATCATGGCCTCTTTATAAAAGATTGAGTCCCAGCTACGAAGTGTGATATTTTGATGATTCTTAAATGTTTTATGCACTTGTGGGACATCACTAGACTGGAAATTTTACACTCTTTCCAAAAATCGAAAAATCCAATATGACGGCAATAAGAAAAATGAAAGTTGAGGTGGGTTGCGGAACAACAAAAGGCGATTGAGACATGTCATACACACCATTTTATTCGTCTTGAAAAAGTGTCCCGAAAATGTCTCATTTTCATTGCTGTCCAATTAGCCGTTTCGGATTTACTGGCAAAAAACAAAATCCGCCATTTTCGGTTTTTTGTAGATATTTCCGAAACCAATTGACCGATCGCAAATCTGGAACCGAATATCGAATGCACCAAGTTTCCTCTGAGACTTTTCCCATTTAACCTTTGATGTAGGTATAATAGGAGCCAAGATCCCTGTATAGTGAAACGAATTTGGGACACACTGTATAGCTGGGTAGGTTGTAGAAAAGAGTGCTACAGAATTCCAAGTGTGGCGATACAATGCTGTTATAGTATAATAGATATTTGTTATGAATGTTTGCCTATTCTATAAATAGAATTCACTTTCTTGGAAAACTTTCGCATTATATAATTTGCTTGTGCTATGAAATTGAGTTGATTATCAAGTACTACTGGTTTCAAAGGCTCTTTTAAAGTCCAAGAAAACCGCAAGCACAAAATTACCATCATCCAGTTCCTTGAGAAAGTTGTTACAGATGTTCACAATAACAGTTTCACATGAATGTTTCTCGCGAAATCCGGATTGATTTGGCACTAAAATATTGTTTTCATCACAGAACTGTAATAACTGGTCCTTCACTGCAACCTCCAATAATTTTTCAGAAATTGGAACTGCATTTGTATAGGTCTTAATTCAGCACATGACAGGTGTAATGGTCGAAGATCTCCATGACTCAGGAAAAACACCATAAGTCATCGATGTGCTTATAACATCCAGTACCCGATCTGCTGCTACATAAAAAACATATTTGAAAGGATATTTCGTCTTATCCACCTCCTACTGGTTTCAGCTTGCTTACGTAGCCTTTCAGTTAAGTCATTGATATTTTCTCGAAACTACAAAGCCGAACGTTTTCTTCGATGGCAATGACATGATCTATAAGAAGCGGGTTCGGCATCGCAATCAGACTTCTCCGATTGCTCTGAATCGTTCGTTTATGACATCTAGATGTGTCAGAGGTAAATCGGAACCGTTCGACAAAAATATCTGACTGGTCGGATCACGATCTATTTGCTCGACCTTTTGGGACCGACCGAACCGATTGTTCTGTCAGATTTGGTGTTTGTGAGGTTATATTTGACTTGTTAGTAAATAAGAATATAAATCAACTGTTCGGAGTGTTCGGGTTAATTTGTTAATTAGCGTCGTTAGCGAATTCAATTGATTAAAATGAAGCTTATCCACTTGCAAGATGAAATCCTTCAAAAAATTTATACTATAACTGTTACAGATGATCAATATACAGAGATTGTGAAAAATGAAAGTAAGGTATTTAAAAAAGATAGTTTCTACAATAACAAAGTAAATAGGTACCTGGGTACCTACTACTACAAAAATATACCTGGGTAAAACTATACTAAGTATATAGTTTTACCCAGGTATATTTTTGTAGTAGTAGGTACCCAGGTACCTATTTACTTTGTTATTGTAGAAACTATCTTTTTTAAATACCTACAACATGTATAAATCATGTTTTTAGTTTGAGAAGTAGTCAAATAACCGAAAAAAATGTAGGTAGTTGAAAAATTACATTTAAGGTAGGTATAGTGATTTCATTTTCGTTTTACGTACCTAATAATACCGTGGTACCGACTTAGCCACTTGACTTTCATTTTTGATTGAAGTTAGTTTTGGAAAAAATGTACGTATTGTTTTCTATAGAATGATTTTGTGTGTAGGATGGATGAGAATGCTAGATCACGCAATAATGTGTTTCCCAGCAAATTGTGTGTGTGTGTGTGTGTTGATCTTTGTTAGTAATAATTATTATTAGTAGTATTATTATAGGTCTATATTACCTGTAATTTCGTGTAATTTGAAACTTCCAGATCTATCATTAGCAACTGAGTTACTTCGGAAACAACAAGAAAAGGATTACGCCCCCAAAAAAGAAGCTCAACCATCTCTGTCTATGCCTTCCACGAGTCACCAGAAACCAAGAGATGGTAATATATAGGATTGGTAAATTCGTAGGTATTAAGCAAATGGATACTTTTTATAGATGATGGCCAGACAATGCAGCATTCTCTCCCGCTTGGTATGTAGTAGTTTTTTTTCAACAAACAAAAGAAAATAAATGAATAAACCCTTGAATAACTTTTTTAAATAGCATTTATGGTCCTATACATATTTGCAAGTTAAAAGAAATCTATAAAAAGAATGAGTGGAACAAATCACTTGAAACGTCAGTTTTAATGTGTAATAATTATTATTTATATTAAAATGTATTTAAATTATAACATTATATATTATTTTTGTTATGATGATACATGGTCATAAGGGTCACATTTTCCCCGAGGTATATCATACTTCAACTCATACGCGTAAACTACTTCAAGGACCCAATTCATGTCAAATCTAATAGTCGGTATCGATTCGTCATCACACGAGGTACTAATGTTCCCATTAAAAAAAAATGTATTTTTTTTTAAAAATCAAAAAAAAAAATGCGTTGTGATAGCTCTCTTATTTTTTTTTATCTTAGCTATCTAAACGTTTATACTGTTTGGCATGAGAACATTTTGTAAAATCCAGTTGCGTCGTAAAAATCTCTTTTTTTTAATATTATCAAACTTGATCTAAATTTCTGCGATCCTCACCAAAATTGTATTATTATTATTTTAAGTGATGATAAATCGATACCAACTATTAGATTTGACATAAATTGGGTCCTAAAGATAGTCTACTCCTGAAACGAAAATATTATTCAAACCCTAAACGCCTATGGGTTGAAGTTTAGTATAATATAGCTCGGGGAAAATGTGACCCTCATGACCATATGTATCCTCATACCAAAAATGAACGTGATTGTTCAAGAAACAACTGAGATATTGACTTCAATCCATCCTTAATGGGATAAGTGAAAATGGCATTTTTTTGTAAATTCTCGAAAAGTTATAAAAAAAGGTCGAACGTTTAGGGCATAGGAAAGTCAATTGAAAAAATAGCTCCGAGACGGGCAAATCCATACGTCCACCACGTTTTGATAATCCTCTGCAAAACACCCTGTTAAAAAAATGTTTGTTACAAATTATTAACAATGTTAAGCTTCGTTTGTTTATTAGTTTGTAGTTATTCATTGTTATAGTTCGTTTTGTATGTTTTCTAACCTAATGCTTGGGGATGGGAACAGACTTCAAAGTAAAGAGCTTATGTGTGATTTAATGAAAATATATTTATAGAAATATATGGATAATCTTTATTTATTCACAAGCCACATCAGCATAAAACAATGTGAAAATTAATGGAAAACTTATTTATGATTATGAATTGTGCTACAAATTCGAGGCCAAGTTACAGGATTTCTAAAACCTTAATAGTTACAAATTCGTCTAAGTGGGGGCAAAGTTGCGTATTTGAAGCTCAACAAAATGCCGTTATGAGCAGCCATCATTATTCTTTTTTTTAAATCCGGTCCTCGTAAACTAAATTATCATCTAATTCTAACTGACTCATCAAATCATTTCTTTTGGCTATAGCCAATTGATTATTATTTCTATGATTCTCTTCATCATCTTCCTGATTTGATCTTTCCTCTGCTAATTCTTGCCCGACGTCTATGATATCATCAATAATATCCCTATTTAAAATGCAAATATTATGCAATATGCAACACGACATGATTATGAGGCAAATCAAGTCCAACCTCACGGTTTCCAAGTATTTCAACCTTCTGAATCTCCCTTTCAAGTAGGCAAATGCATTTTCTATGACGACTCTGATCTGAGACAACTTCCGATTAAAATTCTTCTGTTGAATTGTCAACGCTCCATTATTTTTAAAACCCACCATTAGATAACTTTTGAGTTTGTATGCCAGGTCTCCCAGAAGATGGCTGTCATTTGGGAACTGTATTGTCCTAGATTCAATATCTCCATAGAGATCAGACTTTTTAAATAGTCGATTATCGTGAATTGACCCCGGTTCTCCGGTGTAGATATGAGTGAATAATTTTTTATGGTCACAGACACCTTGCAATAGTACTGAGTGGAAGTTTTTCCTATTGCAGTAGGAGTTCGGGTGGTCCTTCGGTGGTAAAATTTTGATGTGACTACCATCTATGCATCCAACAACTCCTGGAAAAAATCGATACCTTGATACATCATGAACTCAAGAAATATTAATGAAAATCTTACCCTCAAATCCATTTATATTTTGGAAAGCTGTATTTATCATATTAGCTCTTTGATTGCTGGGCCAGTTTATGATTTTATATATTCTATTTAGTTCAAGAATATAATTGCACGTTTCCTACAAAACTCTCCAGCATGTCGACTTTGTCACTCCAAAACGATCACCAACCGATCTGGAGTAGTACAACAATCATCAATTACAATACACCCAATATAATTATGTAAAAAGGTATATTATGGTGATTAATTCCTTAAGTATTGACACCCCATATAGCCGTTATTTAAACATCCATGTGAACATTATATAAATATACGAAATTACCAGCAAAATTTATTTTTGAGTCAAAAAACAAATAATGAGTAGGTCATTGATGTTTTTTTTTTCATTTTGATACCGGTATCTTGTAGTAGAAAAAGTGGTGATATTTCCGCTTTTTCAACAAAAACATTTCCAATAGATAGGTACTCATTTTTTTACAGGACTGGTAGGAGCTAATAGGGTTGATGGGTGGGTTAGCAAATGCAAATGAGTTTATTGCTATTTCACAATAGATTAATCAAAAATTTTTGTCTACGACTTTTGCGCATTTCTTTACCCACCCAGCACCCCTATTTGCTCCCATCAGTCCTGTAAAATCACAGTAGTGTAAAAAAATGAGTACCTATCTATTGGAAATGTTTTTGTTTTTGATATTATCTAATTAATTGTTTAATAAATCTTAAAATAACGGCTATAGAGGGGAAGGGGGTAGCAATCTATGGGGAAAGACCCATTTTTACATATTGATAATTACCGAAAACTTTCCATATTTGATAAGCACCATAGAGTAATCATCGACATTTTGTCTAATGAAATTCCGGGTTGGCCAGCTTTAGCTTCATTATTTCTAACGGAATGCAACTTTCCAAGAAAATCTTCAAATGTTTCCGGATTTATTCGGAAATGCCTTTTGAACTGCATGTTTGTGAAACGTGGTACTATTTCTTCAGCAAAATTCTCTGTTTTCTCGTGAACTTTAACATCTTCTTCATCTTCATCATCGAATATGATTTCATGGCCAATGATAAGAGCTGGTATAGCATTTGCCAAAGCGTTATTCATTATTTTGAAGTTGAAAGTTGAAGCACGTTGGATTTGATCACTCACTACCAAATAATACCGTAAATATTATTATATTTTTTATCTTTGCAAATAATACTGCCAAAAATCAACAGAGCAAAGAAATAAGGTTAGGTAAAGAAGTCCGAAATGTCCGAATCGTTCGTTTATTTCACCTTGCTCTCTTCCGTCGGATGTCACGTGACAAAAATCTGCTCGGATCTGAGACGACGATGCCGAACCTGCTTAAGGTAACCATCAATTTCAAGTTCTTCATCGAATACGTCAGCCGATACATGAATCTCTGATAGAAGCACTAACATTTGTTTCCAGTCATTTGAAAGTACCTCAATCCAATCATTCTGGTTCATAAAACCTTGGCAGTTGAAATGAACGACAAGAGAGATTGGATCCTCACCTTTGTCTAATTGCTATGCTATGAATCTATTTTTCTGGATTCTTACAATGCGCTTATACGCTTCACACTTTACATCCCAGGCTGTATGGTCAGTTTTCAAATTCATTTCAAATCTTCCGTTTGCGGATTCACAATTTTTACACTTGATGCTATTCCTCACACAGTCTTTTGAGTCATGATCTCCACTGCACCTGAGCATGTTCTTTGGTTTCTGCATCCTTTTTGAAGATGGCCAAACCTGCAATAGTTGAAGCATCTCACGATTCCATAATCACTGGAAACTCGGCATCCACTCCATCCTATGTTCATTTTTTCCCAAGCTATGGAATGATTGTATGTGAGGGGATTTGCTTCAAATATGAAATTGAATCTTCTACTGATTATTTTTGTTCAATGTAATATATTTAGCTTTAAACCAGCATTTTCAGGATCCATATCATTCAGTTTCAAAACTTTCTTCACAATTTCATCATCAGAAAGGAAGTATTCATGATCATTGATTCCAACCACTTTTAATCGTTGATCGGATGATGTCGGCTTCTCCACCTCATATTTTTCTCCAAGTTTATTTTTAATTTTACTATGCACTTTCGAAATTTCCTTTTCCTCCCCGCATGTAAGAATCAGTCCTTCTTTCTTAGTGGGTCTACACATAGCTACGCCAATGCCAATATCTCCTGGATTCACTTTGCTACGTAGATCTTCTTTGATTTTATTTGGATCATTCACATTTCCCTTCTGCTTCACCACAAGAATATTGTTGTCCTTCTTTATAACTGAAGCGTATTATTCAGGTGTTGCAATATTGGTATTCGTATTTTTATTTTGTACTTTCCTCAAAGCAGCGATTTATTCTTTTGGTATCTCATTTTCTTTTATCAAAAAGTCAATTTCTTTATTCAATTCGTCTGTATTACTCATGATTGCTTCATCAAATCAATTTTATTCTGGTCATCATGATTTTCTTCAACCCTACTCCTTTTTTGGGTTTTTCAACTTTATCACCAATGGTCCTACTATCCACAGTTTTAATCTCACAGGCTTTACACTTTCATGTTGTTCTCTTCATTTGGACTCCACGGAGATCCAGTATATTTTCGCACTTGTCATGATAAAAATTTTTGGACAAGCTACATTGTATAATCGACTTTATATCATCAAATAATTCTTTGCATGAATAACTGATTCCCCCTTCACATGGGTCTCGATTCCTTCCATTTATTCCTCGAATTCTCAATTCGTTTTGGCACGGTAATGCGCTGCTTGGTGTTTTGGGTTTTTTGCCGCTTATCTTATCGTCTTGATGCAGGTTAGAATAATGTTGCAATACGTTACGATTTTGAATGATTGTCCATATTATTGTTTCCACTATCACTACAGCACAACTTCAAAGTCTAGATGAGAAAGCTGTGAAAAAATCACAGACTTTTCTTTCACTTCACACCACTTTAGTATAAATTAGGAGCTCTCTCAAAACATGACCGTCCGACTCGACAACTCGACTTTAATTTTGTAATAAAAATTTGGTTTCCATAGATAAATCTCTCCCTACTCTTGAGATGAAGAAGACCTTTTTTGAGAACTTTCTCATGATGTACTCCGCATATGCGGTAAAATTAAGATGAGGATCGAGAACTATACACCCAAATACTTGATATTATCGCTATATTCTAACTCATTGCTATTTATTTACACTTCTAGGAACAACGGTGCTGGGTCTACTTTTCTTTCCAAAAAGACAGAATCTGCGCTTTTTGACATTAATACTTAATTTGTTTTTACAAAGTCACTCATAAACTAATTCTATATAGATCACAGTTTATATAACTTCGCATTTCCTAGATGTTTTCTCCCGTCACGCAAAGCATGGTGTCATCGGCGACCAGCTTGATATTTGATTTTTTAACGACATTGACAAGATCATTTATATGAATAAGGAACAGTAGAGGGCCCAATATTGTTCCCTGAGGCACACCATTTTTGACTAACATAGGGCAAGAAGTGGGGTTTCCATATTCAACAATCTGTGTTCTGTCACTTAAATATGATTTGAACCAGTTCAAAACACTGCTCCTTAGGCCCATATGTAACATCTTCAACTAAAGAATGTTTGTATCTATCGTTTCGAACGCGCGTCTGAAGTCCAGGGACCCTATGTTTCAGTTCACCCGACTTGATATTTGATTGATTTTTGCATTTTATCGAACGATATGCCAAAATTGGTATGTTTGAATACCTCCAGTGACAATAATTATCGACCATAAAACAACCAGTGGATATCTATCGTGCGGTTTCTATTATCGATCGTGCAATAGTGATAGTAGTGCATGAACCATAGACGAAAAATGGTAAATTTTGGTTATATTGCAACGGTGACTATTGCAGTAGTAGAAGACAATGCTGCCGATGCTGTAGAAGAACAGCGAAGGCCCTTCTACCCTCATATCGAAGCATTTCAACTTGGAGATAGACAATGAATCAGAATGTTTTGTTTATCAAAAGAATTGGTTCGTGAAGTGATCTGACTAGTTTCGCCCTATACAGTGTGGCCCAGATTCGTTTCTCTATACAGGGACCTTGACTCCTATTATACATTTTGAGGCGGGTAAGGGGCGAACAAAAGACGATTCAGACATGGCATACACGTCATTTTATTCGTCATTGAAAGGTGTCCAGATAATGTCACACTTAGACAGCTGTGAAATAAGCTGTTTCGAATTTACTGGCAAAAGATGAAATCTGCCATCTTCGGTTTTTTGCCGATATTTCCAAAACCAATTGACCGGTAATTAATCTGAAGCTGGATATCGAATGCAACCAAGATCCCTCTTAAGCTTTCTTCATTTGACCTTTGCTGTAGGTATAATGGGAGCCAAAATCCCTGTATACAGGGTGTTACTTAATGGTATGTCATGATTTTAGGGGAAAGTTCCTGGATAGATTTTAAGTCGAAAAGGTCATATAAACTTGGGTCTTGAAATTCTTGGTTTTTAAGAATTTTACCTTTAACAGTGTGTTAAAGATTCATTTTATTTTCAGTTTTTAACACATTTTCCAAAGACGGTTTGAGATATTGAACTGAATTTTGCCACAGGATATTATGGTATAGGAACACACTTTTTTTATTTTTATTTTATTTTATTCAATTTTTTTATACCAAAGTTCATATGACCTTTTCGACTTAAAATTTATCCAGGAACTTCCCCTAAAGATTATGAAATACCATTAAGTAACACCCTGTAGAGAAGTGATTCTGGGACACACTGTAGCGAAGAAGGAAGTAGAGAGTCAGCTATCAATATTGAGACAAAAGTGAACTTTGACTTTGGGAAAATCTATGTTATAACTCCGGCCGGTCTTGAATCAACGTTTTTTTCTTTTGCTCCTCGGAAACATACCCCCGTGGGGGTATTCAACGTATCTTCTTCTCTTCATTCATAATTGATAATAAATAATCATAAAAATGAACAAAGTGGGCCACCTTCATGACATTTTAATTCAAGGATTGATTTTGACGATTTTTTTTTTTCAAATGAAGAGAGAGGAAAAGTGTATTTTGAGACCATACGTTGCCCAGTTCTTTTTCATACTACTAGATCATACTTAGTGACATGAAAATCCAGAAAACATATCAGCGATTGTCTTAGAGAAAATCTGCCTACGCCACTGGATCTTTCATCCACTGAAATGGGTCTGTACCAAATTTTATGAAAAAATATTCATTTCAAAAGAATTATTCCTGGGTGTATTTTTTTTATTTTTTTTATTGTCCATTTCGATTGTTTGTTTTCATTGTATTTTGACATAAGAATATATATTAAATGTTGTTATTTAATAAATTTCTTGTGATAAATTTGCTATCGCAAGAGTAACAAGGTAAAACGCTTTTTGATGCATAATAAAATTGATAGTTTATTTTGAAAATGTTTTCAAGAAATTTGGTACAGATCCATTTCATGGTGTGACGGATCCAGTGGTTTAGGCAGATTTTTTCTAAAAAAGATCCTAATATGGATTCTGGAGTTTTGGCCTCTGAATGTGATCTAGTAGGCCTTCAATTCTGAAAAAACTTGACGTCGTCTGACCTCAAAATAATCCTTTTCACTTCCCACACTTTAAAAAAAAAGGTCAAAATCGCTCCATAAATAAAAATGTTATGGGGGGCCCGCTTTCAAATGGGTCACTCTGTATATAACTAAATAACCAGATCTAAATCTGATGCAAAATGTGTGAGGACGATAGGCAAAAATTATTTACCAAAGAAAATGGTTGCCTCTGCTCAGAATCAGGCAGAACTACTAGATACCATTCTTAATGCATGTTCAATATTGTCGAAATTCATCAAATTACATGGTTTGACGCAAAGACTCAATATCACAAGACAAGTAACAAAACAAATATTCCTAACCCCAACATCCCTCATATGAATATTTACTCTTTTTTCAGCTATGTTGTCATGTGCACTGAATGTTCTAAAGCTTTATGGAAAAATACCTGGGAAAATAAATTAATCCAATTGCTAATCTTCTAAATCAACAATCCCAAACAACCATAATTCCATTTATCTTCACTTTTTCGTCACAAAGTGATTTGTGTCATCAAAAAAACATTTTTGAAGTCTGAATTTGTATTGAAGTCTACGTTTTGTGATGAAACTTGGCAACAACTGACCTTGAAGTTAAGGCCACCCAGTTTCTCTGACGCTATTGTTTATTGTGAGGTTGGGAAGTTATTAATGAGTTTATTCCTAAATTTCCCAGGAGAAAACCTAGCTTTGTAGATAATTTTCTATTCTAAATTGCGCTATTTAGTGTTTTATTGATAAAACAATGCCTAAAAAGTCCGTAATGTGTGACCAGCAAGTAGAATCAAGCAGACATTTTGTCATTTTACCGGTAAGTAAACAAAAACAAAACTGGCCACTTTCATCATTGTGTTGGGACCAAAACAGTCAATGCTAAAGGTAAAGGCGTTATGTGTCTTGTTATTTTCAGTCTATGGTTTGACGACTACAAAAATCTTTGTCCAGTAATGTTTCTTCCACCGGATATCAATTAGAAGAATCTAATATTTTTTTTGAACTGAGTAAATAAATTCAAAGTCCTACACAAAATATATCTTTTTCATTTTTCAATAACTTAATAAAAGTTTGTATGCATGGCATGTGAATATTTTGACTGTATTACACTGCTTAAAAAAAAAATTCATTGTCCATGTACGCATTTTTTGTGCAAGTTAGTGTACATACCGATCTATTTCAAATAATTCAGCTAAGTGTGGATATGAACATGCAAGAACATATCGTGTATCAAAAGTCTCCTTATTAAAAATGTATCAAACGTAAAAAGATCAAGACAAGGCAAACAAAATAGTTCTAATTTATCAATACTTGACCAAAACATTCGCAATAATGCAACAACATCCAATATCAAAAAATGCCCAAGCCGATTTATCGAAATCGAATTTTTTTCAGCCAAGTCCCTTGAGAACAATCTTGTCGTGTATTCTCTTTCATACTCGTATTCGAAAATCTCGAAATATCCCAGAATAAACATAATAAGAGAATAAATTCGAGGTTTTATTGGACATTTACTACGATAACTGTATAAGCTCTACATATAAAAACTAATTTGAGATATTTTTTTTGCTTTTGTTAGTTTTCCTTATTGGCCGAGGGAGCTCAAGGTCTACACGCAATCTTGACCTTTTAGTCAACTTTTTTGTCGTCTATTTCTAGCGGACATAAGATTGAACTGTTTCCGGACAAACATTTTGTGTTTTCCATTATTTGAAACGGTGAGAAGGGAGATTCACATCAAATTATAAGATCGACGCAATCTCTTGACCATATTTTTTATATTCAGTTTCGTGATAGAAAAAGGCCCGATTTATTAATCCAGTACTTTGTTCTAACTCTCTCCCATTCAAATCATTTTCTCCGATATTGGCAAATAGCGAGAATTCTTTTCCTATAAAACAATAAAACTGCCGATGAAGTGTATTGGACGGACAATTCTTATTGCCTTAGCACAGAACTTTATAGTCGTTGGAGTCGCCTCTATTTTAGAGATCTGAATGGCGTCAAATTTTTGTCTCAAATACAAAGGATGGAATAGATCTCCACGATCAATATGCCCTTATTTTATTCTTGTTTGTGAAAATTCAAGGTGAAGTTGAAAATTGAATGTGATCTGGGATCAATCTTGATGAAGATTTTTTTTTAATGCATTTCAAAGTTCATTCTGTTGTTTGTGTGAATCAGCCACAACATCATCACTACAAAATCAGCAACATTTGGGTTATCCACTTATAGATACCCAATGACTTCAGAGCAAAAAAAAAATAATAATGTACTGGGATCAGATCACATAGGCGACTTGTATTTATAGTCTCCTCGTTTTTCGATGAAACAGATTTATTAGTTAAAATCAGAAGACTCAATTGTGTGAGAAGTTGCAGACAAATTTTCCACCAGATCATAGGGCTCTGTTCAAAACTTCGCCCAGTGATTAAATTCAAGCTTAATCACGAAATCCCTGGTGAACGAACTGTATATCTAATATCCAAAATGTCTTTTGATGTTGTCCAACATACTTGTCTTGTTTGTGTAGAATACCAACAGCAAAAGATTCCATCCTAAAATATAACTGAACAGTTACTGGTTATGATAAGGACGAGGATAAGGGTGAAAAAATCCGGACGAGACATTTTCCCATTCATTGGTAATAGCAGAAGAAAACGGCAAAACAAAATCAAAAAGCAATTCGGCTTCGTGAGTTCGACCGTTATTGGATGCATGACACTTTACGAATCCAAAGGCGCCGCCAGCGGTGCCTTTAGATGTGCGTGATACGACTAAAAAAAGTTGCTTATGATATGTATTGTACCTACTACACCTGAATGTGATTGAAAGTTTATATGTAATTTCGGCACTTTTCTGGTGAAAATACCAACATTTTGTGGATCAATGAAAAGAAAGACTCACACTAATCAATTTAACAGTCAAAACAGAATGAAGGAAAAACTATTTTTTCTTGAAATATGAAAACAAGTTAGGGAACAGTAGATGTAAAAGTTGTTTGATCATATCTTTATTGTGAGATCGAATGAATTTAAACCAGCATGGAACAGAGAGAAGGTGATTTGGATACTTTGGATTAAATCATATCGGGTCCCTTGGAGAATGGATGAGTTTTGCCAGTACTTTGGTATATCTGGACATGCGAAATTGTAATTCTGGATGTCCGGAAAATCCGGCTGGACTGTTACTCCCTTTTTTTTTAATCGACACTTTTTTGCGGCGTTGTGATAAGGAGTGAATTGGAAAAAACGGGACGTTTTCAGATTTTTTTACAGAAAGAGAAAAAAGATATACAGGGTGTTGCTCAATGGTATGTCATAATTTCAAGGGGAAGTTCCTGGAAACATTTTAAGTCGAAAAGGTCATATTAAACTTGGGTCTAAAAAAATAAAATAAAATAAAATAGAATAAAATGAAATATTAATAATAATAAAAAAAAAAAATTGTTCCTTTACCATATTATCCTGTGGCAAAATTCAGTTTAATATCTCAAACCGTCTTTGGAAAATGTATTAAAGACTGAAAATAGAATAGATCTTCAACACCCTGTATCTCAAAAGCCAAGCATTTTAAGACCCAAGTTCATATGACCTTTTCGACACAAAATTTATCCAGGAACTCCCCTTAAAAATTATGACATATCATCAAGTAACACCCTGTATAACGTAGTGAGAATGACAAAGAGTATTTCTACTTACTTCAAATGCCCAGATTGATTCGGAGCATTGCACAGTTATGTCATGAATCGATGACAATACAATAATTTAAATTGAAAAATGTAATCAATACTTTTTAATCATACAAAATCGTGGTGTAGTCGAATCATCTGACTCTTGGCTTGTCAAATTGATTGAAAGACTGGCTGACGTTGACGCTTGGACGAGACTGCATTTTAATTAGTTGGTGGTCTGACCAACGTTGCAACGTTATTATACTATTATACTATTTTTTTTTAAATTTATTAAGACATCTATTGACCAGTAATACATGATACATGCATCCTAGGTCAACAGGCTGTTGAAAGAAGTCCTGCTGTCCAGAGACATTTACAGCAAGCATTTTCAAGTCTTTCAAGGGTAGGTTCTGCAGTTGGAGTGAAAGAGAATGTCTATTTTCTAGTAAAGGGCGAGAGATAGATTTATAGATTCTCTATTGAGTTCTTAGACTCACACCCATGTTTTCAAATGTTAGTTTTTGAAAATGTTCAGCTCTGGCGATAACTTATTCCTCTATCTCAGCCATTCTAATTCAAATTCAAATTCATTTATTCATGTTAATGTACAAGAAGTCCGGGAGGAAGTCTAACACAAGTCAAAAATCAGATAAGATACTAGAACTCAAATGCCAGAAACTCCACAAAAGTGAAATAGTCATTTTTCATTAAAATCTCTTTTATTCTGGATATAAAAACCTATACAGGTAGCGACTTGAGAGTTTCTGGCAGCTTATCAAAAAACTTCACATCCCAGTACCATTGATTTACCCCTATCCCTTTCTCTCTCTTTCTTTCTCTCATTGTCTAGTTTGGGAGAAATTTCACTTCTGCCCCGTGTACGATGCTGCACATTTTTTTTATTATTACTATTTTAACGTATTGGACGACGCACTTTTTGAAAGGACAAACATTGCTGAATATTATGTTGTTATTGGAAAAACCATGTCCTTCGCATATCACGTGCGGAAAAATAATTACATGACTTACTCCAACGAAAGATCACAACGTACACACACCGCAAGCAAACGATGTCGCTATGGTTTGATTTCTCGCACAAGCGCGGTGACTTATTATGATCTCCAGTATAAGCCTTTGAACCACTTGATCACCTAACACAATATTTTCAGTTTCAGATCAAAGTTATTTACTGAATAAAATCAATACGCTGTCATACAAACAATGTTGCAAGGAATACATGGAAATACATGATCTAATTGTCCAAGCAAACATTTCAGTATCTCTGACCGTCTAGCTTTTGTTGAGGAAGCAAGCAATACCAACTACAGAGTTATGTTTACGATCAATTAGATCAGTTGTGCGTTATGAGAACATTGCTGAATGTCTATAAAGTAATTGATATTGGAAATCTTGTCGACAAAAAAATGTTGTTTTATGGAAGTTCAATTGTTAATTTTAGATATGGTGGATAGGTATACCTTCGATCATTCCATGATCTCTTTTTGATTGAACAGCACAGGTAATAAGGTCCAGTCGACCATGAGTTCAAGGTTCGTGACGTGAATCGAGAAGCATTTGTGCTATAATACCATTATTATATCTAAATTGTAATGTACACTTCTACGTCTGGATTTATAGTCGTAGACGTGATAGGATTTGTAACTACATATTTATTTGACTTACTCTTGCACCTCACGTTGATGCTCCGCAGTTTCGAATTGCGAAATTAAACTCAATGTCTGCATCTTTCAATTACGGTGAAATAGATATCTAAAATGTTTTTATTTAATGGAAAAGAAGAAAAATATTTTAGTTTTAATTATCCATGATCACTATTTTTATCCAGAATACCCATATCGGATCATATGCCTTGAATATGATATTAAGCTCTTAGAGTTAGATCAAATATGTAAGACTGAGTGTGGACTTCCCACCGATTCTCAGCAAATTTCATACAACCTTCGAGATAAGTTTAACAGTGATTTTGTGTATGTAATGCGCCTGACTGAGATTTGAAAATCAATGGAAAGCGATATCTGCATATCCGCGCACAAACATAGATCCTACATTCATAAATTATTATTGATTGTATAACTAAAGCCTTCACTGCTTCAACCATTAGGATCACAGAATGTTTTATATAAAACAATTCAGTTTCGCAGGTTCCTTGTCCTATATATTTCGGGGAAAAATCCATATACTGAGGGGTGTTTCATTATCAAGATTCTGATCGATAACACATCTCCGATGCCTAAGTGACATTCAATCTCACTTCAAAGTGAAAGTGACTGCTTGGCATATGATACCAACTACGTTGAGTTTGTATTCAAGATCACGCCTACGCCAAATTCATTGTGAATGGTAGCATATTATTGTGATTCACGTATCGATTGTTGTCCAATATTTTATCGAGTAAATATTTATTATCATGCCCCCAACAAGTTTTTCTATAGACTCTGACAAGCAATTTGGAACTATCCACCCAACTATACACTGTTCAGTAACAGTAATACATTGTATATACCGTACGCATGGTTGCCTTATGTTCAGATTAAAAAGAATAACACCCTCACTCAATCAAATCATATAGTTTTCGAGACCCAGATCTGACTGTGAATTCCTTGTATTGGGAAAAAAGATAGATCTTGCTCGATAATGCACGCTTTCATCACTGTTTTTCCTTTTCCAACACTCTCATTTACAGTCCACAAAACACTGAAATTTGTGGAACACTGAACCTGGAAACTCCAGTTCGTTCTATGTGGCAATATCTAGTTTTCAGATAATTTCCATAACAGTAACATCTCGACTAGTGACGACTTTCTTGCTGCCTGGAAGATAAAACATATATATATCCAACTAGAATATGCTTGATGGCTTTTTAATCCCACTTATTCCTCTTTACTTCAGGAGTATGAATCATCATAATCCAGTTTTTGACCAGCCCAGAGCTCGAAAGGTGTCTTGGAAATGCCTGCAGACACGGAACGGTTCTTGAGGTAACATGTAGTATTGCAAGCTTTTGTCCATGGAATCTTGCTAACATTTGCATCAAATATCGTACATTTGACCTTTTCCAACAATGTACGATTGAAACGTTCTGCCATGCCATTTTTGTTTTTTGATTAATTATTCGATGCTGTTTGAGATAATTTTCAAACTGCATACTGCAATATTGACCCCCATTATCTGCACGTAATGCCTTGATGAGCTTGTTCATCTGCTTTTCCACCATCACCTTGAACCCTCTCAACTTGTCGAGCACCTCATCCTTTGTCCTCAAAAAATAGACAAAACACATCCTGCTATAATAGTCATCAATGAGGGCTACAAAGTATTTGACTCCACCCATTGATATAGTTTCCATCGGATCATGAATGTCACTATGGATAGATTCCAATAAATCATCAGCTCTACTTCCCTTATCTGCAATAGGTGAGCGACTTTGTTCACCTTGACAACAAATATCACAGCTGCCCAAGTATACTGCGGCTCACTCCTTCAAATGAAAGCCGTCCACCATCACACTCATTTTGTTCATGTGTCTCCTCGGGCTTAACCTGCAGCCTTTCTCTTCATCGTTCTAAACCATTCCATGGTTTCACGAACTTCAGAATAAGCACGATGTCTACATTTGCCGCTTTCTCCAAGTCTTCAAGGTAATATTGTCCCATATTGCTGAGGCGTCCTTCCTTCAGAGTTGGGCAGTGGCACAGTAGAAGATCTATCTTCTCATCATCCTCGATGCAGTCCTTGAACTTGGTTTTTTATTGGGTCTGGCACATGGAAATGTGACTGTCGTTAATGGGTCCGACCGATCACAACCACGCTCAAATCAGAAAAGGAAGGAATCATAGCAAGTTGAGAGAGTTGGCACTCACGACATTTCGTCACGGTTGCCAACACCAATACCGAAATACCCTAACATCAACAACCAAGTACTCAGGAGTCGTAACCGAATCCACAAGAATACGACGATAGTAGTATGACATTTATCAAATAAAGGTGAACAAACAACAGCTGTGTTTTGAATTAGAAATTGGAAAAGACGGTGACAGCGCTTTTGGCCGTGATACGGTTCGCTATCAAGACCGGCGAGCCCCGGACGCGACCCAAACCTGTCTCTCTTTACCACACTTGGCGAATCGGTCGTTGGACGAGCCGTGGCTGACAGATCTGGCGAGCCCATACGCTAGTGAATGGGGGCTTGGGGAAATGCGTAACCTTCAACGATCTATTGGATAGATAATTCAATATCGAGAATAATTTGATCAAGTTAGTCAAAAGGTTGAGAGCATAACTATAACTATTATTAACATGAGTGGACCGCTGATCAAGTGTTGATATAAACTGGAATTCTCATGCAGTTATGAATAAATAAATACAACAGATAAACTTGATAAGCTTAATGTTCATAGCTGTTAAATAGGCTGGATCATACAGTAAGACAAATTTTAATACAACTTCAAGCGAAGAACGACTTCCTAAAGTTCAAACTCCACTTCTGATTGCATCTAGTAGCATTCAGTACATTTGAACTGTTTGAGCAGTGACGTACTCGTCCCTGACTTAACAGTATTACAAAACATAACCAGAGAGGTTATTCGAGTGCATCGTTATTTTAATGATGCGCGCATCATTACCTTTGTCAACAAGATCGTGTTGTGCCAAGATCAAAGAAATTTGCCGTCTTGGCTTATTAGTCGTAATTTTTAGTGCACTCTTCTTGGATATAGCGGTTATAAGGAAAATGCAAAACATGAACCTTGTTTATACAATGTAGTTGGAATTCTCAGGTGTCGTGTTATAGTTCATGTTATATTTGGATGGTCGTGTTAATGAAGAAGGTTTTCACTGATACTCAAGCAAGATGCATTTGATTCATGAAGCAAGATGAGAGATAGTAGAAATTAGAGTATGTTCTAGTGTCTGTGATATGCCTTTTCTTCCCATCCCGCAACCACCTATGTTACCTGTCAAAAAATTAATTTATTTCGTTTTCATTATGTTCCAGCAGTTATTAGAATCATATTCGTCCATCTTTCCACCAATGACTCAACTCACATTGAACAATTGGGAAGAGAGACTATTATTAATTGGCCCCGTGAAAGACGATAGAAGAAAAAATAAGAGAAATAGGACATCATCACGAAGACAGTTCTATGAAAAGACAGTATTTGACTTCCAGGAAGAAAGATGCATCATTTCAAAATATTTTTATGATAAATAAAGGCCATTTCAGAACATAACCTTAAGTCAGTTGATTGTAGCGTAAACAAACATTAACCTCTAATTGTCATATTTTTCCTTCACTTTCTGGGACATTTTCCGAAATGTAATCCTGAAAAGCTGTGAAATGATCGACTATCTCGCGAAGTAGGAAGCAGGAAGCCCAGAAATTTTGATTTAATACAAGCACCAAATTTCGATTGTGAACAACATAGACCCTTTCAGTTAAAGTGATTCAGACTTTGATGCAAGCCCTCAGGGCTTTCCAAAAATAACTAACATAGACATAATTAGTTATTTGGTGTCTACCATAAGTTATTATACTGCATAGGCAGTTAAAATAATTAAAGTTAGAATGATGCTTTCAAAACTTTGAAGGCCGGGTTCTGTACTCACTGTGGAGGTTGCAATGCAGACCATATTATTATCAGAGCTACAGAAAGTTATATTTACATTATCAGCCCTTTTTTCTTGATGTCTCAATAACAATTCAATTGCTTTTTTTGTGATATATGTATTGTTTATGGTACAAACGGTCAATTTTGACGTTGTGTTGATAGGTTTCTAAAATGGCTTATTGTAGGAGATATTTTTCACACAGTAAGACAATCACACTGACGAGAATAGATACTGGGTTGATCCAAACATGCGATAGTGTATGGGAAGTTGGGAAAAATATCTACACCACATTACTAGAAAATGTGATTTTGAACCCACAACTGAGGGTAGAAAATAGTTCTTTTGCTTCCCGGAAGCAGAAATCAACTTCAGGGCCAAAATCATGATAGTTATTTATGTTATAGGGGCCGATATTTCAATATTTGTCTTGGATTAAGGTACAGTTAAAGGTTATTTAGGAACTTGAATTTGTCTGCCGTAAGTTCCGTGTTGCGATTGCGACCTTAGAAAATTGAACCCCTAGAATAAGCATAGCACCCCAAACGTACACGATTTGTTTGAGTCCATAAGATTCTGTTTTTGTTTATTTTTATGTAATGTTATCTTGATAAATTTGTGATTGAATCTCCACAATCCAACCGTCCATGAAGAAGCTTCCCAAACACAGCACTTTTTTGGAATAATTGCCACACTAAATCCTCTTCTCGAGCACAAATAAATCATTTTCAACTGGAAAATGACAACAACCGTCACTTTGTAGCATCTATTACCGTCATCGCAACTCATTCCAAATAGCTCGATTGATGCCCGACGTTGCCGTTTCTGTGGAAAATTCCTCTTATCAACTTTTAAGTGTGAAAGATCAAGGAAAATCGTTCGATTATTCAACGACAAGTAGAAATAGCGATGAAAAAAAGGCTACACACTCTTTGAATATTGAAAAGAAATACATTCATTTGATGCAAGTGAACTTCAAGCAAGTCATTGATATTGAATTGGTGACAGAAAATCTGGTGAAAGGAAGTAAATATGGCAAACAAGGAGCTTGCTTTTTCCCTTTCCCCCCATGTTTACATTGACATGTTCGACTCACACAATATTGTTTGTTTATGCTTCTAGTGGTTTAATATTCGAAGATTGCGACACTCTCATTAGACCCTTAGCTAAATGAAAGGAGTGGCGAATTGAAATACGGCACGTTTGGTGGCCAATTTTAGAAATCACATCAACTATAAATATTGGCCCTGAGGGTTGTAAGTGTAACTTTATTGGCCAAGTATGCAGTTTGCAAGCCAATGCCAAAGGGCCAAGGTTTGCAAGCATTGGAGGCCAAAAAAGTACTCACCACAAGTGGAGGTGCATAAGATGAAATTTTTTGTCCTACTTTTGCATTTTTAGGCCTAGTTTCACGATGTCTGGTCACCTTTTTGGTGACTTAACCAAATGCGTTCACAGTAACCAGTGGTTAAGGCATGTATCGTTTTACAGCAAAAAAATGTGTGTTGGTCAATTAACCACTGGTTATGGAAAGAATTTTTAGTTTTGAAGATTCCGATGTGAGAAGTCGCTGAATTTGGAGACTCCACATTTTAGGTGATGAAATATATTGCATGTTTACTATGTTTTGACATAAAATTGTCAGATGAAAAATTTGAGATGGCGGCTTGGACAAATAATATAAATCTTAGTAAACCGGATACCCACGAAGGAACAATAATACCTTATCAGAAACTTATTGGCAGCTCAATGTATCTAGTGATTTCAATCAGACCTGATATTTCATTTTCTGTTAGTTATTTGATTCCGCCAACATACTATTTTTTACAATGAAAGTCACTGGAAGCAGGTGGAACGCATGCTCAGGTATTTGAAACATACAAAGAAATATACCGCAGGCACATCAGGTACTCGTCTAAGTGGAAAGTGATACGCTGTAGTGGCCGATCACGGACCGATAACGGGGAGATAAGCTTGCTTATCGCTAGTGGGTTGAAAGTTTGGTAGTTCAGCTCTTACCCTTAAAACTCGACTGATATACCCTATTCCGGTCTCCGGGCAATGGATTTGACGCTGAGTATCGAACTCTATGTCTACAATTGTCAGAAATGATGCGAACTTGTAACCACTCGAGTTTAAACTGTTACTACGGGATAATGGAGCCTCACCAGGCGAGCTACTGGTGCCCTTATGAAACTGGGTTGGATTCGTAGGGGTTAGTGGTTTTGCATAATAGTTAGGACCCCTGGACAGCAGTGGAATCCGGGAACACGATTCTGCGTGCATGCCCTTGTAAGGGAGCGGGTAAGCTAGTCGTCGTTTGAGGTGTCAGACTCCGCGCAAGGAAGCACTTGAACCGAGACATACTAGCCGCATCGTATTCTCGACCGTTGTCTCCTAGGTGCAGTCGTTTGAGGTGTCGGAGCCATTGCGCATGAGTCCTAGTATCCGAGACTAGTACATAATGGGAACTTTGGCTCCCGTCCTATAGGGGATAATCTGTAGTAAATTAGTTTCATGGTACTCATTGTCTAAGGTTTTTTCCAGAAGGGAAGGCAGGGCAATACTGGGCTACCGAACCAACTTGGTCGCTGATCTTCGGATCTCGAATCAGACTTGTTTGGCCGCGCTGTAATCAGGCTAACTGACGGTGCTTCTGCTAATTCACTATGGATAGACTTTGAGACGATCGCAATTATGATCTCTTGGAGAAGTTATGTGTTTTTTTTCTAGGACAATATTATTGTGCTAGTAGGAGTATTGAATGTAGCCCAATAATATTATACCTTGATTTTTGTTGCTGGTTATCATAAGCTGTCAGTCAGCACTGAATATTTGAGAAGCGCACTTTATATAACATGGTCCATGTGAGTTATTTAATCCAGAATCTAAGGTAAACACTTCTCAAACATTAAACATGGGAAGTTGATGCAGAGAGCGTATTCAATGTCTTATCGATACATGAACGTCTGAAAAATATCTTGTACATAAATGATGTAATGAGCTTACCTAGACGTACGTTAACATTTCCCATTGCTTAGCCAACTGCCTAGACTGCTGACTTTCAGCTGTTGTGGACTCATCTTGCGGATCTTATGGGTTTCACCAGAGGAGATGCAGTTATGGAGTCGAGTGTCGGATTATGTAACAGGTTACACGATCAGCCTTTCACTCAATGAGTGATGAAAACTGATGGACTGAATGGCGATTTACACGATCATTCAAACTGACATCAGTTTCAAAAAAAGTTAGGTTAAAATTCCGTCGCAACCACCGGAAAGCCATTGGTCACCTTCTGGTAATCATGGGATTATATCGTTATAACAGACAAGAAACTGCGAAACGCAATACACGATCAGTCTGTTCTCAATCATCGTCTGACTGAGGAAAAAATTATAAAATGTCCAAATATTGGTCAGTCCGGTGCATCACTTTATCAGTCAACCCATTTCACGATCAGTTTCTCATCATTCTGACAAAATTCATGTACTGAACTGATGCCAGACTGATCGTGTAACTCCCGTCTTACTATTGTTAATGGCAGCGCTCTGTCAATCCAAATTTATTATTATTGAGGTTCGTTTTTTTCTAAATATTGACGACTCATATTTCTTGATGTCATTGAATACAAACATGTTCATTTTTTTGTGTCTTGTGTCATTTAGCGAACCACGCATTTCACACTTTTTTTGATATGGATTGATAATAGACTCTCTAAAACATATTTTAACAAAAAAAAGTTGCGGTATTTTCAGTTTATTTAGAGAAAATGAACAAAATGACCGTATTTTCTAAACTATAAGAAAGGTTTTCCCAAAATCTAGTGAAGCACTGCCAGATTTTTTTTATAGGAGTCCACAATCCCTATAACGTGATTTGTCAGTGAAAAAAATGTGAAAAACTTACGTTTTAACTGAAAAAAAAAATCAAAGAATTCAAAGCCGCCATAACTCAAAATAGACAATAGCATGGATCAACGCTTACAATGGTTGAGCCGGTTGAACGGATGAGCGATGTTGCCAAGTGTTTAAAAAAGTAAAGGCTGTCAATATTTTCAAAATTACTTTGATTATTATTATCATATTAAAATAGTGGCTGAAAAAAAAATCAAAGTTAGTAATTTTCAACTATTTATTTCAAAGAATTACCTGAAGATTAAAAGTGGTTCCGTATCACACCTACCTAATCTCACCCATATTATCCAATAATTAACTCAAACAACAAAGCAAAATCAGCCAAACGGAAAATGTACCTAATTATACTCAAATGATGTCGCTCACGCGACACCAAATTTTTGCCAAACTAACTCAAGCTAACTAAAACTAAACCCAAATTAACCAAGACAAACTCAAAATGACCCGAACTAACCAAATCAACTCAGGCTAACCAAACCAACCAAAACTAACCAAACCAACTCAAACTAACCCAAACTAATCAAAACTGACCAAACCTACCCAAACTAATCAAAACAGACTCAAACTAACCTAAACCAACCAAAACCAACCCAAACTAACCAAAACTAATCAAACCTACACTGACCAAAACTCATTCAAACTTACTAAAACTAACCCAAAATAACCAACAAAACCAACCCAAACCTACTAAAACTAACCCAAACTAACCAAATCAACCCAGACTAACCAAACCAACCCAAACCAACCCAGGCATACCAAACCAACCCAAACTAACCAAACCATCCCAAACTAACCAAACCGATCCAAACTAACCCAGGCTAACCAAACCAACTCAAACTAACCAAACCGACCCAAACTAACCCGAACCAACCCAAACTAACCAAAACAAACTCAAACTACCCCAAACTAACCAAAACCAACCCAAACTAACCAAAACAAACGCAGATCAACCAAACCTGATCAAACCAACTCAAACTAACCCAAGCTTATTCAAATTATTTAAAACTAAGCAAAAGTAACCAAAACCAACCCACACTTACGAAAACTAACTCAAACTGACCAAAACCAACCCAAACTAACCAAAACTAGCCCAAACTAAACCAAAACTAGCCCAAACAACAAAGCAAAATCAACTAAGCGTAAATTGTACCTAATATATACCTACCTAAATGATGTCGCGCACGTGACATCAAATTTTTTTCAAACACAAACTAACCAAAACTATCCCAAACCAACCAGCTAAAGAGTTCTGCAGTTCATGCTTTTCGCAATGCTTAGATGTTGCTCACGCAACATCTGTTTTCGCCAAAAAGAGCCAATTCAAAACCAACCCAATCTAACCCCCATTAACCGAAATCTACAACAACCTCATTGGCATAATAAATATCTCAAATATGAACTATGATACCATTACGGCATGAAATTTGGATAGCTACATACTGAAAAACACCGAAATAAAATTAAACATAGAATTGGCAACGTCGTTCACAAAGAAATCCCGTAAACTATTGGTACGTCAAACTGTCAATTGATTTCAGCTTTCAGCTGTAATGATCCCTACTTCATACTAGAAAGTGTACTCATAAAAATCAAATAATGTTGTTTTTTGAAAATTCCAGACTTGTTTCACATTTTTCTTCAAAATAGAATGTATTTAGCGTCAAGGGTGACTTATATAAATGCAGTATTTTGGCAGATTTTGAGATAAGAAACTTTACTAAAAGGTTGGAAAATAAGGATAGTTTTGCTTAATTCTCTAAAAAAACTGAAAATACCGCAATGTTTTTTTGTTAAAATGTGTTTTAGAAGGTCTACTATCACTCTGTTAAAAGTATTTCATGAAATGCGTGGGTCGCTGTAAGACAAAAGAGCCATTTTTTTATAAAGTACTACACACATCCCAGTCTGAATCAATGTCTTTCGTAAATAAAGAACATTGTAACTTAAAATAAATTTCACATAAACAGACCGGTTTTATGCACAATTTATCATCTCTAAGGCTATAAACCGTACCCTTGCCGTTTATCACAGCCATCATTAAATGAGAATAAAGTTGGCGGATGTAAAAAATGGGGCATCAAATATTTATGTCCTACAGGATATGCAAACCGTTTAAATGGCAGTTCCCGTTTGCATATGATAAGGTAAAATGGGAAAAACCTTAAGATGAGATCTTCATAAAGTTTCGATATTCATCCAAACGAAATGGAGGGTGAAATTAAGGGTGGTTATGAAAATCACCTATTTTAGGATGAATCAAGTGGAGTCGCAATTTGAAATAGTTTATCGGCTCAGATGAGATATTATACTGAAATATGATTTGTTCCAGTCTGCTGAGCCTCAAAAAGATTTTTCGGTATTGCACAGATGAGGTATAGATAACTTACAAAATAAACATTTCAGAGGCGCAATAAGAGCGCTCGTGTACGCACACTGCCAGCGAATAACGAAAAAAATAAATAAAATAATATTTATACAAGAAAATCCTAATAACAGTATATTTTTCATATGACGATGTATTTTTCCTGTATTTATATTGCTCAGAGTCTGACAAAAGAAAAAAGTGCAAAAGTACTCTATCTTGTAGCACAAAACTCCCGCACTTTTCGCATCTTCTACTCCGTTGAATAAACATTTAGCAGTTCTGTTTAAGCCTCACTGATTGGACTTCAAAGTGAAGCAAATCAAGTATAGAAACTGGACGCAGTGACTTCCTAGGCACTACCAGCTGAAGTGACATAGATGTAGAAAACGTAGAGAAGTTGGCGAGATTTTCCAGACCATGTGTGAATTTATTCGGCGCTCAAGTCAAATGCATTTTTGCTTTGGAACAGGGTAGGAACTATTTGGGAAATCACCCGATTGAAGGGCGACACCGTGCGCTATATAAATACACACCAAGGCATTGAAGCTTACTTTTCAGGTTTGTCCCAAAGTTTGTACCATAATTTTGCCGCTTGTACTGCTATTTTAGTTCAAAATGGACAGGTGTAGTATATTTGTCATTGACTTTCCAGCACAATTGTTATCTGCGTTGTCAGTTGACACTCTTGCCATTCAGTCAGTCCGTTTCATCGCACGATACACATACTCGCCCATACGCATATGTGACATCAAGATGGAGTGAATGATCACTCCAATATCAACATAGATCAACACCAAAATATCATAAACACTCCACACAAAAAACAGAGGATGAATAATTCCGCTTTTTTTTTCTGGGTAACGGCGTTGGTACACGCCCAACGTGAAGCAAAATTTCAGGCGACAAATCGAGATACCGCTTCATGGATTTATCCATGTGTAACGTGATTTTATCGTGGTCACCATTTGTAAACAGAAACAAGTCATTGTCATTGGTTTTTTCGGTTTTCGACATTTTTGTAAGACATTTTAACAATTGATCTCGAAGCCCTCACGCTTTTATCACAAAGGCAATAATTTTCTTGTTAATCATTTCATTCTTGGATTAAAAATAATTTTTAACTTTTCAGTTCGAAGGCGTGTTTTTTAGTTTTTTCTACTATTTTTTTTTTGTTGCTGAGGCGATAGATACACCGATTTTCTAAATTTGTTTATTTCGATCTTGTTTGGATCTCATTTTAGTTAGGTCACAAACCTAAATACCTTTAGTAACCATTATTTAAAGAAATGGTGGGTTCACCATTTTTTTCTCTGAGATTTCCTTTTGGTACCGCACACCCTTTCTTACACATCACGAGCCGCCACTGATTCTTTTCCAATTGGAAATGATCTTTTGTGGTTTGTGAAATACATCTGAATTATTCCCAAATCAAATTACATTTTGATGATTTCGATAAAGTATCTACTCGACGTTGGACAAAGCCATAAACATTCAATGCTAGGCAATGTGATGTAGATCAGGGAAAATTGATCAATACTTTTCATACTCTTCATTGGAATAATTGACATGATTGTGAACCAGAAACTTTCTATTTTATTCCAAACATCAATAAGTAATTATTATTACGTACAGTGTACAACTTACGTTTTAATTGAAAAAAAAAATCAAAGAATTCAAAGCCGCCATAACTCAAAATAGACAATAGCATGGATCAACGCTTCCAATGGTTGAGCCGGTTGAACGGATGAGCGATGTTGCCAAGTATTTAAAAAGTAAAGGCTGTCAATATTTCCAAAATTACTTTGATTATTATAATCATATTAAAATAATGGCTGGAAAAAAAATCAAAGTTAGTAATTTTCAACTATTTATTTCAAAGAATTACCCAAAGATTAAAAGTGGTTGAGTATCACACCTACCTAATCTAACCCATATTATCCAAAAATTAACTCAAACAACAAAGCAAAATCAACCAAACGGAAAATGTTTCCGTTTAAAGAAATAAAAGCCCTTCTGATGCATGGCAAGATCTGCTCGCAAACTCTAATGAATAATGAATAGAAAAATAAAAGTACAATCGCTACGTTTTGATTCTACTCGATACTGATAGAATCGCTTTTTGGTACTCTTATCAAATGCCTTTGGAAGTAGAAAAGAGGTTCGGCCATTCACGGAATTACTTGGGGATTTTTGTGTTGTAACACTAACAGGTTTAATCGCTTCGTTTCTATTTTACCCGGTTATAAAGGGAGTAAGGATTACGGTAGAAAACTCTATGATAGTTTCAACTTTCGCTTGAGACGACACTTTTCCATGCGATAATACTTTTCTACTTATCAGAGTCCCACTGCATATATGGCAATTACTTTTTTTTCAGTTTTCGAGAACATATTTTTGGGAAATTTGCTTCTTTTAAGCTTATGTTACAAGAAAATCTCCAACTGCAAATACAACCTGTAATTATTGGTAATGATATAGATGTGGTCACTCAAAGATGGACACAGAGCTCTGTTTATTTACGTCTAATATTTTCACAAGAACTGCCGGTATGTCGTTCAATTGCCTTTATAATCTGCAGTCGATGTCTTGAATATCTTGGATAATATGTGTCGAGTTTTGCATTTGTGTGAGTAGTACCTGGGCGTCTGATGGTTCCTATTTGGAATGGAACAGGTATCCGGAGGGCGCTAGTTACTCAAATCTAACTCTTGTCATTTATGACGGTTCTGTACCAACCTTTCCGTCGAGCTTTCCCTTTATCATTGGATAATCGTGAGATAATATCTTGTATTACATGGACGATCAATACAGCTCGAACATACCAAACATCTATTCAAGTTCCCTCACTTACGGACCAATAAATGTTGGCAGATGTCCAGAAAATCTTCTGAACATTGAGACTTTTTGCACCTCTTAAAATAACATCAGTTATTTTATCTGTTATGGTTAACTTTATTAAAAATCATCCGTAATCAAGAGAGGTTTTGCTCCACTATATGATTTTACTTTATTCGTTATCTTGCGTCTGACCAACAGGCGAAACTGATGACAGTTTTCGTAATTATTTCTTGTTAATTAATTATTTCGTCAGTATTTTTCTATATCTATAATCAGTTTTTTTGAAACATCGGACATACCTGAACGATACCATACCAATAAAATTGGGGATTGATAAAATTATCTTTCAAAAGCACAGACTTTAAACTATACACAGTACCAGTGCTCAAAAAGAAGATCTTCCTCCGACATGCAACTATTTTTAAATGATCTATAAATGATCTATAAGACGGAAGTAAGGTTAGGTCCGAGTTAGATCGTGTTCCGTAATTGAGTTCATGACAAGATGTGTTGAGTAAATCAATCCGGAAAAGTATGAAAGAAAAGAAAATATTGTACTGGGTTTATTTTTTGTATGTAAAACATTCCATTTTGGTTTCCGCGATCGTTTATTGTCATGTAGAGTAGTAATCTTCATCTTATTTTGATCAATTGCTTGAGAATAAATTGATATTAGCAGAAGTATCCATTTAATTTTACACATCACGGCAACGTCGCTGTTGAAAAATAAGCATTACCATAACGATAAGCCCTTCTTTATTTCTCCTTTATTAAAGGAATCCATATGGTTAATAACGATGAAGGATTGTGATTTTGTCACTGCGCATGCTCAGAATAACGATAACCACAACGGAATGAAAATTTAATAGGTGCAAATAGTCTCTATCATCCAGACTAGGATGATGTATAGTTGAAAATCATCCATTTTCTCCAAGAGGGCCTCTTATAAATTGAATAAGTAGAAAAACCAATGTCTTTAGGCCTCAAATTTGAGGCCTAAAGACATTGGTTTCTCTACTTATTCAATTTAGGATGATGTATGTTTGTATTTGCATTTGTATAGCTTAGTGAGTGAAGTGTTAGCAGAAGAGTGGAACACGGAGTGAGTGAGCAACATTTGGTGACACTCTTCTCCTCTGGCAAATAATATTGTCAGACCAAGTTTATCTTAGCTCCAGTCATGACTAGAAAAACGGGAAAGAAGAACAACTCTGCAATCCAACGATATAGAACTCTTGTTACAACATACAACGACCTGGCTATTATATCCCTCAAGACACGAAAGCTTAGAGGACCCGCATCCCGCGTTTTGACTCTTTAGGGCTAATACCAAGTACACTTCATATTTCATCTTTTCCTCATTTGGGAAAACCAATTTTAAATAGTTGAAGATAATTTTATTTGGGGCATAAGAACAATGTGCTTCAAGTCACAAATAAATTATCAAATTTTGAATTTCGAAAAGTCACCAGTGCATGTCAAAAGTCCATCCCACGCAGACTCAATACAGACTGATACCTGACAATATATAACTGGGTGTATACAACTGTTCTGAACATGCCCCTCACCTTGGAAGGGTCCACTTTCAACAATACAAAACAAATGAAACTTCAAAGGCATCTATAGAGGTGATGGGCACAGCTTAGACAATGACCGCTTGACACTGCCATTTGCAGTCTTCACACAGTTGCCACTCGACACATATCATCTCGGCCAGCATGCGGTAATGCAATTCTACCAAGCTTCCATACCATTGGGAGAAGATTGTCCTCTTTGATGTCGACCAGCTGGTCCACATCCAAGTTAGCTCTCGCGAACATCCACTTGTTCCAGGTCTGAAGACAACCTTTTCTCCTTTACATCCAACAGGTTTGTCTCAGATGATGATGTTACTCGATGGCCAATTAGAAAGTGGGCAGGGGTTAGGGCATCATAATCATTAGGATCAGATGAGAGAGGAACAAGAGGACGGAAATTTAATACAGCATCTACCAGTATCAAAAGGGTAGGTAGCAAATTGCTCAAAAGTCAAAGAAGTCCCTTCCATAACCCGTTTAAGATGGTGCTTGTGAGATTTAACTCCTGCCTCCCATAGACCCCCAAAGTTTGGAGAGTGTGCAGAAATGAATTTCCAAGCAACTCCCATGTTGCCAAAAGAGTCCACAAAAGTTTCCTGATTGCTTTTGATACATTCGCCCAGCTCCCAAAGCTCATTGTTGGCTCCAATAAAATTTGCACCATCAACAGAGTACACAAAGGCTGGTGGACCTCGACGTGCAACAAATCTGCGGAAGGCAGCCATAAATGTTAATTCGGTCAAAAACCAACTCCATATGCTAAGCCCTTGTACAAAAGCAAACAAAAAGAGCTATGTAACATCTGGTCGATTTTGCCCCACGGCCCAGTTTACTCTTGATCATAAACGGACTCACGTAATCGACTCCACAACTTTGAAATGGAGTGGAGGGTCGGACTCGCAGTTCAGATGATATTTCCATGATTTGTGAACATATTTTTGGTTTAGCTTTGGAACCACAGCTTAAGCAAAATTTCTGCCCCTTATAACCCAAAAGTTTTCTCTTATGGAGACAAGAAGAAGTGATGGTCCAGCATAAAGCAGCCTCTCATGTTCAAATAAAAATAACAAATATGTGAAATTATGCTTAGCATCCTAAACTTGCGGATGATTTTTACAACTGCAGCCTGCCACCCACTCTGATTGAACCTGTTTCATCTAGGAAAGGATTTGAATAAGACAAGGAAACTTTCTTGATGATTTTCTACGAATTTAACATATTCAATCCATTCTGAAATGTCTCACCTTGTGAAAGTTAGACAAGAAGTTTGAAAGACTCATTCAGCTCCTTAGCAATTGTTTGAAGATCTGAGACAATATGCCAGGTACCTACGCATACGGTTGAAACTAGAAAAATGTTTGAATGGGAACCAAAATTCATTCGTTTTACACAATTTCACCTGCTTTTAGACCTCGGGCAATTCACATGGAGACAAAAGATCTATGTGGTCAAGCCAGGGAGCCCAACCTGATCATCAAAATCCACACTTCACAAATAAAGAACAGCACCATATTATGCTTCCATCGAATCATTACAGAATCCATGGATTTGGTTTTCTGCACTGAATTTTACAGTTATCTGTCTAGGAATAAAAAAATCATTTAAACATGACAATTTGTCTCTGAATCTAACCCAACTGTGTGAGCAGCCTTATGGGTAAGGAGTCATCCAAATCAATTTTCTCAGACTATAATTTCTGCAAAATGACTTTAGCCATTATGGTGCATGGACTCAGCAATCCAGGAGGTTCAAAGATTCTAGAGATTCCGGACAGAACTGACCTTTTAGTGATTTTGATTGGGAAGTTAAGTGAGAGATGGAATCTTAGTACATCTGATTGATAAGACCAATACAATCCAAGAGTCTTGCTCTCGCTTTTCTTTGCAAATAAAACCTTATCCTTCGATGCTTGACCCGACAATTCAAGAACCTTGTTAGGTTAATGTTAGTACCTCATTTACTCAAGATAAAACAACCAGCTTTTAGAATATTTGCAACTTTGCAATTTTTATGCAAACTTTAACCGCATAATCAACATCATCCACATAGAAACCATTCAAAATGACAGAGCAAGCTTCGAGAAAAACATCAGTATTTTTCAGACCCAATTGCTTCAAACAACGAATATCCAAATATGTAGCAGAGCTTGTTCCATAAGTTACTGTGTTCAACGTATTAATTCCCAATTCGTCATCTAAATGATCTCTCCAAGACACTTTCTGCAAATTGCGATGTTCCTTGTCCCCCAAAACCATTCTCTACATCTTCTCAATGTCAGCGCAGACAACAATATTATTTTAACAAAACCTCAGTAAGATCAACAACAACTCCTCCTGTAGTTTGTCACCTATGTTGAATATCATTCAATGACAATCCAGAGTCTGAAGAAGAAGAACCGTTAACTCTGAGCTTGGTAGAACTTGATTCATTAAAAACCCCTTGGTGAGGTAGAAAATAGGAAGGGTTGGATGCAGGTTCACCAATCAACGACCTTAGTCCTTGTATTCTGCCATCTCAATAGATCTGATATAGTTTCTCATTCTTCATGAGCCCACGTTCCACCACGTTCCAATGAGAAAAATTATTGCTTTAGAGCATTTGTTTCAGAATCACCTAGCTGAAGTGGAGAAGTTGTCAATGGGATTTTCACAATAAATCTTCTTTGCTCATCGCTTCCTGTAGTCTCAAGAAACAAAGTTTCACATCTCTGCTCCTCTGCAGACAAAAGACGCTTTTCAGAATGCGGTTCCTCGATATTCCAAAATTGTGTGAGTCGAGATTGTAGATCTATCAAAGCTAAATCACATTTTGAAGAGTTCAACTGTCCAAGTAGACCTAAAGGTGGACCTGCACCACTAATCAACCAACCAAGACGGGTTTTTTTTTAACTACAGGCAGTCCAGAACCTGATGTTATTTGGCCAATGCAAAGAAGAAGAATCAACTCCTAGTAAAAGATCAACATTGCCAGTCGTTGAAAAACCAGGATCAGCAAACTTCAAATTTTTGGGGATATTCAAACCAGAAATAACTAACCGACTACTGGGTATTTCATCACTTATTTTAGGCATAACCAGGAAATATCCTAACCAAATGAATTGTGAAGGGATTGGGCTCTGACCTCACATTTTTCATCAACAACTATGTTTTCTTGACTTATGCCAACCAGAGACACATTCACAGAAATTGAATTTAAGTCTAAGTAGTCACAGACACAATCAAGTACCTTTGAGAGCCCGTATCCATTAGGACCCTACAGTTATTAGATCTTCCATAAACAGGATTCACCAATCTAACCAGTGCCGTAGATAGTAATACCTCACCTGTATAGGTGAAACCTGAGACACACAATGTCGCTTTTTCTGTTTCAGCCACGTTTACCAAATTGTCACAAACCAACTTAGGTCTAGAATCAGTTTTCTGTCGCTCATAGTGAAGTAGTACATGATGTTGGAAGAGCACTATCTACAACCTGCTAAAGAACAATCCTTACTAAAAATGATTTCCCTTCAAGCAGTTCAAACATAGATGAAGAAGTTCCAACTTTTCATATCTATTATGAACCGACAATTTCAAAAACTGAAAGCACTTCCCAATGAGATGATCATGTTACAAATTTCACAGCTTTTTCCAGTAAGTAGAAAAAAATTTTTCACTTCTACTTTTACCTTTATTTGAAATCTCCAAAGCTTCAACTCCATCACTAAGAAATTTCTTGAATTCCTCCAAAGTAGGTAGATCATTTTTGAGTTCCTCAACCTCACAAGCTTTGCTTGAAACAACATCCAATTCATAGTTAATGATAAAAACCACAATGGCATTCCAAACTATCAACAGGTAGATCTAATCTAGCCAAGGAACGAAGATGCTTAGTTAGACCATCAAGAAGTTTCCTGGGAGTATGTGCGCATTCCACCTCCAGTTTTGATAGATCAAAATGCTTTTTCACATGACTGTTTACCAACATAGATGCATTGTTGTATCTGTCAAAAACCATATCCCATGCAATTGCATAGTTAGCAGCCGATGTTTCAAAACAATGTAAAATATCTCCAGCATCACCATCCAAGGCATTCCTAAGAAAGTAAAACTCTTCAATGATGCCAATTGAGTCATTATTGTGAATAATAAGGGACAGGTAAATTTTTCTGAACTCCAACCAATTATCAAATCACCCAAAAAACTTAGAAATTAGTATAGTAGGCAACTTTGGTCTACACACGGCACCTATATGATCAGCATTATTGGACAAAGCAATGTTTTCGCTACCGGCAGGTGGCTGGATAGGAGATGAACCATTTGCATGATGTTTTGAGGCCTGGGACAAAATTGACCTAGCAATACCAACCACATTATAAAATCGCGTTTCAAACTTTCCTCTCTCTTCAACATCTGAACTTCAGCATCATCAGAATTTAATTCTATGAAATTCTGAATTTCATCAAAATCGCCAACAGTTTTATTAACCCGGAAGCACTCGCGCCTATTCTAATCACGCAATGAGTATGGCGGTTCCTCCTAACGTGAGCTCTCGTGTATAGTTTCTTCTAACACACGCTGGCGAGTATATTCCTCTAATCTTGTTCTCATTTAGTATTTTTGAAAAATATTTTTTTCTTATTTTATCATTATTATTGTATAATCATTCATTATATTTGTTTTTTTTTATTTTTTTTTGTTTCATTTTCAATCAATTTATTTATGTTGATTAAAATTTTATTTTTTTTTTATTTATCGTGCAGTTACTCGCGTCGTTAGATTCTTCCTAACAGTACGCATCAACCTCAATGCTCGCTTGTTAGGTCAGGACTAACATTGCCTGATTTTCCATTCCATTTTTATCTTTCGTCGCTCTCTATATGGATAGAATACGTAGAAGATCGATATCATAGCATTTTCAAAAGATCGGATCATTTTGTTAATGAATGACCATTGGGTCCTCCAAGACCACATTGAAATAAACCAGATAGATTCGCACTCCTCTCCTCTATTCCATGAAAGAAGACCCCACATAGTTCTCCAAGGAGTGCTTGAACCATGGATTCATAAATCGATCCATAAGGAATTCATCAATCACGGATTCTACCCCATCAGCATTCACCGATTCCACCCCATCAGCATTCACCATTTTAAAGACGGGACCAACCAACCAGCTCCACTTGTGCTAGTATCTATACTCAACAATCAATTGAATAAGAAGATCTTCTCTATGAAATAAATGTAGACTCAAGAACTCAAAACACGAGAACATCAATTCCAGGCCCAGGCCAAGACCAAAGTGCCTTCGCCCACTTTTTTTTAAATGCACCAGGTTCAAAACAGACACCGTGTGCAAACTGTTGCGGAAGCCACCCTGCGTCCTTCGTAGGGTGCCCAAAACATCTGAAACAGCTCAGGAATGCTAAAAATCAGCGACCAACCGGTCATCTAGCTCTCAATAACAAGCCTGGAGTCAGTCGACGCGCGACGCCTACACAAATCAGGATGACAGGATTGAAGCCAGCCCCCTCCATCATGGACATGCAGCAAATTACTGCATGCATGTCAACCGTGAAAACAAAAAACTTCATAGTAATCCATAGAAAAAACTTCATAGTAATCCATAGAATTCGGTATTACCGCCCTACAGTGACTTCGCTAACTATCGCAAACTTCTCCTGACAGGCTCGGTTTGCAATGTTGACAGTCATGCGGTAAAACCCTAGTCACTACACTCATTATACAGGGTTAGGAAAAATTACCAGAAAGGTCGATTATTTCAGAAGATACACGTGCTGGAGAAAAATGTCTCAAATGAAAGTTGTGAGGCTCTCAAAAATCTACATATCTGTGGGATCGGACATAAAGTTATGGCAGATCAAAGTTTTATTTTTTTAAATGGAACTTCCTGTTTATTATGGGATATTTCAATTCTTCTTTCAATTTTGAGCATAATGTTCCTCAATTTAGCCTTTTTCAAGTAATCGCGTTTTATAAATGATATTTTTGCATGTTTGACATGCTATAAAACTCAAACGGTTCAAGATAGAGGAAAACGGACTGCACTATCAAGTCTGAACTTCTCAAGAGCTATCTAGCTACATAAAATCAATTGTTGTCGAAAAATGTCAAAATGGGTCGAAAAAAAGTTGGCAGTTGGCAATACTTTCTAGTCATATTACAGAGTAGCTCTTGAAAAATTAGGATTAGAAAGTACAGACCATTTTTCCCTATCTTGAACCGTTTGAGTTTTATAGCTTGTCAAAGGTGCCAAAATGTCATTTTTATAACGCGATATCTCAATAACGGTTGAATTTAGGAGCATCATTCAAATGACAATTTATGGTCAAAATTAATCGAAGAATTGAATTATCAAATAATAATATAAGGGGGGAGCCATTTAAAAATTCAAATACGATCTGTCATGCCTTTATGACCGACCCTGTATATTCCAATTCAATACAGATATGTATATTCTCAAAAGCCTCACAACTTTTAACTGTGACATTTTTTGCTAACTCATGTATCTACTGGAAAAATCGACCGTTCTGGTAATTTCTCCTAACCCTGTATAATATAGTATGACAGTGTGCGCTTTTTCCATTTGGCACATATGATTCTAATACTGAACTTACTTCTTCTTGCGTTGGGGGATCGTGTATAGCTCAACAGTGAGTAGTCATAGTAGTGCAATGATGCCTGGTGATTCCCCCCAAAAAAAAAATCAAGTGAATTCCAAAAATATCCGTCGTCCACATATTATACTGAATACAGTCGTCTGTTTGGATCGGAATCATTTGAAATCTCAACATTGTGGAAGAGGAGAATCTCTTTAAAATGAGCCCAAGATGGCGTCAATCGGTGGGGTTGTTTCAAAGCTATGAGATTTTCTGCGTTGTGAGGTTTGACAGCTGATACCTTATTTGACATGCTAGAAAAAAAAACAAAAGAACAAATTTGATGAAAATTACTCAATGAATCCATAGCGGTACTCATTTATATTTGTTTCTATCAAAAAATCACGAAAAAACAGCAATTTTGTGTTTTTACAGCACCGTTACGCCATCTTGTGGCTATCTTGAGAACTTTTGATATATTTCCAGCATTTTCTCTACTTCATATTACCGAGTAGTTTTTTTTCTCTAGGATGCCTATAGTTTCTGAAATCCTGCACCTTGACATTCTTAAATAGACACCCTGGCTGCTTGGCACCCTTTTGTTATTCTTCTCTCGATCTATTCTTCACGTGCTGTTTAGCATTATACCAAGGCCAACCAAGAGCATAGCTTTTATTATGCATCTCAAAGTTGATTGGTCGGTTGTTCGAGATTTTTGCCCACGTCCATGTATTTGGTTTTTTTGCCGTTCACCATCACACCGTAATTCTTCATACCAAAGAGCACAGTTTATGATGAAAAATCCAATATCAAAAATCTCAAAACTATCGAACAAAGAAGTGCAAGCTGCGACAAATAGTAAACATTAATAGAAGATTCGCTAGATGGGCAGAGTATTTTGAACGATCACAGCCAAACTAATGAGGACGTCGGGGTTTCATGGGCTTGACTTGGAAATTGAAGAGCCTACAGATTGATAAACACTAGATACCAAACCTTGCAAACAACAAGAGTTGCGGAGAAAACAAAGTTTCAGTGGAAATGGAGGTTTGTGGATTGATAAAGATTTTAGCCTAAATGATCAAGATTAGGCTCCAAAAGTATCACAAGTGGGCAAGTACCAAGGAGTTTTCGAAAAAGGTCGAGGAACATCAGACCAAATATCATCTTTGAGGATGATCCAACACAACAACCCTGATCAAAAACTTGCACTACATATGCTTTGTAAAATGGATCTCAAACAAGCTCAATCAAAAGGTCCAGGCTATGAAGCACACAAAGAAATAAATGTGCCAAAAAAAGCTATCAACACTCAAAAGTTGGTCATATTTGTATGTGTAAAAATCCTGAACAAAGAAAGGTTTCCAAGAACCTTTGAAGGGAAACGAGTTCTAGAACAAGGAGAACGGCTATCGACTGTGCTCTTTATCAGATAAGTCATCTCTTTATTTCAGATTGCTCTTATCGTCTGTTTTCCAGTTATATGAGAAATTCGCCAAATCACTTTACAAATTCTTTAGCTGGGAACTCAGCAGGTTATTCTTCACAGACTCGGGGTTATTTCGAGATGATAAACTTTCGAGAAAACTATGAAAACAGCAAAAATTTAGTAAAAAAGAACAGAAGAGTGCAGGTTAGAATATCGTTCCAGAGGAGAAAAAACGAGGGTTCATCACATTGGTCTTTTTAACTATTGTCATTCACTTTTTGCTTATTAATTGATCAATTAAATGTTCGATTTGATGAAAACTTTGTTATTCTGCTTGTTGACTTCCTCAGTTCAATATCTAAAATATTTGATCCACAATGACTGGCTTTTTTTGATCTTCATCGTTGGATCTTCGTTGTCTAGTTTACCTTTTATTGAAATATTTTGCTATGATATAATACTCTTAGCGTGGCATTGCTATCATAACAACCTCAGCTCAAAAATTCGTCATAGAATATTCAGTTTTGAAAGAAAGACTTCGACCTAGCGCTGAATGTACATTTTTAAGCAGAGCGCACACCACAATTTCGGACATATCGTTTATTTCTTTCTCATTTCAGTTTTTTGAGAAATTGAAAAAAGTGGAACCTATTCATAAATAATAAAAATCTAGATGAGTGGCGCCTAGTGTTGTAAATGGAAATATTTCCATCGGAAATATTTCAATGGAAATGGAAACATTGGAAATTTCCAAAGGCCTACTGGAAATATTGGAAATATTGGAAACATTGGAAATATTTTATATTACATGTTATTCGGACGTTAAGCAAATAATTCTTGTAATTTTATTTAAAAAAACCATCATATTAGTTGAAACACCGCTAATGACACTCGTAATTTAGAAAGAAATGTGTCATATTTTCGTCAAACCCAGGCTTTTTTGCACGTGCACCAGCGAAAAATCTAAACTTTGGTATTTTGTCGCATTTTACGCCACCCAGATCATAAATGACGCCGACGGTCCCCCCAAATATACAGGAAATGGTGAAGACATTATTGATGAAGATATAAGCGAGGAAGTTGACTGGCAGGACGGAATACTGTAATAATCCTCAGTCACTGCAATATAATATATTTATATTTTCCTATGTATTACCTATTACGTTTGCTACTTTTTGCGACAAAATTGTAGTTTTTGTTGTTTTTTTATGTTACTTTTGTCATTTAATATATATTTCCAATATTTCAAATGTTTCCAAATATTTCCAATGTTTCCCGAAATATTTCCGGAAATATTTCCGTACAATATATTTCCGGAAATTTTACAACACTAGTGGCGCCAAATTAGTATTCTTGAAATGATTCATTTGCTGCACTGAATCACAAAACAGATGATATTATCTTCATTAGTTACATAGGCATGACATGTCGATCACTGATTGCAAATAATGATCTCATGCTCTATCGATATTAGTATCAAAATCCGACATAATCTCCCAGAATATATTTTTATTGACTATGTAGGAAAGCAAGTAATGATTATTATTTGTGCACAAAGTACCCCTCACATGATCAAAGATAGGGTCAATTAGTGGTAACTGCCAACTTTCTTTTTTTTTAGTTTTTTTTTGCGGTAATAACTACTATTTAGAGAGAACTGAATCATTAATAGGTTTTTCACGTTTCGTGTGCATAAATGATTTCGTCTGTCATCAAAGCTCATCGTCAGTGTGTGTTTGATCCGGAATTCTATGTGGAGCTTCACCGTAAAAGCCGGAGTTATTTCCGAAAAAACGTCAAGAAATGAGCAATGTTCATGTAAATGATTAGATTTGTTGTTTGTAGAAACGGAAAACTTATGTATCTGCAGTATCAATGAGTTGGTCAATGTTGCACATCAAGATTGAAATGACAGTCGATCTATCTTCTGCACGAGCACTTGATGGTGTTACATTAAATTTTTATAAGTCGATATGCTCTGCAGTTTTGTGACGCATCCATGATGTACCAGATTTTTTTGGGTATTTCGCCACCCCCTTTCAAAAAACAGTGAAACTAGTGTTTATATAACGGATCTTCTATATTATTACCTTTAAAAAAAATTATTAGTAAACAATAAAACCTATTTAAGGGTGTGGTGACATACCCAAAAAATCTGGCAAATTTAACTTTGATGACAAAAATCATTCATGTTGATTTCAGGTATGTCATGCAAAACGCAATAATAATCAAATTGAATCTATTTCGTCTATTCATACGAGTAAGTGCGAAAATGCTCACAACAATCCTCATTCCATTGTTTTAATTGGCTTGTTAGTCTTCAGTTTATTATGGGGTCATAAAACTTTTTATTTTTACTTAAAGTTTGGATAGGAGTTGGCACATTATATCTTTTGTTGTGAAAATAACGACTGTGATTATTTCAAACGATACACTAAGTAACAGTTTATGTTACTGCTGTAATAAACGATCCCGTAAAATCTGATTTGGTTGTTTCTGTTAGACTGTTCAAACAGTCAGCATTTTATTGACTTTCACTTTAATGAATTGTTGAATACAGATTGGAAAACATGAACATTGTTTGTTATATCTTATTGATCATACAGGATTTGTCTCAACAGCTCAATTAGGCCCAGTTGTATAGGACCAGCACAACGATGGTTCAACGTTGAACTGAGTCCAGAAATGCACAGTTTTTTGTACGTGGGACTCGAAAAGCTTTTTACCCATGCTTTATCTCAGGTAAAAATCGCTCGGACACGTCAATTTTTGTTCTTTGGGGGACATACTTTTGTCGTATTTTCACCTCCTATATGGTTACCCCTGAGCGGAGGTCACAAGTGCTCACAGAAAAAAATGAGTATTAAAAAGTTATAAAGAATAGGAAAAAATAATAAATAGTAGCAACTTGAAACTTTGAGGATATAATGATAAAAATGTCTATCAAATGACGTATCACTCGACCCCCCTCACCATTAGAAATTCTGTTGGTAGCTATCACTCTCGCTTTGGGGTTGAAAGGTGGAGGTAAAAATACCAAAATAATGTGCCGCTCAAAAAACAAAAATTGACGTGTCCCACCTTGTATATGACTAATGCAGGGTTGAGCTTGGTTTAGTTTGCATCAAAACTACCTATTTTATTGAGCTCTCGTTTCAGCCGGGTTCTAGCCTCATAACATAATCCCAATACCTAGTTTTCCTACTACTCAATAGTTGTTCAGGAATTTGAAATATGAGATTTTTTAATTTTGCTCTAATTGAAACATTTTCAAAATCATCAAATTTCCATGACTCACAAGAGTATTCCGATAGAATTTCACGAAATCTAAAAGATCTGTTTTCATAGAAACTTCTGCTGATTGTCTGATTCTGACTTGTTTTTGTATCGGAGATCTGACGAATTTTGTGGAAACAAAAGGTATCGCTTTCAATGTTGAATGTTCAATTTCCGCGCCTGCTTATACTTTTTTTCAAATAATTGTTTCATTGTCGATTGGTTGAATGCAACAGGTCCAATATAAAAATTATTTCAGTGTTCCTTTTAGAATAATGACATATTTCTCGAGATATCTTCCAAATAAGATCACTAAATGACCAAATAATGACTAAAAACCGGATTGTTGTGAGGAACTTATTGAAGATTCTCTGTCAGGAATAATTTTGAGACACCGCATGCAGTATTTATTTTATTTTGCCACCCCATAAAATAATACTGGAATTTGCGAGAAACCAGCTGTCTGTAACCTCTCCCACTGTACAGGATTTAATCCAAAATGTTCACGAGCTCACGTTGTCCCAGCCACACAATGTGCGCTTACTATCATAGGGCACTTAGTATGTCTCGCCCTTATTTGCCTTTCAAAGCTTGTGATAGAGCCGATTACATATTATAAAAGCACTTGCTTGTCTGAAGTATGTTTTCAAACTTCACCTGATTAAAGGAATCCACATATGAGCACATCGAACATTTTTGTGTATTGTATATAAACCACGCACCACAACGAATTGACAAAGCTTTCAATAATTCGTATTACATTTTTTTTGCAATCTTGTAGAGCATAAAATTGGATATAAATTCCTGTTCAGATACCTCGAGAACATATTGATGAAATTGTCTCCATTAATTCGTATTTGACATGATTGAAAACAAAGCAGAGTTGTACAATGTATACATAATATGGGCTTATCACAATGGTGGTTTTACAGATTTGTTATTGAACAACAATGAAAACTACATTCGCTGTTCAAAATTGTTGTTATTAGCTCATAGGCCTCAGTAGGTAGTTTCCGTTGCCGTCAAATTACAGTTTTTTTTTTGAAAACCACAAAAAAATTGTCAGTCAAAACCACTATGATGGGGCTTAACAGTGTATAAGGCTTTTTTCACTGTTTTTCTCAGTGAAGCGGAAGATTTTCATGTATATAGTTTTACTCTTGGGTATAATTACAGTCAAATTGTGTTAGATGCATAGGATAACTTGTTAGCTGACCTTGTCAATGTAAGAAAAATGCATTGAATTGGTCATCGAATGGTGATGTGAATAATGTTATTATATTGTCATGCATTGACAATGTGGATCATCCAGGCTTTTTGAGTATACCTCATTGACCCAACGCTCAGACCATTTTGCGTACCTATACTTTCAACGCTAAGACGCATAACTGAACAACATAACAATATCATTCGGGGGGCCCATCATGTATGGGAAGACGCTTATAAATGTTTATGTATTTGGGAAAAAACTTTCAAAATTAAACCTCTAGGGTAAGCCTAGCTCAGTTTTTCTCTAGCTGCCATTGTAACCAATTTTGATTTTTTGTAATGTGATCATATCATTGTTTTTGTCGTTTTTAATTAATCAGCTTATTTTTCAGCGTACAACGATATGAAAATGTTTTGAGACTTTATTGAAAAAATTTGGGAATCCAGTATACAATAACATTTTTTTTAAATTTTTCCCTTGTATCCATAACTCCACAAAATTTTCTTATCGTTATACACAGAAGAATGCATTTTTATTTGAAAAATTCTATTCCGAAGCAAATATCTAAAGATTTTTAAGCGTTTTTCCATACAGAATTGCTGGTTGTTGGTTTACTTCATGTCGGAACATTTTGAAGTTCATGTCAGCTGACAATCTTTTTTGTTTTTCAAAATTTACTAACATAGCTTGAAAAGATGGCTATATCCTCTGGACTATTCAGTCGGTTGAGCCTAACTATCTATCTTTCTGATCTTTTAAACAAAAGATATTTGATATCTCACGATATGTTTTTTGAAGTATTCAAGTATGAGATCTTGAATACGATAAAGTTTGAATTTTCCAAAAAAAGTCAATGTTGTTAATTAATCAGGAAAACCTACACTCGGAGCCAGATAAATGACAATTAAGAAATTTGAGATTGATGATGTTACTGTTGCTTATGCGTCTTATGCGTCTTCCAGTTCTGTTCTGGCTGTGAAATTTTGACCATTTTGGGCCGATACCGATTTGTTTACATTTCGCTCCGCAGTTTTTTAATATAACAAGTGTAAAAAATTATGTTACTAAAAAGAAAAGAAGGGAACAAACAGAAGAAAGAAAAGAGAAGGAAAGAGGGGAGAGACTCTTTTGGTACGATAGGGGAATGGTGGAGATTGGTGAACGTTGCTCGTTTGGAGAGTGGTTGTGGGTAGAAACACTCTCAAAAAACAGTTTTCGCGACTCTTATTTATCTGAACTGAAACAGGAAAAACCACTGCGTACACCAAAGACTATACCTTTCCAACTTCAAAACGAGACTAAATAATTACAAGTTAGGAATTAACAAAATCCAATTGGGAATTATTATATTCAATTTGGAACCAATCAATTTCAAATTGGGAAAAGTCAATTTTTGATTTGAAGTTGACTAAAGTTAATTTTTAGTTGCTTTCCAGAAACGAGTAAAGGTTGATTTATAAACTTGCCGTCCGCCGTTACGCTTGACGTTCGGCGGTGACGCTAACGTTGCCGTCGCCCAATGCATTTATAAACTTTTATACCGCCGATTTTCGTCGAAGATTTTCAAATTTGTTGTTTACTTACTTTGAAGTTGATTTGTCTTAGTTAAGTGAGATTTGGTGACTGACTCGAGTATATTTTGGTACAAATCTTGATTTTATGATATGAAAACATGAATTATGGAAACAAAAACCTATTGAGCCATTTTCCTATGGCTTCAGCTACGAACGGCGGACGGCAAAAGATGGGGATGAACGATCTCTAGCGGTGCGCCAACGGCAGACGGCATGATATAAATTTATGCAGGCGCGTCCATATGTCTATCCCGAACGTCAAATGTTAGCGTTAGCGGTAACGGCGAACGGCGAGTTTATAAATCCCACTTAAGTACTGGTACAGCTCAAGTGCGTGAGGCACCGTGTGTTCAAGCCGTCATGTTCACTGGAACGCAACAGGGCGTCAGTGGGACTTCAAGTCAAGTTGACAGTGTCAATTATTTTTATAAGTGGAACTTTCACTCATCCCATCTCGTTTTTGGTGTTTATTGTTTTTGTGATTTTCATCATTGCACAATCAAAAACTGAATATTTATCATAAATTTGAAAAAAACCGTCAAATCAAATAGATATTTCGAAACTTGTCACATTTGGCATTTATCCACTGTCAATATGGGGTTGCTCCAGAGAAAAGGGGAAGGTGAGATTGTTGTCTCAGGAAAGCCCTTTTTATTCAAAGTTACAGTGACAGATCAAAATTGTAGGTAAAAGGTTGGCAAACATGTTCTATCACGAAAGTCATAAATTGAAGTGTGATTCGTTCTACTTTGCTATGTGCAAAATAAGTTTGATTCGATAGAAAAAAACGTTCGAGAATAGACAGTGATGATAATTCTGGAATTGATGAGGCAAACTCTGCCTTAATCGAGAAAATTTAGTCTATAATCAAATATTTTATCTTTTCATTTCAATAAGCGAGCACTTTATGGCATTTAATTTTTTTTTGCCAATCTTCAACCTCTAAATTTGATCTGTCACTGTTACTTTAAATAAAAAATGAACTGTAGTCCCAATTTGGAATTGATTGGTTCCATATTGAATATGATTATTCTCAATTTGATTTTGTTAAATCTTAACTTGAAGTTGTTTGTTCCCAATTTGAAGTTGAAAAGGTATAGAATTGCCTAAAAATTGACAATTAATTTAGAGCTAAGTATGTAACATATACAGAACATAAACTTTGTAGATATCGATATCTCTAAGCCGTATCGATAAGACCAGTTCTATTATTATAATAAAGCCTCAAACGTCAGGTTTAGCGCCAAAAATGACTAAGAAATAAATCGATAAGCGAAGGACGCGAGTTTTTATAAATATGAAATACCTTCACTAAACAACCTTTCCAATTGGGACAAAATACGTATTAACTAAGTTGAAAATACACTAAATTGATATTAAATACCGCTGAGTAATCACCACGCGTTCACAGAAATGAGTCCAATAATAATGTGTCTGTTGTGTTGAGTGTGACAGTGCGTAAGACCGCGATAATATTGGTGAATGAAAATCAAAATTACACCTATGATAAGAGCTCAATTCAGTAATATACAGTAACAGTAGAAGACCTGAAAAGAAAAAATATCAGATGGGCAAGGGAGTTCGGAGTTTGTACAATCCTACCACACGTTAGAGGACCTCTGCGCGTGTTTGAGTTGAGACTGGGGCATTTCCACGATTTATCAACAAAATCTGCACAAGAGCACTTGGCACATCTGCCAAAACTAGAGCTGTCACCAAGACTTGATTAAATCGGGACAACGGCAAAGTAAGCCACGAGGTATTAACACCAGTAACCTCAACGAGAGAAAAAACGAGAGCTCAAAAGTCTCATCTCGTCTCAACCGAACTGGGACACTCTGAAGTGATTGCTGGAATGAAGTTGAATTCGTGTGTGAGTGTCTCATAAAGTAAATCCCAATAATGCTACCGTATTTAACTAAAATTTTTTAAACTAAGGCTATGAATTTCCGGATCGTAACACACATTGAAATTCGTGAGTTCGTCAAGGTGCGGTGTTGACTTTATATCTGTAGCTGAGCACTGATGTTTTGATTGGTATCATGGTATACAGATCAGAGATAGTGACGAAGTTCTTCAATAGACTTTGACCGGTCTTTTTGGTGGTCAGTTGAGCTCACTCATCGACAGATCTCACACTGTCTTGTCAAGAGTTTTCTCTCAGCTTTTGTCTGGGTTCCTCCGATGCAGATTCAACAAACGCAATCTTTGTTATTTTATTCTTGGTTATTATTCTTCACGTTGCGAAGTCTGTGGCCGAGTCTGCCTTTTTAGCCTGTGACTGCTGCTCTAAAAAGTTCTGCATTTCCTGCACTAAACTGAGTGCGTCGGAGGTACGGGTCATGGACCTGAACAAAATGACAGTACTTCTCTTTTATTGTGAGAATTGTTACTGAACTCTGAGGAAAAAGTCCAGAGAATTATTCCTCAAGCAAGAATCCCATCTATGAATCTATCAAAGTCATTGCCTGGAAAGGATATATTCACCAAGCAATCCACAGTTCTGGAATGTAACAACCACCAAATGCCTTTGCTTCGGGATGAGGTCAAAGAGCTGCGCGGTTAAGGTGCGAGCTTGACAAAGTCTGACTAGGCCTCCATAGTCACGACCAAGACTTTTGCTCAACTATCTGGAGGAGCTAGACAGAATGCTAAAGAGTTAAAAGAAGCTATACATATATGAGCTTCCCCAAGTAAAATATCAGCAATCAGGGTGTGTAGAAAATATTCTAGCAATCCTCATCCTTATGTATGACCACCTATCTATTGTGAAGAAACTGCAAGTAAAAATAACAATAATTATAGCTTATCAGTACCATTTGTCAAATTCAAAGTGAAAACAAAATATCGCGAGTATATTTGTGAGGTAAAGATGGAAAACCCTTTTCATTTTTTCTAGGCATATAAGTAGGACTGTTGATAAAAATTGTTAGATCTAACACCAGTATTGTAGTCGTCAACTCTGATTCATTCTGTTCACATTATTCAAAAAACGAGAAAAAAACCTAAAGCTGCTTCCACATCAATAAACATTTTCGTCACATCTAGCGCACGCAATTCCTGACTTGTCGGACTTTTTCCAAGGTAAATGGGATCTGCGCCCCAGATTTTTTCTAGTGTGGACGTCTGCATAACATCCCGAGAATTAGAAGGGAAGTAGAAAGTTTGTCGACCACTACCCATCCAATTTTTGTGAAATGGCATAGGCGCTGACATCTTGTAAATATATCTTTCAACATTGTCAAATCTACGTCATTAATGTTAATTGTCGAGGATCACAGCTTTGATCTTCCGCGCCTCTATCAAACGAGTTCTATCAACCTCCCGTTTTTCTTAAACATCACATACTTGCTGAGCAGGGACGCACAACATGAACATTTGTGCAGACCTGTGCGACGCAAATGCGAGCACCGACCAAAGAATGCCGAAACGATACGCACAAGAAAAAATGCAAAAGAGATCAAGTGATGCATTTGTCAACTATGACTAACTAAACTCCTAGGTTTTGTCATATGGAACTGCAGGCACGTTACTGACATTGAAACCATAAGACTTCTCTACAATGCATTTGTCCGTTCCAGGCTTGAGTATGGCTTTCTGATTTGGCCTCTTATTTATGACTGTCACACCAACGCAATAGAGTCCATTCAGAGGAGATTTCTGAAGTATTTGATGTTAAGAGAGGACAGTGTAAACCCGGTAAGACGCTTTGATCACCAATCAATCTTGTCTCGCATTGGTGAAATATCACTAGAGAAGCGTAGAGATTTATACCCCATGAAATTTCTGCAAAAGCTCCTGCAGGGTAAGATTGATTGTTCCTATCTCTTGGAGCGATTGCAGTTTCGTGCACCTCAACTTGGAGCACGTCATCATGTGAGCTTCGAAGTGGAGCATGCCCGTTCAAATATTTTATATCACGTCCCACTTTTTTTATGTGCAAAAACTTTAAGTTTGTCAGTAATTCTTGCGATATCAACCTCCATAAGTTGTTATATTCAAGCATAACATGAAGTCCGTTTCAAATACATGACATGGTTTCGATCTAGGTTTTGATTCTTACTCAGACCTAACAACAGACAATACCGACAACCTCTAGTGCCACTTAGTAGAACCACAAGGTTGCATTTTTTTCACTGAAACGATATACAGGGTGACAATTTAAAAAGGACCAGCATTTGATTGTGTCCAAACCAATGATAGTATGAAGATTTGGCGGGACACGTCAATTTAGATATCGATGGGGACAACTTTTGAGGTATCTGTTGTTTTTCTGGAATCAGCCCTCTCACGCCCACGGTAGCTACCCCTGAATCAAATAGCAACCCCCACTTATTTCGCAATATTTGTAATCTTCACGTTATTCTCCATACGCTACATCATTTTTTTTTCAAAATTGATGTTCCTAACCTCACAAAAATTTTCAATCGGACAGAATTGATTATTGCCTGAACTGATGATAGTATGAAAATTTGGTGAGACACGTCAATTTAGATATCAAGGGAGACAACTTTTGAGGAACCATTATCATCAATGTTCTGGATTCAATCTCCTCACTCCCAGAGTAACTGCCACTGAAATTTCAAATAGCAGCCTACACTTGTTCCGCGATTTTTTAAATATTGATGCTTTTCTTGATAAGTTGTATCACTTTTTTTTTATTGGACTACATAACCTCACAATTATTTCCAAACGGACAGCAGTAATCATGATTTCTAAAACTGATGCCGGAATGAAGATTTTGTGAAAGTTATCAAAGCAGATATCAAGGGGGAGAACTTCTGAGGTGTTAGCTGTCATATCACTTTCAACTCCCTAACCTCCAGGGCGCCTACCTTAAGATTTTGAATGAGAACTCCTATTTCTTTTGTCATTTTTGAGTTCTCCATCTACCTCTAGATAAATTCTTTTTTTTATTATTGGACTTCTCAATTTCACAAACAGAACAATAATTGTGAGTTATGTACTTCATTTTTGAAAAAAAATATATGTAGGTAGCTTATCAAGAATTACATGGTTTCGAAAATCGCGGAATAAGTGCAGGGTGCTGTTTGAATTTTCAGTGGTAGCTAGGCTGGGAGTTGAATCCAGAACAATAATAGATACCAAAAGTTGTTTCCCCAGATATCTGAATCAGATCAAATCAAATCAATTGACGTGTCTCACCAAATCTTCCTACTATCATCAGTTCAAGCAATTATTAATTCTGTTCGTTTGGAAATTTTTGTGAGGTTAGGAACTTCAATTTTGAAAAAAAAAAGTGCTGTAGCCTATGGAGAATATCGTGATGATAAAAAAAATCGCAAAATAAGTAAGGGTTGCTATTTAAAATTTCAGGGGTAGCTACCGTGGGCGTAAGAGGGCTGATTCCAGAAAAATAACAGATACCCCAAAAGTTGTCCCCCTCGATATCTGAATTGACATGTCTCGTCAAATCTTCATACTATCATTGGTTTGGACACATCAAATGCTGGTCCTTTTTAAATTGTCACCCTGTATAAGTGAAGGAAATCAGAGTATATTCTGCTAAGAAGTCTCCGAATCCACCCTAAATCCAATCTACAAATATTACTCATCCATAATCAATTTATCCCGCCATCTATTGAATAATAACTCAAGACTGAAAGCAGCTTGAGTTGAAATGAATAACTCCGGATATCCGTATCTGAAGGGTCCATTTGAATATTTTCAATAAAAACTTCAGATCGATTGTCCAATTCTCCGATCTGCAGCTAATTCCAAGCATTTATACGCGGAGACTACTTCCGATTCTAATTTAGAATGGATCTTATAGTCCATAGTTGAAAAGAATTAGCTTTCGTTTGATGAAAGATCCAACGCCCATCATACGCTCAATATGAAAATTGGATTTACTTTTTAGAATTTCTTGGTAGTTATAAAACCGTAGGAAAATGAGCTGTACCTACATTTTCTATTCTAGTCTGTAGATGAAATTTACAATATTGATAACGTTGTTTGCTTTTGGAATATTACTGGCAGAAAAAGCAAGAAGCTAGGGTGTTTTTTTCTAGTTTTCAAATTGATGTAGTGACAAAAATCAGTAGCTCAAATATGAGTTGATTTGTTTAGTACACTGATGTTCACGTATTTCCATATGGAAATAAGGTATGATCTCCACTTTTGTGAACATGATGATTTGCAAGCTATTTCTGAAAATTACACTACCTACTCAACTATTCACACAGATATAGAAACGTGAATGTTCTACATATATGTCTTAAGCTTAAATTCAAATGAAAAATGCATTCAGAGAGCTAATCTCTGCAGATTCTAGGTACAATCAGAAAATAACATACAAATCGCAAAAAAACTAAATTTGAAATGGTGGCGAATTTCAGTGGTGCGTTAATTTTGATACGAAGCGTGAATCAGTTATAAGTTTTGCTTCAACCTAAAGTGAAAATGAAAGTCTCAAGAGCATTCTCAATCTAGCTGTTACTTAACTAGGTATTAAGATTGAAAATTGAAACGACCACTATAATCATAAGTGAAAACCGGAAAAAACTCACCAACACTCAAAAGAGAAGAAATGGAATAAATGCTTCTTCTTCTGCAACCCATAGAATATGTCTTTGTGAGTAATTGGATATTGAATCTACAATTTGTTTAAAAAAGCATCCATTTTCTCATTAACTATCTTGAATTCGCCGCGAAATAATCACCAAACGGCTTTCAAAGCAGTCAGATGAGGCGAACAGCGGATGCAGTTAATAGCAGGAAGCGGTTAAAAAAAAAAGTAAAAGAATTATTACACTATTCATTATTGGTTCTCCTTCACGATCGTCAGCGACCACGATTCAGTAGCCGCCACTAATTCGTCATGAACTTTCAGTTTTCCATTGATTGGTGTCACAACGAACATGAGTAAGAGAATGAGAGAGAATACTGCTGTAGCCAAATTATCAAGATCGGAAAATGATACCGCTACTATAAGTGACAGAGAAGAGATGAGAAAAAAAAATGGAATCCGAATAAATTCCTTCTGGAATATATAAGATATGTAAATGTGAAAAATATAAAGATTAGTAAGTCCTGAAGACATTAATGTTTGAAAAAACAACCTTCGACCAGTGTCAATGTAGTAATCACCGATTAAAGAGCGCCAAACAACATCCACGACGACCCCTGACGTCACAGAATACAATATTTATCTTCGTCTGTCGGTAGAATACGTTTTTTTTTCATAAAATTTCAACTCATTTGAAAATACAGGGTGTCCCGCGATGTATGGGTGTAAGGAACCAAATTTCACCAGGTGATCTTTAGGTAAATTTGAGTTGAAAATGTCCTATAAACATGGGTTCGCAAATGCTCCGTTACAAAGCTACAGAGTGTTCGAGTTTTCTTTTTCTTTTCAATTTTTTTTCATAATATTTCTATGAAAGTTGTTGTTTTCATCATACACTGATTGCATTTTATCTTTTTACTGGAAGTATGTAGCAATCATACGAATTATTCTATAAGTTCTAGAAGGTTACTTTCGCCATATTTTCAAAATTATCAGGTATTTTAAAGACGAATATCTCGAGAATGCTTGACCGTAGCTACTTTTAACAGGTATACTTCTTCTGCGAAGAAAATACAAATTAATCTGTTCTGATGCTTGAAAATGCGATACAGGTACATCCAAAAAAGTAATGGCTCTATATCACAGGAGAAATAGGTGTAGGTGGCGCCCTCTATAAGTTAGAGTCATAGTGGGATCAAATTCGAATTTTGCATCAAGAAACTCCCAGACACCTTTTTTTGTCAAAATAACAACATTGATTCAAATATTATTTGGAAAAAACATAAATAAAAATTAAACTTCAAGTCCCTGTAGCTCTGTAATGAGGCATTTCCGGACACGTCATGTTCAAAGGACATTTTTGACCCGAATTCACCTAAAACACACGTAGTGAACTTTGTCCCTCACCCGGCAAGACACCCTGTATATGCAAATTGTCCATCATTGTAATTTAGTTGAATTGAATCTATAGAAAATTTGATTGTGGTATGTCATCTTACAATTTTTGGAAAAATATAATGATGATGTGTAATAAAATTACGTTTTTGAATTGTTTCGTATTTTTCCAGTATTTATGCACTTTCTTTGATTGCCTGGCTTCTTACTTGGAAAAAGTTTTAGGACTTGAGATTCACATAAGATAAGATAATAGTTCAGTGTTCCAGAGTGCCTCATTCCTTTTGTATGTAGTATCATACACGACATTTGTGGAACTGTAGATATAAGGAAGGGATTTTTTACATATTTCCTTTTTAATTTTATAAAAAAAATTCAAACAATATATCATCATTTATATCAGCATTTTGACAAAAATAGATGCATGACTTTTATATGAACAGAACTGTATACAAGACATATTATGTAAAGTATGTTGCTACTTTACTTTTTATCTCATAAAATAAAAACAAGTAATTTGTAATTGATTCGTGCACAATTAATGTAAATTGAGAAAAAAAAAAAAAAAAAAAAATGTAGACATGTATACACCCGACACCATTTCAAATGGTACAGTATAAGGTTTTTTGATAATATATATATAATTTGTAATTGAATAACTTTTTTTCCATGTGATCAGATCACATTTTAATCACATTAAATTTTTCTCAAAACTAGTTTTGTGATGTAATGATGTCACAGAAAAGGTATTATAGGTAGTCATCATCAAGCAGGCGTCACTCCATAATAGTAAGATTTTTTTGTTGAAATCTAGACAGTTACATCTGACCCCTACCCACATCATCAATGGCACCAATGGTATTAACTCCCTCCTTCACATCACCCAAGGTAGAACTGAAAATCAGATACAACAATTTAACACTCGGTTGACAAAGAAAATATTAAATTTGGAGATCTCTGCAACCCACCTTGAGTTGAACCGAGTGATTCATCAAATCCAGGCAGTCAAAACTCAACTTTTTGACTTCCTGCCTGCTCACATTATCAATGAGTTTGACCGTCGCCAAAGAGACTCCTTTGCCCAACAATTCAAGACCATAAAAAAGTCTAATTGCCGCAAACTCGATGCCCTCCAACGCGATGCTTACTGGGACATCAGTACTCAGGAGAGCTGGTTTGGGAATCTCACTGAGATCAACATTCCAGCTGACATCAAGAAATTCCTGTCACTCGGACCAAAGTTTTAGTCTCAACCCATCAGTGAAAGACTTAGACATACCTTCACTCCTAGCGGACGTCGAAAGCGTCATTAATGGTCAAACTGACGCAGACAAGGACATCCTCAGATCCCGGTGCACCAATATAATCACCAATTACATCCACCATAATTATGAAACTGAGACTCACCTCAACAAGCTGTTCATTAACACCAGACGCTTTCTTAAAGAACAGAACGACCTCTACATCGTGCAAGGGCAATGTCACACTGGCGATTTCTAAAGCAGAGTACATCCAAAAATCCAAAGAACTGTTGGCAGACCCGAAATATTACGTCAAACTAAGGTCCAATCCCACTGCCACCCTCCAAGGCAAGGCAAATCGGCTGGTCAAGATGCTCATGAATGCTGGATAATGCTGCTGTTAAAATAATTAGATGTGGTCTGGGTTTCGCTATGGCCAGAAATGCATACTATGCTGTTATTGAAAGTCATCTTCGCTACGGCATTGCCTTTTGGGGAGTTTGTCCTCAGTATTCGTTTACATCGGTATTTTTACTTCAGAAAAGGGCTATTCGTTATCTATGTGGAGCCAAAGTTCGAGAATCCTGTCGTCAATTATTTAATCAGTGTCGTATATTAACACTTTGTTCCTTATTCATACTGGAGACAGTGATCTTAATCTTCAAGAAACACAGAAATGAACTTAATCAGATTGGATCATATCCAACTCGCAATCCGTTTTCATTCAGACTTCCGATACCACACTCCGAACTCGTGAAAAAGTCTTTTATTTTTGAAGGCAGAAAACTTTTTAATCATCTGCCAACACGGGTTAGAAAAATGAATTTCCTGAATATGTTTAAGAAAGCTGTGAAAAGGTTATTGGCAGCTGGGACATACTATACCCTAGAAGAATATTATGAGACTGTATTTGACTGATATTATCTGTTAGTGTTTCGCACAATGTTTTAGATTAAAACTTATTTGTCTTTCTATGTACATACAATTGCGGATCTTATTTTATTATAGTGTTTAGTGTTGATTGATGTCTGTCAAAATTTCTAACCTTTGTCCAGTTTTTTTATTTTATTTTTACAATTTATACTGGATTTGTTTTGTTTATATTTATTCAGCAAAGGCTTTGTTAATAACCTGGAGTTAAAACAATAAAGCTATTTTTGACTTTGACTTTGACCTTTGACTTAGATGAGGCGACCTGCAAGAAAATGATGAACCACAACACCGTGGCGCCTAGGTTTTACACCCAACCCAAAATCCACAAACCAACCTTAACCATGGGACCCATTGTATCAGCCATTAATTGTCCCAATGAAACCTTGGCCAAATATCTCACGGACATCCTATCGTCGGCTTATGACTATCAAAACCACTACCACGTCAAAGACTCCTTCGAGTTCAGCAGGTATGTAAACGACCTCCTCATACCTGAAAATCATGCTTTGGTAAGTTTGGATGTCGTATCACTCTTTACCAATTTGCCATTGGACGTCATCATGGCCAGTATCACTGCACATTGGGATGAGATAGCCCAGCACTGCTCCCTCGACTTGGCATATATGAGGACTATTATGGAACAACCAACAACCCTCATATTCGATAACGAGTACTACAAGCAAATATTTGGCACACCTATGGGATCCACCATATCACCCATTCGGGTCAACTACGTCCTGGACGACCTCATTGAAAACTGTATAGACAAACCCCTCTACTCAAACGATATGAGGATGATTTGATACTCGCCTTACCGAGGGATTCGGTGGCTTCGAACCTGGATGTCTTCAATTCTTACAATCCACACCTTCAATTTACTGTCGAGATGGAAGTGGACAACAGCATCCCTTTCCTGGACATGAGGGTTCATCGTTCTGCAACCAACCACATCCACACAACTTGGTACCGCAAGCCCATGGCGTCAAACAGGTTTATCAGTTTCAAATCTTACCACCCCCGCAACATGAAAATAAATCTGATCTTGGCACTCAAACGCAGAGCAGTACTACTCACTTATCCAACCAAAAGGAATCAGTCTTTCCAAATACTAGCTCGCATCCTGAGGGAGAACTCGTACCCATACAAGATGGTGAATAAACTACTATTCAGTACTAGACATGACTTTGAGCAGATCCAGGAACCCGCACTCCCCATCATCCTGCCATCGTCCTCGCCACCTGCAGATCAAATACATTACTACGTACTGCCCCACCTTGACGATCTCACCCCCAAACTAATCAGGATTCTGGACCATGAGGGCGCAGAATTTGCTAAAAAAAAAACCAAATCGGTAGGCTTGGTTTATAGCAAAACTAAAACCCCCCTGGCCACCAAAGACATGAGGAATGTGGTCTATAAGGTACCCTGCATGGCATGTGAGTACTCATATGTGGGCCAAACGTCACAAAAATTAACAGCCAGATAAGCATCCAAGTGATTGTAGGAGACGTCAGCAAACAAGTGGACTTGCCCAACATCACACGAATACAGGTCACAACCCTAATTTTGACGATGTCAAAATACTGGCCCGTTCCAACACTTACCACAAACGCCTGTTTATGGAGATGGTCCACATCAAGAACACTCCGAACAACTTGAATAACCAACTGGATTATCAGAACCTCAGCACGATATATAGTTACCTACTTGAAGTGCACAAACTAGCAATGGTGCCCAATACAACCAACACCACCATCGACTTGTAAGTACCATCTCACTGCACTTTTGCCAAAGCAAGCAATGTTTCGCTTTTATCACAACTCTCTGAATGTGCAACGCCATGTGGAAATTGTCGAAAGTGAGGTTCAAATGAAAGTTTATGTTCTGTTCACTCTCCAATACAAAAATCTATTGTCGCGCAAACAGCTGGAGTTCCAGTCCTGCATAGTACTATGTTGCCGTTGTGAATTGCTAGATGCTTCCTTCACCATCTAGTATGGATCCCTACGATCCCACTGATCAGCCGTTCCAACCTACATACATAGAAGGAATCACCTACACTTTATCGAGGATTAGTTTGCAGTTGCTGGTTGGTGTTTTTTTATTGTTGATAACTCTCTTTGTTCTCAGTTTGTACCAGAATGTCTATCATTTAACGTTGTGCATAGTCCTTTTTACCAGTTTTATCCATTTTTTTCAATGTCATTTTATTCATTATTTTTAACTCTTTTATCTTTTAATCTGTTTATTCATTTTAAATCATTTTAAATTTAGGCTCATCATAATTCTAGTCACATTCATCTTTTACATCCGAACATTTCAACTATTTCATTCCATATTTACTTTCCATCATTTTAAACTACTATTAGGCTAGCTGTGTTCTGTAAATCACAATTCTATGTTCCTTTTCAATCCACACACTATATACGTAATGTACAACTTCACAACAATTAATCTGTGTCCTATATGAGTGATAAGTGCTTTTTGTTTTACTCACAATTGGTAAGTGCCCTCTATATTTTATTTTGTGATGGAACCATTACCCTTATATTACTACTAGCTGTCCTGATGAAGGGAGGAAATGTCTTCCGAAAGCTTGACGATCAATAAACTGAGCATCCGACTGCCCAACTGTATCATTGACTGCTTTCCTACTACTTCGCCTTCTACTTAATACTTATCACTTCCAAACACACCAGGACAATATCAGAACTGATGCACACAGCTCTGACCATCGTAGAAGATTGATTCAGGAAGGTGAAGCTAAAGGTCAATCCTTAGAAAACCTCCCTTGTCAGCTTAACGAGAAAGAGGAATAAAGCGGAATTATTCAAACCCATATTTTTTGGACAAGAACTGCAGGTGGTGAGAGAAGTGAAATACCTAGGCATCATCCTGGATGGCAAACTCACATGGAATTTACACCTACAGAAAATAGTGAATCGAGGTAAAGCCACAATAATGGCAACAAAAAGAGCGATAGGAAAGAGGCATAAATCCGCGCATGGTACACTGGCTCTACCGTTTGCTTACAGCTCTGTTGTCTGGTGGCCAAAAATCGAGCAGCGACAAGCAGCCACGGAACTTGCAAAAGTTCAGAGGCTAGCATGTCTATGTGTATCGAGAGCCATGAAAACTACTCCAACACTTGCCATGGAGGCCATGCTTAACCTACCTCCTTTAAATATCTACATCAAAATGGAAGCAAGATTGGGAGCATATTATAGACTTAGCAACACCGGATAACCAGTACAATCACTAACCACTTAGTAACAATGAGGAGTGATATCATGTTGAAAAATATTAACTTTAGCACGTCTGCCAAGACCAAGCTAATATGGGAAGAGAAAACGGTGAAACAACTCCGGATGGCAAATGAGGCAATATGGGATACAGACGGCCCAGCAGACGGCTCCAAAACATGCCGGAGAACTGGTGCCGAAATCGTAGAAGAAAATCCAAAGTGGGAAACATATGAACCACTTGGGATGTACGCTACAGCTTTACAGGCAAAAGTACATGCAATAAATGTATGCGTGCAAGAGAATCTCAGGCGAGGCTACAGAGGAAGAAAAATCCTTTTTCTCAGTGACACCCAAGCTGCAATCAAAACCATCTCCTGTCGGGAAACCAAATCCAAACAAGTCATGGACTGTGAGCAAAACCTTGTCACACTGGGAGTATCTAACGATGTTACTCTTGGATGGATACGGGGACACACAGGGATAGCTGGGAACGAGCGGGCGGATCTAATAGCATACAATGCTTCAAACACAGCACTTCTGGGTCCAGAACCTGCCATTGGTATTACAAAATCCTTTCTGAGAGGTTGGCTGAACTGTTGGTCCAAAAAACAACAGAAAGCTAGATGGTGCCAATCACCAGGACTGAAACACAGTAAATTAATGATGGCAGACGAGATCGAACCATCATTTTCTGGAAAACCTACTAAAACACAGCAGGAATCAGCTTGGGAAAGCAACAGGTATATTAACTCGACACTGCACTCTAAGAAAACTCATACATATCATGGTTCTTGTCAACGAGAAACCCATATGTAGGCTGTGCAACGATGATTAGGAAACAGCCTCCCTCATTGTATTTGAATGTGAAGCGCTGGCGTACTGGAGAAGAGATAACGGGGAATTCACAACCACTCCTCAAAGGACGGACAGGGAAACAGTCGAACGAGATATAAACCTTATTCGGGCAATGGAGCTCTTCGACTGAGAGACAGGCACAGAGAAGATACAATAAGCCCAACTAGAGGCTACGGTGTCGGGGCCAACATACGGAGGTATGCAAGTATTTTCATATTCTATGGAATCATTAATCTTTTTTCTCTTGTTATTATTAGAGACTTTTTGCACCTCCTGAATTTCCATTCCGTTGTGGTTATCGTTATTCTGAGCATACGCATTGACAAAAACACAATTCTTTATCGTTATTAACCATAACGGATTCTTTCAATTACGGAGAAATAAGGAAGAGCTCATCGTTATGGTAATGCTTATTTTTCAGCAGCGATGTTGCCAGAATGTGTAAAATTGAATGGATACTTCTGCCAATAATATTTTTTTCTCAAGCAATTGATCAAAATAAAATGCAAATAACTTGTTCACATGACAATAAATGATCGCGGAAACCAAAATGGAATGTTTTACATACAAAAAGTAAACCCAGTAAAATATTCACTTTCATTTTATACTTTTCCGGATTGATCTACTGGTCACGAACTCAATAACGGAACACGATCTCACTTGGACCTAACCTTACTTCCTTGCTTCTGACATCTTATAAATATTATTGTTGTTTAATGTTTATGCTCTGTACAACTTACCTATTTGTGTGTGTCTGTACTTTATAGATGATTTGAAAATAGTTGAAAGTCGGAGGTGGAGATCGGTTTTTAGCACCGGTGCTGTGTGTAGTTCAAAGTTTGTCCATTTTAAAGATAATTTTATCAATCCCCAATTTTGTTATGATTGGTATGGTATCGTTTAGGTATGTCCGATGTTTAAAAAAAAAAGATCAATATAGATATAAATACTAGCGAAATAATGGATTAACATGAAATAATCACGAAGACTGAAATTAGTTGCGCCTGTCGGTCAGACGCAAGAAAACGGATAAAGTGAAATCGTAGCGGAGCAAAACCTCCCCTAATAACGGATAAAGTAGATGTCATTTTAAATAAAGTTAAACATAACGGATGAAGTATCTGATGTTATTTTAAGAGGTGCAAAAAGTCTTTATTGACTACTTCAGTTATTTTGCAATCATATTTGATGTTGCATTGAGCTCTTGAAATGTACTCATTTTATTCGAAACTGCAATACATTGAGTGCTTTGTGTCAGGAAATGTGAGTAACAAATATAAAGCAATTGATTCAGCAACGTTGGCACTTTGAGTGTAATCAACAATTACAGTGAATTGTCCTATTTTCACATGTCATCAAATAACTTTAGCAGTCTATCATGTTCACATTAATGCATGCACTAAAATTCTGCCTCGAATATGGAAACCTCCCCAAAATCATCGAAGCATATTTTGGAATCTTATTATTCTCGTTTTAGCAAATATGTAGTCTAGATTTCGCATACGAGAAAGAGAATGCGGAAATTGGCTATTCCCAAGAGACTCTTCTGGAGAAAAGCATTTGATTTTGTGAACACGACTAGGTCAGGCTTTTCTAAATATTGGATTAAGCCTTATCTTATTACTTCCCGTCGTAGATGTGAACACTTTTGTATAAATGTCATTCTGATTCCCTGAAATACAGAAGAGTATTGTGTTTTTAACCTACACTATAAAATGATTGGGAATCAACTGATAACAGTTAGGTTATCCACTGCGTTTGTAGTGATACACGTTTTTCGGCCGGAAAATGACTTATTAAATTACTGTCAAAATGTTTATGGAAGAGGCGACCAAAGAGCTTGGTTCGAAATTTTTAGACGAGTAGTTTTCAATGACATCTCCCCATCTCTCGGCTGTGTATCGTACAATGTTTTGTTTCATACTTTGCGGACAAGGTTTATGTATTTATAGAGTTCATTATAACGTGTAGTATTTCTCGATGGATATTCACTGTCCAAGAAGATTATATTTATCAAAATTAAATGATACGATTTTGTAAACTGTGAAAAGATTCAACAGAATGTCATCAGAGATAATTCAAATTCTTACCTTTGAAATAATTCTATTCTAGAAGGATAATTTTGTCCAGAGCAGGATTCCATGAGAATTCATCCTCACTGCTTATTATTATAACTGCTGGAATACCTGGTGAGCGATAACCTTTTATTTGCGAAACGGGGCAACTGAGCTCAGGTTAAATATCTTTGTTGTAATGGGATTCGTTTTTTCAAGTTTTTTTTTAAGTAATTCCATGATAAGCTGGATAAGTCCAACATGATGATGTCAGAAAATTTGCGCTCGATGAAAATGTACCACTTTGGCCCTTGGGCGGAATTGTTAGGACTTCCACTATATATTTTTCTTAAGATGTAGATCTTTAGAGAAAAGTATAAAAATAGTCCAAACAATTCAAGTAGCATCCTACTAATTTGGAAATATTAATTTGATCTCCATAACATTAGATTTGATGTTATTGGACAAACAAGAAGTTAGAGAAATAGAGATGTTGGTCTGAGGACATACAGAAAAAGCAATCGTTACTAGGCGTCATCAGCATGAATAATTTCACAATACTCGTATGATTTTAATGATGACTTCAGGCTATAAGAGAGACTTTTGTCAAGACATTTCTAGAAGCAGATCATAAAATCACAAATGAATCTGTGATTCTTTCAAATTGGTCATTTTTAAAACTGGTTATGTGAAATGATCCCAAAATATGTCAACTTATAAGTTGGTTATGTTGCCATGATACCAATCCACACAAGAGATGATCATTTGCTGGATGCAATGGAAACCGACTCTTATATGTCTCCACCGCATGTGTCAAGTATAGGAAAGATAACTGTTGAAACCTCAAAAACGTAAACTAGTAACCAATTCACCACTCGCGTCTACAGCCTGCATTTCTGCGAAGCGCTCGGGCCTCGACGGAGAGTATCGATTCCTCTTTCTCTTCTAGCGCATTGGTTTTCTTTGTATTATGAGCGTATATTGTATGAATATTCTCCTGATTGGTTTTATTTATCTGTAAGGTGGGTCTGAAAAAGTGCCCATTTCGACATTTTTAATAGAGTACCCATGTTTCTTTATTATTTATGAATAGACATATGTTTCCGAAAACGTCTTGTTGAAAAAATACAGGGTGTTGAAAGTGGAGAAAAATTTCGATTTTTTGTCTGTAGATTCGAAACGCCTCAAGCGATTTTGTTCAAACTTTCAGGAAATATATCCGCTTGAGAAATTCATTTGTGTTTAACTTTTCCTGAACTGGACCAAGAGCGACTCATATTTTATTCATTGAAGAAAAAAGTGGTACAACTTTTAGATTCCGCAAAGTAAAAACTATATTTTGATTTTCCGTTCAATTTTGAACAAAAAAAGGAAATTTCAGTTTTTCTTCTTTTATACGTCGTTTTCGAGATAAAAAATAAAATCAATGTAATGCAGAAAAACTCAATTATTTCAAGCTCCAAGAAAAATGGAAAATCCAATGATTTCATATTTACTGCTCGGTTTTGCGCTTTGTTGCTTAAAAAAAAACAAATATTTTATGAGGAGACGTTCAGAAATTACAAACAAAAAATTGAAATTATTATTCTTATTTTTTTTTTACAAATAGTTGACGCACGACATGTGCATTTACAAAAAGTGATTATCCTCCCAATGGAGTGTCACAATGTTGAAATGCGCGCTTTTTACAACTCACCCCGAAGATATTATATTTTCATCATCTAGAACGAAAAAAGTTCACTATAAATATTATAGTCGTCAATTAATATTCGAAATCTCCAATTATTTCAACACAAGAAAACGTCAAAATGATTGGAGATTTGATGTAATTGACGACTATGAATACGACCATTATTCTTGTTTGTGAGAACTTTTTGAAAGGGTGTGGCGAAATACCCAAAAAAACTTTTGAAAATATCAACTATGTAGGTCAAATCGTGGGATCATTATGACACAATTGGAAATTTGAGGTTGGTTTAAATGGACTCGAAATTTGCTTTATTGTGATAAAACCGTAGTTCAATAAAAAAATTCAGTAGAGTTCCTATATGTATAACAACTAAATAGTGATGGAACAAAATTAATCAATACCTACTCTGCTGAACACAGAGAAAACATCTTGGATAGGTATAGCCCCAGCGGGAATACCTATACCAAAGATTTATCCACACAATCTATGCCTATACATAGGTATAAACCTTTGACTTTAAACCCCTAGTCAAAGGTATAAACTAAACTGCATGGTTTAAAATTAAAATTGGAAGTAATTTAGATGATTTTTTTATATTATTCTTTTGCAAATTAAATTAAATTGAAATATTATTTGAACACAGAACAGATTCCTTAATTTTCTTTGAAAATGGGTGACACTTTAAATTACCGTACACCTAGATTCGTACAAAAATGTTGAGTACAATTTAGCACATTTTCTGGACAACGGTCACAACGGATGTGCAGCAAAATCAAAAAATTATCAAGGAAAAGAAAATTAAATGATCAATTAAGTAGATTGATTGCACATGACATAAACATACTTTCATTTTTCCTGTTGGCAGCCTGATTAATCGGATGCCTTATTGCCAGAGCGCTTCGCAGAAATGCAGATTGTAGACGCGAGTGAATTCACCTACGTAACCTATACATTTTGAAAGTCGGACACGGAATGACGTCACGAGAAGATGCGCATGATGATATCATGTTTGTTATAATACATGGAGCTTTCCTGTCCATCTAAAAAAAATATTCCGTTTAATTTTTGACACATCCCTTCATTCGATTCGGATCAATCTTGATTATTTTTGGAATCAATTTTTAGTGAATCTGCTTCCTAAATTGAATAATCTGAACGTGATTATACTTTGAATGTATATTCCTTTGTTTAATTTTTATTCAAAACATGTTTGCGATTCTGTTTTTTTAATACTGGGTGTTGATTTCATGTTACTTCATTTCGAATTATCATTACTTTCAATAAAAGATATTGGAAAGTAGTCTATGGTCCAAAAGTCATCGAAGAAACAAACTTCACGTGATCAGACTGGAATGATTGAATAGGTCACATGTGTTGGTTGATCCTTATTCTTTGTCTAATCACGTGTAGTTTGATTAAATCAATGACTTTGGGTTTTGGACAGAGTGTGAACTATTTTTATCGATAAAGTGAATGAGAGGTTTGTTGACATACAGGTAACGCCAAATTGAATATCATATCATGAAAGTGAGCATGAGATTAAGCTTTACTATTGTTGTAACAATATTCACTCATCGTTAATTATACGTATTTTCAATCACCCTTCATACCATGTTTTCACTAGGTGTTAAAATCTTCCAAACACTGTTAATATCCTATAACTATTCATAGACCCTGTTCCATATAGAACTTCATATTATGTACATATTATATTATAATTTCTATTTTCGAAAAACCATACAAAAGCCGATCCGATATAAACATGAAACTGGATCCAGAACAAAAATGCCGTATATTCTCTCTACCGCTTTCTATAACGTGTGCGGATTAAATATTTCTTTGAACGACACATTTTTTTGTTGGCCGAGAAGCTTTTCAAGCACTTTTTCTTTTCCAAAGCTTATTCTGTGGCGTTTAATTTGGTCTGACATTTGAAGAAATTGGCATTGTTATTTGTCCTACTGTCATTTCATATTTGGTTTTGATAAGTGATCATGATGAAAATTTTACTCTGATGATATACAGTTTTTTCTTGTGGCTTCTTATCATATTCTACCGATTTGTGTCGACTGATTTAAAGCTGAATTGACTGTAGGTCAGCAGTAAAATCTCAACTTATCATGTTTCGATAAATAACAAGTCAGCAAGTTGAGTGGTTTAACACTTTAAATCTCACTTTCTTGATTATTTCAAGATATACTTAGGTTTTTTTACTTGAAATTAGACTGTCTGCACTGAAGATGTCAAATTGAACCAAGAATCCAATTTAACAAGGTTTTACCAGGGTTTCCAAACTTGAGTCGACATTATTGCTATTTTTGTTATTATAGTCAGAGAGCGGGTGGCAAAAATGTTCAAGAGTATTCTCAAGGCTATTTTTTTTAAAGCAGGTTGCTTTTTAGTGATGGAAAGTAACTGATGAGTCAGCACTTCCGGTTCGATGACAACTGGAAGTGCGAGGTTTTATCTGGCCATCTGGAAAATTCAGATTTTTTGAAATTTTTGAACAGCATTCTACGGAGTACGGGAATGCCCTCATTCAGTTTTCACTGTGTCTCCGGTTATTTTGCAAAAGTAACCTACTTTAAAAAAATTAGCCTTGCGAACAACTTGCAAATTTCATCACTAGCTCTTGAACTATAATTAGAGCTACAAACTCGGTTGAATGGCAAACTAGTATACTTTTTTTGCTCATAACGATGATGGTAACGGAACAAAAAACGATCATGACGTTCGGATATTCTGTCAATAAATCTGATTTTTGAAATGGAACCCCATTATAGTCTCTATCGATAGAAAATTTGGTTCTGGATAAAACATGTTCCACGACGTTTTATCATTAACACAAAAATGAGAAAGTATATTTTTTACAAAATTCACTATGATAATGAAGGAAGTGTAAACTTCCAAGAAAATATGGTTGACTGCCGTTAGGAAATCTACGTTATAATACCTTTGTCAGTTAAACGGATTTTTTTCCCCAATATTATTGATTTTAGTTATGTTGTTGAACTTAGTGGAGATTAGAGAATAAAAAATGTTTTCCAAATTCTTACCGAAGTATGTATTGATTCAGTATTTGTTTCTTCTACCTCCTCTTGTTCGTGTTGTATGCTTTTTTTTCTAAACTTCAGACACCTTTCCAAACAGTTTCCTGATCACTCGTTGACAGCAATAGGTCATGTTACCATAGATGCGGCTCATATATATCATCTTTTGAGCTCCCTCTCTTTTTCTGTGACTTCAATACTTTCTTAAGCTCCCTACGAAAAGAAGTCTCAGGCATTCAATTTTGGACCTCACAAATTTTCCATTGGCGTCAGTAGTAATTTCTTTGCACTTTTGGATAAGTATTTCATCACTGTAACTCCTGGTGTGTTTGTTGCTGTATTCCTTGCTTCTAACATCCCAAACGGCCCTTTGTTCCCGATATAAAAAAGAAATTTGGACTAAAACTTCTTAATTTCGTTGAACGACATGATCTTGATTACTATGAAACAGTAATAAAGTACGACAATCGAGTAACAGCAAACTATTCAGATAGTGACCATGATAGCAGCGCGGTTCAACAAGTTGACACCAGATGGTTGCGTTTGGAGAATTGGCAGGCACTGGCCAACATGCGCGCGACTACCATATACATATGGTCCGAGCCTACTTCCAACTCGTGCTCGCCCAACATGCTCGACCATCTGTGGAGGGTTCAAAAATACCAATTGAACTACGCCATATGAGTTGGCCTTCTACTTTTCCTCTTTTCTTATATAAGCACTTATAAAAGCATAATATATATTGATATTGAGTTTCTTGAAAAATAATGCATGTTTTCATGATGTTTTGCTTTGAGCCTGTTTGTACTCTTTAGTTTCAGTAGAACTTTTCAATAGCGAGAGCTTGAAAGAAACACTAGAGGATGTATCACTCAATAAGTCCGTAGGATAACTAACAAAAACACATTTTTTTGAAAAAATTTGATCTTATTCATCAACTTACATTCCTTCAAGAGTGATACAGTTAGTCCAACGCCGCTCTAGCATTTCGACAACTTTTTTGTGAAACGTTCGTATTTGGCCTCAAAATAAGCTTCAGTCTCAGCGATCACCTCTTCATTCGAGCCAAATTTCTTTAGGATGAGCATTTTTTTAGGTCTGCGGACAAGTAGCAGTCGCCGGGTGCCAAATCTGAAGAATACGGTGGGTGCGGAAGCGATTCGAAGCCCAATTCGTGCAATTTGGCCATCGTTGCGATCGACTTGTGACACGGTGCATTGACCTGGTGAAAGAGAATTTTTTTCTTCTTCATGTGTGGCCGTTTTTTGGCAATGTCTTTCTTCAAACGCACTAATAATGCCATGTAGTATTCGCTGATGATTTTTCTTCCTTTCTCAAGATAGTCGATGAACAAAATTCCGTGCGCATCCCAAAATACAGACGCAATAACCTTTGGACGTGGTTCTCCGGCTGCAGTCCACTCAGCTCACTGCCGATTTTACTCTGGAGTGTGGTGGTGAATCCATGTTTCATCCGTTGTCACGTACCGACGCAAAAAGTTCCTTTTTATTCCGGTTGAACAGCTCCGAACAGCTCTCAGAATCATCGACACGTTGTTGGTTTTGGTCCATTGTGAGCAAACGCGGTACTCACTTTGAGAACAGCTTTCTCATGGATTAATGTTCTTGCAAAATACTGTGCACACTACCTTCCGATATCTTCAAGGTGTCAGCACTCGCGTTATTTCTCTTTTCGGTTTTTCAAAACGATTTGGTGGACTGTACGGCCACGTTTAAAATCAGCAAACCACTTCTCCACCGTTTGCCTCGATGAGGCTGAGTCCGGATAACACTTATCAAGCCATGCTATGGCTGCGATGATATTTTCACCCATCAAAAATCAATGATAAATCAACATTCATTTTTTTGAAAAACTCAGAAGTAGCGTCACTTGAACCTCTGTAACTTGTAAACTAATCGTCGGATTGACATGAAATTTTGACAGATATCTTTTTAAGGTTGGTAAGGTACTTTCTACAAATCATATGGATTATTTCATGGCAACGCAATCTATGTGTCATCCTACGGACTTATTGAGTGATGTAGTAGCAGCATGAAATATTGACCCCATACACAATTTAAATGAAAAATGTATGCGACATTAATGGACACGACAATTTCCATGAATGTGATAAATGTTTTATTTTGACCAGAATGCAGTATTTGATGGAAACATGAAGATAAATTGTCGCTTCTATGTCAAATAAATCAGATAACAAACGCTTGACAAATAATAGGAAAAATTTCAAATTTTCAACTTCATCGCGCTATGTGATATTTTCCGCAATGATGTTCTCTTCTTAAAAATAAAAAACAAGAATAGTCTTTGATTTCTCGATTGATTGTGAATTTTTGATTTTGGAAATCTAGTATTGTTGTTTTGAGATTTGTTGTTGGGAAAGTTAGGTTAGGTTAGGGCACAACAGGTTAGGTTAGGTCAGGTTAGGGCACAACAAAGTAGGTTGAACTATGAATATCAATAATTATCATGATGTACCGTAGCGCGCGGATTTGATGTTCGCTTTATGAAATTTTGTATCTTCTGTTTTGATGGGTATCTTGTTGCAACTGTGCCAAATCAACATCTACAGCAAACGTCTCCAAGTCCTCAACATGCGAAACACCCCTAGAATTTTCCTGTTCATCTTTCAATTGGTAAAGTCAACAACTCAGACGTTCAAACGTACAATCTATGCAGGCGCTGATTTGGTACTTAAATAATTCAAGGCATCCACCATCGCATTATTTTTATACCAAATTTGATTGCCAATGTCCAAATTGTTAGCTAGTTATACTGATGCGAATTCAGCTCTCTATCGACTCTGATTTTCGTAGAGACCCACACATTTGATTTGGGGAAATCCCCACTTTCGTGAGATGGGAACGCCTAAACACCTAGTTTCACTCATCAGAAACCTTTACGAGTGCAACGAGGCGAAGGTACGAGTGGAGAGTCAACAGTCTGCGTCTTTTAGAACTGCCAGAGGAGTCCGACAGGGATGCATTCTCTCTCCTGATCTATTTTTTATATATGGAGAATATATAATGAGGAAAGCTTTAGACGAGTGGAACAAAGGAATCGCAATTGCCGGCAAAAAGATTTCAAACTTGAGATATGCAGACGATACAACGCCCTTAGCTGCATCGGAAGAGGAAATGTTAGACCTTTTGCACCGGATTGAGACCGAGAGCAATAAATGTGGTCTTAAAATAAACGCAGAAAAAACAAAAACAAAAAACAAAAATTATGATTGTCGACCGTTTAAACGCTTTCCAGTTGACAGATGCTTTACGCAGGTTCCAACCGTAGACCATTTTGTGTATCTGGGTTCCTGTGTATGCAACACGGGTTCAAGCGAGGGTGACATTCGAAGAAGAATAGGAATGACTAAAAGTGCGATGAGCAGACTATCCAGGATCTGGAAAAATCGTTCCATATCAAAAACTGTCAAGATGAAGCTGGTTCAGTCGCTGATATTCTCTATCTTTCGATACGCTGCTGAAACGTGGACAATTAAAGCGGCAGATCGAACGCATCTATGCGTCTTCATAGATGCGTTCGAGATGTGGGGCTGGAAGCGTATGCTCCGAATTCCATGGACGGCACGCAGAACCAATGACTTGATTCTCAGAGAGTTGAAAATACAGAACAGACTCTCGTCGGTGTGTCTGGCAAATGTTCTGGGTTTCTTCGGTCACGTTTTTCGAAGGGATAATCTGGAGAGATTAATAGTTTCTGGCAACGTAGAGGAACGAAGATCAAGAGGGCGTTCTTCTGTCCGATGGACCGACCAGATTCAAAGGGCCACCGGTACCTCATTTTATGGATCCAAAGACAAAGCCCAGAATCGAAATCAATGGCGGGCTCTGACAATGCAGGTTGCTGATGATCACGTTTCTCAGTAATGAGAGAACGACTGAAGAAGAATCCCATTTGATTTATTAACGTAAGACTCGAGTGATCGGTTGAATTGTTCATAGTCATAACCGAGAAGTTCATGTTCTCGTCCACACAGAATAAAAGAAGGAGTAGTAGTGGTTTTCCTTGACTTGAACGACATCCAATCTCGCTACGATGTTGATAGACGGTTCTGTAACATTGTATGGGTGTCACTGTTTAAATGATGCGGTTCTTGAATTCCGTTGAATTAGCTCAGGGGTTAGAACATCTTCAGTGATGATAATCAATATATTCGAAAAATATTTTTCTTCGAGTTTTCAATGACTCAACCGAATATTGTCACCTCTGAGGATCTCCAGCGTCAGTTAATTCCCCGTGTATGCATCGACAAAACTTTCTTAGAATTTGATGTGGAATTCGAAATAAAATAAAAAAGGGGTTTTGATTTAAAAAAATTAAGTTGATGGTCGTAACTCATTTTTGGTTCACCATATTCACATGAAGGTTTCATCACTTGGAACTTGATGTAGAATTCGAAAATGAAATGAGAAATGTAAGTTTCCATTTGAAAAAATGAAGTTGATGGTCGTTACTAACTTTTGGTCCACTCTGTATACATTCAATTATCATCAAAAAAGCCGCAGTCATAAATAAAAACCGATATGTCCAACCGTTTTTCCAAAAAATAAACCCCTGAATTTTGATTAAATTTATTCTAACCTACGCGTCTCCACTGTATGAAATGCTCTTTTTCTGACGACGCGAGACGCAAGGTTCATACATGGTCTGTGCGTGAAGATTGTGAACCGTGAAGAACTTCTCTTTATCCAAACTCTAGACAAGAAAGACTTACTGGACCATTGTTCCAGTTGCTATATCAAGACACGGAAGCAATAATAGGAAACTTGCCCATTTTTTCTTCATCACATTTATTTATTTTAAAGTGTGCGTTCATGTCTAAGAACACCGTACACCAAATATCAGCCCTCAAATCGCACTAGTTAGTTTACAATAAATGATCAAAGATGACATCTATGCTGAGAAAATTCAAACAAAGAAAAAGCGCGGGAAAGTTTTCACGTCATAACGCGTATCTTTGGCAACCATTTGAATGTTTGAAGTCTGATGTGACATTGAGTAAGTTTATTTCGTAGTTTGTGAAAAAATCAAGGATAGTTATTATGAATATTGCTTTGTGTGGCTGTGTTCTAATATTTCCAAAAAAATTTTCATTCGCGTGCCTGATGACAAAAATCGGCGACTAAAATTGCTAAGAGCATGCAGAAGCAATGGAGGAATATTTCGTTGAAAAGCGGTACTATTATTTTATGTACCTATGTGGAGATATGTGTGGAGATCATTTAAATAGGAGTATGTTTTATGTCAAAAAATACCATTACCTATTTTGTTTTTAGATTTTAACAGATCTTATTCTTGGGTACATATAACTACAGACAAATTGAGAAAATGAACCTTTTTATTTTAATTTACCAGTATACAGTATGTCCGGCGATGAGGTATACAAACGGAATATGAATTATGCCTTCACTAATAATCACTAATGATTATTGGTTTATATTATTATCTTTATCGCATCACGTTGGAAGCATGATACTAAAACAAAAAAGGTATGATCAATTGCCGGACGAATTTCGAACACATGCGCGCATTACGTCATGGGGAGACCAACATAGCTGAAGTAATTACGTTGCATTGATAGGTGTGTTTGTTATGCTCCACTAGTGCACACTTTTTCACACTGCAACACTCAGTGTGGCTTTGTTTGTGAAATATTTGTCTGTCTTTTAGGATAGAATATCATTACTAAACGTACTAAGATATTCTATCCATAAAACAGACAAACATTTTACAAACAAAGCCACACTGAGTGTTGCAGTGTGAAAAAGTGTGCACTAGTGGAGCATAACAAACACACCTATCAATGCAACGTAATTACTTCAGCTATGTTGGTCTCCCCATGACGTAATGCGCGCATGTGTTCGAAATTCGTCCGGCAATTGATCATACCTTTTTTGTTTTAGTATCATGCTTCCAACGTGATGCAGTGTAAAAAAGTGTGCACTAGTGGAGCATAACAAACAGACCTGATGAAATAGCATGCACATACGTTAATTTCTGTCAATCCGTAACCAATCAGCGTACAGCATTTTTGACGTTGGGCAGCCGTCAGAACCCATAGTAGCCGTCGCCAGCTCATGGAAAGAAAAAGAAGAATTGACGTTATTTTTCGTGATTTTGAGGATTTGAGGTTATAACTTATTGTTTATCGTTCTTGCATAGCCTTTTCTGCCTTTTGAACATGTTTGATTCTAATCCGAGAAAATGATGTAGGTACCTGGCCTCGCAGCATATAATGATATTGCTGAAGTGATATCCTCGACGGCCCAATGGATCTGCTTTCCAGTTTTCAACTTACGAAGCTGTCCCTTTGTAAAAATATGTTCAACTGACTTGCTATTCTGAAGCTCTATTTCTGTTTGCAATAATTGATCTTTCAACAGCAAAATCTCTTTTTGCTGTTCATGCACTGTCTTCAAAAGTTCAGGCTCTTCCTGTGAGCTGTCATAAAAATGTTCAATTGAATATGGTGTATTCATTTATTTATTTATTTTTTCTAGGTAGAAGGGTTAGATACCTTGTTGTTTGTGTAGCGATGTCTATTTTCTGGCAAATAATTGCATCAGTTTCTACTATATCCATTGTTCTAAACACTGGTACTTTCTCGTCACCTGAGCCTTCACCACAATCTTTATTACTAACGGTTGAGTCATGCTCTTCATGGCTGCAAATATATTTTTCTAGGAGCAGATCCAACAAAAATTTAATTTTTGTTTACTTGAAATAAAAGTTAATCAATTGTCATGAACAAAGCAAGATATTCCAAATATGCACATGATTCTCTTATTTTATCACAGAATTTGCTTATAGCTACCCCAATTCTAAAAACTGTGTTCAACCTCAAACACATGCTACTTAATAACTTACAAACTGGCATAATAACTAATAGAACCAGTGTATTAATAAATAAGTAGGCACTCACATTTAAATTTCTGCTTGGTTGTTTTATCCTTTGGGCATTTTGGCAGGTTCAGTGAGGGTACAGCATCTTTTTCAACTTTCCACATACTTTTGGGCAATTTCAAAAGTTTTTCTCTGAGACAAAAGTCATCGTCAGAAAAATGACTAGAACATATCCTAGCACTTTCAACATTGAAATTCTTTCTATAACACTTTCGCACCCATGAATTGCGAATATCTTCGACCGTTGGAAACCGAAAGAATCGGTAGCCCTCCCTCACATGACTTCTAGTGATTTTATTATTGTGATCACAAAATAACACTGCACAGAGAACCATTAAAAGTACAAAAAATCAATCAATATTTTTGAAGACACAACACTTCTGAAAATATTTAACTTGATTACATGACACAATGTTTTGTTTTAGTATCATGACTTGATTATTTAAATTTGACACGTCACGATGAAAACAAAAAACAACTTCACGTTGATCATGTTCACGTTGTAACATCGCATCGCCTAACTTCACTCACCCGGGTCTCCTATTGACGTCAGCGTAACCTGCGCGTGAGCTTAACTTGTTTGTTTTAGTATCATGCGTTGGAAGTACTAGTTCGAAGTACATAATCAGAAATTGAAAAAATGTTTGCCTCATTAACACTGTACACCAATAGACTGTTTAAAAGATACATTTTTGCTAAAAATTCTGAATATATCATGAATGTAGGTAGTTCTCTCTTGAATTCAGTTGATTTTTTGACTAGTTAAAGACCATGTACAGAATTTGATTTATTTCCATCGACAATCGTTCTCTTTAGTAGACAAAAATTCTTATAAAGAATGCCTTTTTCTCGAGAAATCAAAGGTTTGGTTCATACGTGCTTTTGTATACCTCATCGTCTTTCATAATGTGGGATTCTGGTGAAATAAAATAACAAGGTCCATTTGTTATGTGATATGCGAGGTAATACGTACCTAAGGATATTATCTCTCAAAATGTAGAAACACAACTATTATTGGTATTTTTGTCATAATACTTGGGTACATTAAAATGATCTCCACATACATAAATAGCACTGCTTTTCAATAAGATATTCTCCACATTTCTTCCGCATACTTTTAGCAATCTTGTTTGCCGATTTTCGTCATCAGGCACGCGAATAAATATTTGATTGGAAATTTGAAATTTGAATTAGTACCTACACTGCGGCATCCATCCTCTTTTTTGCAAGAACCACGAAATAGACTAACTCAATATCACTTTAGATTTCAAACATTCAAACGGTTGTCAAAGATACGCGTTATGACATCAAATCTTTCCCGCGCATTTTGCTTCGTTTAAATTTTCTCAGCGTCGAAGACAAATTTGATAATTTATAGTAAAATAACTAGTGCGATTTGAGGGCTGATATTTGGTAAACGGTGTTTTCAGACATGAACGCAAACTTCAATACAATAAAAAAAATGGGCAAGTTCCCTATTGCTTCATTATTGCTTCAAGTAGTCAAAAAAAAGGTCCTAATCTGGTGAACGAGGAGGCATTGTTTTACCAATAAAACACTAAATAGCGCAGTTAAGAAGAGAAAATAATTTACAGATCTAGGCTTTCTCCTGGGATTTCAAGAATAAACTCACTACTAACTTCCCAACCTCACAAAACGGTGTTTGTGAACAATAGCGTCAGAGAAACTGTCACTAACTTTGAGGCCAGAGTTGGCAAATTTCAACACAAAACATGAAGCTCAATACAAATTTTCACCTTCCAAATAGTTTTTTGATGACAGGAAAGTGATTCATGACAAAAAACTGAAGATGAATGAAATTATTGTTGTTTGGGATTGGTGATTCAGAAGATTTGCCGCCAAATTGATGCATTTTTTGGGTATTTTTTCATGAAGCTTTCGAACATTCGGGGCACATGAGAAGATAGCTGAAAAAAGAGTGAATATTCAAATGAGGGATGTTTGGGTTAGGAATATCTGTTTTGTTACTTGTCTTGTGATATCAAGTCTATGAGTCAATCCTTCTCGATCCAGCAGTCTGCATAAGTTGCACTAAAATGCTTCCGATATTGCTCACAGGAATGAACTGAAGCACCATAATTTCTCATGATGATTCTGATAACGATACAATCACAACGGTATGTTCTGACAGTACCAAAGAGAATTGTGGTTTTAACAGGATGATGCTCTTGCGTAAATTTTTGGATCAAAATTTCACAAATCGGTGCATAGAAAGAAGACGTGCAATTGAGTGGTCCGCTAGATCCCCGGACCTCAATCTTTTACACTTTCATTTGTGAGGGCACTTTGGACAGTGTCATCACAGTACTTTCTTTTTTGCCGTCAAGCTATAGTTATGTTATAGTCCAATTCAGAACATAACCGTGAAGTAAGCTGATTGTACCGTAAACAAACACTAACCTCTAATTGTCATTTTTTTCCTTCACTTTCTGAGACCATTTTTCAAAATGCAAGTGTGCAATATGGTTTTGTTGAGATTCTGATCCTGAAAAGCTGTGAAATGATCGATTATCTCGCGAAGTTAGAAGCAGGAAGCCCAGAAATTTTGATTCAATGCAAGCACAAAATTTCAATTGTAAACAACATAGACCCTTTTAGTTATAGTGATTCAGACTTTGATGCAAGCCCTCAGGGGTTTCCAAAAATAACTAACATAGACATAATTATTTGGTGTCTACCACAAGTTATTATACTGCATAGGCAGTCAAAATCTTATAAAAGTTTAAATGATGCTTTCAAAAATTTGAAGGCCGGGTTTTGTACTCACTGTGGAAGTTGCAATGCAAACCATATTATTACCAGAGCTAAAGAAACTTATATTCACATTACTAGCGTTACTAGGCAACCATTTGAATGTTTGAAGTCAGATGTGACATTGAGTTAGTTTATTTCGTGGTTTTTGAAAAAATCAAGGATAGTTATTATAAATATTGCTTTGTGTGGCTGTGTTCTAATATTGCCAAAAAAAATTGCATTCGCGTGCCTGATGACAAAAATCGGCGACTAAAATTGTTACATTCAAAAATTTGAAGGCCGGGTTTTGTACTCACTGTGGAAGTTGCAATGCAGACCATATTATTATCAGAGCTAAAGAAACTTATATTTACATCACTAGCCCTTTTTTCTTGATGTCTCAATAACAATTCAATTGATTTTTTTGTAATATGTGTATTGTTTCCGGTACAAGCTGTCAATTTTGACGTTATGTTGACAGGTTTCTGAATTGGCCTATGGAGATCATATAAAAAGTTGTCAGCTGACGCGACTAGGGGGCCCAACGGTATAAAAGACTATTTTTTAGTTAAACATTATTGGATCATTTCAGTTCAGCTGAAAATCTGTGAATAGTTTCGTTATGAGGTGTGAATTGATTGAAAAAAATTGTCAGCTACATAGGATAAGTGGCAAGAGTTGTTAGCTGACCATGTCTTTTGACACATTGACACGGCCTGCTGATCCTATGCAGCTGATATTTGTTTTCAATCAAAACCCTTAACAGAACTATCCACAGATTTTCAGCTGTACTGAGATGACCCGAACATTTCTTATACTAAAATAGTCTTCTACACCGTTAGGTCCCCTAGTCGCAGCAGCTGACAATTTTTTGTATTATCTTCATAACAAAAACTATAACTTGACGACAAAACCAAAAGTACTGAGATTAGACGGTCAGAAGTGATGGTACATCCCAGACTATTATTTCAATCTAATGAGTGTCAAAGTAGCCCTTCATGTTTGCAAATTTAATTGGAAAACCCGGATTTGTATAAAAAACTCTAACACTCTGTTTGTTGAAGATTATGTGTTTCCAAAATACTGATATAAACACAATTCAATATATTCTTTGGTAGAACCATCCGTGAAATCTCTAAAACGGTATTTCCGAACATTTTGTAAAAGAAGGTAAACACGATAACATCATGGAATGTCGAAAAAACTAAATGAGAAAGCGGAACTTCTACACAGGAGTTGGACTTGTCTAACGAGTTGGCAAACTATGATACGTTGAGGGCAAATATGGTTTGAGGGGACGACCTGGCAGTCAGCGATGCTGGTGCTAATGAGCCATGCTCGAATTGAACTGAACTCGTTATATTTCCGAGATAATAGGATGAAAGTCTATGAAAGTGTGCCGGCACAAAGCAGATATCCAAACTCCAAAATGATGCCTGTGAATTGGGTCTTTGTCACTTTTTAGTTTCAGTCTATGGTTTTTACAAAAATAATGTAGAGAAGTTTCAGATGGCATTTATTATGCTTTCAATTTTTGGCTTCACGGATAATTAAACTGTAATCATTTGGTGATAGATTTCAATTTTTTTAAGTTTGTAAACCCTGAAACTGCTTATGTGAGGAAGAGTAGTATCCATTATCCATCTTATCATCAAAGAAAGGACTGACACATCTAGAGAATATTGAGTCTAATTATCAAAGCCAATATTTCCATGTTACCTTAAGCTGGAGGAACCCTCAAACGATTGCCTGCCGTGAGTGCCGTATTTCGATTGCACCACTCATATAAGATCCTTCTCTTCGTCTATTCATTCTTGGATGTAGGTCTCTCCAAATTGTTTCCATCTTTCTCTACCATTTGCCAATCTAATCCACTGTTTGCCTGCCACTGCCTTTATGTCCTCCACCAATCTTTTTTGGGGTCTTCCCATGCTTCTTGTTGTCTCCTCTTGTCTCACTTTGTCTCCATTCTAGGATTCTTCATGCCCATCTGTTGTCATCATATGTAGCCCATAACCATTTCATCCATGCTATCTTCTCCTGGTTGTTTCTAGTTTTCTCGCTTAGCAATATTCCGAGCATGCATCGTTCCATAAGCCCTTTGGGTTTTTCTCCAGTTTTTCAGCAGACTTTCTCGTGAGGGACATGGTCTCTGTGCCGTATGTTCACACCGGTAATACGCAACTGTCATGTACTTTTCTTTTGAGGATAATAGGAATGGAATTATTCTGCATGATATGTGCAAGTTAACCAAAGGCTCTTGGTTGTGTTCTTCTTTTTATTTGAGTATCCTGGTTTGATAACCCTGGTCTGATGGCATTACCCAAATATACATAGTGTTCTATGTTATCTATCCTCTGGTTCTGTTCCTATTCCTAGCTATTCCTAGCTCATAATCTGTGTTTTGTTGTAGTTCATTTTAATGCCTACAGTTGTGGATACATCATTTAGTTGTTGTAGCATTTCGTTTAGCTTTTAGAGAATATTCGCTATCAAGATTGTGTCCTCCGCAAATCTAAGGTGGTTTGAGTATACTCCGTCGAAGTCTGTCTTCTGGTACAAGAGTGAATAGTTTAGACGAGATAGTGCCACCTTGTCTCACTTCTCTTCCTTGTAGTTTTATGAGATTGGTTTTTGTATTGTCGTCCATTATTATTTGTAAGGTAGCATTGACGTATATTTTCTTAATAATGTTCGCGTATCTTGAGTCGATTCTTGCTTGCAGTCGGATGCTATCTGGAAATCTACGAAAGCCACATGGAGCAGTACATTATTCTTGGTGCCCTTCTCTGAAGGTGACTTTCGTTTTGCGTCTTATCTCGGTGTTTCTGATTTTGTCTGCTAGCGATATTCCAAGCATGCATCGTTTTATCGCCTTTTGGGTTGTCTCTTGTTTTTTAGCTGTAGAAGTATTTCTCAATGGCTTGGCTTATCTCTTTTCTGTCTTGAACGACCACGTTTCGCATGTTCTTCATTTTTAATATTCTTGTTGTGCCTCTCGATTTTATTCTTTCAAGTACTTTCATTTTGCAGTTATCTCTCATTGTATCCTATAATAATTTGTTAGTATAGTTTCTCTTGTCTCTCCTGATTTCTTCTTTCACTTCTTTGTTTAAAGTTTTGAAACTATCGGCCATAATTGAATATAAGTTCTCCGAAATTTGAGTGTCCCCGCAACCATTCTACATATTCGAATTACTGTCTTTTTATTGGTTGCACAAAATTACCTCATGATTTTTATTTTGGAAAACATACTTCATAATGCAGTTCCCATACATTTATCTATCTCATATTGATCTCGCAGTCTGGAAATCTCCAGTTTGTATTTATCATCCAATCATCATCAACCTGCGAATAATGATATGATCTTGTTAAGGACGCTACTCTATTTCCAGATTCGTTTTGTTGATACTCTGGGTGGACATCACTCCACTTGGTTGATCCTATAAATTCTTGTCATTCTCTCTATACAGTACCGTAAACCGTGGCTACTTTGACATGGTTTGAGAAGTTTTTCCCAGGTTTTGCAAGAAGTATGGCTTTAGTTCCAAAGTATTTTACCCAATTTTACCAATTGATGTCTTAGCTGCGACATGTGTATCAGATGAACATCGTCATTTTGCAGAAAATGTTATATAAATCTTTTAAAACAGTGACAATGTTATAGACCGTAAGATAACGACAGATTTTGCTGACTGATTCTCTTGCTTTAGGAATTTTAACTACTGAAAATTATGCCAGTGTTGAGCACAACAAATGAAAATTCAGCGACCGCAAGTGTGCTAGGCATATGTAAAATTAACATTTCTTCTGCAGAAAAAAAAAGGATTTTTTTTTCATTTTCTCTCTTATTGCATTTTAATACATCCACAACACTTTCCTGTTCATAATATGTAACCACACTTTCCTGTTCATATAATTATAACAATGTAATAGTGAAAAGACAAAGCCGTAAGGATTGCATGTACTTGAGGGCTTGAAATAAGGCTATCATCTTTTAAAATAATACCTGATTGCTGATATATTTTCTCGCTTATGGCAATCGATAGAATGAATTTTGATATTATAAGGAACCTGACAAAAATGTCCCAAAAGCCGATCAGCTGTTGAAGCAAACTTTCCGGTAGATTTTATTTCCCTATTGTGGCAGATTTTCTCGTGAACGAAATAAAAAGAGATGAATATGTGTCAATCTAGAACTCTGTTATAAAAAAACCCATAGACCTATCTCAAGCCTATCTTAGTTTCTGAAACTACTCAACTTGCAGGAAAATCAGAGAAAATTCTTCAAATCTTCTCGTTCATGGGAATTGGCATGTATAGGATGAAACAATGAATTCAAGATCAGACAAAAAAAGGCATAAGTCGGAAACATGATATCGGAGTTTTATTTAAATAAATACATACAATCATTTGAAAATGATGCAATGAGAAAATTGAAAAAATCTGTTCAAGTCTGGGACATCACAGCAACAGAACGACCCTGTGAATGAAAATCTAAAAACACCAGAAAGTTTTGAAAAAATAGTGCCACTTATTGATTTTGGTAAAAAGCATTGATTATGAGTTTATTACACATCATTTAAGACATCCCATTATTTATTGTTTAGTTAATAATGGACAATTTCCAATTTATTGGAAATATGAAAAATATAAGAAATAGTATTATCAATTATCAAGATCATATTGTTCGAATGCCATAAATGGGAATGTTTGCAAGAAGACGAAAACAGTTTTCACAACATTTTACGTCCGGAAAACTTACCTCAACAGCCGATCGGCTTATGGAAATTTTTTTTCGTGTTCTTTATGACAACAAAATTCATTCCATCGATTGCCATAACCAAGAAAATGCATCAGCGACCAAGTTTTCTTTACAAGATGGCGCCCTTATTTTAACTCTCAAAGTACGTACAATTATTCCTATGGCTTTGTTTTTTCACTATTACATTGTTATATATTTTGATATGTTGAAATGCTATAAACGTGAAAATAAAATAAAAAATTCTGCTGAAGAGATGTTAATTTTCCATATGCCTAGCACACTTGCGGGCGCTAAATTTTAATTTGTTGTGCTCAACACTGGCATAAATCTGGTAGTTGAAATCCCTAAAGCGAGAAAATCAGTCAGCAAAATCTGTCGTTATCTGACCTGACGGTCTATTACTCCGAGTGTGAGTTTACTTTGACATGCGATTTATTTTGCACATAAGTAAAAGTAACCGTTATACGAGGGCTTTCTCGACACCTCAAAATCAAACAAATATAAAGTTGTGAGTATTCTGCACAAATCTGTGATAAGAAACAAACAAAACTTTGAAAAAAGAATATATTTAAAAAAAAACCTCTCGTGTGGCGCAGTCCATCATCACTGTTCCCTCTTGTCTCTGCAAGGAAATCAAGCAAATTATTGTCAAGAATTCGTGCCAAGTCCTCTCGATTTTTTAAAAGGGTCTTCGTAGAACAGCGTCGTGGTCAAATGTGTAAAGTTTTGTAGCTCTGAAGGAGATCTGCAGATTCTTTTTAATATTGGGACTAATTGCGCTCCTTTGAATACGCGCTTAAGCTTGAAATTCCGTTAAAGTCAAAGTTACCGCGAAGGGTGTCAAAGTTAGCCGTGAAGTCAAAGTAACCACATTTTACGGTACCGGCCAAGTATGGAACAAATTCATTTTAAGTTTGGGGCATTGATTTTTTGAAAAACGCTCGGAAACGTCGATTTTCACTTGTTAACGCGGTTCGTTTACAGAAAAATTGATTTATACAAGGTGAACCAGAAAAAATGTATGACCATCAACTTCTTTGTTTCAAATGAAAACATGTATTCCTCATTCCATTTTTGTATTCTGCGTGAGTATTCCATGCAACATACTCAATCCTTATATTCAACCGTTTTCGAGAAGATGGCATTTTAGATCCATGATAATAATTATTTCAAAACTGCTTGATGTTTTTACTGGTTGAAAAATTGAATCGAATTTTCATTCAGCAATGTAAATAAGTGGTAACCAACTAAACAAACATATTTGTGTAATTACCTATTGTTTATAATACTGCTGCCTCCTGGCGTTGATTATAAAAATAGGCAAATCGCGATTCTGTTTATTTCAGTTGCTTGATCGCTTCTTATTCACGTTGCTGAATGGAAATTTGATTCAATTGTTACACCAATAAGAACATTAACCTGTTTTTTAAATAAAAATAAAATGCATTTTTAGGGCCATTTTCTCGCAAACGGTTTGATATAAGTATAGGGTGTATTATATGAAATATACCTAGAATTCCAATGAAAAATAGGTGTTTCGATTTGAAAAAATAAAGTTGATAGTCGTAACTTATTTTTTGGTTCACCCTGCATCAATGAATTTGACATGAAAATAACCTCATCAAGAAATAAAAATCAACGTCCGAGCGTTTTTCAAAAAATCAAAGCCCTGAATTCAAAATGAATTTGTTCCATATTTTAGCCGGTCACTGTATAGATCCCAAACATCCCGATCCACCACCAAATGCTCGTCAGTAAAATTATAATACAGAGGCTATGATAATATGTAGGATCATTGATGAATCTGATCTTTTTCTCCATACTGTAAATTAATTTTGAAATAACGTTGATGAGAAAACGCATCCTTCATTTTTATCATTTTAAAAAAATATTATCTGTCCTTCATTTAAATTTTTCATCAACATAAAACTGACTTACTGTATTTTCCAATGTTTTCTATAGTATTTTTGATGTGAAATGGTTCATTTAGCTACAAAATTAGGTTTATTTGGATCATATTATATTTCTCTTTCTCTTTTCTAACTGATTATTTATCATAACGAGGGTTTGATCAACGAAAGACAAATTTTCCACTTCACATTTTCAATGTGTTCTAGTCCTCTCAGTGAAACTCAATATTTTTGATACAACCTGTATCTGCTTTATGACGAGTAACCTTTTCTGTATCGAATATTTTTCATATGTCACAAGAAGAATAAAAATAACTCCTCAAATTATGACATTTCTCTAAATATTCCATTCATCCTCCACCTTAACGCGTATTCTTCCCTATCACATGCTGTTTTTATGATTTTGAAAACATGCTTGGAGATTAGTTAGTTGTGATTTTCTCGTAATTCAATAGACATTTTTTCATTCAACTTTTTTCACAATACTTCATTGTAGACCCTGACTGTTAATAATTGATCCCATCAAACTCAATACGTATGCCCGATGTGGATTGTTGATTGGTCAAAATCTTCGATGACAGATAAACTTGCATAGACACAACATTTTATTGAACAGTTTGTTTTGATGAATTATATGACGCCTCTATTAAACAATCGTTTCAAATCAAGATTTTGCAATATAGAGAGGTGAAATGTGAATGTGAAATGTTTTTGTGAAAATCGATGTTTATTCTCAAGAGCAAGGGTTTTTTTTGAAGATTCAATACACTATCAAATGGAAATTGGAAGAAATTATTTTCTCTGTTGGTTTGTTGTTGTTTTTTGAATCGTCCCAAATATTGAAGCCACATGACAAATCTGAATTACTAGGCTAAATTAACTCACTAGGAAACATAACAACACGTACATTTTTGACCACTTGACTCAACGACTAGTTTGCATTGTTTGCTGTTCCTGTCAAAAATATTAATCAAATATGATGACAGAATCTACAAGATATCTCACCTCCGTTTGACTTTCTGTATCATTATTTCTTCTGGTAGTTACAGTAGAATCACGCTTTCTGTAGTTCATACGTCGATAAACGTCCTGCGATTTGAGATTCCACCACTGGCATTTATCATCACCAAAACACATAAATACGATTCCTGTTGAAATAATCACCATCCCACCAAAGAGAAAAGAAATGCTCCACCCGATAATCCCAGGGTTATTGTTGGTCACTTGAATCAAGAGTCTTGGTAGATAAATTTCTTGAAAAGGTTTTTATCAAAAGCTATCTTTTGTCGTTCATTAGAGCTTACGAATAAGCACCACAGGCATATGCATGATACCACATATAGTACCAGCGTAATTTGGTGCTATATCAATTTTGGTCCTGAAGGACGATAATATCGATGATCCATGTGAAGCAAATGCAACTATCATAATGATAATTGTGACGATTCCCACATGACAGTTCACCGCACCCATGCATAAAAGAAGTGCACCGGGTATTATATGAGAGAAAAATGTGACAACTTTTATTATTTCTGTATCATTCCTGATGTTTTTTATCCTCAAATAATCACCTGTCAGTCCAGCTTCTACTATGACCAAAGCATTTCCTGAAAATAATCGTAGACAATTACAAATAAAGTATGATCTGCAAGTAACAGGATGATTCATGCTATGATCTTCACGTAGTTCTGAAAGGAAGAAACTGTTACACTTACCAAGGACCTGGCCCGTTTGTATCATAAACACGTAGAAAACATCTATGCCCATGATATTCTTCAAATATAAAGCCATTAGTGTCAGGTAGTACACTGAAGTCACCATGTCACCAAAGTTCAAAATATTTGTTGTCCAGAAAACTTTGGACAATAATATTTTTATGAACGGTGGAAATGACTTTGTCGTTGTAACTTTTTCTCTTTGTAAACTTCTTATGTAATAGAGCTCTTTATCACTAATATACTTATGACATGATGGATGATTGCTTCCTGAAAAATAATATTTGTATTGATAAAATCGCAACTAGTCAAGTCCTTTAACAGAACCTAAAAACCATATAGCTATAGCAAACAGATATGCCACACATGAACGGATCACGAACATTCCTTGCCATCCAGTAACAGGTAGCAATAATTCCGAAAATATTTTTCCGAAGCAATTTGAAATGGGATATCCAGCACTTGTTGCCACAAAAATACCTCTTTCTGTTGAAGGTGACCAGCTGCAAATACTTTTGATACTATAATATTTGGATAGGTATATGATATTTGTTATAATTGTTACTACAGAATATGTACAGGGTGAGTCGGGAGGAATGGCCCAAATTTCAGGAGTGTATTCTACACGCGCAAACAATGTAGAAAAACCCATATTATTATGCTCTTGTCCGATATTCATCTCTAAATTTGAATAAGTATTCGGCATTTTGCAACACTTTGATCACTGAAACTTGAAAATAAACCTATAAGTACTGCTAAAATACATAATAATTATTAATAATAATAATTAATAATAATGATAAATAATCTAATCACGTGTAAATTTTGATCATATTGACGTAAAAAAAAAATTAATTCCGCTATTACTGGAAAACAAAAGAATATCGGATGAGAACATATGGGTTTTTTTGCATTGTTTCGCGTGTAGAATACATTCCTGAAATTTGGGCCATTCCTCCCGACTCACTCTGTATACAGGATGAGCGCCGAGGTATCCAAGATTATTTGTTTATGAATTATATGACAACTCATTACTTTTTCCGAATTCCTAACGGATATCAGAAAAAATAGTCCGGTCGTTTCCTGGCTCATGTCATTCATAATAAATTTATGCTCTGATGGAGGATGAGTATCAAATCACAAAGAGACAATCATCACATCGATCAACACCATACCGTTGAGAATTCAAAGAATGTGGAAATATCAATTTTTGCTTAAAATTTGTCTCAAAACCTAAATATTTATTCCCATTGGTTGCATACCTCGGTGGTCACCTTGTCAACAATATCTGAAGTCGTATTTTTGAAACCGTTCGAGTATAAGTGTACTAATGTGGTTCAAATTCACATGAAAGTGGTAATAAACTTGGTGAACTTTGCTTAAATGAATCTGTTTCTGTGAAGATTCCACCCACTTTCGCATAAGAATTATACTCGTACGGTTACCTTGCTAAAGGTTCATCGGACAGGCTGCTTTGCATCACTCTGTGGGATAGAATGCATTCAAATAGTTGAGATTTTCATCAATTTTTGAGGGTGACATCTGATAAATGGGTTTTGTAATGTTGCAAAGGAAGTGATTCACCTCAACTCATTGATTTTAAAGTATTGAGGAAACACATTATGTGAGTCTTCTGATAATCGTAAGGTGTAGAGAAAGCCTCTCTTTCTCACAAATTATTTTATTTGGATTTCTAATTTCGGACTGACTTAACGCAGTCCTTCATGAGGTCCCTTCAAGAAAATACAAACAGTACATATCAGAACAAATGGGCAAACTAACATATATTCTTTTCAAGAAAACTCCCTCTGATGATTGGGGACAATAAAGCACCACAAAAAACAATAAACATATTCAAAACAAAGAGTTACACTGCTAATCAGTATTTTTAAAACCTCCAATCTACCAGTATCGGTACATCCGCCGCCATCTGTATTGATATAGAATAAAACAAATTATTGGGAGTCGGATACCTTCAGCTCAGTGGGCTCATCCCCTTTATTCCTTATAGATGGAGATATGGTACCTCTGCTATTGCGGACTTAAAGAAACCGGGGTGCAGCAAAAAGCATCACTGAGAGGTGCAAGAGACAACAGAATACAAACTTTTCAAAAACGTGGACAACAAATTAACTTGAAGTGTGGTGATTTCAAAAAGTATAAAGAACATCGAATTCCCCTCAAAGGGTTGCTATACATTGAGTGATGTGGCGCCTAATGTTTCATGGTTCAAGATTTCCATGTTTTCCAAACTATTCAGTTTTAAACTATTCTCACATAAGTGCAGGATCCTGGAGTTATTTTTGGAATCAAAATGATGCTTTGTTTCCAGAATGTGTTTTGTGAACAGGGACTTCTCGGATCTGTTCATTATACAACGCAAATGCGCCTGCATTCGTATTTTAAAATGTCTATACGTACGTCCAACATACACCGATCCACAACTACAAGAATAACTATACACTCCAATATTGCCTGTACGACAGTCGCAATCGTGGATGTTTTCCGTGGCCGTCAGATTCTTAAAGTTGTTCTGAAGTACTTGGAATGGCTCGTACATAGGACTATTCTGATCCTTCAACCAAAAATGAATAAGATTCTCTAACTAAAGACTAAGACGCCAGACTTGCACAATCTTGTTGATCGAGAGTCTGTACTTATATTCTATAATTATCAAGTCTTTGTCCAGGTTTTCATCTTGGACCTTTTTTTAATCGATCTTCGAAGATAGCTGAAGTCAGGATTATCCCAGTAGCAAGAATACCAGAATATGGAGTCCTTCAGCTATTTATCAATTGTATGATTGCCACATTTAGCTGTAGGATATTTCATTCTTACCGCGAACTAACAGAATATTTATTCGCGAGTTATCAAAAAGTGATCTACTCCTGGGATTGAATGAACAAGAACTCCTGGCACCTCAAGCTTCAAGGTCCTCTAACCAAGAGGGTCATGCATTTATTGAGGCGCATTGGATAAGTCTCATTTCTTTGTGATTGTATAAAGTCTCTTACACGAACAGGTATTCTCTACATCAGTAAGCTGATGAGATTTTTTCAAAAGCTCACATCGCTGTCATCAGTTTGACCCTTTGACTATGATAGTCAAAGGTTTGACCAGGAAACAATATTAAATGATTATTGATAGTGCTTTATTTTTAAAAGAAGTTTTTGAGTTTAGTTGAGATGGATTTTGAGAAAAAGTTTGTTTGCGCTACTTCTGGAAATTAAGACTTTTAAAGTTAAACTTCACAGAGGTCCCCTTAGAAGTAGAGTCTTTCTCCAATGGACTTAAGGAAGATTGACAGGGAAGTTCATTTGCCACAGTCTGTTCAACTTGGAACTTTTATCAACAGCAGTATAAGCTTGTAGAGGCATGTTTGACTCAGCTTCAAAGTAAGCTTCAAAGACGGGGGTTACACGAGCAGTCTGGCATCAATTCAGTCCATAGATTTGGTCAGAATGATCAAAAACTGATCGTGATCACTTCTCCAGTCAACCCATGACTGGAGAAGTGATGCATCGGACCAAACGATATTTGAATATTTTATAATTGTCTGTCAGTTCGACGATGATTGACAACGTACTGATCGTGTATTGCGTTCCGCAGTTTCGCGTCAGTTATAACCATGGAGGTAGAAAGGGGTGAAGACGACATCACGTGACTAAAATGGGATCACTTTCGCCATCTTACTGAGATCGTTTTGTCAAAGTGTCAGTTCACATTTGTAGAACGGTTTTTCTCAGTTTTAGCTGTGTTGTGAGGATATTTTGTGATTTTTGTGTGTTGTTGCATTTCTCAATTATTGTTTCATGTGCCCTGAGAAGTTGTGCGAGTAGAGACGCTATCGATAAAAAAAAATCGACTGAAATCACATTTCATAGGTTTGTATATCATAATACAGGACCGGGATATGAAATTTGTGTCGATATATTGATATGGTTGAAATTTGTAAATGTTTAATCACATGATATTGTAGATTCCAATGTTTTTTCCAATCTACTTATACATGGCTATGATCAATTTGTGTTGGACTATCATAGGTATTTATACTGATGAAAAGCATTGATGCAAAGTACCTAGATATACGAGTGATTTTTTTTTTAATAAATCTAGTAATCTTAAAGCTAATAGTAGGTATGAGACATAAAAGTAATAGAACTATACTATCCAAAGGACAATAAAAAAATCTCAATTTTCATCATTTCTTTCTATTAGTCACCTTGCATCCTACTACTTGGGTAGAAAGTATAATTTTCAAAATTAGATATTTTTTTTTATCGCATGGTTAGACCCATTCTTATCATTTCAAGGTTTCTGGATTGTGGGTTTTCGGGTCAATGAAACCTCCAGGAGTGATTGAAAGCTTGTGTTAACGTTTTGGTGTACATTACACCTTCATCAGGGCTACATAGAAACAACCCTTTTGGTCAAAACTTAGGCACAAGTTTTCAATGAATTCAGGAGTTTTCATCGACCCTTGAACCCAAAATCCAGCAACCATTAGATTAAATATCTTGTTTTTGCAGATTCCAAATACTTGTTGATTTCTAAAATACATGAAAATATTCCAGAACTTTTCCAATCTTTCAAAATATAATAGAACGAATAATTATTATCATCTTTCTTATTCCTCTTTATTTATGTCCAAGTGAATATTGACCTGCATGATTTGTATTATTATATCATAACTCTCAGCATAACTAATAATTGTTATGCATCTGTTGTTTGTAGCTTCGTTTTAGTTTTATGTAAGACTTCCTATTGTTTTGTTAAGTATCTACTCCAGTACTGTTATGTTTTGTACATAATAATAAATTAAGTTTCCCGATTGGAAAATACTTTTCCGGATTGTTTTATAATACTTCACATATAATATATGAAGCATAGTAAATAGTAAATTGAAACAATTATGATTAATAAATCAAAAATATAATGTTACCGTAAATAAATTCGAATAAAGTTTAAATCTAGAAAAACAATTCGGAAGTTTTTTTTATCTGTCGGCCAGTTCGCCCCTGTCTACGTCGCCATATTGCAGCTACACTAAGCTCCACCTTCCGATCCCATTTTTCTATCACTGTTTGAATTTTCCTTAGCGACTCTTATGATTCTATCTCGATGGTCATAACGATATAAATCCATAGTTAACAGCGGGTTGGCAGGGAATTCTAACCTTACTTCTTTTGAAACTAATGGCAGTTTGAATGATTATGTAAATCGTCATTCAGTCCATCAGTTTTCCATCACTCATTGACTGACGGACTGAACTGATGTCAGATTGATCGTGTTACTGTCTCTGGTGTTACTGTCTAATAACAAATAGGCAAATTCGCAAGTGAGTCTAGCAAAATCATGATCAAATTATCGGCATCAGTTCACTCTAGCGCAAAATAGAGGAGTGATACAGTTCTGTTGGCAGGCGTTGGGGGCTTCATATGAAAATCCAGTTTTAGATCTAAGACGAGGCTTGATTTGTAAAAAAACTTCCTAGCAAACCACCTGATGAACCTTATTCCACGTGAACCGGCTAATCACAAACCAACCACAAAAATCTGATAACAATTGACATTAATCACGGTTTTGTATGAGTGATTTTTTGTTTGAACACTAGAAAACCATACAAATAATGTCTTACAAAATTATTGTTTTCCAAGTATCAACGTACCGTGCAATCCAGCAGTAGATCGAAGAAAATAATATACCCATATGAAGTCCCATCAACATGTATAAACCCATTTGTAGACCGAAACATGACATTGTAAATGCACTCACCAGATTCAATGTGGCGGACCCGGTTAGGCTATAGAGAATTAGATATTGGGGACCAAGATATTCTGCTAAAACTCCTCCTGGGACGGATCCCAGTAGCTGTCCAAACCCTCCAATCTCTGTGAGTTTATGAATATCGTGCAATGTCAACTCATATCTTGGTCCTGAAAAACGATATTTATAGAGTCTGATCAACTATCAAAACACATAAAAGATTTTTCAAATCATTGCTTCAGTAAGAAATTATGATATTCATATTATGCAGAAAAAAACAAATAATAAAATGCAAAAGAACTTGTTTTTAAATTTTAAACAGGGAAACTCATCGCATTAATATTGAAACAGCCTGTATAAGATTATTCATGAACCAAAGTGATGATAGTTCTTATAGAAAGTAATCAATAATCAAAACTATCATCAAACCAATTGGATGGGAATCAATAAAAAGTGAAGTAGAATCATCATACCATAATCATCTAATGTCCGGTTTTTCCATGCAAGACTAAAATTTCGTGATTTCTGCTCCTGTCGGGTCAAAAGACACCATGGTTTGTTATCTGTGGACGTCTTCTTTGACACCAGATAACTTTGACTCTGATTCAAAACGTCTAGTAGAGAGAACTCTATCATTCTTAGCAGAAAAATGATAATCAAAATAATAACACGCACTGGAATTTTTTTCAAATCCATAATGCAGAAATGTTCACAAACAAGCTGAAACTCACGTCGCATAGACAATGACAACTTGGAAAGCTTCACAATTTTGAGAGAGTTCCGAGATAATTGATTCCAAGAAGTTGGTTTTTCTTTGTGCCATAATAATTTTGAAATATTTTTCAAACTTGAAGTGGCAAGTAATAGAAAATCTTCAAAAATCGGCATATCTTTTCATAATTATATCCAATATGACGTAGAAAAAATAGATGAGTAAGGATAGAATAAAGACACTCCAAGCCAAGTCAAAAATCCAATGGTATACGTATCCATATCGATCTGCGCATGCACAAACTCGATACGGTGACAGATATTGTGTGTCATGGGCTACGCTTCAATACCCCCCTTTTGGGTCCAGATATACAAAGTGACCCATTTGAAAGCGGGCCACCCTCAAAACTTTTTAATTTATTGATCGATAATGACGATTTTGGTTTTTGGAAAAAAAAGGGTAACGTATGACCTCAAAATACACCTTTCTCCTTTGTAAATTTCAAAAAACAATCGTCAGAATCGCTCCATAAATAAAAATGTTATTAGGGTGGTTCGCTTTCGAATACACCCATTTCATTCAAATTTCAAAAATATTCATGTTAAGAAAAGTGTTTGTCACCTGATTTTGTACTCAATAATAATAATAATAATTTTTTACTTTATCACTTTTTCGGTTTTATTTACCGGAGTCAAAGTGCTAAATGTATCCTAAATATCAAATCTAGGTTCATGATATATGAAATGTTTAGGTTACGTATACGTCGAGGTATACGTTGAAGTTGATGAGTGACTTGAAGACCTTATTTTTCCCTTAACGTATGAAAATGCTCGATTGACTTCAAGTGACTGAAGTTTTTGTTTATGTATCTCATCCCTAAATCCTCTGGTCAATTTCATAAAATTTCTGAGAGTTGAGAGTTGAAGCAAAAGGTAAGTAAGTGACATCTTTATTCAGCCAATTGCTAAGAACAATCACAAATTCCAAATAGTAGTAAAAGTTATGAACTCTAAAATATAACAATATGAAGTACTTAGATATGCTCTGTAGTTTTTTGGCGTAACCATGATTTTTTGGGTATTTCGCCACACCCTATCAAAAAACCATCAAACTAGGGTTTATACAGTGTAACCCATTTAGAACGAAAACACCCCTGTAAAATTTCAGATTATCAACCGATTTCAACAATTTTTTTTTTTAAATGTCAAGTTTTCAAGGGTCTACTACAGGACAAATTTTGAAATGTTTAAATATAAAGCATTTTTCAAGCGGTATTTATGATTCATTTTTTTGAGCTATGTTCAATTTCGTAATAAACGTAACCATGTATTACTCAGATTTACAGAACAAGCTGCTACACATTCATGAGAATTTAACATAATATAATATGCACTTTCTTCAAGTTAACGTTTTTTAGATAATGGTTCCTTTGCTAAAATTTTTGAATTATCCCAATTTATTTTATGATTATTATCAAATGCATGGTGACAAATTCCTGATCTATAAAATTCTTTTTTTCCATGTATGATTTATGTTCATTAATTTTCTTTTTTAAAGACTTCACCACTTTGATTTCCCTGACAATTTTGGAAAATACGCTATTTTTTTTAACTTGTGGAGAGGGTCCTCAATAGCTTATCTCTCTGAGGCTTCGCGAGAATCGAAGGTGAGCTTGAGAGGCGCGGGTGTTTCCCCCGTTCCTATCAGACTTACGATAAAATATCATACATCCGAAGTTGTTCAGGATTACATGAACACAATTATCATAAAAAATGTACTGGTTGATTAATACGGAATGTAAGAAAAAGCCGTACAGGACGAAAGTAGTACAGAATTACATTCCCAGTAACTGTTTTCCATTTGATTTCAATGGTAGCTGGGAATTTAATTCTGCACCACTCTCAACCTGTACAATTTCTTTCCACCATGGAATAACCCTGCAGATTTTGTATTACTGATTAAAAAAAAAAAAGTTTTATAGAAATGTTATTGAGAATGTTGATTCGAACAATTTTGGTTCTATGATATTTTATCGTATGTCAAAAATAAGAACTGAGAAAATAAGAAGCGCCCTTATTTTCAAGATGGCGGGGAAAGCACACCTTCAATTTTTCACGAAAACTCAGAGTTAAGTTACTAAGAGCCCAGCAAAGATGTTATCAACAAATTTTTGCGTATTTCTGAAAAACTAAAAACGACGACGGACATGTTAGAAGCCCTGAGTTAACATAGGTTATCACAGTTCCTGAAAATAGTTGGTAACTGATAACGTTGCGGGTAGCATTTTCTTGAATGCTAGTGTTTGTTGACACCATGGTGTTGAAATCTGTAATGTTCTGGAAAAATATTACATTCACAAATACTAGCATATCTGGACACTAGGGTGTTGAAACCAATGAGCTTTCATAGTTGGTATACATTTCACCAAAGCTAACGAATGTTGAAACTTTTATTTTTCATATCTTAAATAATATGATATAAGAATCTACAATATAATTGGACATATCGGTTGAAACTTTTCAAAATTGTATCGATTTTTTTCAAAAAGAAACGAAATTATTCTTCTATTGCATGACAGAATATACCTTGAGTGATCTTCTACCAAGTTACTAAACTATAGTTTTTTGTCTAATATACATATCAATTTTTGTCACAAATACATATCGATGATAAGCTGGACAAAATGCGTATCTAATCTGTCAACCAAAAAAAAAATACAGTCCCAATTCTAAGGCCTAATACTTGGTATGATACCCCTTCGCTCTATGACATTCGCACATCTTTTTGGCATAAAACTCATCAGATGTTCAATAAGGTTCCTGTCAATGCTATTCGAGGCTTCGATCAGTCTCCCATAAGTTTTTTATAGGAATATTATCTGGACTGAGGCGATTCCATTACTTTTATTTTTTCTAGGTTTACCGATTCGTCAACTAATTTTGAAGAATGCTTAGGATCATTGTCATGTATAAATGTATAGGTCAGTGGCATTTTCTCGTGCGTTTAAGGATTCATAACATTTCGTGAGATGTCTCCATTTGATCCACTTGTAATCTATATGGAGGACAAATTCCATACTAGGAAAAGCACCACCCCACCATCAATGATCCCCCGCAGTGTTTAACGGTTGGACAAATATATCATCTATTTAAACGCTAACCTTTAAGACCATCACTACTGTGAATAATAAACTTTGGACTGGTCACTGGATACCACTTGTTTCCACTCGTCGATGGTCCAATGAAAATCGTCTCGAGCAAATTTCAGACGTGCTTTGAGGTTCTTCTTACTCGATAAAGGTATTTTCAATGACCTATCGATATGCAGACCTTGCTCAGCTAAACGAGGTCTTATGATTCTTGCACATATCTTAGATGGTCCAGAGACGTCAATTTCCTGCAATATTTTGTTCGAGGATAAAAAAAGCGAAGCTTTGATATAAGGTCGTGATCTTCCTGTCGACGTTCACTCGTTTTTCTTATAGGCCTCCCCGTACTTTTTGATGGAATCACTTTTCCATGAAATTTGTATTCCTCAATTATTCGCGATACTTTGTTTTTCAACACACTCAGCCTTCTGGTAAAATCACCTTGTCAAGCTTGAAGAAGTTTATTTTTGGGTAACGAATATCTGATGAGTATGCTTTGCCCTTCGCCACTGTAATAGAATTTCAATACACTTCAAGGAGCACTCTTTCGACAATAATGATCAGCATCCAAATTACAAATATTATTAATTCGATGATACGACTATCCAACCTTTTTGTCAGTTTAAAAAATGCTTTATAATTTTCTTGTGATCCCTTGCAAGTGAATATACTCACAAATACCATGAACATATTGAGATCAGTCCCTAGTCCAAGAGTACCTATATGTTATTTCATCAAGACAATTTTTGAATGTAGGCTATAACTTCAATTTCATTTTGTTCCAACCATTTTGTCCAATAATGTACGTGTTTAAAGATATATCTATACGATATCATTTTTTTATTTAACAATAAAACGTTGTTGGGATATATTGAAGAAATAATAATTTTTATAATTGATTACAATTTTTATCAAGTCAAATGAACAAAATAGAAATAAAATGAGTGATAAAATACAGTATGTGAATGACTAGATCCATGCCCTTAAGACGGGGGTTACACGATCAGTCTCGTATCAGTTCATAAATTTGGTCAGAATGATGAGAAACTGATCGTGAAATGATCAGACAGTCTCGCGTGATTTGTCAAAGATCAGAACGTAGTGCGACTCAAACTTTCTCTTATTAAACTTTTCTATGATCATTATGTCATCGAAATATTGCATGAATAGGGCCCCACACACGGAGCGACATTTTGAGCGGCTTGGTATGTACCAGACAGTGTTTGTCTGATTTGGCATACTGTGAATTCCCGTTGGTGCTGAACGACTTACCTGGTCGGTGAAATAAGTCGTCGTTGAGAAACCTTGTGACTACTAGGGGTTCGCGAGATCATAGTCTTGGTCTCGGTCCTGCTCCGGTCGCGGACTTGCAAATCTGAATTGAGGCCGAGACCAAGTCTCACACATCAAGATCAAGACCAATACCGAGACCATGTTACCGAGACTCTTGGTCTTGGTCTCGAAAAATTCATTTGGTGTGTTGACTTTTTGGCAAAATGTCAAATTTAACAGAAAATTATTTTTGAAAAATTTGATTTTGATGTAGACTATGACTCTTAATCTGATGTTTTCCTTATTTGACCCTTCACCTTAGCTACCTTAGCGACGCTCAAAATCTTCCGACATTTTGCATTGGAAGAAACAAACGCACAATTAAGTTGACGAGTAAATCAGCAATTTGAATAATCAACATTTTAGAGCTGTACTGCATATAATAACCTGACGCACTAGTTGGACATGCAGTCACAAGACAACCATATTTTTTGCTAGGCTACGATGCATCTCTCGAAACTTGAAAGGGTCATGAAATAAATTCCTGGAAAAGTGATAACAGATAAAATTTGGAGTACCAATATTCACTTCTATTAATTCAAATAGGTTCCCTGTATTGTGCTCTAGATAGGATGATCTGATGGTATGTTCGTTGTAGTTCCATTATCAAAACTTTACTCTTTCCTGGATCAAAGTACCCGCTATTTAGAATGAGAAATAGAGAAGTGCGTAGAAATAATAGGCCATTTTTGATAATCTCTTATTTAAATCAACATCCCCTACAAAAACTTGATAATATTTTGATCTGAAAACGAAAAATCAAAGAAGAAAAACATTGTTTTGAATTGCCTAAAAAGTTACCACTTAACTCTGTAAACGTTATTTTGCAGCAAACCTCTCAAAATACAACTATTATTAGTTTGTATTTTTGAATCTGCTTCTATCGTGAAGGTCTACAACGCAAATATGACTTCACGGAACGAACATTGTTTACAGGGTGTCCGGAAATGATGGGCGAAAAAATTAGGGGAGCATTCTAGACCATAAATGAATGCTACCTTTTCTCATAAGATTTTTTCGAAAATTGATTATCAACGGCGTCACATGGGGTTGAACTTATTTTTTCTTTGCAGTTTTTTGGCGGCCATATCACTTTCCTCTTCAACTAAGCATAATAATATTTTGTTAAAGAAATATTGTTTTATTTCATACTCACTATCACCACAGCAGACATTAAAAATTATAATTATTTTGCTTTGTGATACTGAATATTGGAAGACACCTATTACAAATTTCGAGACCAGGACCAAACGAGACCAAGACCAAGGCTACGTTGATCTCGTTCTTGGTCTTGGTCTGGCAAACCCCTAGTGGCTATTTTTATATAAACAACGAACTTAAAGAACCAGTCGTTTGATCGTGATTCAAATTTTGTTCATGTGGGGCCCTATTGAGGGGTTGTCTCCTTGCAAGAACAGATCGTTTGATAAATCGCAGACTAAGTATGTTCGTTTGTGGACACGACAAATCTCATCGCTCACGGACCAAGTCGGCGAATATGGTGTGGCAGATCTGGTCGGCCAACCCGGTCGGCCTCGCCCGATCGACTTCGTCGCTCCGTGCGTGGGGCCCTAATGACGCACTTCTTCACAATGCACTCTTTGAGAGTTCACATCGACAGCAAGCTTGTTTTTGGTTCAGACATTGAACAGTTGATGACCAAGATCTCCAGAGGCTAGATTGTCTTGAGGGCAAAATTATTGTCCATGATACTGATTCTGCCATTTCCAGAAATCTGTGCTACAAAATTTGTTTTTGGGAACATGTTACATGCGGACATTCCATGCTTTATTTGTGCTACCATCAAGATCTATTTCTCACTCCAGAAATCTTTGATTTTCAGATCATTGATCTCTTTCATAACTCCAGAATTGCCTCGGATAAGAAGATTCACTTTTTCTATAAAGCTCTTTTGTGTTTGTAACTGAAAACTTCAATATTTGACTGAATTTCGGGAAATACGCAAAATTTGGTTTTTAACTTGTAGAGGGGGTCCTCAATGGCTTCATTCTGAGTTTTCGGAAAAATCGAAGTTGAGCTTAAGACGCCATCTTGAAAATAAGGGAGCTACTTCTTTTCCCCGTTCCTATTTTTCACTTACGATAAAATATCAAATAACCAAAATTGTTCGAATTTATATTCTCCATAACTTTTCCAATAAACTTTTTTTTTTTAAACTCACTAATAAAAAATATACAAGCTGATTCCATGGTGGAAAAAAATCGTACAGGACGAAAGTTGTGCAGAACCAAATTCTCAGGAACCATTGAAATAAATGGAAAAAAATTGCTGGAAATGTAATTCTGCACTACTTTCGTCAAGTACGATGTTTTTCGACATTCCATATTAATGAATCACCCTGTAGATCTTGTATCATTGATTTAAAAGAAAAAAGGTTCAAATAAAAGTGTTTGAGAATGTAATTCTGAACAACTTTGGTTCTATGATATTTTATCGTAAGTCTAATAGGAACGAAGAAAACATGTGCCCTTATTTTCAAGATGCCGGGGTTAGCTTATCTTCGATTTTTTCGAAAACTCAGAGTTAAGCTATTGAGGACCCACTTAACAAATTAAAAAAAAAAATTGCGTTTTCCCCAAAATTTTCAGGAATAGTACGGATTTACTGTACTATGATATCATCACCTCTTGATTCGTGTACCCAGCCGTTTTCTTTTAATGAACCTGTTGATATCACATTCCTTACTTTTTCACTTGTTTTTCTTCATAAGGAATCCTCTTAGTTCAACAATTTTCACATTTAGGGTAAAAATATCACTTAATCGGACGATAACCAACATTCGCAAATATGAACCATTGCACAATATTCTTCTATAGTCTTCAACTTGAGCTTCAAAATGATTATTGAGGCTCAAAAAATCATTTTAGATAGAATAAGCTAGTGAATCACGATAAACCAAATGGCCAAAAGGTTTGTTTTTACCCAAAATAGCTGTCAGTGACGTCACACTTTCACGATCTATACGGATTATAAGAAAATGGAGTAGGATCCGATAGTTTTATTTTCATTCCAGCACCTTGAACCTTTCCCGTATTTCAAAAGTTTGTAGAGATTCGATCAGGTAATTTTTCTAAAACTGCCAGTATCTTCGATCGATGATTTATGTCACTCGATATCATTCCAGCTAAACCCTGAGTCGAAGGTTTTATCAACATGAGGCAGTGTTTCTCAAAAGCACCATCGAATTTCACCATCGTCCTCAAAGTAACATGAGATTGTTGAATGAAAGAGATTTCCCAAAACGACATCAACAGGACAAAGATGATCTGGAGCCACCAATACATCAATATAAGCCGCCACACCGTCAAAATTAACTTCACAATTTGGTTCTGTCTTCTGAATTGAAACAATGTAACCAAAAAATGATTTAAGTTATAATAAATTCCCACTCAAAACCGGACATTTCAGTCTATTTACCACAGATTCCCGCACTACTGTACATTCACTGCCAGTATCCACCATACACAATAATTCAGTATTATTTAGGAAAAGTTTTTTTGTAAAATAAGTTCGTACTATGTTGTTATAAATTTACACTTTTCCTAAAGTAACGGTTACTTTTTACATGATTTGCTTTTTTACAGACTGCAACCTTATTTTTACTTGAACTTTTAGTAACCTGATTTTATTGACTGTTGGTGGAAATTGGATTAAAACGCTTTCGTGGGCAGCTTATACTTCTGTGGCCCAGCTTATTACATCTCAAACAGATTATTTTTGAATTATTAGACAGTTTTTGTTGCTCAAAAAATGCAGCTCCGGCTAATGCTAACTGACAACATTGACATTTGGATGTCATTTATCGTATATCGATACCGATAAATGCCGGTTGTTAACGGACGATAGTCATAGCGGTTAACGTGGCAAAACGCATGTGAAGTAGAAGAAAATATTCTATTTGACATTTGATTGTCAATGTTTTGAGCATTTTTCTGTTTATACTTCCGCTTGATTCAAGACCAAGACAATTTACGCAATGAATCCAAATCAAGAAACAGCAAGTTCTTTAAAAACAATCAGGCGAAACCAAGTTCGGTTTACCGATGAAGATGACCAGATCTTACTCTCTGAAATACTGGCAAATAATCCATATGGGAATGGATCTGAATAGAGTGTGGTTGTTTCCAAGTTTTTGGAGGTCACTAGGAAAAAGGTTTCTATGAGGGAAGTTGAAGAACATATTACATATGTATTGAAAAAGTTTGAGGAAAAGGAAAAGGTGAACGATTTTCCTAAAGTATCAGATGATATGAATGTATGCTCTATATTGGATGGCGTTGTTGTTCAATACTTCTAATAAAATGGCATCTTCAAAATCAGAATCTGATTCGTCACTGGAGTCCAATATTACCATATTATCATTTCAATCATTTTGAAAAAATAGCACATAAACATAAGCAAAACAAAACTGCGATGTCATTTGCCCATAAGTTTGGTTAGGGTTGAGGTTAAACGTAACGTTAAGCAGATTTGTTTCTTGCTCCCACCAAAAACTATATTTTTATCTGTCAAATAGCGTTTATCGCTACGGCTTTCGTAACCGCTACCGGTGAAATTTTTAGGGGCAACGAAAACTGTCTATTATTATACACTGTTGGCACTTGAGCACTCTGTGAACTAAGATTTGTTGTGATGTTAACTCTCGTTGGACTTGTATTGATCTGATAATTATTGTCTCATGTTCACAAGAAAGTTTGTAGTTCATCAAGGGCCGCATAATTATGTGAAGAGGCTAATTATTGTTGAATATTTCGATCACTTATTATACTGGAAATATTGATGTTTATTTCATCTTTTTCGGGTATTTCCCAAGAAAGTTTGTTTAACTTTAACACTTTATTCTTAAAATAGTCTGTGTATTTGGAAGTCATGGAACTTGTGTAATTCGCCGCATCAAAAAATAATGTCCAAATTGTATTATTGGGATCCATGTCAAAATTCAGTTTCAAAATGGGTTCAAACTCACTTCAGTTTTTGTAAGTGAGATCTGTGTTGAACAACCACTCGCGAGCGCGTCTAGACAAATTTTCGTCCCATCTCATAAAATATGCTCATTGATCTATCAACCGTAACCACTTATTAACTGAAATGTTCTTGCCTGCATTATATTTGCGAACATCCTGCCATGTGTACTGAGGAGTAAAGTTACTTTCAGTTGATGATGAGAGCCTATTAACCTGTTCGTTGAGTTGTTTTTATGGTTGCTCAACCGTCAAAGGTGGCAACAAACTTCGGTTGCTTTCTACAGTGATTGTCTCTGATGTATGTGTCCCAGCTATGTTGAAACCCCATGCAGAACTCAGTTTCCGCGATGAACAAAATCGAGAGCTTTCCACAACACCCAATGGCCACGAAATGAATATCCCACTTCTGACCTGTTAGATAGCCGTCAAATTTTATAACTCCTTTATTTCACACTTTTATTTTATCACACAACTCTATCTATCTTGTTTTTTCTAACGACCCTTAGCCACGACCATACCACAGAAAAAACCAACTTTACAGAAGCGAAGGCATTTGTCGGCGCCTTTGATCTTCTTGTTCCCGTTTTGAACAGCTGACGATAACACATTTTCACGCTGGTACACTGAAAAAACTTTCTGGCTGGAAAGTTGGTTGCACACTGAGAAAAATTTCTTTTATTTTGAATGGTTGATTTTCTTGTCATTACAGTATTCTTACTTCTGTTTCATGTTATTATGGCAAATCAAATTAGAAAATTTTGATCGATATCGGTCTGAACTATGGAAAAATATGATTTTAAAGAAAAATCTCGAGAAAAATTTATTTTTTTAAAAACTTTTTAAGCTTCCAATGTCCAATGTTCATACCTATTTTCTTCGCATTATCTTTGAAGTTGTCGGAAAGAGAATTGAATGACTTTTGAGAATTCGAAAAAAGTGAATAAAGGTTGTGGTGATACCTATCTTCTTATATTTTTCAGTTTCTTCCAGGTTACGGATTCGTGTTCGACAAACTGGAAGCTTCACAATATAGTTTTTAGTTTTTTTAATACACCAGACACTGAACTGGACCAAAGAACCTCAACACAAATAAACACAAGTACACAAACCACAAAATACAGTAAAAAAACACAAGATACTTATTGATAAACAAACAGATCGAACATCGAAGCAACGCTTCATCTACCTATTGTCATCTAACGCTTCTTGTAATCTGACAGTATTGTCCGTTGTGTAATGGCGGACTTGATCATGCGCACTGAAAATTGGCACACGAAAATTGCAGAGCCTTCGCTTCTGTATAGTTGGTTCTTCTGTGACCATACCGTTACCACCATCTGTCAATGTCATATTCTATCATGTCATCTATCACTCTAAATTTGATATCATAAGGTAGCATATGGACGCCCAGTGTCGGTCTTCAGTCCTTGTGGCTAGACATTGCCAAGCTCACGATCGTAACACACCTCAATATATACAGGGTGTCTCTAAAAGGTCTGTACAAAATCCTACTACATGTTGCTAAGGTCAGAATAAGCCGATTTAACGAAACTCACCTTGGACCAAAATGTCACCATTTGCGAGATACGGGGTGATCAAGTTTAAAATTACCAATTGAATTTTGTCATTATTTTGGACAGTTCTTGACATAACGCTTTGAAAATTGGTATGCAAGGGTTTTGTTATGTGTGAAAATCGATTATGTAGTTCGTTTAACTGTGACCGCTAGAGGGCGCCATACACTTTACATTTTGTGGTTTAAGATGTCCATAACTATTTTCACAGTTATTTTTTTAAACTTTCATTAAATAAAAAGATTTTGCAGACGATTTCAAGAAAATAAGGTACTCTTGTCTACTCCTGCCACTGCTATTTTCTGTGATTTTTCAACGGCATTTGACTGCGTGAGTCATCAAGTGCTTTTGGAAAAACTCTCTCACTATGGTTTCAAAGGAGTTTCACTTGAGGGGTTTGAATCTTACCTTTCTAACAGAACTCAAGTGGTGAGAACTGCGGGAAATATTTCTGGTGACTTACGTATGAGGCATGGTGTACCTCAGGGGTCTGTTTTGGGACCGATTCTATTTTTGTTTTACATAAATGACCTTGATGCGATCAAAATCTAGGGAAAAGTAACCATCTTTGCAGACGATACTGTCATCTTGTGGTCTCACCAGCAGCCAACTGTACTTTTGGATATGGTGACCCGAGGCTTCAGACTGGTTAGGCATTGGTGTGATCAAAATGTGCTTTCACTTGATATCAAAAAAACCATTATGCTCAACTTTAAATCTGATTGTAAATCTATGGACCTTTCAGATTTTTGCGTGGAACAAAAACAGAGCATCAAATACCTTGGTCTTGTAATTGATGAATCACTCGAATAGATCCTTGGTAAAAAAATTGCAAGGGCATGCTTTGCTATTCAAGTTGTTGCCGGTGATCTAGGAGAACCCGCCACCAAAACGGTGTATTATGCATTTGTGGAGAGCCCCCTTAGATATGGAATTAGTTCTTTCATCTTGAATGTTCTATCCATTTTCATATGTATTGTTTATTTTTGGTACAAGTTCTGATAATTTTTTTCACCGGCTATCGATATTCTTCTCTGCGCTTACTCGTTTGTGCTGTGTGATATTATATTTTTTCAATTTTTTCAAAAAAATTATGGCGTGTTTGATAATAATTATTGTAGTTGATTTTTGCTTTGTGAATGAATACTCTCTATTTTACACAATAAAGCTTATTTTGATTTGATTTGATTTGATTATGAGCGGACCAATTTTTAATAATTCACTCGAACAAGAAAAAATTATTGACAAAATATTATTAGACACACTTCGGAATGGCAAGCGTTTCGACAACATGACTATCTTTTCTGTTGATGAATACTTGAAATAAAAAAAGAATATCTTGAGAAAACATCAGGTTAAATGAACTGTTATAATGATCTCGAACGCAACGTTGTGTTTTTCCATTCAAGGCGTTATTGTTATTTTGGTAGGGTCAAATTCAAGTCTGATTCATGATAAAATACTAAATCTGATCAGTGATCACAGCTATACAAAAGTTATTTGATTTTTTCAAACACCCTCGGTACTTTGTTACTAAGTCACGTTCAGCTTGTCATTTTACGTAGTTTTCATCCCATATTTTTTTTCCAATGTTGATAGTTTGGGAGATAATTTTGTGATTTTGATAACTCATACAAGTCTAAACAAAAACACACTGAACGACATGAAAATCAATTTTTTAACATATCAACGTCGAAAGGACATTCATTGTATGCCTCTCAAAACCACTGGAAATCAAAGAAACTTGAATTGACGGAACAAGGGACTAAACAATGATTATACAGGGTGTCTCCAATAGGTCTGTACAAAATCCAGATATTAGTCGAAGATTTCCGGGATCATCAGTATCACCACCCTTGTGTGGAGGCATAGTCACGGCCATCTTAAGTCAGTCGGGGAAAACTCCAACATCAAAGGAATGATGGTAGCGACCAGTGCATTCAGTGCCTCATCAGGTAGACATTCAAAAATTCTGATAGATATTTCATCTAATCCAGCTGCGTTCTTATTCTTGTTACTATGAATTACAGATTTGACCTCATTCATATCTGTATGGAACATGACGAATGAGTCACGCACTGGGTGTGATTGATAAGTAATCGGGTCAGTTGAAGCAGGAAGGTCTATAACCAGTTGATCAACAATTGAATAAAAATACTGGTTAGGGAGATTACAGTCCATTGTCACTTGTGTTCTTCTTGAGGTGCCCCCTAGCTCATCGACGATTCTCCAGTTGTCCTTGGATTCGTTTGCAGCTTGGCAAATTCTATCTTTAGAATGTATCCGTTTAGCAGCTTTGATCCTTTTTCTGTATAACTTTCTGTAGTTCATGAAGTATTCATGTACACCAATATTAAGGGTATATTTCTTCAGCATGTGTAGACATCTCAGATTGCTTGAAGACGTTCTTATACCCGAAGTGATCAACGGCTTTTTCACTGAATTTTTCCTGGAATCAGATGTACAGACTGCAGGGTTAACATATATGAGGTTTGTACTTTTAACAGTACCAAACTGATCAATACATCTTTGCAATGCTCTGCATAATCTTGAGGAACCCACTCTGTTAAGAGTTGAAGTAGAAGACTTGGAATCATTTCTTTTATTATCACAAGTTTCCAGGATCTCAATATTAGCAGATAGGTTTCTAAAGTTATCTACTACCGTCTTGATATTTTTATTTATCTTCTTCAGTGTAAGAAAGTTTGAACAAAAACTATTATTGGGCACCTCACACATTGTCCAATTGGTGTAGAAACACATTATGGCCAATTTAGTGATGTTCTTCATCCGAATGTCCTCATCATTTATAATGGACAGCACTACAACAAAGACTTTGGTTCCAAGTTCACTGATATAACATTCTAATTCGTGGACAATATTCTTGAATCTGGCTTCTGGCTTGGCAATTATTTGAGCAGTAAAATTTTGAATTTTCATAAGATTACTATAGATAAAATTTCCGAAATTGTCTGTCAGAAAAAATATTTTCCCAACATCGTTTTTGCTTTGAGTTTGATCAATGCCGTTGATTTAGTTCTTTGATAAAAAGATAGAGCACACTTTCACCTTACTTACAGCACTTTGAGACATCTTGACAACCTCCTCCTTCTGAATCATAAAATCCCCCAGTTCAACTACCAGCGACTTAATCTCCGAACTATAGAGTTTGTTCTCAGGTTCTAACGACCTTATGGTATCAACCATAGATTTATTGAGAGCAAGGAGCTTATCATGATCCTTCTTGAATTTTGTAGTTTGTTCAACTTGTGAGGATATTTCTTTCTTCATTTTACTTCTAAGGGATGCTACAACTGATCTTTTCTCATTTTACCATTCTCCAAGTTTTTTCTCCGCTTCGCAACATTTATCTTGATATGTCTCCGACAGCTTACGTTGTACTTTCAACTGGGACTCCAAAGCCTTGATGTTGGTTCGCAAAAACGCTACTTCTTCAACAGCTTTCGTCGAATCCTCCTTATCAGTGCTCAAGCGGTCAGAACTTTTTTCGATTAGTAGATTTTTGAGAAGGGTGTTAGTTTGACGTAAATCTTCAATTTCTCGTAGCAGTGATGCTGATTTATCATCATTGTATAAACTGATGCACTCATCTGAACATTTTCTGTTTTGGTTTCCAAGCTTCTTATGACATTTGAATTCGCAGCAAGCAGCAGAATCAATCAGCTATCTACTTATTTGATAGCCTCAACAAGATTTTTATCAAAATTTGAAAAGCTACTATTCTTGCTGATAACAAAAGGATACTTTTTATTGTCAAAAAGAAATGACTCCAATGGCAGTTTACTATATTACATTGAATGGTTTTATCTTATTCATATCACTTGAACTTTTCTGATAAAAACAATAATCTTCAAAACTGAACTTGTATATGGGAGGGTGAGAGCTGGCTGAATAGTATCCCCTGACATCTGGCTGTCATATTAAAGAGAAACTTTTCATATGAGAAAAGTTCACAAGATAAGTGAAAAGATTAGATGTTTTCAGACATTGTCAATAATCATATTTTTATCTAGTACACTTCTTTACATAAAAGTGAATATGGAACCTTGAAATTTTAATATTGTCAGTTTTAATCATTATCATAAAATAACCGACAATACGCTCGAAATCATGCTCTCAAATTATTGCTCATCACTTTAACCTGTCAAAAAACAAATTCTTTGACAACAGTCAAGTTCTCTCTGAATAATCGGTTGAAAATTTCTCTCGAGTACTCTTCAGGACATATTACATGGGAATGATTTTCTGAAGGTGTCTTTTCCAAACTTGCTTTTCACTTTTCTGATGATTTGTATAGTTATTGACAGTATAACCAGAAACTTTTCATTTAGTCTTCTGGTCTAGTTGGAAAACGGAATGGCACTTGAAATGTTATGGTCGAAGCTCTAACAAGGATTAGTGCACCGCTTCAAGCGCACTGCAAATGGACGTATTTTCACTTTGAAAAATTTGATTTGGGATTTTTTATTTTTCTGTTACATTGCGAGCACAAAATATTTTTCGCAAATTGATCTTACTTATTTGATAACGGCTAATCGATCGCGTTTTTTTTTCACAGAGTTCGATAATATAGCAGGGAATGAAAATATGAAACAAAAAATATAAGCCTCTAGTTGATAACCTCGCCGCAAATTATTTGAGTACCAGCACATACAGGAGGGGTCCAAATAGCATTCTTTAAAATATGTAGGAGAAATTAGTACCTGGAAATGTATATGGTAACAGTGTGTTCAAGAAAGGATGTCTATCATGGGTATCTTGAGAACCATAAGTGATACAAAGATGGTCAAATTAGAAAAAAGTTGCATATTTTCAAGCCTAACAATATGCCGTTTATGAAAGATTCCCAGTAGTTCCGAAGATATGCCTTGAAAACCGAAATGTACCGATCTCGTTTTAATTTTTCCTGACGTTATTCAAAGAGATATGGAAAAACGATAGACACATGACCACTATTTAAGCAGCACAACCCTAACTACCCTTGCCATTACCAAGGTCTACAAAACAGCGTTGAAAGATCCTCCGTACGACGTTTCGTTTCGGAAAAACCATCGAAAAATTATTGTTTATATGGTGCGAAAAAGACACCCTGTATTAAATATTATATTTCATCACAAACACAACGATGCTTGACATAATATGACTCTTCTGATTTAAATTGAAAAACATGGTTTCTATCAATTTCCGAATGTTTCGGTGTAGTAGAAGGTGGAATGATGGCGCTGAGTATGGTGTGGTAGGCTATCATAACTGTGATGTTTGTTTTGAAATAATAAACTAGAATCACATTATTGACGATTTAAGAACTTTATTCATATACGTAGATAGGTCACGTCATATGTTAATTGATTCAACAAATTATTTAAGAACTACTTCATAGAAACCCAGAAAACCAATTTAGATTGTAGAGAATGTTCGAACAAATTGAAAAAGCACGTATCATATTGTCACACAAAAAAAACTGTAGCTACAAGACGGAGAGCAAAGTTCAAAATAACTAAGTATGTGTCTATTATATCAATAAAAGCATTTTTACATTTTCTGAGCGCTATTTTTTTACCGCCAACTACACCAAAACATCCGGTATTAAATAAAAGTCTATTTTTTTCAATTCAAATATTGCAGAATCATATTGTGTCATACATTGTTGTATTTGTAATAAAATATGCTACTTATTACAGGGTATACTTCTGTTACGCGCCATATAAAAAAATTAAGTTGATGATGGTTTCTCCGAAACGAAACGTCTCACGAAAAATCTCTCAACGTTCTTTATTGAGCTTAGGAAGTGTCCATAAGAAAGTTAGCTTGGTTTTTCCATATCCCTTCAAATGACGTTTGAAAAAAATAAATACGAAATCGGCAAATTCCAGTTCTTTAGACATATCTCCGGAATTACCCGGAAATTTGAGATGTTCTAAAGGGCAAATTGTTGAGCTTGAAAATACGCATTTTTTCTCTTTATCAACAATCTTTGGTTAGCTTAACTTCTGAACGGTCCTGTATATTCAGACTATATATTAGTATTAGAGTGTACAGGAGATGAGACTTTTGCAAAATTCTTCTGAAATTAATATTTAGTACGAAAGCCACAGACGTACTAGTCCAACAAATTATTTATTTTATACTTTGACAAATGACATGACCATTTTTTTTTATTTGAATAACTAAGATGAGTGCTACTTTTGCAGTTCTAGTATTTCATTTTATTTTCTTATCCTGATACTTGATTTTGGAAAAGACATTTTAGCTAATCCTATTAAAACTTTTTTTTGGTTAGTGTTTAGAAGTCTGAGATCCAAAGAGAACACGGCTTCCACCCATCCGTTTATTTGACTACACATGTATCTTAAATAAAATGCAAAATGACGAAAAGTTCAACAAAAAATAATAGTTATGGCAGGAAAAAACTGGGCAACCTATTCTCTGCATATTTTGAGGCCCTCGTACTTCCAATGGATATCTGATTGATTTTGAAAACAAGTAGGTCAAAAAATAGAAGAATAATAATATTTTTTGTACAATTGCGCCGAAATAGAACGAAGTTGACCCTTCTCAGATTGTTTTCAAAAATTATACTTGATACTATCAGATGCTGTAGAAACTTTATTGTTTTTCTGTAAATATTTTTTTCTTCAAACGTCCGTTAAACGGACATTGTTCGACTGAGTATCGGCCGCAAAGTTTTACTTTTCCTCCGCCGGAGGGGAAAGTAACCATGACAACGAAAACGTGAGCCAGGCGTGACCGCCGGAAGCTATATTCATGGCAAATTGGACACATTATGTTTTTGCATCAATCATGAATTTGTCGACATTTGAAGAAAAAATAGCATATTTTATTTGGAGGCAAAGTTACTTTTTCATGACTTGCTCTCTAAAATGAGCGCGTCATGAAACTTATCAATTCTCCTCCATATAAAATAATATACAATTGGTTTCGATGGAAAAAAGTCCGCCTATATTTAAAGGTTTTTGTGATAGACTGGGAGATGCAATAGTGCATTTCTTCCATTTATGGTATTCATGATAAATCATTGTCTCAGCAGAAGTTATGTAGGCAATCTCCTGGCGATATGTTTTTTTTAAATAATAAATTTGATAATTTGAATGAAACAAAATGATGAGTGAAGGTGGTCTCCTATTTTGGATCCTCCACTATGATGAAACGTACAGTTTAAAAAAAAAAGTATCAAGTCTCTCGAAATCCCTTCATTTCGTCAAAATTACGGAAAAAAAGTTATTTCTGAATATGTATTTATTGATGTGAGCTATTGTGAAGAAACTGTGCAGCAATATTTTGTTGTGTTGTTGGATGAATGGACAAGTTGCATACATTTTCAAATGACTTGAAATCTTCTTAACGTATTCTACATAGTATGTATTTGAAACTCATCAGCAATTTTTTTTTCCAAAATACTCAAAAATATACTCAATAAATGAAAAAGAAAACGCAAATTTCACTGTATGATCGAAAATGGGGTGGCGCTATATCACCCCCTCGAGAGAGAGAGAGAGAGAGTTCTGTTATTATACGGTGTGTCCAAGATAAGGATGTCTATCATAGGGATCTTGGAAACCAAATCTCCGAAACAAAACGTTGTACGGAAAATCTCTCAACGCTGTTTTGTAGAGCTCAAAAAGTGTCTATGAGTCTTTTGTTTTTTCATATCTTCTCAAATAACGTCAGAAAAAAAATGAAAACGAAACGGCAAATTTCTCCTTTTCAGGCGTATCTCCGGAACTACTCAGAATTTTAAAACTTTCTAAATGGCATATTGTTAGGCTTGAAAATCTGCAAATTTTCTCTAACATAACCATCTTTGTATCTCTTATGGTTTCCAAGATTCTCATGATAGACATTCTTATCTTGGACACACTGTTTAGACAATTAGCCAGACGGAGAGAGATAATGTATTCTGTGACGTAGTGGATGTTGATTGGCGCACTTTAATCGGTGTCTACTACATTATTAGAGGTCACAGGTAGATTTTTTTAACATCAATGGCATCAGTACTTACTCATCCTTATATTTTTCATATTTTCAAAAAAATGTGCAAACTGTCCATTGTCACACCGTTTCCAGATTTAGAAAAAAAAACATTTTCTATCACTGTTGAATTACATAGATCGATGTTTCTCAATCAAAATTTGATGGAGGAAATAAGAAGAACCAGCTCACACCAGAGACATTTTAGTACAGGTGGGATTCTGAATTTCAACCCCATTTGTCTGGGTTTTTATTTGTAGATAACAGTCATTTGGAGGACGCTTTTACCAATAACAGTAGTTGCAGATTTGATAGTGTCCCGTATTCCGGGTTTGTTTCTTTTTTCTTTAGAAATAATATATATATCCCGTTTTTGTAGGTATATGTTTTGTGAAGGGTTACAATTTGGATTTTTCCAAAGTGAAGAACAATGGACATCGATATTAACTATTTATAACGAGCACTTAGTAAAATCAACTCACTTGGTGAATGATACTTCTACAAAGGAATATTGAACAAATTTATATCTTTAAATTCATAATGAATCATCAGTACCTTAGAAGCATAATATGGGCCGGAGTCCACTTTTTTACCAAACATGTTTTATGGCATTTTTAACTCAAATTCATCGTAGCTCTGTGTAGAAGGAAGGCTAAAGTCTCATATTTACTAGAAAACAAGATAATAATGGAAAAATGAGACTGAAGTCCATTGACATTAAGAGGCATAAAGGCCGACATAAGCATTTTCACTTCTGACACTAAAATGATCCTGTTAGATGCATAATGGCGTAATCGGGACTTCGGCCTTTATGCATCCTGAGCATATTATTCCTACTAGGCAAATTAGGTAAAGGCGTAAACGTATCTTATTCGGTTTTCGGCTTCATCGGTAACATTGTTTAATGTTTTTCTCGATGATAATTTGTGTTTTATGAACATATTTTCTAAAAGAACTCGAAAAATAATGCAAAATGTTGGATTTGTGTCAACTAGTAGCCCCCGCGATCACTGAATACCAGGTGAGTATTGCAGTGAGTTCTAATTTAGAATATGGATACCCGACTCTAACCTAGAAATTGAAAATTTTCAAATCAAAACTATCAAAGCTGGAGTGAAGTGAACTAATAATCGCCAGGATCCTTACAATCCTGAGATGTGATTATTGATACTAGGGATGATGCAATTATAGTGAATATGCCTAAGTTTTTGGAACTTTCTTGCTGCATAGTTTTGAGTCTGTTCACCCAGTATTTTTTTTCTCGGTTCAACTTATACATGATTTTGATAATAATGGCTTCTAGAAACAACCCGGGAAGGATCGGAAAAAAAATGATCAATGAAGGTAGAAAGCTTCAGCTGCCTTGTACATGCTCGAAGAAATGTAGTGAGATCATACCAGAGGTTTCACGACAAACCTTTTTCAGACATTTTTGGAAAGAAACTTTCAGCTGGAAACAAAAAAGGCAGTTCATTGCAGGCATGATGAGAGAAGAACCAAAAAATCGTTCTAGGCCTAGAAATAATAGACAAGCAGAAAGAAGAAAGAACACTAAATTTCACCTTTTTCAGTTGAAAAAAAAGCTATCATCGTATACAAAGTGATGTTTTTGAATACGTTGAGAGTTACCAAAAAATTTGTGCGTGTGGCACTAAAAAAGGAAAGAGAAAGTGTGATTCCAAAACCAGATCTAAGAGGAAAACACACACCTAAGAATATATCAGTCGATGAAGTGAGGCTATAGCCGTTTTTCACCTTGGGTGATACTAACTTGCTAATTACAGCGAACGACAGTCAACTTATTCCGAGAGCTAGGTTCGTGGGTCTGATACTTACGATATCGTTTAGGGCGCCATCTTATCTATTGTGATTAAATTAGAAAAAGAAAGTCACAGTTGTTTAACACGTAGTGGAATGCTTTTCAATAAAACTCTTCGCTTGATATGATGCCAAATTTATTCACTTCTCAACCACATGCTGCGTCCAATAAACGCATTCTTGAGATAATGGTGAAAATCAATAAGTTACAGAGGCTCAAATGTTCGTTCAACAAAAACAGGACTATTAGTAGAAGGTATTCAAGTGTATAGTATCAAAATATCCACCCGGAAAGGCTTCAATAGCAAAATTTGGAAAAGCGCAGAGCAAAAAGTATAAATTAAGATGATTCAAGCCACGGGAATAAAATTCTAGAATTCTTCCGTAGGTGCCGCGAAATACAAACAGCATTTGCCGCTACAGTTGAACAAGTTCAAAATTATTAAATATGATAAAAATAAAGGTCAAACAAACCAGATAGGAAGTTCAAGAACGCATAATGAGAAATTGAACACATGCATAAAAACTGGGATTATTTTTGCAAGAGTACCTGGTATGTCATCAAAAGGCTGGTCTGGGATGATCGGAAAAATACTCGATAGTTCAGTCGGGATGGCTGCAATCTGCAATTGATCATGTCTGGACTGCTAGGGCATCATCCCAAAGGTAGGTGTGAGAGATATTGGAAATGGAACCTCAATGTTGGACCCTTATAATAATTCCACGCCTCGGCAAATTGTCCGTATCTTTACCATTTTAAACCTGTAGAATAATGCCAGAGGGGCAAGAACAGCCAAACCAAAAATGAGCGGCACATGGCCAACACAGACTAATGTGAGGTTATGTGTCGATACCATTTTCTCACGACGAAAATCTCCAATCAACTGGCCAACGGAAACAGGATTTTTGATTGATTCGAAAGTTAAGAACTCATTGTAAGTAAGACTCCAAATTGACACTTTTTGCACATCATTCCAAAAACTAACGTGAAATGCAAGGAAACTACATAATTATGATCCTAAATGTATCATAGCTCTCAAAAAAACCAACTCAAAAAGGGGCCAACGAGAACTCTCCTCGTTGACGTTCACGGTTCAAGCCCCCAAGAAAAACCATCATGACATTGGTCATCTCTCCGTCCTTTGCAGGAATTATTGGTTGTATACAACTAGTCAATGAGTCAATGGGTCACGGGAGCAATCAATCACACCATTTCTTAGGTGAGAAGCGTTGTCAATAACAACTGACCGTTGTTTTGATTTAGGATTGTCGGAAAAATAAGTTAATTAAGTACAAGTTTGTTCAAGTTATTTTGAAACAAGATGAGCAATATGGATCCAGGTACAAATTATAAAAATGGAATGCCATAATGGGGAAATGCAAAATGGAAAATAAGCAGCAACGGATAAAAGCTCATCCAAGTATAGCGAATTGTCCCTTCAATCAACTCTTAACCAAGTCAGTACTATAAAAATCAATTCAACCAAATCACAAAGTTAATTCCAAATATCTGAACCCCTACTAATCTAATCAGGCAGAAGCGAAAGTAGCAATATTTTATTTCTCTAAATTTGAAAATGCTACAAGGGAATCTGTCAAAACTCACATATTGTCGTTTTCCACATATTATGAGCCCCCCCTTTATTCAAGGGAAATAACTTACAAACGCTATCTGGGACCAGAGCCTAATATGAGTATAATGTATGGACTCTACATAGGAAAGTGTGAAGAAAAAAACAAAACCTCCGAATAGGATAGCCAAGTCCTGGCTTTACAGAAAAATACTCAATGAAGCTTTCAATTTAAAATTTTATCAACCACCAACAGATATGAGGGCATCATCAAAAAGCGGAGCTAAGATACAGATTGAAGAGTGAGGACAAGGAAGACAAAAAGTACAGCAATTCAGAAAAAATTGTAGTGATGATGGATCTTCAAAAATGTTCAACCACACCTTGCCTGAGCAACTTACGCTCGTTTTACCTCAAAAAGTTGTGGACCCTGAACTTGAAAATTTGTTGTAATATCACAGGTCAGTCTTATTGTATGATTTGGCAATAGGTCAGAGAGGTGGAAATAAGATTGGTTCATGTATCATAAAATGGGCCCAGCAAAACTTGTAAGAAAATCTCGAAGAACTCACCATATGGTCAGACAATTGTAGTGGCCAGAATAGGAATAATATTATAAGTCTTTGGAAATAGCAGTTTCTCTAGACTGGGCTCGATTCATAAGTACTTGCAAGAATGCATTCGTTGTTGTTTCATTGAGCCTTGGCGATTTCAAAGACCTGGATTGCTCAACCAAGGGATCTGATTCCTCGTTTATTTCAGGAAAAAAAAACGGAATGGTGAAAAGTTCTACTTATCGCAAGTAGTCTGGATTCATTTGAGAAGAGAAAATAATGGAATGTTGTATCATAGAACCTCATTTATATAGGCCGATTTCCAGTCAATAAATTCAAAAAGGAATGTGAGATCGCCCCGACTCCAGATGAACTGCCAGTGATTGGGAATACCACAATTCCAATCAAACGTGATAAATACCAGCACTTGCAAGAGCTCCTTGAATGGGTTCACAAGTCGTAACATACGTACAACAAATCACTCAAGTTTTCTTCTGCGGCGACTGACCAGTTGGTAGACGATGATGATTCTGATGAGCACCCAGATTAGTGTGATTAAATATTCTGATAATACCTACTCATTTGTATTGATTTTTTGTAATGTAGTAAAGATATTATGTTTTTGTTTTTTTTTCGCGATTCTCATTAATACAACATGCATTCACAAGCTCATGAGAAAATATTGTTCAAGAACTCCAGCCTTTATGTCTTGAAAGTTTTGAAAGTAAGCGTACATATTTTGAGAAGCATAAAGACCGATGTCCGTCTCTGACTTGGAAATGATCGTATCACTCAGCACGGATTATACCAGAAATGGATTTGCTTTTCAAAAAGTGAAACTAACATACTAATAAGTAGTGTACTATTGAAATTTCAATTGATTCAATCGAGTTTCGAGTTCGTATGAACACATTTCACATTTGCACGTCGTAAGTTCTCGCTCTGCTGTGAAATTATGAAAACTGGACTCCAGCCCAAATGCCTTTAAGGTACAGTCATATCATTGTTCTCAACAGATTGATGCGGATGGATTATTATCCTTTGAAGTCAACTTATCATCATAACCAAAACACATCAAATCAGATCTCTTGTGAATCAAAGTTTTTCAATAATCGTCTGTGAAATGATATCTAGTAGATATAATAATAATTATTGAGATCAACCATTGATGTAGCGAACTGCTAATCCATGATGCTAAGGTACATCATCGTGTGTAAACGGCATATCATCATGTAAATTTGAAGAAACATTGATCAGATTTGGCAAACCATTTTGTGATACTTCAAATACTGGCAGCGGCTACCTTTAACACTCGCGCACATCTCAAAATGTTCAATCATACAATAATCAGCAGTGATGCTACACTAAGTGTTGATTGATAATTCCATCCACAGACCAGTTGTGGATTTCCCATTCCCAAGTATGGTTTTTTGCCAATCAAACACATGCACTTCAATTATTGTGACGTCAACATGTCTTTACTGATGAGTTCCAGTGAGTATAATTATGAACGAGCAATATTTAAGGATTGATTGAAAATCAGTGGGCAGTGAAATGTTGAACGAGTTAAAAATCGTATGGATGTAGTTTTTCAGCATGAATAATCTTTGAAAAATACCTATGTCGATCCGTCGCCCTTCTATTTGAATATTGTAACATTCGAGTTGGAATACCAATTAAATTTCTGATTTTACTATTGGGATACTCATTATATTTTATTTCGATCACCATATAATACTTAATCTGATTATATTTGTGATTTTTTGAAAAGGGGGTAACAATATGTTTCACTGTCACTAGAACCCGAAAAAAAAAGTTTGAGGCTTGTTCAAACCACCCACAAAAATCGTTTCAGAATGCGTTTTTCCAGTCAATCAATTCATTTGTCAATTATTGGTACTGCGACGATTCTATGGGGGGTTAGAACAAACCTATTGTGTGAATAAAAACTCACACGTTATTTGAATGATTATTAGAAAGTTCTCGTGGATCCCAATCCGCATTCGCTATTCTGTGCTATAAACTGATTTTTTTCTTATCAAATTTCCTTGCTCAACCTGATAGTATTATCAAATATAGAAGAATTATTAGAAAATTACTGTTATAATGATTCTATAATTGAGGAAGAACTAGAATATGGTTTATAACACAGTATTATATCAATTCCTATCAATTTAATATAATATAATGTTATGTATTGATAGACACAACTGGTACCTCTCATCGTCTTGAGAAAAACTGAACCTCTTCTTCTTATTCTCATCACCTATTCAGATTTTTTGACCCCAAACAATACACAAAATCGAAAAAGCCATGATCAAAAAAATCTCAAACTCAAAAACACAAAAACCAAACAAAATTATCTTGACATTTTTTTGACGTCAAATATGGTTACAGTTATGCTCTTGCTATCGTTCGTTAGGTAGCGGGCTCCGCTAACCCTGATACGGTGACTTTCTTCCCAACAACCAAACGCTTTGTGTTCAATGATACTACCTGTGCAAGAAGTCCATAGACCACGATCAAAATCGATAAGTTTCGGCCCATGAATCAGGGCTAGCGCTAGATTTTCTCTTACTAATGCAGAAGCTGAAAGTGGCGCCCCTCTCATGTTTGTTTCAGAACAGCATTATTGCACAAAAAATTCAATGATGAAACAGCGACCTATATTTACATTATTCTCCACACTCACAGCAGTAACAGTTGAAAATAGATCTTCACATATCAAACCAATCAGCAAGAAACCTTTTTGCGCACTTTGATTTCAACAGATTTCTTCATGATGTCCAAAATGTCCGTTTTTTTCTACACAGTTCATGTTTTATGGCAAGTCAAATAAACGATTCTGTGGGGACGTTGTTCACAAATAAGTTTTAATTGATTTTTATTTGAAGGAACCCTTTTTCCCCGCTAGCAACCGTGACTGGTAGCGATAGAAGAATGTTGAGGGCTACACATAAATCATTATTTAGTTTTGTTGCATTTCCAAAACCTTTTTTCAGTTTTTTTTCTTCATCCATCAAAAAATCAACAATCGTTAATTCATCAGCCATCTCAGGGCCATTTATATCTATGTTTGTTTTATACGTTGGAACTTTCTCTGTGTTTTTGCATAAAGTAACCAACTCACGATTAGCTTTTTGCTTTAGGCCATAAATATCATAAAAATCTTTTGAATGTTCTTCCAATGCAGAAAAAAATTGCTCCAATCCATTTAATGCCGTGTCTATGATGTGGTTTTAAAATTCAATCTCATACCTTTCCTTCGATTTTGTATCGGTTCATCCTGATGTTCGTAAGCAAAGTTTCGCGATTATTATGGAAAATGTTCGTTTTTGTAAAATTTACGTTATTGAACTATCAAAAACTTTGTTTAATTTGGCGACCTCAGGTTTGGCGCTCTGGGCAACTACCCTGGTTGCTCATGCCTAACGCTGGCCTTGCCTGAATAAACTGCCAGCGAATGAGAAACTCCTTAAAATAGTAGTGACAGACCAGATTCTGGAGTACTGTGACATGAATTTTGTTATTGACGGGGCTCAGTCGGTCTTTGGAAATAACCATTTCTGTGAAACCGCCATCTTGCATGTATGTGAGTTATGCCCAAACAGCATCACTACGTATATGATATGTACTTTGTACGTAATGGTCGGACCTCACTTATGTAACTATAACGTACGTAACTGCCAGCAAATATGTCCCTCATTATTATGATTGACGTGTTTATGTGATTAATGAATCTACAGCAAATGCCAGACAACTTTGACCTACGTCTAAATTTGGTCACCAGCAAATCACATAATAACTCGCTTGGTGGCAATTAAGACGTGAATCGAAAGTTGTTTGGCATTTGCTGTATGTGATATTGCGTAACTGTTTGTAGTTATTTGTAGTTTTTTTCATTTGAGGTTTCTTTTTTGTTTATTTTTTTCGAATTGTAGTTTACACGTAAAGTGATCCCTATAACAGCATATGTGCTGAACAGGGATTTAGCATGCTATCCAAGTAATATTTATGTTAATGGTATTCGTGGCGTCTGTTGGGAGTGGTTCAGATCGTATTTGGAAGGAAGAAGGCAAAGCGTTATCTTGAATGATAAATCATCGGAGGATCAGGCTGTGAAGTGTGGGGTGCCACAGGGGTCAGTACTTGGTCCAATACTGTTTTTGATATACATAAATGATCTGACCAATTTGAACATATCAGGAGAAATAAGGTTATTTGCTGATGACTCAACATTCCTGTGGACTGGTAAAGACACTTTAGAAATTTCCAATATGATTAATGCAGATCTTCATCTTGTTAAGCGGTGGTGCGACAGCAACAGATTGCGTTTTAATATATCGAAAACGAAAATAATGACTTTCAAATGTAGCATTGATGGTGTTTGTATTGGAGGCAAGTCTGTTGATAATTGTTTAAACAGCAAATATTTGGGACTGTTTATCGACAACAAATTGAAGTTCGAACAACATATACGAACTCTCCACAGTAGATTGAGCTCTAACTGTTATGCGCTCAGAGTAATCTCTAGAGAGCTTCATGGCTCAACTGTGAGAAATTCTTATTTTGCTTTGATTGAGTCGCATCTCAGATATGGGATATGTTTTTGGGGATCGGCATCGGATACACTGTTGAATAGTCTCTTCATGTTGCAAAAAAAAGCCTTACGATATATATGTGGAGCGAAGCCAAGAGAAAGTTGTAAACCATTATTCAGAAATCGGAGGATACTCACGATGTTTTGTCTTTATATATTGGAAACTGTCTGTCTGATCCATAAAAAAATCCAAGGAGTCATTCATAAAAGGTCGGAACGTGAAACAAGGCATATCAAGAAATTAAGATTACCCATTCCTACTAGTACGCTGATCAAGGACGCAGTAGTCTATGGAGGCCGCCGTTTATTCAATCATTTGCCAATATATTTACGAGAAACTAGGGACTGCAGAATGTTTAGTAAGAAAGTCAAAATATTTCTACTCACGAGGCCATATTATAGTATCGCGGAGTTCCTAGAAGACAAATTTGATCCTTAATGTTAATGCTTCTCTGATATGTTATGTTACATTTTATCTGTGTGGTGAATTTGTTGTTTTGTTTGTTTTTTTTTCTTGTATTTTTTTTAACCCTTATATTAGCCATGTAATTATTTGTTATCAATGCATTATGTTTTACTACCATTATGTTATGTTAACTTTAGCCAGAAGCTTTGTCAATAATATTATGTTCTTTCGACAATAAAGCATATTTGAGTTTGAGTTTGATGAATTTTACTATTTTTTTTTGTATTGACATTTTCATTCTATGGTTTTGATGAATTGTGAACTGGATAATTTTTGCTTATAAAGAACTGAACTGAACTGAATATCTTGCATGGTTGTTACAAATCTACAGTTGACAAATGATCAATCTCAGAGCGTTGTTGTATATGACACCTTCACTAAATAAACAAAGGTACGGCTAATGATATACGTAATGTAAAAAATAATTCAAAGTTGTACCAACAATACAGGGTGTTTCAGAATAACATGTTAATAATAAAGGGGGTGATTCTTGGGCTCATTTTAAGAAAAAAAATTCATATGAGCGTATGTCCTAAACGCCTTAACTTTTGAGATACAGGGTGTCATAGTTTTAAAAAATAGATACTTTTTTTACAATAACTTTGTCATTACTGTAGATATCTTTATGAAATTTGAGTCATGTATTTTAGGCATTAATACTCATTCTTTGATGCACCAACAATATAACTATTCTGACCAGTGCCGTCCATGCGGGTTTTGGTTTGCATATTTTTTGGGAAAAAAGTTGAGGCGTTTAGGACATACGTTCATATGAATTTTTTTTCTTAAAATGAGCCCAAGAATCACCCCCTTTATTATTAGCATGTTATTCTGGAACACCCTGTATATCGTTTTCATTTGTAAAAAAAATAAAAAGTTTGTGTGCATGGCATGTGAATATTTTGACAGCCTATTACACTGCTTAAAAAAAAAACCGATTTCACTGTCTATGTACGCATTTTTTGTGCAAGTTAGTGTACATATTGATATGCCGAAGCATATACGTATTGTATACGTCAGGGTCAAACGTCCTATGTACAAGGTGTCCAGAAAGGGTGAGGAGTATTTGTATCGGCTTTTTCCGCCTAACGACGGGCTACGGAGGAAAGTCGCGAGGATAGCTTGTTCCGCTACTATTTGGAGATTCACTAACCATGGAAGCGTACCCGGGAAACCATCGTGCTTTTTGCATACGCGCTTATTATCGCAATGGTAATCCGATAGTGGCATCTAAAGGGACAAAATAATTTGCTGACAAGAAAATAATTCTCGCGACCAGCCGTGTATAACGACAGAAACGTATGAAACTCGATATATTGGATTATTATAAGCATGAGTGCTGGCGGCTAAAAAATGTTTGAATTCAACCTCTTAAAAGGGGTAGTTTATTCTTGATGATTTTCAATAAATTCGTTCGGCTATCCGTGTTAAACGACAAAAACGTATGAAACTCGATATATTGAATCATTATAAGCATAAGTGCTGGCGGCCAAATTTATTACTCTTTCAAATCATACAATGTGCAGTGTGAGGCACCCTCTAGCAGCCACAGTAGAGCGGAGTTCATAATCGAATTTCTCAAGCCACAAAACCCCTGTATAACAATTTTCAAAGCAATAAGTGAAAAAGTATTCTGAATAATGTAAAAATTCGATTTTTAATTTTGACCATGCACCCTGTATCATGGCAACGATGCAATTTTGGACAAAAATAATTTGCGTCGGATCGACTTATATTAAACACGATGGTATATGGTAGAGCCTTTTCTGCACCTTTTAGGGACACCCGTATATGGATGAGATGGTAATTCTTGAACCGGCCGTTGCCAAGGTTATCTTCTTGTCAATGGGCTTAAAAAATAAACAATAGATTTTCACACGCTTCATATTAGCTCCACTTGTACACATATCACTCAAAATTTATAGGAAACTTGAATGGGAGCCAATGTAAATAAAGTTTTAGGCAACCAGTTAATCAACTCGGATTTATTTAGAGGACTACCCGTTGGATGGCGCTAGAGACGGAGGTTTTCCTAAACAACGGGTGCCATAAATAACCAATCCCTAACCCTAGACGTCATTGTCATTTCACGTGTAACTTGGATTTTGTACGGAAAGTTTCTGATTTTCAGTGCCAAGATCATTTTGAAATTTGTGTTTGAACCTTGGATTGGACTTCTCGTGAGTTCTTTGAAAAATGTATCGTCCTCTGGATGTGTGGATATTTTCAACAAAACACATCCTTTCCAATAACAGTGCTTCCAGTGTTTTAGAAAAATTGGTTCAGCATGTTGAAAATCCAATTTTGAACAACAAAACTGTAGCACAACTGGGCATACAAGTCCTATAAATTTTGTGGTTTGCATTTTATCGACTCAACATTCGAAATTTAATTTAAATATTAATTCACATGCCTTATCAAAAGTTATAAACTGAAAAATATGCAAAGGTTGTATTTGTCCAGGACATAGCTTTTAGACATTTTAAAATGAACGTTTTTAGAAAATAGTTATGCATTTTTTCAGAACAACTTTTTATATACCATGTGATAAATATTTGAATTATAATTTCAAACGTGGTATAAAGCCTATTTTATCCAATAGATGGCTCCACCGTATGCAATAAAAACATCATTTCAAACTATTGTATGGGATGGAAGTTTCCTATATATTTTGAGTGATATTATGTCCACTTGTAAGTTTGTTTGTAATGGAATCGTAATTCTCAATTTTCACCGACTTCAAATGGACAGATTGGTTCGAAATTGTGTACACATTTCAAGAATCGATGACAATTGAATGATTTCAATCAACTAAATATGACACTAAAACAATATTATTAATTGATATCTGAAATAAAAATTGTAATCAAAAATTATTATAATGAAAAACACGCATTCGAACTAAAAAGTGGAAAATAATATTCTTCAATGACCGAGTCAATGACTATTCAATACAAGATCTATCAAACACCCATTTTCTATTGGTTAATGTAGATCGTTACTTATACAAGTGACTTAACTCAATTGTTTCCAACCAATGAAATGATCTTATGTCATTACTTCACTGTTTTAGAGCCAATCAGAACATTCGAAAAAATGTCAACCTTCAAATCCATCTTTTTGAAACAGCCCATTTGACCCTCCATACTTGATTCATAGTCATTGTAACATTGTGTTAACAACTTAACCTCACTCCAAGTTAAGTAGTTGTCAAAAAGTGCCCTTCAAGTGAAATTGAATATTGCAAAGTTTGCTCCAATTATTATTGAATAATCATAGAAACAGTATGGTATTCTACTCGTGGGAAATGGTTATTACTCACTCAGATGATTACGCAATTTCCGCTCGTTGAATAATATAGCTTTGTTTTGGTTCCCAATTCATGCACTTCCGAACTACACATGCGCACTTCAATGTTGCCATGGTAATATTCAAGTGCGCATGTGTAGAAAAGTTTGAAGCTGGTTCGGAACCGAAACTTGTAACCAAAACACACCTCATCCTAATAATTTCAGAATAAAATGAGTAACGAAAAAGTTAATGTCATTGTGATAAAAGCGTGGGGTGCTCCGATATCAATAAGTGTTATTATTCCTTATTAATTGTCTTACAAAGCACACCACGTTTTTATCACGATGACATAAATTTTCTAGTTAATCATTTTATTCTTGAATTGAAAATAATTTTCAACTTTTTAGTTCGGAAACTATAACCATAATTTTTTTACACGTAAAAAAAAGCACTAGCCAGTTTTTCTTGAAAAAAAAAATCACCAGGTCACGTGAAATGACAATTTGAATAATTTTTCCAAAAACGCACCATTACTGAGCGGTCTTCCCACTTTTGTCGGTAGTTGTATGTACTTTGTTACTCGAAATGCGACAAATCAACAGGGATACGAAATCATCATTATTTATTCAGTATATGAGTACATATATTCGAATTTTCACTAAATACATATACCCAAGATTTTGTGTTCAGGAATATCAGCTTGGATACATATTTTCATGTTGATCAGTCACAAATCAATAATACATAATTTGTGATTCAATGTCTATTGTAGTATCAATCACTTATTTTTGATGTTTTATTTAAAATATACTCTCAACATATCATTAGAATATTATTTTTTAACTTTTCACCAAAACACTTGGGGGATTTGATCAAATCACTTACTTCCTTTAGGGAAATCTCCCCGCAAAGTTGTTATTTTAACAGCTTCCGTGAATTGGATCATCTACCTTAGGGATTTGATCAAATTTCCATTTTTATCACCTCCTTGCGACATATACATACCACAAGCTTGAGAAATGCTTTAATGCAAATGCGTCAGTCAAAAAGTTGTCTCTCGCGGTAGATAAAAACTTTTTCCAAATTATTTTAATTTCATTAGCGCATATTTTCGTGTGAGACACTTCATGCTTGAGAGCGAAGCAATAAGAAAAAAACTGGAATGGACTGGCTTCCACGACGGACCGGTATCCCGATACTTGAAGCAAAAAGTTCTACTGCCCAACCTATATGCATTCATTCAATGTTTTTTATTACGGTTTGTGAAGAACTGTTCATTGATTTGATCAGTGAGAACCGCGCAGCAAATGAGAAAATAATGGTATATGACACCCAAATAAGTTTCAATAACTGTGAAATAAAGTTTTATGCATGGAATCAGGTGCAGTCTAGCTTCAACAGCTTGTCACTGAATTTGAAAACAATATTATGCAAATATTATAGATCTCATGTTCAACGAAAGGATTGTTTAATAGTAATGTCTCTTCATGATAGATTTCGATATAAAATCAACTCATACTAAGAATGAGAGGAGACTAGTGGTTGAGTACCTATAACAACTTCTCGTTCAGAAAAATAGTATCATTTCTGAGTTGAAGCAACTTTTCTCGGAAAGTCTTCTGGATCATTTCATGAGAAAATTCGTTATGTATCATATTATAAAAAATTATTGTCTTTCTTTATTTCAGATGCGAATTCCTCTGGAAAATTGAAAATTTTAACCCTTGAATACCCAGACAAAAAATTTCACTTGCCAACCTTGTGGCAATAAGGGTGTTTTATATTTATTTTTGATTTATTGAATTTTCTGACGAAAAAATAACCTTGATGTTTTGGTAAATGAGCAGATCTTGGTGGGTTTGATTAAACGTTTACCATAACTCAAGATATCCATTTCATCATGGTTACGCTCTAAGCAAATGGAAAATTCGCATTATGAAGCAATCCTAACGTATTATGTTGGTTCAGGTAACGTAAATGTTCAATAATACCCCCGTTTGTCAAACTGACAAGGCTAATGTTATCATGAAGAATCCCCTAAATGTTATAAACATTTTGTAAGCATTCTGTGATCATTTTTTTTCAAATTTTGAAAAGGCGTTTTTTATCTGTGCAAGTGATTTTGTACTTTCTATAAACCCTAAAAAATAACTACAAAGACAAAATTGCTTATCATTATAATAAAAAAAACCGTTTTGTAAACACTACCCTATTGGCGATTGTGATCTTTTCGTTCTCACATTTGAATAATGGACCTTTCCCATCAACCCTATACGAATCAGTTTATCTGCATTTTTTTTTGATGATTATATACCATTATCATATGAATTTTATCAATGACTCTCCAAAAATATGATCTCTCAGTTGTCTTCGATGAAATCTAGGTTAAACAATTGAATTTATATCAGCATTCAAAGACTGTTCCACGATTACTTAAAGGCTTCCATGAGAATTATATTATCAACCGTTCACAATGGACCAGGATCAACTAGTGACATATTCTATACGAAGTATGCATCTGCATGAGAATAAAATTATATCACCAAAGTGGGCAAAGTAACAAAAGAGATACTGATTGCATGTTCTGAGCTGCATCAAAATACTCCAACTTATTTCTTTCTCTAATTAATCAATTTGAAGGGATGATAGAAAAAACCGACGGAAGAAGAACTTTTGTCGCCAGCCCCACACTCTTGTGTCAAACGGAATCGACTTGGCACGCTGCCATACTAAAATGATCATCACTCCCGGTCAATTCATCCATCCAATGTCAGCTCGTTGCCGACGGCGTAATCCTATTTGAATCAGACCGGATTCTTATAAAAATTTCATGTTCATTTTTCTCGTTATTGGATTTTGGAATACAATATGCTTGAACACGACTAAATCCACAGAGAGACACTCGCGGCTTCAGTTGGCATTTTTTCAAATTTGTTCTCTTGACCTTATCAATATTGAAAAGGTTCTATTATTCATGAAAATAGTATCGATGCTCTGCTTTGAATGTTTTTGTTTGCGATGGTTATTTTCTTTATTGTAATAATGTCACAAACTTCGTCATAAACATCACTGAATAGAATATCATTATTCTTTAGTCAAATAGCTAAGGATGTTGCCAAAAACTGACATACCTTCAAATCATATTATTCCAAATATAATGATAACATTATTATTAAAAAGTCTGACGTAGAAATTCATCTCACCTATACATCTCGTAACCTCAAGATGGGCTTGTTTGTGACATTCGCTTTTCCATAATTTTTTACAATCTGATTCGACACCTTTCCATCACTTAAAAACCCTGTCAGAATTTCAAAATTCTAGCTTAATCTTTCTATTTTTTTTTTGTTCAAAGATTGTAAAGCCAAAATGCATCGACGAGTTAGTGACGTCATTGTGATCTTCAGCTTTTGATCATTTACATAGTACCGATTTCAACTTTTTCTTCCATTTCATTGAGCATTTGGTATTTTGGCCAAGAGATCCTGAAATCAAACCACCTGCCCTTAGTTTGACAGGATGCAGGTTCTAGAATTTTGATGTTCCTGAAGCAATGACGATATACATCCTAGAGAGTAAATACTCTACCTCAGTGTACCTTGATCCTGTATCCACAAAAGGCCATTCCATACCGCAGATGACTAAAGAATATATTTTCCGTGGACATGTTTTTTTTAGCTCGAACTGCAAAAGATCCTATGGCTTGTGTTCTTTGAGTTCGAGATGTTTTTTTAAGAACTTGAGTCATTTTCAATAAAATGATCAAAATACCTAACTATAATAGATCCCAAGTATATGCTCTGTAGTTTTGTGGCGTAAAAAGTGAAAGTGACAGTGACATTTTGTGCCAAAAACACAAAAAAACACAATTTTTACTGTGAAATCATAAAAAAACGTAGAAAAATTTTTGAATTTGAATAAATTGTTTCTTTTTTAGGTTCCACTGACGACGGAAGCCGATTCGCTTCTGAAACGTTTGATATTGTTAGGTTTTATTGTTTACTTATAGAATTTTTTTCAGGTAATATAGAAGATCCGGTATATAAACACAAGTTTGATTGTTTTTTGATAGGGTGTAGCGAAATACCCAAAAAATCAGGTATATAATAGATTTCCCCTAAACCAACGAGCAACTGATGTTGGTAGTATCGCTATGGAATTTGAAGCTAAGTAAGTTGGAATTCTTGAGATACAGACAGAGCATGTTGATGTTTCATCATTCCTCGACTACTTTTATGTCCTCAGTAACGATTTCCCAAGCGGATATAAGCCTCCTCATGTGAACATAGCAATAGTAGACTCAACTACCATCTTGTTAGGGAAAAACCAATAAGCTGCAACGTAACATAATCAATATCAATAATTCATTAGAACTAGGATTTTCTTTCTTACTATTCCCCGACATTCCACTTCTAGTTTATTTGATTTGAAAAATCCTGTTGCTCAACTCACGGTCAATCAATGACTTGTAATCGGTCCCTCATCTCTCAAGGCCGGTTTACACGTCTCATATTCTTAGTGAAGTACAAGTCTTTAGTGGCTGAATTTTGGTAACTGGAGTCATGTAAACTCTCGATTTCGTGATTATTATTCAGTAAACATCACGAAATGACACACTGGAAACAAGTACTAGACTTAATGAGCAATATGGTAAGTTTATTCAAGTTTTTAATGAACCATTTTTGACTGCCACGGAACCGATCTTTCTCCTACAAAGTAATCTGCACATTTATTGCGAAGGTAGCTAGCATTTCGTGGTCTCAACCCTTGAGGCTCTGGCTCACTCGTCCAATTACCAGGGATGTCGATTTCTGAAGAAAAATTCTTCTCATCTTCTGTATATCATTCCAACTGTCTGTTCTGTTATGTTTGTCTCAACCAGTTATGAGAAGCGCAACAGATTTTTACGATGATTACACCTTTCTCAGGCTTGTAGGGGAAAGGTTTCTCAAATGCTCTGAATCTCGCACTTGATATACCAAAACCAATTTTGACTATTTTTCTAGCCCGTGACAATCGATTATTCAATAATTTTGTCTTTGATGCTTATTGATTTGCTGGGAATGGTTTGAGAAGATGATTTTTCAGGGGAAATCCATTGTCGCCAACTGAAAGATGGTCTTCTGTAGTATACCACCCTGTAATGCTTGATAAAGATTGCAATCACGGAAAATTTATCATAAACCCTCTTATAACATCCTGTGTCTATACAGGGTGCACCAAGGTAAATGGCCTATTAGAATATCTCGGGAAATGAAGCGATTGGGATTCTGAAAATTTGTAGATGAGATTTTCAATGATGCTCTTTTCAAATGAAACTCCAGCAACGTTGCGCCACTTCCGGTTATACCGGAAGTAGATGTCAACGTAAAATTCTAGGCAGATTGTATCATTTCCTATACCTAAGTATAAGCGTTTTTGAAATATTTGAGTTTTTATGTCAAAAATGACGTTTAAAGGTTCCTATTTGAATGTGAATTCTTCGTATACAAAAGCCTTTATTGTTCAATTTGTGCAGAATTTCTTATTGAAAGTGACTAACTTCAAAAGATTATCCACAATATTTTGATAACTATTATTACAGGGTGGTGTAGCGTTCGTTTCATCCTAAAGTTGTCCAAGGTATGATTTCTTCTTGTTTAGGCGGATGCGACCTTTCAATAGCTTGGTCCATCTATGTATCAACTAGGATAGTACTCAATGTTTCTGTCGCGGCATAACTGCTGCCAATAGACGTAAACTTCCGTCAATGTGGTGTTATCAATTTTGGTACGGTTGGGTACATTGTTTCACTTTTGGAGGTGGATTGTCAATTGTCACAAAGAAGTGAGTCTTCTCCCGTGTGTGAAGGCAGACACACACGTATTTTTTTTTGAAACCAAAAATGTTTTAATTCTCTTGGCGGCATTGTGAAATTGTGCTGGAGAAAGGAGTTCAACTGAGTGTATCTCACTCCCCATACTTCACAGAATGTATTATTTCTGAGGATGCCTCAGATGAAAACGGATTTGTGAAACCTAGCAAGGTGAGCATGCATTCCCGTTTTTTTGCCATTCTTTTATTTCCCACTTCTCTTCTGGCAATTTTTCAATCTCACCCATTGTTTCAGGGTTTTTTTCTTAACACGTAATTTAAACCGAATGAATGTGTTGATTTGAGTATCAAAATTCCACAACCTATCCTGTCTACTGTTGATGTTTGGCGACGTGAATCACGTGGGTGATCAGCAACGTTATCAATCCCGGTCCCCTTTTTTGGTTATGGCTCGAGATCTGGAAGTACTGTTGAGTGACGAGTCTGGGGTTAGCTCGTGACGTATCCCAGCCGCCCGCATTCCAAGAAAAAAGATCGGAAACCAGGAGCCAGGAGTCTGGAACAATTAACAGGCCAGTCGTTTCAATTATCTTTATCCAATCCATTTCGCCAATTTCAATCAGATTACCATTTCAATATTTTTTTCTTTTTAACTAATTAAACATTAAATATCAACTACATCGAATGCTGCCTAATATTTTATATTTTTATATCAACATTGTCACCCTGTAATGAAATATATTCACTACCAGAAAGAAAAGCGGGGTTATGTTGACTAAAACAGAATGTTTGGGAAAAATGGGCGATATGAGCAATTAATTTGTGCTGTTAGAAAAGTGTGTGAAGTGTTGAAGTGACGTTAATAAGTGCTAGTGATTGGAAATTGGATCAGGCTTGTTTGCTATCCTCAGCCGAGAGTGGTCGGGGTAAATACTCGATTTTCTAAAGACGCCACCCGTTTTATGCCCTTTAGCCTGGGTTCCAATGGATGTGCTCACTCAAAACGGGAAATCAAAGGTACTAGACCAAATTTAACTGCACACCAAAATGTTTATTCACAAAATTAATATCGCAGTTACGTTGATATCTCCCAAACAGTCGATATGCTCCAAGCTGATTATGATGATACAGATAAAGGAGAACGATATAAGCACACAAATAGCTACAAGTATAGCTTCAATGTGAATCAAATAAAATGAAAAGACCCAGTAATACTCTCAAATGGCCATTTGTGGTTCACAAACTCTGGGGAATAATTTCGATTTAAGTAAATATATCGGTAATTTGTTTATCAATAATATTAATCTATCGTTATACGTATAGGCTGATGTTCAATACAATCGAGAAACCGATGACAATCTCGTGCCGTGCAGTGGCGTAACAAATGAAGGGACAGTGTCCACTTATCCTGGTTCCAGAGTTGTGTTCCCCAAATTAATGTAGGTAAAATAAAATTGGAAAGGACTCACAATATTTCGTCTTCACTATGAGGGTTAACTTTTCCAGTTCGACGTGCAATATTTCGTCAGGGGCTTCCGTCAGTCCAACGACGTCAATCGCACAAATGGTTCGATCAATCAAAAAGGTAAGCAAGGAACAAATTCAGAAGAGAAGATATTTTTAATAGGTAGTAAGTAGGCCTTAAACAACGGAAAAATCCAGTAAGAGATTTGTGTCTTCCAGATGCTTGTGGGAGAGAACTTACCAAAGTTGGCAGGTGGCCTAGCGTGATTAGCAACGTGCAACGTGCTAGTGGAAAAATGGAATTTTCCTGCTTAGGGACCATAAATCTCACATAAAATCATCAACAAATGGATGGATTGGAACAAGTAAAGCTTTGTCTCCAAAAAGTGAGCGTTTGGTCGGAAAATTCTGGCGAAAAATGGCAAAAATACCAAGAGGCATGCGACTTTCTCGGTCAGACTCAACCTCTGTTATAACCTTAAAAATCCAACACATGACATATGGCCCTTAAGTGACAGGTCACCCTTTGTTTCAGGAAAAGAAGAATCTGCAGGAATCGAAGCTAAAAATAGATGTCCTCGGAAATTGGCCTTGACCATGAACCATGACATTGACCCAGAAGCGGCCAAGATTAGTTCACCCAAAAAAGAAGAACTGACGTCGCAACAGCTGAGTTTGACAGATGTTTGTTTATATTAGTTTATTGGTAATTATTTATTGTTAATTTATTTCAAATTACTGATTTTCATAAGAGTTGAATACTGCTTGTTTAGTATATCATTTACTGTGAATGTGAATCATTCTGAGTATCTTGACAATAAATGTGAGTTTTTGTAGTTTTATTTATTATTCAAAATTGAATAAAGTTGACTGTCGATCGTTTGTTTACAAAAATAGAAAAATATATTTTTAGTCAATTTCTAAGCTAAATTTCGACTGTCGAATAAAAATCGTAACAACATCTCCCCTCCTTAGAATAAAAAGTTTGACAAAACTTTTCCATTCTAAACGGAGATAGAATACTGTACGACAACAAAAGGAGAAAACGTATTTAAACAAAAATATAAGATGAATACACTAGAATACTAAGGGTTAGGTAATTGAGAAAAAATGTTAAAAGAAAATTTGGCTAGATGGCGTGATCTGGAGGATGAGCTTTTAGATCTTTGGCAGCATATACACCAACTTTTCGTCCATCAAGATCGACGATTTCATACGTCCATGGCGATAAGATCTTATTGATGACAAAAGGTCCTGCATATTTTCGGTTGAGCTTGGATGTGAAATGCTTCGAGGCGTCCGAGATCGTGAAATTTCTCCGATAAACTTGTTGATGGAGTTGAAAACCTTCGTGCCTTCTTCTCAAATCATACTTGTGCTTCGAATTCTCATATGCTTTCTTCAGTTTGGCTTGTACGTCTTTGAAAAGGTCACTGAGAGCTTTTGATCTTGTTTCCAGATCAAGTGGAGTATCATGGTCGACAGTAACAGTTGGTTGGTCTGGTCCTGCTGGAAATTTTGTCTCACGTCCATACACGATGAAATTGGGTGTATGTCCTGTGACATCGTGACGAGCTGATCTTATAGCACATCCAATTTTAGACAGATATGTATCCCACTTGGTATGATCTTCCTGGACGTAACAAGAAAGCATAGTCTTAAGGACTCGATGCACTCTCTCGACGGGGTTCGCTTGAGGATGATAGTTAGCGGTATACTGTATTGCTACTCCATACTGCTTCATAAGATCCTGGAAACAATTACTCCTAAACTGTTTACCGTTATCGGCGATGACTTTTTCAGGGGCTCCATGAATTAAGATAACGTCGTTTTCAATGCTGCGACAGATTGCTGAAGCTGTAGCTTTTCGTAAAGGAAAGAATAAAACGTATTTGCTAAACACATCGCAGACTGAGAAAATAAAACTATATCCTGATGACGATCGAGGTAAGGGACCCACCAAATCAATGCTTATGATGTGCCATGGCCTGGAACTTGTTGGTTGAGCACTAAGCATTTTTCCGATAGGGGCTTTCTGTTCGGGTTTGGCTTCCAAACAGATCTTACATCTCCGGATATATCTAGCCACGTCGTTTCTCATATTTGGCCAGTAGAAACGTTGAGAAATGCGGGAAACAGTTTTTAGTACACCCAAGCGACCACAAGTGGGTGGATCGTGATGTTCTTTGATCACAGAAGATCTGTTGTGTCTCGGTATCACAAATAGCCAATTATCCTCTGGATTGAGTAGATCTGGATAGGTTGAACGGCATCGTTTATAGAGTTTTCCGTCTTCCACATTCCAAAGTGGATACTTTGAAGGATCTTCAGTAACTTTGCCACACATATTTTGGTACCATTGGTCTGTAGTCGTTGACATAGAAAAAGCTGGAACAGAACTTGAAAATAAAGAGTCAACTGCAGGAACAGAACGGGAAAGTGCATCAGGAACTACGTTGTCTTTGCCCTTACGATGGATGATTTCGTAATCGTATTGTTGGAGTCTGATCGCCCATCTTGCTATTCGACCAACAGGATCTTTGATCGAATTCAACCACTTCAAACAGTAGTGATCCGTGATGATTGTGAATTTACTTCCTTCCACATAAGGTCTAAGTTTTTCAATTGCAAATAACACCGCAAGGCATTCCTTCTCAGTAGTGGAGTATTTGCGTTCACTCTTAGTTAAGGACCTGCTGAGATAACACACGACATGTTCCTCATCTCCCTCGATTTGTGTGAGCACAGCACCCAAACCATAGTCAGAGGCGTCACACTGTATGACAAATGGCTTCTTGAAGTCTGGACATGAGAGGACGGGAGCCTTTATTAAGTTTTCCTTTACTGCGTTGAAAGCATCTTCACAAGCTGAGTTCCAATCAAACTTCACGTTCTTCCGAGTAAGATTCGTCATAGGTGCCATAAGGGTAGAAAAATTAGGAACAAATCTCCTGTACCACGAAGCTAAACCGACTATACGTCTAACTTCTTTGACGTTCTTGGGAGGAGGAATCTGGACAATGGCATTCACCTTATCTGGATCTACAAGAAGTCCATTCTTATTGACCACGTAACCCAAATATTTCAACTCGGGTTTACAGAAGTTACATTTCTCCTTATTTAGAGTTAGGCCTGCGGATGTAAGACGATGGATGACTTCCTTGAGAACTTCGATGTGCTTCTCGAAACTTGATGTACAGATGATTACGTCATCTAAATATACAAAAACGTAAGGGTCCAAATCAACACCAACGATACGGTCAATTAATCTTTGCCACACAGCAGGAGCATTCGTCAAACCGAATGGCATCCTCTTAAACTGAAACAATCCTCTTCGGGGCACTGTGAAAGCGGTAAGAGGTCGTGATCCTTTGGAAACGGAAATTTGCCAATATGCCGATTTAATATCTAAGGTGCTGAGATATGTTGCGTCTCGAAGCTTGTCCAAGGTTGTGCTTACGTAGGGAATCGGATAGGCATCAGGAACTGTTACTCGATTCAGTTGACGATAGTCCACACAAAAACGCCAGCTACCGGACTTCTTTTTGATCATCACGATAGGCGATGACCAAGGTGAGTTCGATGGCTCAATGATATCATTCTTGAGCATCTCATCCAACTCAATCTCAACCTGTTGTTGTAGTGTAGGCGAAAGAGGGTAATACCTTTGTTTAATTGGCTGGGAGTCTGTCTTGATGGTCAACTCAACTAAATCTGTGCACCCTAACCGGCTATTCATGGTTGAAAAGGTCTCTTCTACAAGCTTGCTAAGAGTATTTTTCTGGTCAGGTGTCAAAGACTCCAGGGGCTGGATAGCACATACTTTAGCAGTAATTTCCGGTTCTCGTCCAAACTGCCACTCGTTAGCATGTAAATCGGGTATAATACCTATTCTTGCCCAAAAATCTATTCCCAAAATGAGTGTATGATGAAGAGAAGGAACAACTAATACATTGAGAACAACAACTTTGTCTCGAAGGGTAAAGGGAATGGTTACTTCACCTATACTTTCGCATGATCCTCCATTTGCCACTACGCAGCTTGTCCTGACAGTAGAATCCAAAGAACATACAGTTTTCAACATTTTCCATCCAGACGAGCCAAGAATAGTGCGGGTTGAGCCACTATCAAGCAAACCCAAAATCTGCTTTCCAAAAACTGTTACCTCTAAATAAGGTCGCTGATCTCCCTTAGCGTGAGACAAAATATAGTCCAAAAGTACAGTTGCACGAGCAGAGACGTCAAACTGATGGGCCGCAGAAGAAGGAACGTAAGACAGTCGGCCATCTAGCTTACGGTCTGGTCGTTTTTTAAGCATTTGGGACAGTTCTTGGAGGTTACACCATCGGTTCCACACTTGAAACAAAATACTCGACGAGGCTTGTTGCATTTGTTGAATCGATGACCCGATTCCTTGCAATTCCAGCACAATAGTCTGCTATCAGTTCTCACGGCATCAATTTCTATGTTTGTTGGATTCAGAAAATTGTCATTTCTTGAGCCTGATGGTTCATCTACGTCGATGGCTGAGATTGTGGCTGGCTTACGATAAGCTAGTTGTGGTTCCAACAAAGTCCTGTAGTTAGTAGGAGGCGGTGCAAAACGCTGAACTCTAATCTCCGTTTCTTCGACGGCACGACTCAATCTGAGAAGTTCTTCTAGAGTTGAGAGATGATGTGTTGCTAGACGAGATTGGATGTATGGAAGGAGGTTCCGACGTATTATTTGGAGGCGACAATCATCCGAAGGTAAGGTTGGCAATCTTCTAAAAAGATTTTCCATGGCCACCACAAAGCTAACCACACGTTCATGTCCACCCTGTGTTCGGCGTCGAATTTCATCCCATAACCCAGTTTCATAGTCGTACGGTTCGAAAGCTTCTCTAAGTTGGTTGATGAGGTCCTCCCAACTGTAAAAACGTCTGGTTCGATACCACAATAGAGCATCCTTGGTGAGCAACTCAGGAGCAGAGCGCAAGAGCTGCTCCGTAGATACACCTCGGGATAGACGAAGTTCTTCCAACCTCTCCAAGAAATCGTTGAGGCTAGACTGTCCATCATATGTCAAGTTCCAACGTCCAACTTCGGGATTTTTGTAAGAATACTGAGAACGAGTTGGTGTGTATAGTCTGCTCCTTCCTGGAGAAAACTGAAGGTTATTCAACCGATCGTGAAAACCCTCATATACCTCTGGATGATTGAGAGTTGTGTCACGAAGGGTTGTATTCATCTGAGCAAGTCTAGAGCTATCTGCTATTGGATCAGCAAACCTAACCTGAGTAGTTCTACGAGATTCATTTGAAGAAGAAAATTGATTCATTTGATGAGCTGAGTTTTCCTGGATGGGGTAGCCAGAAAATCCATCTGAGACTGGTACATGATGCTGATAATATGTATCTCTGTAAATATTTGGTTGATATGTAACTCGATGATTAGGAAACTGCGAGTGAAATTGCTGGTGGACTGATGCAGGAGTTTCAATGTTTGGCATGTCCAACAATGATGTCATTTGAGGTCGGGAGTTTGATTGGTTCGAAAGATGATGGCTTAAGTCCAATGGTTGATTTGATGATGCTTGAATAACTGGAGGGTTATTGATTGCTGATTGATACAGAAGATTCTGGGCAAACTGTTGACGTGGTTCAGATTCAGTCACGAATACCACTGAAGGAGATTCCGTTTCATCCAAGTCAATTAAATCATTCGTTCTTGTTGTTTCTGAACCCTCAGCATCCGTGAAAGTATTCGAAGTCGAGGTCTGAACTGTAGTTAAACTTGCTGGTTGTTGGTCGAGACCAGTCGAACTTTGTCCTAGATGAAGACGCTCTAATTGTCCAAGTAATTCAGCAGTTCTGGTAATAAGAGTCTCTTTCAAAAATCGATTAACTCCAGGCTCTGGAAAAATTCGTTCAAGTCTGGCTCTTGTATGCGCCAAGAAAGTATGCAGTTTCTTGAGCTCATTATCTTTATTTGAAAAATCAAATCTCTGTACATCTCTTTCAATAGAATACAATCTAGCTTTACAAAGACACAATTCACTTTCAGGTTCATAGCTAGTTGTTTTTGGAGCAAGAACAATTCCATCACGTTCCAATTTGAGGACTTCTCTTAAAGATGATCGTTTCTGTGCAAAAGTTCCACTTGTTGGTAAAGCGCGGATTGAAAGCTCATATTTTAATTCTTCGTGTCCAAGTAGATTCACTTCCATATTAGCCATAATTATATTTGTATAAGTTTTAATACAAAAAAAAAAAAATAAAGTAATAATTAAACCGTTCAGTGGTTCAAGGAAAGAAAAAAAAAATAATTTTAACTTTGAAATCTCAAAGAAGGATGACAAGGGAAAACCCGACCCTCGCCAAAAAAAACAAAAAAAAATAAAAAAAACAACCAAAGCGCAAAGAAGCGTTGCCCACAGCAATAGAAAGCAAAAAAAAAAAAAAAAATGCTCTAACCAAAACTAATTAATTAAAAAGGAAACGAATTTAGGTTAGCAAACAAAACAACACCTAATGAAACGAGCTACACTTGGAATTTTGTCTCAAAACCTCAAAAAAAAACAGCTCTACGCAAATAAACTGAATTTATCTTGACTAAGAAGAAGCTATGAGAGTCACTGAATGCACTTGCATCAACATGATGACTCGAAATGAGGTGAAACAAACAACACAAGTCAGTTCCAAACCAAAACAAAAAAGAAACTTAAACAAAAATATCAATCTCAACAATCCAAAATTCTAAGTCCACATCGACTAAGACCCTAGCAGTGTTGCCAAGTACACTCTACTTCAACCCAACGGAAACGTAAAAACCAGAAAACCACGATTGGTTGGGCGCCAATTTGTAATGAAATATATTCACTACCAGAAAGAAAAGCGGGGTTATGTTGACTAAAACAGAATGTTTGGGAAAAATGGGCGATATGAGCAATTAATTTGTGCTGTTAGAAAAGTGTGTGAAGTGTTGAAGTGACGTTAATAAGTGCTAGTGATTGGAAATTGGATCAGGCTTGTTTGCTATCCTCAGCCGAGAGTGGTCGGGGTAAATACTCGATTTTCTAAAGACGCCACCCGTTTTATGCCCTTTAGCCTGGGTTCCAATGGATGTGCTCACTCAAAACGGGAAATCAAAGGTACTAGACCAAATTTAACTGCACACCAAAATGTTTATTCACAAAATTAATATCGCAGTTACGTTGATATCTCCCAAACAGTCGATATGCTCCAAGCTGATTATGATGATACAGATAAAGGAGAACGATATAAGCACACAAATAGCTACAAGTATAGCTTCAATGTGAATCAAATAAAATGAAAAGACCCAGTAATACTCTCAAATGGCCATTTGTGGTTCACAAACTCTGGGGAATAATTTCGATTTAAGTAAATATATCGGTAATTTGTTTATCAATAATATTAATCTATCGTTATACGTATAGGCTGATGTTCAATACAATCGAGAAACCGATGACAATCTCGTGCCGTGCAGTGGCGTAACAAATGAAGGGACAGTGTCCACTTATCCTGGTTCCAGAGTTGTGTTCCCCAAATTAATGTAGGTAAAATAAAATTGGAAAGGACTCACAATATTTCGTCTTCACTATGAGGGTTAACTTTTCCAGTTCGACGTGCAATATTTCGTCAGGGGCTTCCGTCAGTCCAACGACGTCAATCGCACAAATGGTTCGATCAATCAAAAAGGTAAGCAAGGAACAAATTCAGAAGAGAAGATATTTTTAATAGGTAGTAAGTAGGCCTTAAACAACGGAAAAATCCAGTAAGAGATTTGTGTCTTCCAGATGCTTGTGGGAGAGAACTTACCAAAGTTGGCAGGTGGCCTAGCGTGATTAGCAACGTGCAACGTGCTAGTGGAAAAATGGAATTTTCCTGCTTAGGGACCATAAATCTCACATAAAATCATCAACAAATGGATGGATTGGAACAAGTAAAGCTTTGTCTCCAAAAAGTGAGCGTTTGGTCGGAAAATTCTGGCGAAAAATGGCAAAAATACCAAGAGGCATGCGACTTTCTCGGTCAGACTCAACCTCTGTTATAACCTTAAAAATCCAACACATGACATATGGCCCTTAAGTGACAGGTCACCCTTTGTTTCAGGAAAAGAAGAATCTGCAGGAATCGAAGCTAAAAATAGATGTCCTCGGAAATTGGCCTTGACCATGAACCATGACATTGACCCAGAAGCGGCCAAGATTAGTTCACCCAAAAAAGAAGAACTGACGTCGCAACAGCTGAGTTTGACAGATGTTTGTTTATATTAGTTTATTGGTAATTATTTATTGTTAATTTATTTCAAATTACTGATTTTCATAAGAGTTGAATACTGCTTGTTTAGTATATCATTTACTGTGAATGTGAATCATTCTGAGTATCTTGACAATAAATGTGAGTTTTTGTAGTTTTATTTATTATTCAAAATTGAATAAAGTTGACTGTCGATCGTTTGTTTACAAAAATAGAAAAATATATTTTTAGTCAATTTCTAAGCTAAATTTCGACTGTCGAATAAAAATCGTAACAACCCATAAAACAATTATCTTTGCGTAGAAAGATCTCAGATTTACATATTTTTATTGGTTAATTATTCTAAATTATTTGTACACTGCGCGGTACGATTTAACTATTTTTGTTCAATCACTCTGCCACTATTTGTGAAACATAGCGCAATCCCCAAATCGTTCGAACGTATTTGCCCCTGCGACTTGATCCATTTTATCCGTAATTTTGTCATTGATATTTCTCTTCGTACCAACCAGTAATTTCCTGCCAACCAACGCTATTTATAAATTGAGATTTCATTCAAATTCTACCATTTTAACTCCTTGATTTTGGAGAATTAGTAAAATATCATATATCAAATTTCATGTTAAAGCATCATTTATTTGAGTGAATAAAGTAATGTTATTTGTGGACTATAAAGGTGTTCTTTTTTGATGAGTCTGGTTAACGGAAACAAATTCCTATAATCAAACAGGTTTCTTAGTTTTGCCTAATGAAGAAAACTGAGTGGCGCCTAATCGGGATTTTATAAGTAAGTATTAACTATCTAACAGTAAATTGATCAGCTGGCCATTATCCACGAACTCCAAGCCTACCGAAACAGAGCTGCCGAATGCAAAAATAGTACGTGATAATAATTGATTATTTAACGCGCTACAAAAGTGGCGACCAACGTGTGGGGCCTGGCTGAATTGTTTTGTTTTTTACTGAACTCAAGGAATTTGTTTTGGTGACTTGATTCTTCAAATAAGAATAATAGTTGGATGCTTTTTCTTATCGCTAAAATACTTTGAATTTATTAAGTTTTTGATTTTTGATTTAAACATTTAAACATTTTACATATAACGTGTTTAACAAGGAACCCTTGCTAGCATATCTGCCTATTCTGACCTTGATTTGAACTTTATTTTTCGGTTTGGTTTTCCCAATTTATTTAGGTATTTTTTTTTGCGAGCGTTTGACTTTTTATATTTGTTGAGCGATACAGTGTGTATTAGACATTTTTTATTGCGGTTATTTTTGGTTTCGCTGAGAAACATTTCACTTTTTTACAATTATTGCTTGTTATTGAACCTTTTGAATTTAATTTTCTTATCACGATGGACATGTATGGCTTTCAACCCAATCACCTTGTTGAGCATGAGCTTGATTATGAATTGAGAATTCGATTGCTTGCTACAGCTAGGAATGTCGCAGACAAGAGGAACATTTTGGGAAAGGTTTTTAGAAAGAAACAGTCAAACCCTGGTTCGTCTATTATATTAAGCGGAGTAAATTTGGATTTCACTCAGGAACGCTCTGAAATTAAGAAAAGTTTAGATTCAATTGAAAAAATCATTGAGGATTTTTAAGGTAGTTCCACGGATTCTGCTTTTCTTCGTATGAAGTCTAGGTTATCGCACGTTTTTGGAAGGGCTAGACGCATTCCTGTTCCCACTGAATTACCTGATGAGACCAAATCCTATATTCAGGAAACGACCGCTACTTGTATAAAACTCGAATCAGATCTTTGCGACAAACTTTCTTCAGCCTCTGAGATTGAATCTACCCCAGTCAACAATGTTCCTGTGATAAATGTTGCAGCCCCTGTTGTCCACTGTGCAACCCGCAACATTCCCATTAGTGAGTGGCAGGTCAAATTCAATGGAGATCCGAAAAAGTTGTATTCCTTTTTAGAGAGAGTTACAGAATTAGCCGAAGCTCGTGGTTTTTCAGAGATTGATCTTTTCCATTCAGCTGTTGAATTCTTCATTGGAGATGCTTTCGTTTGGTACCGCAGTATAAAGTCTACTTTGAATGATTGGAATTCCTTAGTTTGTCGATTAAAGAGAGATTTTCTTCACGATGATATTGATGATGAGATTTGGGATCAGATCAGAAAGCGTAAACAAAGGAGGAACGAGTCTACCGTGATTTTCATAGCCCACTTGGATGCTCTTTTTTCCAGACTAAGTCGTCCACCAGCTGAAACTTCCAAAGTTAAATTCATAAGGAACAATCTTCTTCCAGATTTTATTGATAGGTTGGCATTAATGGATATTCCTTCAGTGCTACAGCTTTCGGAACTTTGCCGAAAATTAGAGGAGTCTGATTACGTCAAAAACAAGAATAGGGTTCGAGAGAGTGTTTCTGTGTTGGATGGTCCTAGTCATGAAGTTCAGAATCGCCGCTCAAGGAATAGATCATCACAAAATTTTTCACGTCCCAACAATCCTCCCAAAAATCATAACCGTCGCCAAGGTTCTTCAAATGAAGTTTACAATGAACCCAGTACCTCGAGAAGGGTGTCAGATCCGTCTTCGGCTAATAAACATAAAGAGGTGGTAACCTGTTGGAATTGTCAATTGCCAAATCATACGTTCTTCGATTGTAAGGCTCCTAGAGGCATTTTCTGTTACAAGTGTGGTGAGCAGAATGTCAAGTCGACAGACTGTAAGAATTGTACAAAAAACGAGTGAAGGTGGTGACTCAAGGAGGCCGTTTCACTCTACCTGTTTCTTCAGCCTCTAAGCTTTCCAAATTTGATGAGTCCGACTGGAAAATTTGGCTTGATAAAGTTTCATCATTTATGAAAAATCCCATTGCTGTTGGTGAGGATCATATATCTCCTCTCTTTGTTAATAAACCCCTTGATAATAGACCCTACCTTGTTGTCAAATTATTTGATATTGAGATAACAGTTTTACTTGATTCTGGAGCTACTTCTTCTGTTGTAGGTAACAAAGGCCTGATTATTTTGGATAAACTTGGATTGGTAGTTACCAAGTCTTCAGTAGAGAACATTTGCACAGCAGATGGTAAAAAGCAGGTTGTTCAGGGAACAGTTGATTTGCCAATTTTTGTGGATGGCGTTTGTAGAGTCATCAGTGCTTTGGTGGTATCCTCTTTGGCACAGGCGTTTATTTTTGGTTGTGACTTCGCAAAACAGTTTGGTTTGTTAGTTGACTTCAAAGAGGATTCCTGGAACATTCATACCAATCATAGTAACTCTTGTCTCCCTGTTTTGGAGAGTATTTCTTCTAACTTGGATAACTGTTGTCCCACCTTGTATTCTTTGGATGATCTTTCTGTGGTTCAACGAACTGATGCTCAGGATTTGATTTTCTCTTTTGGTGAAATCAGTAGTAAGGATAGACTTGGTAGAACTGACAAGATTTGTTGTACCATTGATACCGGCGATGCTTCCCCTTTTAAAAGAAGACCTTTTGCAATGTCACCCTATATGTCCACTATTCTCAATAAAGAGCTTGATGAAATGTTGAAACTTGGAGTAATAGAGCCCTCAACAAGTCCTTGGTGTTCCCCTGTACTTCTTGTGAAGAAGGCCAATGGAGAAATGCGTTTTTGTTTCGATGGTCGTCCCCTTAATGAGGTTACTGAGTTTGACAGCTACCCGTTGCCTAATATTGATCGTATTCTCTCTTCTTTGCGCGATGCAAAATTCATTTCATCTATCGATCTGCGAAAAGCTTTTTGGCAAATTCCTCTAAACGAGTCTTCTAGGGAAAAAACCGCTTTCGCAGTTGTTGGTAGAGGTCTTTTCCAGTTTGTTACTATGCCTTTTGGGTTGAAAAACGCCGCTCAGACTCAGCAACGGTTGGTTGATGCCATATTTGGTCCTCGTTATGAGCCCAATATTTTCACTTATTTGGACGACATTCTAATAGTTTCTTCCGATTTTCATTCTCACATAAATCTTTTATATGAAGTCAAAGATAAACTCAAAGAGGCAGGACTGACGGTTAATTTGGATAAGTGTGATTTCTTCAAAACTTCTCATAAGTTTCTTGGTTACATCGTGGGTTCGAATTCTCTTAGGACCGACCCAGAGAAAGTTTCTGCTATGGTAAATTATCCTCGACCAAAGACTACTACGGAAATCAAGCGTTTTGTGGGTCTCTGCTCATGGTATAGGCGCTTCATCAAAGATTTTTCAACTCTCATGTCTCCCATCAACGATTTGTTAAAGGGTAGGAAAAAGGGTCAGTCAATAAAATGGTCAGATGCCGCCGAATCTTCCTTTGTCCAGATCAAACAGTTATTAGTTTCTTCCCCCATTCTTTCACAACCCGATTTCTCTAAAAGATTCTGTATTCAGAGCGATGCTAGTGACACAGGACTAGGTGGTGTTCTCACTCAGATTATTGATGGTGAAGAAAAAGTCATCGCTTATGCGAGCCGTTCCCTTTCTAAGGCTGAGAGGAATTATTCAGTTGTTGAGCGAGAATGTCTTGGAGTTTTATTCAATATAGAAAAATTTCGTCCATACGTTGAAGGCGCTGAATTCACTGTAATTACAGACCATTACAGCTTGTTATGGCTCAATTCTTTGAAAAACCCTAGTGGAAAGCTGGTCTATGCGTCTGAGACAGCATAGCTTTGATTTGGTACACAGGAAAGGTTCCCAAAATATTGTCCCTGATGCTTTATCTAGATCTCTTCTCGTTTGTGACGATGATTCCCCTGATTCAATTTCCGGAGAGATAGTGATTGGTGAGGTTGATGTTGATCGTATAGACCCTTATTTTGACAATCTTCGTTCAAAGGTTCGTGATCACCCTGATGAATATCCCCAATTCAAAGTCGAAAATGATTTCGTTTACAAATTTATCCCCAATCGTCTTCCAATGAAAGTTAATCTTCCAGAATGGAAATTGTTAGTTCCGAAACCACAGAGGAAGGAAGTCATCGATTCTCATCATAGCCCCCCTAATTGTGGTCATTTTGGTTTTCATAAAACACTCAGTCGACTCCAAGAACGTTACTATTGGCCAAAAATGCGCCAGGATGTGTTGAAATTTGTGAAATCTTGTTTAGTTTGCGGTTCTCAAAAGGCTACTAATACAGCTGCTATGGGTTTGATGGGCAAAGAAAAAGAGGTGTCTTATCCATTTCAAGTGATTGCAGTGGATTTGATAGGTCCATTTCCCCGATCTAGAAAAGGTAATAAGTGGATCCTGGTAATATCGTGTTGGTTTTCTAAGTATACCATGATTTTTCCCTTGAGAAGTTCCAAGACCCAATATGTCGAACAAATTTTGGAGGATAGAGTTTTTTCAGTACATGGTTCTCCTTCCCTTCTGATCTGTGACAATGGTAGTCAGTTCACTTCAAATTCTTTTAAAAATTTGAGTGCGAAATACAGTTTCAATATTCGCTATAATCCCCATTATTCACCTCAGTGCAACTTCGTCGAAAGGAACAACCGTACTATTGGTACCGCAATACGCAGCTATGTTGATTCTCATGACAACTGGGATCAAAACATTCCTCAAATTCAGTTGGCTATCAATACCGCTAAGCACGAAGTAACTGGTTTCACCCCGTCATTTTTAGTCTATGGAAGACACATACCCCTATCAGGAAATTTTTATAAGGATTTGAACCTTGATATCCGGGTGAATCATGTGATTTGTCCAGGAGATAGGAATGGTTATGCTGAAAATCTCATCGCTTTGAAGGATATTTTCATCGATGTCCGTCGTCGTCTTCATGTTGCTTATGAAAGAAATTCCAAGGCATATAATTTGCGTAAAAGAGATGTTTCCTTCGTCGAGGGTGATCACGTTTGGCGAAAAAACAAAGTTTTGTCCAACGCTGCGGAAAAGTTCACGTCCAAACTAGTTCCTAAATATGTACACTGTATCGTTCGCAAAAAATTGTCAAACGTTGTTTATGATTTAGTTAAGGAAGACGGTTCTAGCTGTGGTAAATGGCACATAAAAGACCTAAAACCTTTCTTTGGTTCCGCCGCTAGTGATTCCGATTCCTCGGAAGAGTAGTGACTATTAGGTACTACTATTATTGATTATTTTGTTCCCTGTCGTTCAGACAGATATTCTGGTTTGAAGACCTATTTTGTCTTCCTGTTACATGTCTTTTTAGACTATAAATTTTTAGTGTTTTCTGCAAACACTTTGCTTTTGCTCATTCAAGTACCCTGAAAATTGACCAGTAAATACAATTTGGTTTCTTACTGAGTCTCAACTATGTTGGATTTTATGAGGACTACTCAAGTAAGAATCGGTTTTCCTTGCCCCGTTTTTCGGCTCTGTAGCGTAGGTTAATACCGGCAAATTGCTTTTACTCAAGTCACTAATCACTCCCTTTTCCCTTAAATTTCAGTGTCACTCATTACTTGGCTTCATCTGGCACAACGAAATTTCGTAGTTAAGTTACTATAGGTTAGTTTTTCATAGTTTAGGTTCTCTTTTAAGATATTTGTCCAACCTTTCTCGATTAGACCTACCGATTTTGTCCCTACCAGATTTGACCTTACCGAATGATTCCTTTTGGACGGGTGATACACGTAGTTATCAAGAGTTGAGAAATTGTTGTGACTGAAAACCCGATTTCATTTATATTTAGTTATTCTAATGATTAGTCTTTAAAAAGTGTTATACTTACTTATTCAATTCACTCAAAATGTGGTTAGCTTTTCGCTAATCCTCCTTTCGATTTCCTTCTACAGTTTCGTTTTGTTCATGTTGAACATAAAATTGACTTTGTCAATTTCTTTTTTTAGGAAGGGGGTAAATGTAGCGTTCGTTTCATCCTAAAGTTGTCCAAGGTATGATTTCTTCTTGTTTAGGCGGATGCGACCTTTCAATAGCTTGGTCCATCTATGTATCAACTAGGATAGTACTCAATGTTTCTGTCGCGGCATAATTGCTGCCAATAGACGTAAACTTCCGTCAATGTGGTGTTATCAATTTTGGTACGGTTGGGTACATTGTTTCACTTTTGGAGGTGGATTGTCAATTGTCACAAAGAAGTGAGTCTTCTCCCTTGTGTGAAGGCAGACACAATCAGCACATTTATTGCGAAGGTAGCTAGCATTTCGTGGTTTCAACCCTTGAGGCTCTGGCTCACTCGTCCAATTACCAGGGATGTCGATTTCTGAAGAAAAATTCTTCTCATCTTCTGTATATCATTCCAACTGTCTGTTCTGTTATGTTTGTCTCAACCAGTTATGAAAAGCGCAACAGATTTTTACGATGATTACACCTTTCTCAGGCTTGTAGGGGATAGGTTTCTCAAATGCTCTGAATCTCGCACTTGATATACCAAAACCAATTTTGACTATTTTTCTAGCCCGTGACAATCGATTATTCAATAATTTTATCTTTGATGCTTATTGATTTGCTGGGAATGGTTTGAGAAGATGATTTTTCAGGGGAAATCCATTGTCGCCAACTGAAAGATGGTCTTCTGTAGTATACCACCCTGTAATGCTTGATAAAGATTGCAATCACGGAAAATTTATCATAAACCCTCTTATAAAATCCTGTGTCTATACAGGGTGCACCAAGGTAAATGGCCTATTAGAATATCTCGGGAAATGAAGCGATTGGGATTCTGAAAATTTGTAAGGTGAGATTTTCAATGATGCTCTTTTCAAATGAAACTCCAGCAACGTTGCGCCACTTCCGGTTATACCGGAAGTAGATGTCAACGTAAAATTCTAGGCAGATTGTATCATTTCCTATACCTAAGTATAAGCGTTTTTGAAATATTTGAGTTTTTATGTCAAAAATGACGTTTAAAGGTTCCTATTTGAATGTGAATTCTTCGTATACAAAAGCCTTTATTGTTCAATTTGTGCAGAATTTCTTGTTGAAAGTGACCAACTTCAAAAGAGTATCCACAATATTTTGATAACTATTATTACAGGGTGGTGTAGCGTTCGTTTCATCCTAAAGTTGTCCAAGGTATGATTTCTTCTTGTTTAGGCGGATGCGACCTTTCAATAGCTTGGTCCATCTATGTATCAACTAGGATAGTACTCAATGTTTCTGTCGCGGCATAATTGCTGCCAATAGACGTAAACTTCCGTCAATGTGGTGTTATCAATTTTGGTACGGTTGGGTACATTGTTTCACTTTTGGAGGTGGATTGTCAATTGTCACAAAGAAGTGAGTCTTCTCCCGTGTGTGAAGGCAGACACACACGTATTTTTTTTTGAAACCAAAAATGTTTTAATTCTCTTGGCGGCATTGTGAAATTGTGCTGGAGAAAGGAGTTCAACTGAGTGTATCTCACTCCCCATACTTCACAGAATGTATTATTTCTGAGGATGCCTCAGATGAAAACGGATTTGTGAAACCTAGCAAGGTGAGCATGCATTCCCGTTTTTTTGCCATTCTTTTATTTCCCACTTCTCTTCTGGCAATTTTTCAATCTCACCCATTGTTTCAGGGTTTTTTTCTTAACACGTAATTTAAACCGAATGAATGTGTTGATTTGAGTATCAAAATTCCACAACCTATCCTGTCTACTGTTGATGTTTGGCGACGTGAATCACGTGGGTGATCAGCAACGTTATCAATCCCGGTCCCCTTTTTTGGTTATGGCTCGAGATCTGGAAGTACTGTTGACTGACGAGTCTGGGGTTAGCTCGTGACGTATCCCAGCCGCATTCCAAGAAAAAAGATCGGAAACCAGGAGCCAGGAGTCTGGAACAATTATTAGGCCAGTCGTTTTAATTATCTTTATCCAATCCATTTCGCCAATTTCAATCAGATTACCATTTCAATAATTTTTTCTTTTTAACTAATTAAACATTAAATATCAACTACATCGAATGCAGCCTAATATTTTATATTTTTATATCAACATTGTCACCCATAAAAAAATTATCTTTGCGTAGAAAGATCTCAGATTTACATATTTTTATTGGTTAATTATTCTAAATTATTTGTAAACTGCGCGGTACGATTTAACTATTTTTGTTCAATCACTCTGCCACTATTTGTGAAACATAGCGCAATCCCTAAATCGTTCGAACGTATTTGCCCCTGCGACTTGATCCATTTTATCCGTAAGATTTCATTCAAATTCTACCATTTTAACTTCTTGATTTTGGAGAATTAGTAAAATATCATATATCAAATTTCATGTTAAAGCATCATTTATTTGAGTGAATAAAGTAATGTTATTTGTGGACTATAAAGGTGTTCTTTTTTGATGAGTCTAGTTAACGGAAACAAATTCCTATAATCAAACAGGTTTCTTAGTTTTGCCTAATAAAGAAAACTGAGTGGCTCCTAATCGGGATTTTATAAGTAAGTATTAACTATCTAACAGTAAATTGATCAGCTGGCCATTATCCACGAACTCCAAGCCTACCGACACAGAGCTGTCGAATGCAAAAATAGTACGTGATAATAATTGATTATTTAACGCGCTACAGTGGCTGAAAAATAAGATCAAAAATAAAATCAAGAAAACTGCCAAAAATTTTTTTTTTTCAAATGCAAACCCCCAATTTTCATAATTTTATCTTATTGAGCATTGAAAATAAATATTCATCTAATATTGTCCATTCCAAAAATTAAAAAATAATGAATAAAAATAAGAAATTTTGGAATTTTAATTATTATTTTTATTTATTATTTTTTAAATTTTTGGAAAGGACAATCTTATACAAACTCATTTTTTTTTTAATGCTCAATGAGATAAAATGATAAAAATTGGGGGTTTCTATTTAAAGAAATAGATTTTTGGCATTTTTTTGATTTTATTTTTGGGCCCCCTATAATAATAATTTTAAAAATATTTTGAGAAATCTTTTGAAGTAGGTCCTTTCCAAACAAGAAATCCAATACAAATTAATGAATGAAGGCTTTCTTATACGCAAAATTTACATTTAAATGGGACCCTGAAAACGTCATTTTTGACATGAAAACTCAAATATTTCAAAACCGCTTACACAGAAAATGCCAAACAACTTACGATTCACGTCATAATTGCCACCAAGCGAGTTATCATGTGATTTGCTAGTGACCAAATTTGGCGACCAGCAAGCTTAGTAACAACGAGCTTGGTGGCAACGATGACGTAGATCATCATCGTTCGTTAACAAAACTTAGGTATGAGACATCATACATCAAATCTGCATAGAATTTCACGTAGAATCTAAAAATGTGATCATATACAGTATGTCCACGGATGGGGTAGACAAGAGGTGAAATGGACCAAAAATTGTAAGATACGACAAAAAGTTATTTCTGATAAAAGTTTTTGCTTGGTCTAAAAATAGGAGCTACGATGAGAAAATTGATTTTTATTATACAGAGCGTCTCAAAAATGTAAAATATAAAATTAAAGAAGAGCAAACAGTCATTTTTTGGTCTTTTATCGTTAAATGACAAATAAAAAACCTGCTTCAAATTTAGTCAAAACCCTAATTCCAAGCTCACTAAAGTAAATTTCAATTTGTAAAATTTTTGAAAAAATAAATAATCCGCATTTTACCACGTACATATTATTGATTTTATACCTGTACATGATTACCTGTTGTTGTAGGTATGAAAGTCATACTGAAAGTAGTAAAATGCTGACTTGCAAAATTGTTCAATTTTTTAGAATTTTAATAGATTCAAATTTTCTTCAGTAAGTTCGGATTCAGGGTTAGGACTAGATTCAAAGCAAGGTTTTTATTTATCATTTCACTTTAACAGGTCAGAAATTACTGTTTGCTCTTGTTTAATTTTAAGTTTTCACATAATTGAGACGCCCTGTATAATAAAAATCAATTTTCTCATCATAGCTCCTATTTTCAGACCAAGCAAAAACTTTTATCGGAAATAACTTTTTGTCGTATCTTTCAATTTTTGGTCCATTTCACCTCTTCTCCATCTTCTCCTCTTTCCTCTTCTCCATCCGTGGACATACTGTATAGGGTGTTGAATTTGGAACAAGCCGGTTGACACTTCCTTCCGGTATAACCGGAAGTCGCGTAACTCCACTATTATCTTATTTGAATAGCATCTCCAAAAATGTCTCCCTACAAATTCTCAGAATCCCAATGGCTTTATTTACCGAAAAATTCTAATAGGCCACTCACTTTGGCGAACCCTGTATAACTGAAGTAATATTCATGATTCATAACTGCTATTGAAACGATACTGTTTGACTTGAATGATTATAATATGTCTGCCATCTATTATTGCTCCGTAGCATCCTGGAAAGTTCCATTCCTTTCGAAATCCATATTCATTCCTTTTCCAAACATCAGTGGTAGGAATCTGGAAAAAAGTCATTGTTCAATCTTCGAGAATAAAATTATTAACCAAAATCAACTCTTTTTTCAGACTAACGAAGAGATGATACAAACTGATACTGATTCTAATACAGATGATGGAGAAAACAGGTTTACAGAGAAATCTAATTTTTGTCGATCGAAACCAAAATCCAGAACTCCTTATACAGAAAAGAGCAAACTTTTCCACCTCTCAAATATGATTGATCAGTTGAAGGAAATATCTAACACTTCTAATGCTGCAGAAGACAATGGGTTTGATGTTTTCGGCAAACACGTTGCTCTACAAATTCAAGCGTTGCCCTTACTATTAGCACTAGAAGATATTCAACTATGTAAAAACCAGGATAGCGAATGATTTCGCCTGGAAGACTGTTGCAAGTCTTCCATGGGGAAAAGCTTCGCCAGTGTTCCTGTCAGCCCTGAAAACTCCAGCTCCAGTCAAACCCGTGCGTTTAGCCTTGGAGCCATCTGTGAACCAGACTTGAGTGTTGACAGGCGCCTTCATCGGTCTGGTCAGCCACTCTACGTTCGTCGTTACGTGAACCTCAAAGCTCTTTCGGATTCTGAGGCGCCCATTCGTGGGTGTCAACCCGGCCGATAGAAGCGGTAACTCGATTCGCAACAGTGATGATATTCAGGTGTGGCCAACTTCCATTCCCATGTTCCTCCATGTCTTCTGGGCAACCATCCTACTATAGGAAGCCATCGCTTCCCTCTTCACCCCGAGCCCTAGCTCTGGCAGTCCGAGGAGGATGTTCAGTGCTGCTTCAGGAGTTGTCCTCATTGCGCCTGTTGTACCCAAACAAGCCATCCTTTGCAGTCGGGCTAGCTTGAGTACATAAGTGGTCTTATCGGTTGCCGGCCACCAGATCACGGATCCGTATAAGATCCTTGGCCTGATGACAGCCTGGTCATCCAAACCTGGGGTTTTAGGCCCCACTGTCTTCCGACCACTCGACGCAGTAGCCACAGTGTTGCTGTTCCTTTTTTTATTGTCCATTCAACGAAGAGTATCCACGTTAGCCTCCTGTCCAACACCACCCCGAGGTACTTGACCTTCTGCCTGAGTCACAGTGTGGTCCCGTACATCGTGTGTAGTTTGGATTCCCGGATATTCCTTCTGTTGGTGGAGAGAATGAGCTCTGCTTTTGAGGGATTCACTGACAGCCCCATCTCCCCACACCATGTTTCCACTATTTCGGCTAGCTTCGTCCACTCACAGACGATCCGCGGTTGTTTGCTCCTCTCTAGAATCAGTCCATCGTCCGCGTACGCCTGAGTGTGTAATCCTTCTCCATCCAAACTTGTGAGGAGGCTGTCCATTATCAGAAACCATAGTCTGGAGGAGAGGCAGCTGCCTTGGGGGCAGCCTCCTAGGACTTTTGCCTCAACCTGGTAGCCTCCTAAAGACACTTTTTCTTGGCGGTCACGAAGGGAGGACAAGAACCACCTGACGATGGAAGAGGAAACCCTCCTGCAGGTGAGCGTCTCACAAATAGCGCCGGTTTTGGCTTTATCAAATGCTCCTCCGACATCAAAGAATCGGGTAAGGGCCACTTCTCTGTCGTTTATGGCCTTTTCAGCTAGTTGCACTACCGCATCGAGAGCGGACTCCGTGCTTTTGCCCTTGCAGTAGGCATGCTGGTTCCTATGAAGAGGAAATGCCAAAAAAAAATTCTCTGTCAGGTACCTATCAATCAATCTTTCCAAGGTTTTAGCTTCGAAAGATATTAGACTAGTCCGCCTGTGGGATTTTGGCAGCCCGTAGTCCTCCTTCCTAACTTTGGGTGCTAGCTCCAAAGATGTTCTTTAGCCAAGGTTGCATCAGGTGCCAAGTCCTTCGCATCATCGCCGGGAAAATACCGTCAGGACCTGCAGCCTTGTATGGACTGAACTCACTTATGGCCCACTCGATTGCTTACGACTTTGTCAGTCGTTTCCCAGTCCGCATTGAGGATAGGGAGGGGCTCCTGGGTAGGTCTATTGCCTTCTTCTAAAAAATGAGTACGGAGAAGAAGGTGTAGAGTATTCTCCATGTTATCAGTCCATGTGTTGTCTTGTTTTTTCAACAGCCCTATCTCTGTTTCTCCCTCTGTGCTAAGTAGCCTCTAATAGTGTAGTTGATTCTGAGAGAGATTCTATCTCCCCACAGAGTCCACGCCATGTAGCTCTTTTGCTCTTCCTTACCTCTGACTTGAATTTCCTGCTGGCTTCAACGAAGCTGTCCCAGTCGGCTTGCCCTTTGCTCTGGAGTGCTCGGCTTTGCGACCTCCTGGCTTCCTTTTCAAGGCGCTCCCGAGAGTCACTACACCATATGTCGCCCTTCTAGATCGGCAGTTCTCTGTCCGCTTGCAAGTAGAAGCGGATTAACCTGTGGTCGGACATTGTTATGTCATTTGTGACACTCCACTTCAACACTCTCGTCACAACCGTTATGTCTATGACCTCTTGTCTGACGCATTAGACAAAGGTCTGTTCGGCATTCATATTGGCAACTTCAAGGTTTTCAGCTATGAGGTACTCTAACAGAGTTATGCTTCTCGCGTTTGTATTGGTGCTGCCCCAGAAAGTATTGTGTGCGTTCGCGTCGCATCCGATAACGGCGGAAAACCAGACTTTTTGATAAACTGAACGATTTTAATAAGATCTTCCGTAGGAGGTGAACGCACAGTATCATACGGCAGATAGAGACTTATTAAAGGCAACTTACCCTTTGTCCCCTGGTGATTGTGTTCCAGGAGGTTCACGGTGGCATCCTTGGTACCCAACTGTGGCAAGTGAGTTACCTGTAGCTCCATGGATACCGCGATACAGGTTTGTGGTCAATCTGGTCCTCCATGGCCGGTGTAGATTGTCATACCGGTGGACTGTAGGCCTTGATGTTATACCTGAAGCAGTGAGGCTCTTGGATTTAAATAACTTCCCCCCCCCTACCTGCCATGACGGTCTTGAGGTAAGAGAAGATAAGTGTAGTTTTCTACAGGATTTCCTACTATATATGGGTCATGAAATTGATAAATTTGTGCTCCACAGGACTAAAAAGAGGGTTGAGGCTATAGTAAAAACTAAAATTCTTACTAATGTCACGCAACACGAATCGTCTTTGGGGGAGTCAGGTATTATTGTAAATTTTTGCCTGATGCCTCAACGATTTTGTACCCTTTGTATAATTTATTAAGAAAGGATATAGGGTGGGACAGGAACCAAGACTGTGTCAAGGGTTTTTCAGAGATGAAAAACATACTCACATCTCTATTAGTTCTTGCTTTGCATTTCGACCCTAAATTGCCAATTGAATTTTTGGTGGACGAGAACATAGTCCGAGGGCCTTGGTGCGATAATTATTCATGTATATTCGAATGGTGCTGGAAAACCTTTTGCGCTCACTTCTGGGTACTTGAATAAAAGTGAGCTTTCTTATTCGGAGATTGGAAAGGAAGCATTAGCTATAATTTTTGGGGTTAAAAGATTCTTTCAATGTATGGCAACAAACTTATCCTGTAAACGGATCATAAGCTAAAAAACAAAATGAAGTATGTTAACACAAAACAAAATTATGCAGATTTTTTATCAAGATTAGGAAGCAATGTGGAAAATATGTTTCTGGTTGCGAGTAACTCACTTTTGTTCGCTAAAAGAAATCATGATGAAGTTTCTTATTTGAATTACTTGAAAAATCACAAATTAAAGAAAAGGCAGCGGCGCAGGACCCGATTTCAGGTGAAATTCTATTTTATGTGCGTAATGGTTGGCCCCAAAATGGCCCTTTATCATATTTTATAAGGAACAGATTTTCGAAATAGCATCTCAAGTGAACTTCATTTAACTCACGCTGGTATCGTCAAGATGAAGGGTTTAGCGCGTTCTTATGTATGGTGGGCCCCACGAATCAATAAAAAACATTTTTCGGATTTGCGAAACTTGCGCAACTTTTTCCACTAACGCCCCCAAGTCATCTTTAAAATTATGGTAATATCCTTAGCAAGTGTGGACAAGATTGCACGCTGATTTTTTTGGTCCTTGTCTGAATAATTATTTTTTGATCACAGAATATGCCACCTCGAAGTGGATAGAATGCTTTGTCATCAATAATTTTTTTGCTCAATGTGAAATTAAATTATTCACAAGCATATTTTTGGGATGAGGCTTACCTCGGGAGCTATGCACTGATAACGCAAAAACTTTCACGTCTGAAGAATTCCGGGATTTTCTTGAAAATCTGGAAATTACTCACAAGACTGGAGCACCCCATCACCCTGAAACAAGTGGATTAGCCGAATCGGGTGTTAAAATTATTAAAAAGGCTCTGCTTAAGGCATTCAAAGATGGAGTGACGGACGTTCAACTAATTCTGGATAGTTTTCTTTTCCGGTATCGTAATACACCTCACGCCACTACGTGAGAAACTCCTTCTAAGTTGCTTTTCAATCGCTCTCCGCGCACAAGATTTGATCTTTTGTTACCGACGATTGAACATGTTGTAAGAACTCACAAAAAATTAGAAATAGTACATCAGACAAGAAACGATATTTCTTTTGAAATAGGGGAGAAGGTATGGGTTCGTGATTTTCGAACTAGAAGTCACAAGTAGTGTCAGTGTGTAATTCGAGATGTTCTTGGCTCTAGGACTTACACAGTTGAAGTGAGTCATGGATTGATGTGGAAAAGACATTTGAGTCAATTAAAAAAAAATACGGTAATGATAATATTCAAAAAAATAATAACCAAGTTGACAATTTAACTATCACTCCACGATCCACTATTTCTTTGGACCCTTCCTCAAACTGTGTTGTTGATCAATCTTTAGCTAGGGTATCACAAAATCCTGACAGTACTAAAAATGATAGTTCCAAAAATATTAGTTCGCGAGTGTTGAGAAGACGTAGTCAACCTGATGGGCCAAATCGGTTCAAAGCAGCTCATCATGGTTGAGTGCCATTGGTATTTTTTGTTTTAATCTTTGTTAAGTATTAAGAAATAATTTATCTAGGTTGGGACGATGAAGACCCTGGTCTAGCTAGCTCGACCACGCGTTCATTTCCGAAAATGCCCATATATCCCGGTACCCAGATCAGTTTGACCTTCTTGCTCTCGTCCAGGGCGTACAGAGCATCACTGCATTCTTGAACCAGCGGGTAGCTGATCCTTGGCTTGCATAAGGCCTCTAGTGCCGCTTGACCAGAATAAACAACTATGTTATCTTCTGTCTCTCCTTGAACCTTTTTTCTAGTTGCTACCTCCAGGTTAGCAGAAACCTCTGCTTGGAAGACGGTTGTGAGCATTCCGAAAGGGAAAGCCTTCCCGGCATACCTGTCACTGTATACTCCGGCTCCCGTAGCCCTAGAGCTTCCTTCGGTGAGCCAGATCTGCGTGTCACCTGGTGGTTCTTCCGATGTAGTCCCCAACTCATCCCTGGATGAAAGGTGTACTCCAAAACTTTTATGAAGTCTGATCCTTGTGGCTGTCAGTTCCGCCACCAGTAACGGTATCTCACGCCTCACAATAGAAGATCATCTAGTGTGGCCGACCTCTGTGCCTCTGAGTCAACAGTCATACTATACCAAATGGTATCTCTTTATCCGGTCGATATCCCGCAACGCGAAAAATATTATTTCAGTATAGGATCTAGTTTGACCCCATGTTCGGTTGGACTCGAAACTTTCGAATGAAGTAACTGTATTTGACCATTATTTTCTGTATCAAATTCATTGAAGGCGAATCAACCATATCAATTTTCATCATAGTAACTTTTTTAAACAGCAAACCTTCATGCAAAGGTCAGGTTGCGTAATTCTGGGACTACGCTCATGCATGCCAGTATTATTTCATCACTACTGATAATTCCAGCTCATTTTGAGAAAATGAATTGATAACACGTCCAATTTATCTACTGAAATAAAAAAACTAATCACACCTTACAAATCGAATAGGATGTTTTCTTCCTAGTGAATGTTGTTCTAATGTGAATTGTGTTCGGTATCAGGGGCAGCGGCATTCAACTATCAAGCTGTGAGTTTTTCTGCGTTACCAACCAAAATATGTTTTTATAACTGTATCAGCTGGCTTCACGCAGAAATTTCTTCATCATTGCAAACCTCGTTGATTTCGACTCGCTCCTGAATGAGAAACGCATCCTCAAACCGCTGAGAAAATCTCTCAACGTCACCAATCGGATTGAAATTGTTTGCAAATATCGGTTTTCTTATCCAAAAAGATGTCTCACCACAATCATAATAAATAAATAGATAAATAACTTTTTATTATGCACAGCTTTACAAAATACGCTACATTACGTACATGATAATATACAATAACTTTGTCATTACTGTAGATATCTTTATGAAATTTGGGTCATGTATTTTAGGCATTAATACTAATTTTTTGATGCATCAACAATTTAATTATTCTGACCAGTGCCGTCCATGCGGGTTTTGGTTTGCATATTTTTTGGGAAATAGAAAAATTTTTTAGGACATACGTTCATATGATTTTTTTTCCTTAAAATGAGCCCAAGAATCACCCCCTTTATTATTAGCATGTTATTCTGAAACACCCTGTATACTCTGTGGGCCAAATTAAGTTAGAACATAATTTGACGCTTGATGACTTTTTTGTTTGTTCATGGATTCTGATGATTTTTGGATATGATATTAGTTAATATGTTTTGACCATTACCCTGAAATTGATCTTCCAAACTTCAACCTGGACCGGACTTGGAGCGTTTCTAAGAAATTGGTGCATTTAAGCTCGTTGCAAGAACAAACCGCGCTACTCACAGAAGAACTGATATATTTTTTGAGAAGGGCATTATTGGGAAAAGGTATCCTGAGAATATCAATATTCTAGAACCATAACCTAAGAAACGATGTTTTTTTCTGTATGATGGTGCTTGTCGGCATAAAAACTATTTCACTTCATTTTGATCAAAGTTTTTTGAAATTCCATAGCAACGTGGATTGTTTATTAGAGCTTTGTCAATTTTTCATATTTTAGAATTTTTAATTTGGAAAAAAAAATAATATCAAATAATCATTTTTTTTTCGTTGAATAAACTTTGTTTAATTTTATTCGATAATTTGAAGGGAGTCGCGACATTTCCGTGCATCCATATTCTTTTCCGATAATCGTTTAATCGAGATTTTATCTTTCAAAGATAGAACCATGTCTACTTAGTTAAAATCAAACAGGCAGACTCTAGAATCTCAAAAATGTTAAATATGTTCAACAAACAATCCACGTTGCCATGGAATTTCAGGAAAATTTGATCAAAATTAAGTGAAATAGTCTTCACACCGACAAGCACAATCATACAGAAAGAAGCATCATTTCTCAGGTTATGGTCCTTTTTAAAAAATATATCAGTTGGTCTGTAAGTGGCGCAAATCGTTTTTGCAACGAGCTTAGATGCAACAATTTCATAAAAACGTCGTAAGTCCGGTCCTGTCCAAAACTCGAAAACTCATTTTTGGAGAAACATCCAGAACTTAGTGGCCAATATCATATCCAAAATTTATCAAAATCCATAAACAAACAAAAAAGTTATCAAGGATCAAACTTTGTTCTAACTTAATTTGGCCAACAGTGTAAATATAATTTTTCAAAAAAAAAAGATAAATATGCTTAAATTAATATCACATCGAAAGGATATAGATTCTTAGAATATTTTTGAAAGACTAAAGCTGATGACTATTTTTCACGTGGAGTGGAAGATCATTGAATTGAGTAAGACCTCTATGAAACAAGCTAACTTGAGTTCTTGTCAAGCGGTTAGTTTGTACGTAAAAATTCTCAACATTTTCAGTGTTGTATCCATAAACATCACTCACGTATAACAATTCATTGGACAAATAATAAGGTACCAAACAATGTACCATTTTGAAAATCATAAAATAGGTTCCAAATAAAAGAACCCGTTGTACATTCATGACTTCAACTGTCTGTAACATCAAATTGGCAAGGGTATATCTGTCACAGTGCAAAATAGATCTTAGGGCACGATTTTGAATTTTCTGTAATTGATACACTTTTTCCTTTGACAGATGAAAAAGAATTGTTGAGCAATACTGAACATATGGAAGTATTATGGATTTATACAATATTGTTTTTATAAATGATTTTTGCCAATTCTATGTAGAAAATAGACTTTTCTAGACATTTTGGTTGAGACGTAGTCCGCATGCCTGTTGAAATCTGGATTTTCATCGAACATCACTCCTAAATATTTGATAACTCTCACTCTCTCTAGATGGTTGTCGTTCAACATGATGGTAAGGTTACAACTATCCAATTTACGAATTATGTTAGGTGTTCCAAAGACAACAAATTTACATTTTTGACAGTCACAACCATACTATTATCACTCAGCCATTTACTAATATTAGGCAAGTCATCATTCAAGTTCTTGACCATCTCACTGACCACATATACACTGTGGGCCAAATTAAATTAGAACCTAGTATGATCCTTAATAACTTTTTTGTTTGTGTATGAATTAAGATGAATTTTGGATATGATATTGGTCAATATGTTCTGGATGTTCCTCCAAAATTGAGTTTTCGAATTTTGGACAGGACCGGACTTACGACGTTTTTATAAAACTGGTGCATTCAAGCTCGTTGCAAAAACGAACTGCGCTACGTACAGATCAACTGATATATTTTTTGAGAAGGACATTAGTGGGAAAAGGTATCCGGATAATATCAATATTTTAGAACAATAACCTAAGAAACTATGATTTTTTCTATATCCTGCTGCTTGTCGGCATGAAAACTATTTCACTTCGTTTTGATCAAAATTTCTTGAAATTCCATTGCAACGTGGATTGTTTGTTGAAAATTGTTAACATTTTCGAGATTCCAGAGTTTGCCTGTTTGATTTTAAATACGTAGACATGGTTCTATCTATGAAAGATGAAATCTTGATCAAACGATTAATGGAAAAGAACATTTATGCACGGCAATGTTGCGGCCCCTTTCAAATTATCGAGTGAAATCAAACAACGGCGGACAATTTGATATGACAGACCATGATACTTGAACACACTAAATCACACAAGATATGATCAATTGCTGGACGAGATTAGAACCAAGCCGTGCATGTCGTTACCGCGAGCCAAAAGTGAGGTTGGATTTAGAACATCCATAACGTTACCTAGTTACCATTTGCTGATCAAAATTTGAACTGGCTCATGCATGATGTCCCCGCGTGACATTGATTGTTTAGATTCAAGGTAGGTCACGTGATGACTTCTGAAGTAGGATGTGCGAGAGTTTATCTTGTTTGCTTCAGTATCATGATGACAGACCTTCACTACCTCGAAAATGTCATAAATGTATAAATTGAACAGAAGTGGTACCAAAACAGTGCCCTGTGGTACTCCAGAATCAACCTGAACCGTGTTGGATAAGCTGCCATCAAACTTGACCTGTTGCTTCCTATTCGTCAAATATGATCTGAACCAGTTATGGACATTCTGTCTTAGACCCATTTTATACAATTTTTCCAGTAATAACTCCCTATTTATTATTTCGAACGTCCTCTTTAAGTCAAGAAACACAGATATAACAGTCACCCCTTTGTCAAAACTTTTCAACCATTCATTAGTAATTTGTAAAATAACAGTTTCACAAGAGGGATCATTTCTAAAACCAGATTGACATTGATGTATCACAGAGTTTGACAGTACTACCATAGTCGCTAAATATAATATCAAATCGACTCAATGACTTCGAATGGGATGAATTAGCGGATTTGATAAATGGTTACTATCACTTCACGGAAAACAACTACTATTGGTTGTCGGTTCGATCCCCACTATGGGTGTCCCGAAATTAGACGTCAATATTTCAACCACGTATTCTACGTCCCGAAATAGAAATAAAAATTTTCATAAACTAGTATCCACAAACTCTTCGTTTTCAAGATACAGGGTGTTAAAGGTAAAGACCTGATGTCGGTTTTTTGTAGATATTTTCGAAACCTGTTGAGCTAATTCAATAAAATTTTGAACAGTAACTGAACTTTTTGCACTCTATCTAATGAACAAAAGACTAGTATTGTATACCATTTGGGATATACAGGGTCGGATTTGAGAAAAATAGACCCCAGATTTTTTTTTGCTGATTTCAAGTAGCTTTTCCTACAAATTTTGAAAATCTGTAGTTTTCTACACAAATGAGGTACTCTTGTTATGACTAGCTGAGACGCTCCATTTTTGGGAAAAACGCATTTAAAAATCTTTTCACACACTGATTCTAGTGCAGAAAATTGTGTGCATAATCTGGCTCTCCTATTCACAGGTAGACCAGTGCTTTTGCTGAAAGATTTAGTATATGCAATTTTCTTTGTAATAAGATTTTCAAATGTATTTTTCTCGAGAATGGTGGGACTCAGCAAGGTAGGAGAAGAGTACCTCATCTATGTAAAAAACTGTAGATTTCAAAATCGTGCAGGCAAAACTACTAAAAATCAATAACCAAAAAATTCGGGGCACTTTTTTCCCAAGCCCGTCTCTGTATTTTCTGGCCATGAAGGAAATACAATACTAAGAACATTTATTGGGTAGAGCGTAAAAAGGTTGGTAACTGTACAAAATTGTACCCAATTATCTTCACAGGTCACGAAAATATTCATGAAAAACCGTCATCAGATCTTCACCTTTGACACCCTGTATCTTGAAAACGAAGAATCTGTAGATAGCAGCTTATATGAAGTTTTATTTCTATTTTGGGATGTAGCATACGTGGTTGAAATATTGACATCTAATTTTGGGCACCCTGTATACCGTGTAATCAAGAAGTATGTTTATGTAATTTAGGTTATTTCAACTCGTATAAGATTGGATAAAGATTCTCTTCTCATCAGACCCATAACACACATTTTCATGAATCAAATCAGTTTTGAACAACACTTGAAATGATCTTATGCATTCTTGTGATCACGCGATGCTTCGCTATCACATAAATAGTAATCAAGTTTATTGAAATTGCAGCAAGGTGCCGCCCACCATAAACGCGCGTATCCCGTCGTCATACTCGTGACGTCACAGTAGAAGTCAAATATGATTACACTTTATCCTTCAAGTCGATCGCCCTTATTGATCATATTGTACATCAGGATATTATATGTTACATTGTTAATATCTACTGGTTATAGGTACGGACTAGAAAGAAACACATGCAACGTGCAGTCAAAAGAGTACCAGATAGTGAGATGGTATCTAGGTATTCATGTCATGTTCTATCAGTTGCACAGTTATTGAATGCCGGTACACCCAACTCTACTTATATTATCCCTCACTTTTTCATTTTGATTCCTCTTGACTCTTGTTTCAACGTAAACAAAGATTGGGTTTTGTTCAATGAAGTACATCAACATGAATGAGTAAATTGTTCACAATTTGTTGTCCTTATTGACCTGTTTCTATTGTTCAACAGTGAACCCCGAATCACAAGTCTACAGTCACAGTATTAACACAATCCACAAAATAACTTTCAAATATTAAGTAGAATACGTGTATAAATTTATGCAAATTGTCCATTGTGGCCGATATAACTGCGTTAAGCACCACAAAGTACATCAAAGATGCAAAAAAAAACATTCCAGTAACCCGTTGCATAAATAAATTGAACTGGGTCATTGCCGAAATCTGCACCATGGAGAATATATGCTGGCTTTCTGGCAAAGCTGCATTTTATTCTTTTCACACAAACTGTACCAACATCCGGCTTAGATATAAACGGAAATTCCCAAGCCGAGCTTCGCAGCTGTTCCGACTATTTTTATAAATGAAACCTGAAAAGGTTGTAACAGTTGAAACAGGAATCTTGGTTTAGGTAAGTGCGGTTTATTTTTGTGAATATAACGTGCTCAAGTTTTATCATTCGGATGATTTTGGTTTTCACTGTGATGATCTTTTATGAGCATGAAAAATTTATAGTGTAACTAGTTACACTTTAAACTTGAATGATAGTCTGAATGGCAATATTTTTCCGTAGCAAGAAAATATTACATATTTAGTTGAACTGGAAAAAATTAGGTAAGAATTATTGAGGGGCAGTCAAGATAGTGCACGTGATTCTCAAGAATTAATGCAAGCGACCTGTGCAAATACAGAAACAGCGGAAAAGTTGAGACATGGTGAGCTCCAAGAATCTCTCTCAGGTCTAGTATAGTTCTCACTGTACATCAACATTCTGGCCATCTCAATCTCTTTGCGGATGACTTCACGGTTCAATGGCATAACCGAGCATTTGAAAAGTTGACCGGTGAAAATTTTTAGTGCAGCACTAATCAAATACACATGAAAGAGGATGCAGTCAAGGTTTCTGATGACCATTGCATAAAATATGGCAGAATGAAGTTTGATGCTCACGTTCTTACGTGACAGCTATCAAAGCTATCCCCTTAGTAGCTAATTAGAAGAACCGATCGCAAGAAATAGCCATTTTGCTCTGGTACAATCAGATATGCGCTAAGGAATAGGTATGCTTTTGGGGTGCGTACCCGGCGACCTTGCTCAGTAGTGTGCTTGTACTACAAAAACCTGCTATGAGGTATAATTACATAGTGTTAGAGTTGATATAGGGACTTTTTTTGTTCCTTGTTCGAAATAAGGCGAATATCAACCCACCTTTGATTATTATAAAAACAGTCTGTTTGGTTCGTGGAAAACAAACCTGTTAGAAACATGGCTGCAATACTCGTCAAACTAGGAACTGAAGGCTGCCTCATAGCACAAAGATAAAAGAACAAAACAAACTTGGAAACGCTTCTTGAGGGATTTTGCGACTATTTTCAACTTTGCAACTTCACCTCTGAGCTGTGAGTGGTGGGATTCAACTGTATTTTGTAAAGTGGAGGTTTAGTGTTGATTTTCAAGGTCCTTCTAAACTGAGAACCTCAAAAACCTTAAAATTTTTGGTGTGGGACACATCCTCGCCAAAAGGATTGAGTAGTGAATGTTTACTCTGGAGATCTTCTTTCCCTCATCATTTTGGGGGCAAAATATTTGCCCCTCAAGACAAAAATTGACGGGACCAAGCACACGACTTGCCTGTGGAGCTGAACGAGATAGCAAATGATAAAAATATTGAGACAAAATTGCAAACGGTTCATTATTGAGTATTTTTGTGCTTTCTGATGAAACATATTTTTTTTTTTATTTATAAAGGGTGACTATTTGAGGAAATAAAATCGATTACATGAATGTGAAAGTACTGGGCCTTCAGGATAATAATTAATTAGACCAACAGTGAACACTATCGTTTTCAAAACCAACAATATTAAATTGAATTGATGTTGAACTACGCACTGTATGTACAGAAAGTTCGGATTGGAGTACTTCTGTATCTCGATAACAGTAAAACCTGAAGGTTTAAAGAAAAAATCCATGAGCAAGGTGGGCAAAAGAAATTACTGGAAATTATTTAAAAAATTGGAAATTTGACCACTAGGGGATGCAGCCGCTATGAACAAACAGGAAATTCACGCTGTCTTGGAAAGATACACGGAAAACTAAAACTTTTGATACGTCATTTTATAGCTTGAGTGATACCGGATCATATTGTGCGTTGACATTATTTGTATCTGTCTTGATAAGAGAGGGGGAGGCCAATACATATTTCAATATTTGAATCTCATCATTCCCATCATCTCCGTTAAACCGATTTGATTATTTTTGGCCTTGTTGAAAAGAGCATTTTATGGTCTTTTAAAAGACACTTTTTGTTGAACCTTCCACTTTAAAACAAATACACTCAAGTGCGTTATTTGCAGCGTCCAATATTTATTGATGGAACGGTACTATTTTCTTGGCGGGCCTCTTTGTAACAGAAGGCAGATACTCGGTCAAACTTTTGTTTTTTGAATGGCATCCTTTATTTATCAACTCAGTTTCGAGTTATTCGAGAAATTCTACACAGTTTCTATATCAAATACTACCATAATGTTTTATATTTTATTTCATACTGTACTGTAAATTATCATACCAGTCCGGTAAATGATACTTCACATCATCACAGACTGTAATGAAAATTCACTTTACTACTCCGCTAAATGACGCTTTGCATAATCAGATACAGTGAAATTGCATTGGTAGTATGGTTTGACTGGCGCCATCTAATGGTTTTCATTAATAACTTGACATGAAAGATTGGTGATATAAGTAACCTATCTTTATCACTCAAGTGGTAGCATGGTCTAACTGCCATCATCTTATGGCTTTATACAAAACTTGACATGAAATGTTGCCAACATAACTTTTTTTGTTAAACGGAAAGGTTGGTACAGAACCGTAATAAATGTCTAGAGTTACATCCATGTGAGTAGTGCCCTCCTTATACCGGTTTCGTCCCGTAATTAGACTCATCACTCATCAGTAATGCAGCTGGCACCACTCACACTGATGCAACTCTAGACACTACCCTAATCTGGGTAAATGTGCAGTGGTTGTTTTTAGACAACCACTGCCATCTATTGGTTCGCAAGTCTGCGAACGCAAATAGATGTGGAGTATGTTCGAGCTGTACCTCTCGATCATGGAATAAAGAGACATTGTTTTACGGTTATCCGATGTTAAACGGAAAGGTTGGTACAGAACCGTAATAAATGTCTAGAGTTACATCCATGTGAGTAGTGCCCTCCTTATACCGGTTTCGTCCCGTAATTGGACTCATCAGTGAGGCAGCTGGCACCACTCACACTGATGCAACTCTAGACACTACCCTAATCTGGGTAAATGTGCAGTGGTTGTTTTTAGACAACCACTGCCATCTATTGGTTCGCAAGTCTGCGAACGCAAATAGATGTGGAGTATGTTCGAGCTGAACCTCTCGATCATGGAATAAAGAGACATTGTTTTACGGTTATCCGATGTTAAACGGAAAGTTTGGTACAAAACCGTAATAAATGTCTAGAGTTACATCCATGTGAGTAGTGCCCTCCTTATACCGGTTTCGTCCCGTAATTGGATTCATCAGTAAAGCAGCTGGCACCACTCACACTGATACAACTCTAGACACTACCCTAATCTGGGTAAATGTGCAGTGGTTGTTTTTTGCGAACCAATAGATGGCAGTGGTTGTCTAAAAACAACCACTGCACATTTACCCAGATTAGGGTAGTGTCTAGAGTTGCATCAGTGTGAGTGGTGCCAGCTGCCTTACTGATGAGTCCAATTACGGGACGAAACCGGTATAAGGAGGGCACTACTCACATGGATGTAACTCTAGACATTTATTACGGTTCTGTACCAACCTTTCCGTTTAACATCGGATAACCGTAAAACAATGTCTCTTTATAACTTTTTTTGTTAGAAATTCATCAAATAAACTCGGGTGCTGCAGTACAGTCACATACACATATAATTATTTGATTTCACTAATAAATTCAACAATGATCGTAGATATTTCAAACGAAACAATTTGGATTCGGGCTCAATAATTTGAGCGGCTTTGAATACGACGTGGTGTCAGTACGATTATCACCCGACTGGTCAACTTACGATGACGATAAAGAAAACCATGAACATCTTGACTCCTACTTTAAAAAAGTCATCTACCGTCTCAGTAACGTTAGTGTCTATTTCCAGATATTCGCAGCTAAACAACCAATTCGGGAAAGATAACGCTTATTGATTTATTGCATCAACAGTTCATATACATACACAACTTTCAACGGATTGTTACATGCTGCCAACAAACTTGCATTTCTACAAGTGGTTTCCGGAAACATGTGGTCAACAGTGTTGCGCGTTCACACGCATAGTATACTGATACAGCACTTGCATCAACTACAATCTACTGACCTACATTAAGAATATATTTAACCAGGAAATCTATCCTTCACAAATACTCAGGATAAATCGCATACTGGCAACGCGTTGAAATTTTAATTTCGTGATGCTATGGAATAATGGCAACGTGTGTTCCAGCATATCCTTTTTCACCTGCCTCCATTAAGATGACAACAGAATCTTAGATATGTGTGCATCATAATCACATTCAACTCCTTCATTCGATAAAGAAGTTGTTGAACTGTACCTACTTTCCATCCAAAGAATCAAATAAACGAGGTTCAACGAATTTTATCCAAAAGTGTGCCAAGTAAATCAGGTACAAGCGGCAGATGATTTACCTCTCTCTCCCACGTGATTCCAGTTTTCGGCAGCAAAAGTTTGCGACTAGAAAGCTCGCCAGCTCGACGCAGCTCTGCTCTGCCGATGTCGGAATCGTCGATGTAGAAATAACAAACTGCAGTAAATCAAGCTGATGCAACGACAAAGTTTTTCGATTGAGCTAGGGCATGGTTTGAATAACGTCTATTTAGTTTTATTTTCATTATTTCAGGCGATATTTCCATCGATGTCAATTTCATGTTGTGTTTTTTGACGTGATTGGCATTAAGTTCTCAAGTTTTTTATTGAAGTTCTTGGGAACTCTTTAATTTATATTTTGTATATTATGATTCCGGAAAGCTTTTTGTGAAAGATTGGTAGACTGGTAGGAAATAGTGAGAATGATGTTTCAATAGATTATTTGAATATTTTTATGATACGTATCTTTTCACAACCGCTTGATATTGTTTGGATTTTCCGCTTAGAATTTTTTGTTTTTTGGAGGATGTGGAATCAGTGATTGTTCAACACAATTGTTGTTGTTAGAAGCGTGGCCAAGCTATTTTCCTGCCAATTTGCATTGCAGATTGCAGCCAGTGGCTTATCGGTCCAGCCAAGATTGTCTGTAGCCCGCCAGATACCCCACAACCAGTCTTATGTGAGTACGGGTTAGCCGCAGTACTTCGTCAGTTGTTTTTTTCGGAGGATTAACGATCGTGTATCAGCCCCTTTGTTGCATGCCAGTTCCTGGGATATTTTTAGCATAACCGTACTTGTACTGTCAGAGATAGAGCCCATTGCTGGCGGACTTATTCATGATCGGCTTTGGAACAAACTATATCCTGGACAAAATTCATCCTTCCTCCTCACATATCCCATAGTACCATAGGTGCGTTGATTATTGCCTTTTACTCTGGAATGGATCTTTGGCTAAACTGGATGGTTTCCTAGAATACGTCAACAATATACATAATAACATCAATTCCACTTTAGAAATTGGATAAACCCCAATCATTCCTAGACTTGACTATCTCCAATATAAACAATAAGCATGATTTGAAAATCTTTAGAAAACCAAGTCATACAGGTGTTATGATAATACAAAACTTTCCTAGACCACCAAAGTTACAACCGGCGCTTGATTTAAATGCTAGGAGCAACATTGCAGACACCTCACTCATTTAACTTATTTACTAAACCAATTCAACATAGTTTTTCTTTTGAATGCATTTATCGGATGACGAATGCGGATTGGTATTTCCAGATAACACCGACACCTTTAGTTTTAAAATTGAGAAGTATGTGGTGGATGTGCGACTAGAATAGAAGGTACCATTATCCATATTATTGTCGGTAGATGATGCTAAGCGTTCCTAGTTTAACTTATTTAGTGGACAAAAACAAACCCTCCACATTCCTTCCATTCAGTTACCAGTCAATAGTGGAGAGCAATGTTTCAACTGAAGAATTTTTGACAATTTCAAAACTTCATATTGTCACAATGTCAATTTTTTTGGATCAAAGTGTACACTGCATTATGTCCTGTTCGTTTATTTCATGACAAATCTAGTGAATGTTTTCACAATGTAAGTAACCATATTTATCTTTTTGTGTGTGCGCCATTTTTTCTTTGCTTACGCTTAAGTTTTTTTCTCCACGTACCATCACATCCCATTATTTGTTATATTTTTGGTCTTTTGTTGTCTGATGATGCTTTTCCTGATTTTCATGAATAAAAGAAGTTTTTTGGGAATAAATCAGGACTCTCCAACCCCTCCTTACTTCTGGTTTTATCTGAATACCCAAACATGGACCCGAAACTTCACGATTTATTTATACTAAGTAACAATTATTAACAAATTGACAGCTAGTGGCAATTATTATTATCAGCATAATTAAGGAAAATTGGCCATGGTGACGCTTTTTGAAAAAGATGATTTATGGAGTGTAAACCAAAGTATAGGAGTAGATGAGCAAAAGGGTAAGAATCTCGAATGGGTTTTAAATATCGGCCAAAATCAGGCAGACGATGGAGAGTGAAAACAAGGTTTTGAGAATCAAATAGAATAGGCCATGACAAATATCTGTGAGAGGATTCTCAAAAACATGAGACTCCAAATAGGAGGGTATCGGAATAGAAATGGACCCATTGGATGGAATCTATTCCATATTAAGTTTGATATCTGGAGAAACATATCACCATGTGGTTGTCTTACAAATTCCGGTTCAGACTTTGATTTATCAGAGGTACAAAACCAAAGAAATACACTATTTCAGCTCTCAGACTTTCACAAAAATCTTTAAAAATAGGCTGACCTATTATCTTGGAAATTCAAAATATTAACAAGAGGAGGGATTGGGAGACTTGAAAGACTATACTTTTCATAGCATCTGATGATATCGACTATTTTTTTGAAGTTTAAAAAGGGTTTTTTTCTATCCTTGTTTGTTTCCAGCGCAAGAGGAACACTGCTCATCTTTTTTAATTGTAGTGAAATGTACGTCCATGTCTCAAAACACCGTATACTGAATATCAGCCTTTAAATAGCACTACTTATTATACAATGAATGATCAAAGTTGACATCGACGGTGAGAAAATTCAAAAAGCGTCGGAAAGTTTTGACGTCATAACGCTTATCTTTTACACCTGTCCGAAAGTTTGATGTCTGAAGTGACATAAGACCAGTTGACACCAATAACTCGTTTAGTTCGGTCCGATAGGACCAAGTGGTTGCGGATAATACGGTAAGACCAATGCATGCTTTTTGCCCGTTCACACCGACTTGCAACGCGTGAACTAAATGAGTACGCGCGCAATTCGTCAAATGTCAAAAACAACAGGCAAGTCGCCACAATCATGAAACAACCTGAGGTGAAAATCGAGAGTCAAGAGACAAGTTCTAAAATGGAGGCTCATACCGTGCGAGTCCACATGAAAGCCCCTCAGTTTGATGGCAAGCTGTCATGGAACAATCACCATCGCCAGTCCGGGGCAGCAGCAAGGACAAATAGATGGACTGGAGACGAGAAAGCTCTGACCTTGACTATAGCACTTCGTGGGGAGGCAACGGAAATCCTCCAGACGCTGAAAAACCAAGAGCAGGAGGACTACGATGTTCAGGTGAAGCACCTAGAACTGCGATATGAGCAGGCTTGCTTTGAGCACGTCTACCACTCCAAGTTAAGAAATCGCACTAAGAAGACCAACCAAAGCCTGCAGGAGTTCCAAGATGATGTAGCTCGCCTTGCACGACTGGCTTACCCAATCACGTCAAAGAACGTTATGGAGAGGTTTGCAGTTCAGGCCTTCCTGAATGGACTTCGAGTCCAGGAAATAAGACTGTCCTTGATTCTTCATCGCTCTGACAATCTGGTGGATGCGCTGGCACTGGAACTCAAAGCGGCGAAGCAGTGCTGCAAGCTTCCTGCGCTCGAGCAAATCATGAATGAACAGTTGCCCGCAAAGAAAAACACCATCGAAACGATTGTGGAAAGAATCATCAAAGAAGTACACACCTCCAAATCAGGGAAGCTGCGGTGCTGGAACTGTGTAGAACCTGTGCATATTTGTAGCCGCTGTAAGAAGGAGATACGGTCACCTGCGTTGGCATAAGAAAACAAGGATCATCGATCAAAATCAATCCTCAAGAACTCTGATGGCTTGTCCAGGAGATCAAAGCTCTGTCACAAAGCCGAGAAAAAGATGCGAGCGTTCGCAGGAAAACTGTGGTGAATTATTCATGGAAGTCTAAGCTTCGCGAGGACCAGAAGAAAGATCTAGATCTGAAGCTCATCACTGGATGGAAGCTAGCAGACCAACAACCAACTTGGCAAAAAGTCACACGATTTTTAACTACAGTGAAGTCCTACTGGGCCCAATGAGACTCAATGGTTTTTAACGACTGCATCCTGAAAAGGCTGATGAAAAATCTGGATTGCACGAAAGATCGAAGGCAGATAGTGGTTCCTCAAAGCAGACAGGTCAAGGTGATGAGAGATGCATGATGACGTCACGGGTGGACATCTGGGGGTAACCAAATCTGGGAGTAACCAAGAGGCTAGTAAAGCTGCGGTAAAGGTTTTTCTGGATCAACTGCCAGACCGATGTCCGGTAGTGGTGCAGGAAATGCGCCATTTGTGCTGCAAGCAATGGACCACAGAAACGCTGAAAAGCTTTTATGCGCCAGTACAATGTTGCAAGCCTGTCTGAGAGAATCGCCATAGATGCTGCTGGGCTATGTCCTGAGTTGAACGAAGGAAATAAATACATCCTAGTCGTGATGGACTTTTTTAGCAAGTGTGCCGAAGCGTATGCCTTTCGAAACCAAGAGGCAGCAACTGTAGCTGATGTACTAATGAAGAAATGGATCTGCCGTTTCGATGTTCCATTGGAGCTGCATTTGGACCAGGGCAGGAACTTTGAATCAGCGCTGTTCCAGAACGTGTGCAATGTCTTGAAAATCAGGAAGACAAGGACGACTGCGCTGCACCCCTAATCGGATGGGATGGTGGAGCGAATGAAGAGGACCTTCAATCGACACTTGGCCAAACTTGTCTCTGACCATCAAAGAGACTGGGACGAACACTTCCACCTGTTTCTCTTGAAATACCAATCTGCAGTGCACGAATCGACAGGCGAAACTCCTGCTGTGATAATCATGGGTCGCGAACTCCGGCTGCCCTGCGATCTGAAGTTTGGCTATTCACCTGGTCGCTGAGAAAGACTACACAAGCGATCTTCGCAGAAAAATGAACGAAATACATCAGCGAGTCCGTCTGAACATTCAAAGTGTCAGCGACGGGATGAAGGAGGCCTACGACGTGAATGCCATAGAAGGCGGAATCCAGGCTGGGGATCTGGTTTGGCTACACAACCAACAGAGGCGACGTGTCTTTTTCCCAAAACTGCAAAGTTCTTGGGGGGGCCTGTATGAGATCCAGGAACGAATCAATGACGTCGTCTACAGGATCAGAAAGATACCACGAGGAAAACCAAGGGTTGTTTACTTCAACCGTTTCGCTCGATATGCTGGGAACCATGACGATCAGGACGCTGAAGTAAGCAGAAAATTCAGAATGGCGTTTTCCAAGAAATGCAGCTGGATTTGCTCGCAGCACCTGCAGAATATTCGTTGGCTCACTGGGTCACCGAAGACCTGAACATGAAGAGTGGACTTGCTGCTGCTTTTAAACGGAAATTTGGATAACTGGACCATTTGCAACGACAAAGGCCAGAGGTGAGGAAGGGCTTCAAATCATGGAAGGGACACGACATCTATTCTTCCTTGTAACGAAGAAGGTGGCATCGGCATCCTGGTATGCTGCTATCTTTCCAGGAGAACAAACCAAAGGACAGTGGACTGCTATTTTCATCGTACATCGCGCTGCAAGTTTGAGGACAGATGCCGATACCGACATGAAAACATTTCGGGACAAAATGTTTTGAGGAGGGGCCAATGTGACGAGAATCATTTTGTCGCCGATATTTGCCCTGCAACGCCACTGTGTGCTGCGCGAACGCGGTGGAAGCTCAAAGACATTTCTAGTAAGATCTGGGATATTCTTGCATTTTCGGCGACGGGGCTGACCTGGGATATACGTTGCGTCCATGATAAGGATGTCTATCATGGGGATCTTTGAAACGTTGTACAGAAAATCTCTAAACGCTGTTTTGTAGAGTTCAAAAAGTGGCTATGAGAAAGTGTCTTTTGTTTTTACATATTTCTTCAAATAACGTCAGAAAAAAATAAGAACGAAACGGCAAATTTCGCTTTTTTAGGCATATCTCCGGAACTGATCAGAGCTTTAAAACTTTTTAAACGGCATATTGTTAAGCTTGAAAATGTGCAACTTTTCTCAAATGTAGCCATCTTCGTATCTCCTATGGTTTCCAAGATCCCCATGATAGACATCCTTATCTTGTACACACTGTATAAGACTTCGGAGGCGCAGTCACCAATCCAGTTCAGTTATTGATTGGTCGCGAAATAAAGATTCTAAAACATGAATAGGCGGCGATTTTGATAAAAATTGTTTGTGAATAGTGAGTGCTGTACAGGGTGTTTCCGTATATTTCGCCTGCAGACTAACTCGCTCATTATGCAAGATAGATAGGGACTTTGAATACAAAGTTGGTAGGTATTAACATGAACCGCTAGAAAAAAATATTTTTCTGTATACCGGGTGCACGAGAAAAGTGTGACAGACACAACTTGCATTTTTTTTTAATGGAACTCCCTATATATTATTTTATGATCAAATTGACATTATTTTTCTGATATCAAAAATATACAGCATGTAGGCATTTCTTCCAGCCGTTTTCAAAATATTTGAGTTTTAGAGTTGGTTTTTTGGAATTGCCAAATTTGGTATCCATGACTACAATGATTGTTTGAACATTATTTATTAATCTTTATCCTTCCAATAATCTAAAACAACGAATATAACAAGTGAATACATTAAATTATTAATAAATTGATATCATAAAGTGCAATTATTGAATATGCCCGCCATTATTCACAACACATTTTCTTAAATGTATTTTATGATATCAATTTATCCATAATACAATGTATTCACTTGTTATATTCGTTGTTTTAGATTATTGGAAGGATACAAATCAATAAATAATGTTCAAACAATTATTGTAGTCATAGACCAAAAAACCAACTTTGAAACTTAAATATTTTGAAAACAGCTAGAAGGAATGCCTACATGTTGTTTATTTTTGAGATCAAAAAAATAATGTCTATTTGATTATAAAATGATACATAGGGTGTTCCATTTAAAAAAATGCAATTTGTGTCTGCCACACTTTCCTAGTGCACCCGGTATACGAAAGAATATTTTTTTCTGGCGGTTCATGTTAATACCTACCAACTTTTTTTTCAAAGTCCCTATCTATCTTGCATGATAAGCGAGTTAGTCTGCAGACGAAATATACGGAAACACCCTGTACATAGTGACTTGAAATAAATGAATTAAAACCAAACAGTGTTTTCTATAGCTAAAAATATTACAGTATGAGGTTTATACAAACGCCAAGTGGCCAAGTTTTTTCCCATTTTAACTATTGGTCTTTTTTTTTGTTCTTCTTAAAATTAAACATATCTGGACCAGAGTATTCTAGGCAACCACTTCGCGATACATTTCTTTTAATATCAAATTCAATTTAAAATTCATTTCAGCGAATAAACAGATGAGTGAAGGTCGTGTTCTCTTCGGATCTTAGACTAATAATCCTTTATTGCTGACTATCGAATATACAGGGTCTCCACGGATTAAGTTTTCGTGAGGTGTAGATGTCAAAATATTTCCGGGTTCGCTAACGATTTTCGGGAAATCGCTTCTGCATGGTGCGAAACTAAGATGTGGAAAGGATTAATTATCGATCATCAAAAATCAATCAATAAACATAGTAGTTTTGGGGCGACTTTAATATTGACTAAGAGTAAAATACCTTTGCTCAAAGATATATCGAAAACAGTTATCAAAGAAAGCGGTTTAGAATAAAAAGTGATGACCAAATACCAATTTTGACAAAAATCAGTTTATCATACTTTTTTTGGAGACTTTAAAAAATTAAGTCTTGAAAAAAAAACAGAATAGCGCAATTTGTGTAACAATTGAGATTCGACCATAACTCGACTTCATCCTTAGCAACTTTCTGCAATAACTTTTTTTGACAGTTCTTGATACAAAGGTACCTACTTCACTCACAATTTTTATAAAATCGACAAGATTTTTCCAATTTCCCAAAAAAACAAAGTAGGCCAATTTGTATTTATTCTGATACAAAAATATTTTTTTATTTTGAATTACTCTCTTTTTTCGATATCTCTTTAAACAAAGTTACTTCACCCAACAAACACTAAGCCGGCGCACAGTGCGGCGGATTGGGATTTTAGCGGGACAAAAAAGTGTCAATTTGGCAACACTTTCCACCCTGAATAATGGGACCCCAGAAAAATGAAATAAAAAACGCTCAGACCCACAGATTTTTGTTATGAAACCAATTCGCGCCTATTTTCAACATTGCAACATCACCTCCTGAGCGAAGGTGTTATTTGCACCAAAAATGTTTAATTGAAGAGGAGATCGAGTGATGCCTTATTTTGAACGCCCTTCGACCCTGATGACAACTGTCCCCTGCTGTCATTCCTGCTGAAATGACAGCTTGTCAAAGATTTGTTTTATTTTTTTTTATCAGTAAATTATCAACGGCAAAAGTAAACTTTTTCAAACCAAGAGGATATGATGAGAGATAAAAGATATTCAAAATTAGCTATTACTCGATGCTTTTGGCAAGGATGTATTTTTTAAAAAAAGATAATGGGGTGGAATAAACTACTAAAAGTGACTTAGACGATATGTTTTCAAACAGAGATCAAAGTTTTTGAAAAATTTAGACGCCACTTGACCTTCAACCTGACATTCTACATATTACTATGTAGCTCTCCACCCATCAACACACAATTTTTTTGCCCTATATAACACCCTCACCCATACACTATCGTAATTTATACGTGATTTTCAATTTGATACCCCGCTGGAGGTATTTTGTAGAGAAATACATTTCCGTCCCAATTTATTAAAAAAATATATTGAAAAATTCTCGTGAACTGCGATAGATTTTCTTCAATTTGATAACTCACATGTGCTACTTTTAAAATAGTCCAAATAGGTAGGGCTAGACTATGAATAATTATTTGTAATTTGTTTCAGGAGATGACAGTTTTTTGTGATTTTCTCGGTTTCATTTATGACGAAAATATCTGGTTTTGCATCTAGGCACTTCTTGCACGAAAGATGCTATATCAATGTTTTTGAATGGCGAAAGTTCAGAATTTTTTTTTCATGAAACTTAATAAAAAAATATATTCCCATAAACATGCATTTTTTTCTGTGGGTATTGAACTTGAACAAGATAATACGTTTTTTATCAAGATCTTGAAAATAGCCGACCAAGTTTGTTTAAATTTAACAGTGTAGTTTGTAGTGCGTATTCAGCTCTACTTGAAATTAAAACTATCAAGTCAAATGGGAAGATTCAGATTGAGAACTACATATTGCAATGTCTCAGGACATGGAATAACCTTTAATAATTTTGCCGTACCTTTCTCGAACCTTCTTTCAAATTATCCTGACATTTCAGGACGCTTCGCCCAAGCGACGATTTATTTAAAACCTTAAACGTGGAGGCTGTCGCCCGACTAATTTGAAAATATAACTACTGCGCAAACTCCTCCCTGGCATCTGTGTTTACAATTTTTGGTCGTAAATTCGCCATGCCTTGTGACGACTGTGTTTATCCAGTTTTATTCAAGTCAATGTCTCCACCCTGTATTGTAAAACAATAAGACTTCATCACTTTTATACCTGTTCACCCTGGTCGTACCTACTTCAAAAATCCAAATTTTGTATGGGAAGAAATTTAGATCTATTGAAAAAAAAATAGTTTTGACAATATTGTCCAAAAAAGATTGAATTTAAGTGACAATAACCAGGGAATTTGAAACACGAACAACCAGTGAAAATGACCAGAGAATTTGAAACACGAACACCATGTGAAAATATTTTTTATCACGCAGATATTTTGTGTACGACCAAAAACTAGAATGGAGAAAAGTTCAAATTGTGATAGGAATGTATAAAAATCAACCTGATTGAATATTTTGATTCTGATTAATTATTTCCCATACTATATTGTTTTGCCGAAATATGCACGAACAAAACCAGAAAACAAAATATGCTAAGCTCTCGAATTCTGAACTCATCCTTTCTTGAACAGATCTTGTATACAGTATGTACACGGATAGAGTACCCTATAGGTTAAATGGACCAAAGATTTATTTTTCGACCAGAAGTCACTCCTCATAAAAAGTACTGCTTGGTCTGAAAAGTCTATAGCCATACTTTTAATTTGTAAATATTATACAGGGGGGAAAAACAAGAAAACAAGAACTACGTTTATTTTTTATATTTGATAAAAGTGAAAAATGAGATAAACATTCTTAATCCTATCCAAAGACTGATTCTAGAATTTAAAGTTTTAAAACGTTGTTTCTGATTAATTCTTTTTTAAATCATTCCACGTATCCTTTACCTACGTATGTATGACAAAAAATGTCACAGTTATATACTCCTAGGTATCGATTTGATCAATTAATACAAATTCATCAAGTCAAATTTAACAAAACTCATCAGAAAAATAAAACTTGGAATCCTGAGTTGAAATTCTAGTCTGAAGGATTTAATAAAAATATATTGTCACGTTGCTCACTGTTTTCCACATTTTCTTGTTTGTGATCCCTATGTGTTACATTTTCAGATTAAAAGTCTGGCAATAGACTTCTCAAAACAAGCGGGTTTTTTTCCGGCAATTCCCAAATTAAGGAACATCTTTATTAGCACCGTGAAAAAGCTTGGACAATTTCTCATCATTTTTGCTCGGGTCTCATAGACGTACCAAGCTTCATTTGAGTAGGAAAAGATAGTAATACCGAAATTGTTCAAATGGCTATAACGACTTATCCGATTCTGTTTAATTTAGGATACTACAGTAACTCGAAAACGAGAAAAGATATCAAACTGCGGTTTTGAGGTTTTTTTTTTGCGGAAGGAATTATACCGTGCCAATGTTCGTGACAATGTCAAAATAACTGTTCATAATTCAAATTGCGCCTCCTGGAAACCATCGCGTATTACTGGATACGATATTTGAAAGTACTTACATTCCTCTTCCAAAAAAGACCTGAATCTGACCAAATCGGATAAGTCGTTATCAAGTTGTAGCCACTTGAACAATTACACTCTCACTACCTTTCCCTATTTAAATGAAGGCCGGTACCCAAACCAAAATGATGAGAAACTGTCCTCGCTTTCGAACAGTGTTGATAAAGATGTACCTCAATTTGGAATTTCAATTCTCCCCTTCAAATTGTGCCCCTTGTCGAGAAAATGTCGAACTTGAAAGTGATTTCCAGCATTTTCTCATGGTAACTTTAGAGATAACTTTTTTTTCTTGAACTTTCAAGTCGAATAGTTTCCGAAATATGACCACCCTTACTGGAACACTCTGTATATGTATAGCTTTCTCTATTTATATAATGAGTGGATTGACGTGATGACGCTTATTGCGATGATTTTTTTCATTGTAGGTACTGTTTTTATATTTTATCTAGAGATATTTTCAAACCTTCCCCTACTTATCAAATGATGAATATTAGTCAGCAAGCTCACTTGTGATGGATTCATGTACTTTGGTTGATTTATCAATTCCAGAGACTCCTCACCTCCTCCAAAATAAAATATCAAAATCCCATGCATATCAATCAATGGGAAAATTGGATGCACTTGGGAAGTTTGCCGCAGATAATAACTCCAGAATTACTGAGCAGCGCTATAATCCTATTTAGATAAATAAGGGCTTTTCCAGATCACGACCTTATTTTCCAATTGTTAAGAAACTTGGCCGAAAGGGTCGTCCATTGTTGCTTGAACATTAGCCAATTCAATAACATGCTCCGTTAGACGCAATACAAATTGGAAGATAATCTGGCTAATACAAAGTTTGGTTTTGTATTCAAGATGTGGATGTCAAGTTTGTGAGTTGTATCATGATTTTGAATTTGTTGATCGGTTAATTCATTACCTGTAAGGTAATAATATACCGAACAGATATCATACATTGTAATTATTTAAAGTCCTCCGCCTCTTCTAACTTTTGAGCCGTTCAATATATTAGAACGAAATTTGGACACACTATGTGTGAGAACGTTTTCATTCTTTTGACAGTGGTGACAGCTGAAAATTAAAAAAAAAAAACAGCAGTACACCACTTTTGCCTGGTACTTTCACATCCAAATAAATAATGCCGCCATGTACAAATAATCGTTGGTTCAAAGGCAGTTAATAAAAAAAAAGTCACCGGTATAAGAAACGAGTTACATTGACCAATAGAGAGTGGATGTATAATACATTTATTATTGAATAGTCATAGAAAAACGTTTTTTCTCTTGGCAATAACGATAATGAGAAAGCCACTTTCTTGTTCCACTGGTCAGTTGAAACATGTATCTTGGACCAAATTTGTCCCCATGCATCATTATTTTTGACTTTGTTATAATACCAGGGATGCTTTGCATCCCATAAAAGTTTTTTTCTCAATTAGTTCAATCATGGTCCTTTGAGTCCACTTTATTATTTATCAAATCGTATACGAAACACTGGGCACATCCTGTTAACATCACTCTAACAAAGCAATAATCCAACTAACGGACACTGGAAAATACAAATTCCAATCTGTTCATCCTCGTTCCGTCACGTCTATACAAACAACAATGCAGCGATCAATATCGCCAAAAAAACCACAACTGGTAAAATGCCATGATGATCACTTCTTTGTTGCGAGACAGTGATCGGGACCGGGGTTCGCAACAAGGTTCGCGACGGGTTTTGTGACGGCGTCTGGTTCACTGCTTTGTGGCAAGTGGGGACGCACCTTAACAAAGCAATAAACCAACTAACTGACACAATAAAATTTAAATTCCAATCTGTCCATCCTCGTTCCGCCACATTGATACAAACGACAATGGGGCGATCGATATCGCCAAAGGAGCACAACTGGTGAAATGCTATGATGTTCTAATCCCTCCTTTTTTGCGCGACAGTGTTCGGGACCGGTTCGCAACTGTACTCGCAACGGGGTTCTCGACGAAGTTCGCCACGAGGTTTGCGACGTCGATGGGTTCGCTGCTTTGTTGCAAGTGGGACGCAACTGAAGATGATATTACGTTTAGTAATATAATAATCCGGGCTCAGAATACAAATAGTGAGATATTCTCAAATTTGATTTTTGATGCTGTTTAACAAGAATTTGACGTAGCCAAATCGTAAAAAAAAGTGCCGGATATCTTCATACTATGGACACTCAAAAACATTCAACAATAATAACAATGTCATGTGACCGAAAATTTCATTTGCAAATCGTTCGTCACATGACCCAACATCCTCAAATGTCACTGTCAATTCATGTGTGGACTATTCGAACAATACATATCTTTAAACATCTGACGAAGCCTATGAAAGATTTCTACCACATACCCCCACACAATTTTTTTTGCGGAAAAAGTTTTGTCGTCTCATTGTTATTTTTCTCGGGCGATGAGTAAAATATCGGACGAAATTTGACGGCGAGTGACGTCAATAAAAATGTGTACAGAGTGATTAATTTTCAGTGACAAGGTGCCAGTTCTCGTGAACTATTTATCATAGAGACCCAGGAAAAAAATCTGTAGAGAGATTTGCCCAAAAGATAATTCTGGAAATATATTTCAAGCTTCTAGGATCGCCGCAAGTTGGCATAACGGTACTGTAAAAACAGAAAATAGATAAATTTTCAAAATTTTTCCTGGTGACCTACTAAATAAAAATATGGAAACAAACACATCCAAATTTGCAGGGTTTGTTTCAAAAGTATTCCTTCCTATTTCAAAAGATATTGAAAAATGATCTGTATGAAAGTGATACGAAGTTATCCAAATAACACGATGGAGGCATCTATTAAGTTGGTCGGCTAAGGCAGATAAAGTATACCGTACCAATTATTTCTTGGAAAAGGATTAGAATCGTCCTAGGTCCTTGTATTGGAAAAGCGAATTTTCCAAAAAAAATCTCAAGAGGTCCGGATACACTTGAAGTTTGAACAAAAACGCTTGAGGCGTTTCGAATCTACATGGTGTTTCATGAATATTGCGAAAAAATTCAGGGTGAGTTTTCCACTTGAAACTAATAAGAAAACTTCATATAAAGGTGTGTCCGGAAATTCTTCGTTACAGAGCTACAGGCTGTTGAAGTTTTATTTTTATTTTTGTTTTTTCTAAATAATATTTGAAACCAATGTCTATATTTCCATAAAAATCGGTATTTGAGGGTTTCTTTTTATGCGGAATTCGAATTTTATCTCAGTCTGGCTCTAACTTGTAGAGGGCGCCACCTACACTCATTTGTCCTGACATGTACAGCCATAACTTTTTTGGACGTAATCGTATGACATATTTGAGTGAAAAAACATATTTCTCCTTTATTTTAATGCAAAAAAGCATACTTGTTAGAAGTCATTGGTTCAAATATTATTTAGAAAAAAACAAAAATAAAAATAAAACTTCAACACCCTGTAGCTCTGTAACGAAGCATTTCCGGACACACCCTTATATGAAGTTTTCTTATTATTTTCAAGTGGGGAAACTCACCCTGATTTTTTTCGCAATATTAATGAAACACCCTGTATAGATAAAAAATCGAAATTTTTTCAAACGTGTAACACTTGGTATGTTCTCAACGAGACGTTTGCGGACACAAGTTCTTCCACAGAAAATGATTATCTTACTATAATTTCTCCTTAGCACAAGATGCGCACTTATTTCAAACTCACTTTCCTTCAGCGACCTGTTTGAAATTCGGACTGGTTCTGAATTTGGTCGCCGGTCGAGGAAGGTCGATACCCATAATCCTTTGTTTAAAGTTTGATAGCAAACGTTCTTCCTGTTCTTGATGAAGAAACAGCTCTCTGTCCAAGATGGTTTCTACGTTGATACACTTTTTTCTCCTGGAAAAATACAATATTCATGTTAGTAGAAAACCTAATGATATAATCACGTTGACATATTGAGTAGTGGGGATAAAATCGAAATCTTTGATCGACGAAGAACGTCCCTTGCTAAATGCACGACAAACTCGCCCAGGTCACTCAAGGACGTTCGTGGACGATCGACAGTTGTCTTTCAGTCTTATTCCTGCCTAATTGTCGATTCAATTGTGGTTTTGTTCCATTGTCATGGGAATGATAACTGATTGTGATTCGTGCTCAAAGCTCTCATTCTTATTCATCGATCTTCCATCATTCCATTTTATATCACGAATCACTATTTTTGATCTTCAAAAACTCAATCACTTTTTATCATCCAATTGTCTACATTTTCACTCGAAAAAATACATATACCATATATCCAGGGTGTCCAGAAGAAAAGAGGGGTGATTTTTCAGAAGAAAACAATAAATTGACTTTATATTATGAACTTGCGTCTGAACACATATAATTTTCAACTCACGTTTTCCTTATTGAAAAGTTTGAACGCCAAGGCATTTTGTCCTGTTTGGCTCATTATCGGTGGATCTGGAATATTGTTATTTTGAAGATTTCAAAACTTCTTGTAATTGATGTAAAGGCTTTGATTGAAAACTTGGAAATGCATAACTGCGCTCCGCCTAATGAAGAAACTATCTCTCGACACTTATAACGAAGTTTCTGTTTTGAAATTGTAAGTGTTCACTTGAATGCTGTAGGACCCCATCAACTATCGATAAACTCAATTCAGTTCGAAATCACAATTTTTCCAAACTAAGATCAAAAATTGAGTTGCAATGCTTATCAAATCATAAATACTGATTCGCTTGAGAAAGTTGTTTTCGAAAAATCGAATTCTACATATCAGAAAAAAACTTTGCTTTTAATTTAACGAATGAAACACAACAGGGTGCAGCTTAATGTTATGTACTCTTTGGGATGTCAATAAAAACCAAACCACACCGAGTGAAGATTTTTTTTTTATTGGTAACCACATTCATAATATTTTGGAACGTTAAGTTTTAAAGAATTCATAACTCAAATCACGACCATAATTGTCGATACACACTAACTACAGTTCATTTTTTATTTAAAGTTACAGTGACCGATCAAAATTGTAGGTTAAAGGTTGGCAAACATGTTCTTGTAATAGATTGAACTGTGATTCGTTTTATTTTGCCTATGTTCAAAATGTTTTGATTTGATAGAAAAACACGTTTGAAAATAAACAATGATGATAATTTAGAAATTGGTCATCAAAACCCTTTTTTAATCAAGAAAATGAAGTTTTTAATCAAATATGATATCTCTTCATCTCAATTAGCGAGCACTTTATGACATTTGATATTTTTTTGCCAACCTTCAACCTTCAATTTTGATCCGTCACTGTAACTTTATATTAAAAATGAACTTTACTTCATGGTATGACATAATGTTGGCCTGATTTGTCTCACTGTGATTTTTTTCTCTGAGTGTACCTCAAAGCACATGTTTTTATACATCAACCACAAAATTGGCAAGAGTTAAAGGCACCCATGAGACAAGAAATATTCCGCCAGAGATACGCAAATTGTAGATAATGTTCGTTGTTTCCAAATATAAAAAAAAACCCCTACTTTGAATGGTTTGGTTTTCATCATCCCAAATAGTGCTTATCATCTTGTCCCACCCTGCATTAAATTGTAATGGGTCACATCGTTATATTTTACGTACAATATCATTTGACCCTCTGCTTTTCAGTGGCTTCGTTAGATATCGAGATCACAACATGGCAGCAAAACACTATATTTGACAAATAAATGGATGGAGGATTGTTTGATATTTTGAAATGAACCCTTCTCACAGTGCTTAAGAAGAGTTAGCACGCTTTTTTTTGTCTTATGAGATTGTGTCTCTCAATATTTATCAACTACAGTTTCAGGAATCGATTTCAAAATTTGGCGATCATCTCTTTTGACATGCACCGAGTAGCGTCCCATGTAACATTTATTCGTCTTACCAGTTCATCTGACTTGATTTGACGTGATTAAGAAGGCAAATCAGTCTTAACCTAAAAGTGGGGATGCAACCTATTGGATAGGAGTGTGACCAATAACCAACTTCGCGAGAGTGGCGAGTAATGACGTAGTTTTAGGTCAATCTCCGACGTTCAGCCAGTCGGTAGAGAGAGAGATCACTCTCTACAGGTAAAAGTGTAATTCACTGGCATGTGTCAACGATCAACCAATGTCATGAATAACGACGTAATTTCTAGTGTAAAGTCCGAAGTTATGCTGACGTGGGACTCTCACTTAACTCTGACGTTAAAATTCGTTATAATAAATAAATAAATATATCTTTATTAGCATGTTGCTACATAGAAAAAACAGTAATAAGGTATTATAGAAATAAAATACATCCACTCACAAATTTGAGTTTCAAAAAAAATAAAAGATTACCAATAAAATTTAAATATACATATTATAGGCATACATAGTATTAAAATTTGGACAATACATGATTTTTTAAAAGCTTCTTAAAATCACGAAGGTTATCACAGTTTTTTAGATCAGGCGGTAAGCTATTAAATTCACTTAGACCCTTATGCAATATAAAGTTTTGAACATGACTAGAATAAGATTGCCTTAGCCTAAAATCACCACAGTTTCTGGTATTGTAGGAATGATTGTCTTTAAAACAAGTAACTCTATCACATACATAACTAGGAACACATTGCTGTTTGATTTTAAAAACAAATATACAAATATTGTACTTTTTTGTAATTTTTTGTTTGACAGACATGAAATTAAGTACGTTTAACATTGTTTGAACTGGTGTGTATCTGTTACACCTCAATATAGCTCGCATGGCCCTATTTTGAACAATTTGCAATTGCTCTATTTTATAATTGGGTAAATTAAACAAAAGGGTGGAACAAAATTGCAAATGGGGTACAGCTATGCTATTATACAATAATATTTTTGTGTTCAAAGATAAACTTTTTCCAATTCTAATGATAACGCCTACGTTTCTAGAGAAGTTTTTCATAATATAATCGGCATGTACCTGAAACGTTAAATTTGAATCGAAGATTACACCTAAGTATTTTATTTCATTTTCATGAATCAGTCTTTCATTATTAATACAAATTGTTTTATAACTGACTGAGGTTTTATCAAACGAACTGTACTATAACTGTAGAATGAGTGTAATTTCAAAAATACAAGTCAGCACAAGGCACGAGGTTACAAACATGTGGGTATCTATCGTTACAAGTCCAATGACGTTCCTAGTTCCAAGACACGCCACAACGCCTGTCACAGATGGGCGTGTCTCGTGGGCTTGCACGTTACTCTAACACAAATAAAACAATATTTCATAATACGTAGTATTATGTTTCCTACCATCACATCCTCCCTCATAAATTTAACTTTTTAGGGGGCTTCACAATTCTTCCCAATCTAGTTACTTTGAGATCAGAACTAGTTGCTAAAGTGGGTACATTTTGTCCTAGATTATCATCTACACATATTCCAGGGTTTATACACGAATCATCATTTATTTGTTCTGGTTCATCCAGTATGCCTGACCTGTCAGATGAAGTGGGTACACATTTATTTAGAGAAGGCCTCAAATCAATGCGATTACGTCTTATGACGTTACCAAATTGGTTTTCAATCAGATAAGACCAAGGCGAATCATGTTGCTTAATCACAGATCCAGGTTCCCACTTCCTCTTGACATGGTCATATACAGTTATATCACTATTCGGTTTTAACGGCACTAGATCCCTAGCATTTCTGTAAAAATATTTTTTTTAAATGTTAAGCTTATTTTGTAATTTCTCAGTCACATCTTCACACAAATTAGGTTTTAACAGATTGGAACTCATAGGAACTTTAGTTTTGCAGACTCTGCTCATCAAGAGTTGAGAGGGGGAATAACCAACATTTTTGAGAGGGGAGTTTCTATACTGTAATAAAGCATACTCAATTTCCTCTTCCCCTTTGATTGCCCTTTTGACAATATTTGTGCATATTCCCACTCCCTTCTCTGGGGGTGTCCGTTGGAACGTGGATATTCCGGGCTTCTGGTGACTATTTTAAAATTCCACTCTCTAGCAAAGGTTTTAAAATCAAAACTGTTAAATGGTATGTTGTCACAACTTATCACATCTGGAGATCCAAAAACAGAAAAAATATTTTTCAGGCTTTTTATGACTGACTTTATTTATTTGTCTTTGATGTGCCGAAGTTCTAGCCAATTAGAGTAAGAATCTATAGCAACCAAATAGCTTTTATTTCCACATGTGAAGATGTCCAGTCCGAGTCTTTCCCAAGGTCGATCGGGTATAGGATATGGGTGCAAGGGTTCCTTCTGTTGTTTTCGCGCATTTGCCTCACAGAGTTTGCATTTTTTTATGAATGTTTCTATGTCCATATTTGTTCCTGGCCAGTAAAAAATTTGACGAGCTCTACTTTTACATTTTTCCACTCCAATGTGACCCTCGTGTAAAAGTGTTAGCATTTCATGACGCAAACTAGTGGGGACCACAAGTTTGTCATTAAACAATAAAAGATCATCTGCAAAAGTAAGTTTTCCTTGATTTTGTGGTAATGACGTGTGAAGTCAGGTAAATTATTTTTATTTTCTGGCCAACCCTTTATGCAAAAGTCAGCAACAAACTTGAGAACTAAATCTTCTTGAATTTCCTTTTTAAACTGTAGTTTTCTTTCATCGGCCATAGGAATATTTTTAATGACTGAATGAACTGCTAACTGAAATTCCGCATCTGATTTCAATCCACCCTCTAACAGATACGTGCGAGATAATGTATCTGCTATATAAAGATATTTTCCTGGCTTATAATGAACTTCCAAGTCATAATTGAGTAGCCTGAGTCTCATTCGTTGTAACCGCGGAGATATGGTGGCTAAATCTTTTTTTAAAATGGTTTCAAGTGGTTTATGATCTGAATTCAGTTTAATTTTTAAATCATAAATGAAGAAATGAAACTTTTGGATAGCAAAGACAATGGCAAGCATCTCTTTTTCAATTTGCGCGTACTTTTGTTCTGTTGGAGTAAGACCTCTTGAGGCAAATGCCACAGGGTGTCCTTGCTGCAAAAGACAAGCGCCAAGTCCATCCGTTGACGCATCAGTTTCTATTTCAATTTCGTTTTTTGAATCAAAGAACTTCAGTACCGGCGCAGATGTTAGGAGTTGTTTAAGTTGAAAAAGTGATTGCTCGTGAGTATTTTGCCAATTCCAATCACAATCCAGTTTTGTTAATTCTCGTAGAGGGGCAGTAACTTTTGACATGTTTGGAACAAATTTACCCAAATATTTTGCCATGCCAAGGACCCTCAATAGATCATTTTTATTTTTTGGCTGTGGCAAATCAAGAATAGCTTTGACATACATTTTATTTGGTTCCACACCCGCCTTCGAATAAATTTGTCCCATAAACTTCACACTTTTAGATTTGAACTGGATTTTTGACGAATTAAATCTAATATTGTACTTGAGAGCACGTTCAAGAACCAACTGTAAATTATGATCATGTTCTGACTCATTTTTGCCTGTAACTATTAAATCATCAGAATAAAGCCCTACACCTTTCAGATCTCCGAAAATTTCATAGTTCTTTTTCTGAAATATTTCTGGCGCGGAGCAGATGCCAAATGGTGAACGCAAAAATTCAAATCGTCCAAATGGTGTACCAAAAGCTGTGTATTTAGAACTTTGCTTATCGATTTTTATCTGAAAATAGCCGTCTTTCATATCGAGCACTGAAAAATATTCTTTATTGCACAATTTAATCGCGATTACCTCAGATGTCGGTATTAAAAAATGTTCACGCAGAATTGATTTATTCAAGTATTTTGGATCTAAGCATAACCTTAGATCTCCATTACTTTTTTCAACTATAACCAATGGATTCAACCATTCAGTAGGTTCTTCAACCTTTCTAATGATACCTTGAGTTTCACGTTGCGCCAATTTTAATTTCAACCTTTCATACAATGCTCTAGGGACCCTTCTAGGAGGCTGGATATCTGGAAAAGCATCTTTTTTCAACGAAATATGATGCTCAGTTGGAAACTGTCCTAACCCATCAAAAACATTCGCGTACATTTTTTTTACATCATCAAGAGACTTGGAATTAACATTTTGTCCAGGACCAATACAAGCTAGCCGCTTAATTAGTTTCAACGTTACACAAGCTGACAACCCCAGCAAAGGTAGCTGGCCTGTTGTGTCAACTACTAAAAAATCAAGGGTGGCTCTATGGCCATTGACTTCACAAGACAAGCTAACTTCACCAAGAGGTCTGATTCTGAAACTATTACAACCATATGATACAAGCGTTACTCTAGTTGGTTTCAGACTATTACTGATTCCTCAAATTCTTGAATACATCGAAAGGTGAAACACTTACTTCTGCTCCAGTATCAAGCTTAAATTCTACCTGCATTTTGTTTTGAACCTGCACAAGCTGTCTCCAGTCACTATCCTTTTGTGCTAGCCTCTTGTCCTTGTTTAAGACTTTATGAGTCTTCTTAGGCTGCACAGAATTTACTCGACACAAAGAGTTCACATAAAAAGAGTCACTTTCACTAGAACTGTCACTGCCTCTGGCTTCTGTCGTCTCTTCTTCCTCCAGCTCGTGCACTGGCTTCCTCCAAGATGATTGTTGCCTTGATCGTTTCCCATTAGAAGGCTTTTCATGTGGCTTACTACGACCTCGATCAGGACACATTGCTGCAAAATGATTTTTTTCTTGGCAAGCTGCACATGTTTTACCATAGGCTGGGCATCTTCCATTTTTCATGTGTTTGTATCCACAACATTTGCACACATTTTGACCATAATTTGGATTACCGCTGCTTGTCATGTCAGTAGTACTGCTTTTCTTGTTGCTGTTCTGAGAACTGTACTTTTTCTCTTTAATTGCACTCACATGCAATTCACTTTGCAACACCTTAGACTGTGCTTTGCTGGCCTCCGTTGCTCTGCATACATCAATCGTCTTAGTTAAAGTCAGTTTGGGCTCTCTTAACAGCCTCTCTTGTGTATTTTTATCAAAAATACCCATAACAACTCGGTCTCTTATCATTTCATCTGGCTGAGTGTACCCAGTTGTTTTCACTGCTTTTCTCAATTCGGTCAAAAAACTGTCAAAAGTTTGACCATCTCTTTGAGCAATGCTGTTAAATTTGAACCTTTCAAAAATAACATTCTCCTGAGGCGAGCAATATTCTTGAAATCTCAATTTAATGCTGTCTACAGATTTCAATTCCTCTTCAGTAAACGTAAAACTATTGTACAACTCCAGCCCATCATCCCCGATGAGATTAAGGAAAACGGCTACCTTCGTGCCTTCTGACTTCTTATCCATTCCAGATGCAGTCATGAATACTCCAAACTTTTGGCTAAATCTCTTCCAATTATCCGCTATGTTGCCATCAACAACAAGGGGCTCGGGGGGTCGAAATAAGTTTTCCATTTTTCAGGTTAGGTCACTTGTCACTTTTTCTTTTCACCAGCGTAATTATCGCGAATTGTACTGCACCAAAAGCACGAAATTAGCAACCTGACACCATGTTTTATAACTGACTGAGGTTTTATCAAAAGAACTGTACTATAACTGTAGAATGAGTGTAATTTCAAAAATACAAGTCAGCACAAGGCACGAGGTTACAAACATGTGGGTATCTATCGTTACAAGTCCAATGACGTTCCTAGTTCCAAGACACGCCACAACGCCTGTCACAGATGGGCGTGTCTCGTGCGCTTGCACGTTACTCTAACACAAATTAAACAATATTTCATAATACGTAGTATTATATGTTTCCTACCATCACACAAATATTTACCGTATTTAGGTTAATTTCACTTAATCCATGTTTCTTTCCAAAAATACAAAATTTTGACTTGGATGTATTTATACAAAGTTTATTGTTGCACAGCCATTTAAAAGTGTTATTCAAATCAATGTTTATTTTTCTTTGCATTTCATTAATATTTTCACCCATTACATAAATCATCGTATCATCCGCAAACAATACAGCTTTACTTTCTTCTAATATATTAACAATATCGTTTATATATAAAAGAAACAGCAACGGACCCAAAACCGTGCCCTGTGGAACACCATGTTCTACCTTTATAAAATCTGACATGCAATTCTTATATTTAGTTTTTTGGAATCTATCTGTCAAATAGTAGCAAAACCATTTGAAAGGTTTTTTTTTTATTCCCATTTTATACAATTTTTCCAACAAACCCTTTCTACTTATTGTTTCAAACGCACGTCGAAAATCCAAAAAAACAGCCAATACATAATTTCCACCTTCCAAAGCCTTTAAAAAATCATCACAGACACTAACAACGACAGACCCACATGAATGATTGGTACGAAAGCCCGACTGATTTGGAACTAGAATATTGTTTTCCTCACAGAAATTGAGAAGTTGCTGTTTCACTACGACTTCAAGTACCTTCTCGTAGATTGGGCTGGTGTTAATTGGTCTAAACTCCTCACATTGATTGGTGTTCGCAACCTTCTGGACCGGAACCACTACTGATGTCCTCCACGACATAGGAAAATCTCCATTCAGAAGTGATGTATTCACAATGTCCAATAAACGATTTGCAAAAACTGCGCAAGCGTCCACCAAGATTTTCTTCGAGATACCACACTCATCACTACCAACATTATTCAGTTCTTTCAATACCTTTTTTAGTTCTTGCAAAGATATAACATTAAATTGGTTTAATTCTCCAGATGTTGGTACAGTGTAGGTGATATCATTCACATCCTGAATTACTGGTATTTCATTTATAATAGTGTCAATACTACTTATAAAATATTTATTAAACTAATTAGCTATGTCCTGGTCTGATGAAATAATTCGTTGATTAAAATGAACCTCATCTGGAAGGAAACTGTTAGAAGTTCCAGAATGTTTTACATTATGTTCTTATTGAACCCATTTTTGAATTAATTAGATTGTGATTGATGTATGTCATGAATAGAAAAAGGTATAAAACGGAAAAGCATTTTTGTTAAAGCTCTTGGTGATTTTGTTGAGGAAAACAGACAGGACCTTTTAGATAGTGTTTCAGAACGGGTAGGTCTGAAACATTTACATATTTTGGCGACCGTGACAGGACACCGTCTGTTTTGATATTATGGGGAAAACCAAAAAAGCTTTGGCGATTCAACGGAATGCTTTTAAGAGGATTCATGATGGTATGGAAGACCAAATAGCACAAGATAAGTACGATTTATTAGAATTACAAAGCAAAGTGACACTCTTGAATGAAAAAATATCTAGTATGAATGAGCTTAATCAACTTTTAATGGATTTAATGTTGAACGATGAAACAGATATTGATGTCATAAATTCAGAGATACAAGTAGCTGATGAATTTTCCTCCGAATTTTTCAAAATTAAATTAAAAGTTGATCAAATGACATCAGGTACGAGTGACAGATGCATCACCTCTGAACAAAAAAGAAGATTTCGGCTTCCTACTGTTGAATTTAGAAAATTTGGTGGAGATTTAAAAGATTGGTTGCCTTTCTGGAGTCAGTTTCGCCGAATTGACGAAGATTCAGACATTGAAGATGGAGATAAATTTCATTACTTATTTCAATCTACCGTTCCAAATTCTCGAGCAAGGCAGCTAGTTGAAAGTTACCCTCAGACAAAAGGAAATTATCCTAAAGTTATTGACGCTTTAAAGCAACGTTATGGCAAACAAGATCTATTAGTTGAAGTTCATGTAAGAGAGCTGCTTAATCTAGTTTTGAATAGTATGAATAGGAAAACAAAACTTTCTTCTTTCTACGACAAAATTGAATCGCAACTTAGAGCTTTGGACACTCTTGGGGTTACTTCAGATACTTGTGCTGCGATGCTCTACCCTCTGGTAGAGTCATGTATGGGTGAAAGGCTTATAAGAATTTGGCAGAGGAGTCAATTTTATACCGATAACTGTGATTTGAAAAAACGTTTGGATAATTTGATGGAGTTTATGAGAAAAGAAGTGGAGAATGAAAATCGCGTTTCTTTAGCTGCCAGTGGGTTCTAAAAACAAGAAAAAAGAAAGTCACCCGATGAAGACCAGAGAAATATTTTACACACTGCTTCAGATCTCATAAATCGAAACGAAAACAGATCTTCTTATCGTTGTATATTTTGTTCCGGTTCACATATGAGCGAAAAATGTACTGAAGCTCTGAAATGGCCACTGAGTAGAAGAAAGGAAAAGTTGACAAGTCAAGGCTGTTGTTATTTCTGTCTCAAATTTGGTCATGTAGCGAGGAGATGCAGAGTGAAAATTCAATGTAATAATTGTAGTGGAAGACATTTTGCAGTGGTTTGTCCAAGCCAAGAAAAATCTCAGCTTGAAAAAGAACTAGCTCCAGGAAGTTCGTGTGAACAAAATCTATCGAATCAGACTTTCACAGAAGTGTTTTTGCAAACGATGGTGGTGCGTCTCAGAGGAGAGAATAATAAGAGCAGGTCTGCCAGACTAATTTTTGATACGGGTTCGCAGAAATCGTACATTATGAGGAGCACCGCTTTAGAAATGGGGTATTCTGTGCTTAGAGAGGAGCAGCTGGTACATTCGCTGTTTGGAGGTTCGCAAACTGATACCTTGGAACATTCTTGTTTTAAAGTAAGATTATGTAGTTTGACTAATGATTACGCATGTAATTTCGATGCATTGGATCAAACCATAATTTGTAAAGACGTTGTTTCTATTAGAAATGGACCATGGTTCTCTGAGTTGGAAAAGTTGGATATAGAAATAACTGATACTTCTGATGGGCCTATTGAGGTTTTGATAGGCGCGGATATTGCCGGAAAGCTATTTACTGGGAAAAAATATGAGCTAACCTGTGGTTTGGTTGCCTTCCATACCCTACTTGGATGGACATTGATGGGAAAGATAAACACCAACGTATCTCTTAATTATTCTCCCACTCTGGTTTCTTCATTGATTTCTCAAGATGTGTCAATATCAAATCTTTGGAGACTTGATGTTCTTGGAATCCAAGATCCTGGGGAAAGGAAAAGTTCGAGAGATAAAGAAAAAGAAGTTATGGACCATTTTCTCAACACTGTACGGAGAAGAAACGATGGTAGATACGAAGTGAGTATGCCTTGGATTGAAGGACATCCTCCGCTTCCATCCAATTATGATCTTGCCATAAAAAGACTTCATAGTTCCACAAAGAAGTTGAGAGATGATGGTCATTTTGAAAAATACGATTCGGTTTTTGATAGTTGGTTGAAAGAAGAGATCATAGAAAAAACTTCGAGTTCAACAAATTCACAAACAGTTTTTAAGTCTGGACATTACCTTGCACATCATCCTGTAAACAATTTTCAGAGTGCGAGTACCCCCATACGTCCAGTGTTTGATGCTTCAGCAAGACAAAAGAACCAGCCATCCTTAAATCAATGTCTAGAAAAGGGGATTAATCTCATCGATCTGATACCTTCTATATTGAGCCGTTTTCGTTTAGAAAAGATAGGTGTAATAGCTGATATCAAGAAAGCATTTTTGCAAATTGGGCTTTCCGAAAATGATAGAGATTTTGTCAAATTTATATGGTTTGATAAACTTCAGAGTCTGAAAATATTCAGGCATTCAAGAGTGGTTTTTGGAATAAACTGTAGTCCCTTTTTGTTAGGAGCTGTCTTGACCTATCATTTCGAAAATGTGGTGAAGCGGAATTCTTCAGAAACGATTTATTCATTCGAGGTCCTAGAGAAATTGACAAACGCTTTCTATGTGGACAATGTTGTGACCAGTATCGGAGAACATCTTTTGGACCGCTTTGTGGATGAATCTACTAGAATATTGGCTGAAGGCAGGTTCAAGTTGAGGGGATGGGAGTACACATTGCCAAAGGAAGATTTTTCGAATTTCACTGACTCATTTATTGTACATGTTTTAGGAATACTTTGGAATCGTTTTGAAGACACTTTACAGCTATCACTTGAATGGTTTCAGAAATTGGATACGAGCAAGATAACAAAACGTGTAGTTTTGTCAGCAGCATATAAGATTTTTGATCCAATTGGTTTTTGCTGTCCAGTGTCTCTTTTTCCCAAGTGTTTATTGCAGAAAACATGGGCTCTGAAATTAGGTTGGGACGATGAATTGCCAAAGGAATTTGCTGATTGTTTTTTATCATGGTTCAATAATATTCCAGTATTGTACAATTTGAAGATTCCTCGTTGGATTTCATTTGAATCAAATGAAAAATCTTGGTCCTTGCACGTTTTCTGTGATGCCAGTGCTGAAGCTTACTCAACCTGTATATTTTTGAGGACTCATGACGACCGAAGAATTCTGGTACAATTAGTCCAGGCAAAATCGAGAGTGGCACCCATGAAGAAATTGAGCATACCTCGGTTAGAGTTGTTAGCTGCAACAATTGGTGCCAGGTTGAGTCAAACTGTGATTTCCAACATCGATATAAATTTGCAAGTTTATTTTTGGACTGATTCAAGCATAGTTCTGAGTTGGATAAAATCTGAAGAACAATGGAAAACATATGTTTGGAATAGAGTACAGGAAATAAGAAGTCTCACAAACAAAAACGACTGGTACTACGTTCCTGGTGAAAAAAATCCAGCTGATCTTCCATCTCGTGGCTGTCACGCGAAGAAATTAGTAGATGGAAGATGGTGGGAGGGACCTTCATGGCTCTACCGACCTGAAAAGGATTGGTTCACAGGAGATGTTCCATGTAATGAAGATGAAGTTTGTTTGGAGAAGAAGAGAAGCGTTACTTCTTCCCTCACATGTGTCACTGGTACTATCACTATTTTTCGGACTATGATAAAATAGTTTCCATGATAGCTTGGACAAGAAGATTCATAAATAACACCAAGAAGTTACAACCCATACTTTCAACCGTTTTGACTACTGTAGAAAGAGAATTAGCAGAAAAATGTATTATTCGTCTTATTCAAGAAGAATGTTTTGAGTCAATCAGAGATCCAAAACTCATCTCCTTATGTGCCTTTCTTGATGAAGATGGAGTAATTAGAATCAAAACGAAGATATCAGATAGAGACGATTTGAGAAATTTCCGTTTTCCTTTTATTTTGCCCTCAAAACATGAAGTGGTGAGACGCCTAATACAGAAGGAGCACTTGAGAAACTGTCACGCCGGAGTCCAATCTCTTGTTTGTATTTTGAGAGAACGGTTTTGGATTTTACAATGTAGGAGGACTGTTAAATCCGTAGTGTCCGCATGTACTATTTGTCAAAGATTCAACAGAAGACCTCTGGATAGTGCACCTATTCCTTTACCGGCAGATCGAGTTCGACAAGCTTCAGTGTTTGAAATAACAGGTGTTGATTTGGCTGGTCCATTGCACTTGAGGACTGGAGAAAAGGTCTGGATTGTTCTGTTCACTTGTGCTATCTATCGTGCTGTTCATTTGGAATTGGTGTCATCTTTGACAACAAATGTGTTCCTGCAATCTTTAAGAAGATTTATTTCACGGCGAGGAAGACCATCAACGATTTACTCGGATAATGCGACGAATTTTGTAGGAGCAGAAAACTTGCTCAAGAAATTGGATTGGACAATTATTACGAATGAAACAGGTGTCATGAAAATAGAATGGAAATTCATACCTCCAACAGCAGCTTGGTGGGGCGGTTCGTGGGAGAGACTCATACGGATGATGAAAGACATTCTCAAGAAAATCTTGGGAAAAGCACATCTTTCTTTTGAAGAACTCACAACTGTTTTGTGTGACTGTGAAGCGTTATTAAACTCAAGACCCTTAACATATATTTCTGAAAATCCTGAAGATTTATCAACGTTAACTCCAGCAATGTTCCTACAAGACATAAAAAACGTTGGTGTACCTGATTTTGATGCTATAGAAGCAGATGACTTGAGAAAACGGAACAAATACAGGTTCAAGCTGAAGACTGATCTTACTAAGAGGTTCAGATCTGAGTATTTGAGTCAACTTCTGCTATTTTCAAAAGGAAAGCAACAGAAAAAAGAACTTTGTGTCGACGATATTGTTTTAATAATGGATTTTAATTTGAAGAAAATTAATTGGCCTTTAGGACGTGTCTGTGGTTTGATTTCTGGTCGAGATGGGGAAATAAGGTTAGCCAAAGTGAAGACTTCGACAGGAGAACTGTTGAGACCCATACAGCGTCTATGCTTTTTGGAGATGGACAAAAGAGAGTACCCAGTTGGTCCTAAAGAAGATCAAGATGATAGCACCGAACTTTTCCATGATACAGTGATGACGAGATATGGACGAAGAGTTAGGAAACCCGACTTCTATGGATATTGAAATTTGTGTCACTAAATTGTTATTTGCGTGACACAAGGTGGAAGTATGTTAGAAGTTCCAGAATGTTTTACATTATGTTCTTATTGAACCCATTTTTGAATTAATTAGATTGTGATTGATGTATGTCATGAATAGAAAAAGGTATAAAACGGAAAAGCATTTTTGTTAAAGCTCTTGGTGATTTTGTTGAGGAAAACAGACAGGACCTTTTAGATAGTGTTTCAGAACGAGTAGGTCTGAAACATTTACAGAAACCTTTTTTGTTTGGAAGGAGCGTTTTTAAATTTTTCCATAATTTCCTGGAGTTTGCTTTGTTTCCATCAATAACCATTTCAAAGTATTTGTCCTTTTCAGCTCTGATGCAGGCTACAATTCGATTTCTTTCTTTTTTGTAAGCACGCCATATATCATTATCCTGTTCTAGTACTGATCTTTTATACAAACAGTCTCTTGTGTACATCATTTCCCTGATCTCCGGGGTTATCCATTTTTTGTCTTGAAATTTTTGATAAACACGTAATGTTACTTTCGGACACATTTCATTAACTATACTAGAAATACTATCCACAAATGAGTTGGCCAAGATATAAACATCTGTGATGCTATTATTCCACGATGTACTAAGTAGAGATTCTTGCAAGAAGTCAATGTTGTAATTTTTCATGCGTCTGTATGTTATTTCAGTCATTTCGTTATTGTTTACATTCTCTATATCATTCATTTGCATTGACAAAATATTATGGTCTCTAATTCTCGGTGTCAAGTGTACTTCATGCTTAAGATTTTTATCAGTAGTTATTATATAATCAATGAGGGTTTTACTTCTGTCAGTGATACGAGTAGGAGAATTAACAATCTGGTAGAATCCATTCCTGTTGACCATGTTAAGCAGCTTTTCACCATAAAATGTGTGTTTTGGTAAATCGAAGTTAAAATCCCCCATGACAATGTTTGTTCCCACAAAATCACTAGTTTCGTCCAAAAAATTTTCAAAATATTCTAGGAATTTTGCATTTTCTAATTGTGGAGGGTGGTACAGAACACTACACAGATAAACTGACCTTGAAAGCAGCAACTCCATCGACAACATCCATACATAATTCTGGACACACTGTATATTTTTCACTTTGTACTAAACGTCGGATCTTATCAATGCAAGCACTCCTCCTGTTCTTCGATTGTTGGTGACGCACTGTTCCATCTTGTAGTCATCTACACACAACTCACTAAGGCTAATATCTTCAGATATATGTGTCTCACTCAGAAATATCACTTTTGGCTTCCAGTCGTTGATGAGAACCATTATATTGTCCTTATTGTTCAAATATCCTTGGCAGTTGAGGTAAACAATATTTGACGAATTTGATGCAGAACTAGTACATAACTGCTATGTTTTACTACTCTATTACGTTGAATTTGTTCAATGCGCCTAAATGTCTTGCAGTTGTTTATATCCCATGCTGCATGGTCAACATCTAATTTCAAACTATATTTGTTATTTGAGTTCAGACAATTTGGGCATTTAAGTTCATCACTTTTGCAGTCTTTTATATCATGTTCACCACTACATTTTGGACACAATTTTTTATCGCTACATTCCTTTGCCAAATGACCATATTTGCAGCATTTATAGCACCTCACAATTCCGTAATCATTATAAATCGGGCAGCGACTCCAGCCAATATTAATTTTCTCTTTATCCATCAGAGTTTGGTAGGTATCCGGATTTACTTCAAAAATTATGCTGAATCTTCCATTCACAACCTGGTTTTTCGAAGAATTTTCAGGCCATTGTTGTCATTGTTGAAACTGTTTTGTCTTGATATTTTAATTATTATTTCCTCATCAGTGTCATTTTCTTCCGACTCATTAACACCAACCACTTTGATGCGATGATTACGTAATTTTGGTCTCTCCACTTCATATTCCCCACCTAGTTTATTCTGGATCTCTAACTGCACGTTCGCTATATCCTTTTCATCCCCACAATTTAGAATTAGACCACCATTCTTTGTAGAGCGTCCCATTTCCATGCCTACTCCAATCTCATTAGGATTCACTTTGTTCCTCAAATCTTTCTTGATTTCAGTAACATTCTTCTCTCCATTACCTTTTTTTTTAATGACTAATATTTTGTTGTCCTTCTTTGTGACCGCAGAATATGATAATGATGGCGTTGGTGTTACCTCAGACAATATTGGACCTGGAACTTGTCTCATGCCACGCAGAATGGTTATCTCCTGATTGAGGTTCTGATTTTGATCCAATAGAGTGTCGACTTTATCAGTTAGATCTTTAATTCTCTCCACGAGAAACTGTAGAATTTTGTTGATGTTAATATCTTCCACAATACTTAGATCACCCAAATCTTCCGTTCGAAGCCGTTTTCTCGTAGCTGGTTTACCCAAATCACATAATTTACACTTCCATGATTTTTTCATGTGAAAGCCCCTTGGTTCAATGTTTTCACACTTCGCATGATAATATTTCTTACATTTTGTGCATATCAATATAGACTTCAAGTCATCAAATCCGGTATTGCGAACATTGCATGTCTCATCTCGATTTTCGTTTTCTTCATTACCTTCCATGTTCACCTCGTATCAGCCAGGCATCCGTATGAGCGTTTTTTACTTCTCCACTTATCTCAACTTATCTCGAGCGTAGTTTGATAAGACTGATGTTTAGCGGATTTTCACACTTTCCATATATCATCACCCTTTGAACAATTCACTCTGGCGCGTGCAAAAGGTGTTAAGTCCAGAGATGTTCATTTTGAAATAGGTTGATCAAGATTCATAATTGGTGCGTCATTGTTTTTATTTGTGACAAAGGCTATACCTCAAGACGACTTGGAAATCACTTTTATTCGTTCAGTGTCTCAAGAAATATGATGAATTTAAACAATTTTCAGAACTCCGTTCGCACTATACCAATTCTGGGAGTCAAGTTGAGCTGTCTTTTTATACACCAAGAAGTCAACTAGACTTGTCTCTAGTAACACAAATCGCCCTTGGTATTCTGTCGTCAAGAGTTTTCTTGTGTGTTTGTGTGGTTTTAGCAGTATAATCAATTATCTTCGGAAGTTAACCGACTTGACACACGATCTCACCGTTGCGCGCTATTCACTGAATATCACAAGGAATAAACAATAATAGTAGCTCCAGAATCATCAGTCAGCAGAGAGATTCATGACTCCAATGTTGAAAATAATGCTAAAATAAGTTATTATCTTTCTGACGTGCCAAATAAAAACACTGCAATTCCCAAGATTGAGTGGACACTGATAGAAAATGCTTCATCTTAACTATATCTGGCAACATTATCCCATACATTAAACACAATCGCACAAAATATTGTGCACAAGCGGCACAGTCATACACTCACTTCTTTGAAAAAAGGTATTGTACATGGATTTATTTTATCAAAACATCAAGTTCTCACTTCACAGAAAGATATGATAGAATTATTGTGTACCTATGCGGTTGAGTGGCATTTTTCCAGGCTGAAAGAAGTGATGTACGGGCAAGCTTTAGCGAGTCCTGAAACTTCTTGAAGCCTGGAAAAATCACTTTATCGTCGTGGTCTATACACATTATTTTTCTGCTGGCACCCTATTTTACCTAACTGTGGATGATAGTATTAACCACTTCTCACTTTGGAAAACACGAAATAACTGATATTCCAAAAATATTGAAACTATCTCACATCATTTTTATGTATCTCATCATTCTCATTGGAGTTTATTCATAATAATTAGTCCGCATCAATGATATAGCTCTGAACCTGGTAACAGACGACAATCAAAGTCATCCATCCAACATTTCAACTGGGCAACACTAATTCACAGCAGTCAAATTCGGAGCCAAAGCCCAAACCAAGATGGCAGATGTGAAAACAAACAACGACGTTAAAGTGTGAACTTGAGTTCGTATCCTGATGAATGTATAGAATTTAAATAACCCAGAATCTATGAGATTCATCAGGATGACATGGTAATACAATTCAGGAAATAATCTTGTAGCGCACTCTATTAAAAGAACTTGAAAATAATTTTACCACCTAGCCATTGTTCACTATTTTGTCGGCCAAGCCTTAGAAACGCCTAATTTCTCACCTCTTTGGAGGCGGTAAAATTCAGTCAATTGACGTGTCGGCAGGAAAATAATTTTTTTTAACAGAAATGTTTGAAAGGCTGTAGCAAGAGCAGTAAACGATCACCTCCAACCTCAAGAACTCAAAACCAAAACAAATTGAGGCCATGACTGGGAGACGTCAAAACGTCGTTGTTTCCATGAAAACTCCTATGTGCTTTAAACTAGATATCATAGGAGACGGGAAAAACAAAATAAAATACAATATACACTAACACATGGGAGGTAGACAAAAGCCCAAATCAGACGTTTATAAAAACCGGAAACTGATAGGAGGTTTCATGAGCATACGCGCGCTGGAAAAACGAATCGATGTGATTGTGAGAGTCAGAGTGATGTGAGTCAGAGAAGAATATCACTGTACAGGAACAGATCGACTTCAAAGACTTTCTGTATTTATCTTTATGTGGAACAACATGTTTGTACTTCAGAACATCTGTTAGAACTGTAAAGTCTCGAGTGCTTTCTTTGAACACACTCACCTATTTTTCTTCAATATTGCAACGAGAACACTGGACTTGGAGCTATAAACCAACGTATATTTTATGTCACATAAAACTCTCATAAATACGATCCGACGACCCTGAGATAAATTCGATGTTTCCGGAGAAGTCAGGAGAATTCGTTCATGTGGCAATAATAAACTGCAATAATGTCAGCTGATGTACTGAAAAATTTTACCGCTTCTAGTTTAACGGAATGTACAAATATAGTTTTTTGCAGGTGATACTTGACATCCAGTTCATGCAGATATATCCACATGAAAACTGCCGTTTTATGAACATTTTATGAGATATAAACGCTGCATTTCAGCATAGCCGGATTCTCATGTTATCTTTTTGTCATGCACAAAAACAAAGTTATATACTACAAAATTCTGTCATTTTCAGCTTGTTTTATCTCTATGTTTTGATTTTTCCATAACCGTGTACAACTCTATTTGAATTTTGCTGCTTTGTTGATTCTACCGGCAATCATGAGCAACGTCAACAGTCTGGTTCTATTCTTCAGCATCAAAAAGGAAGTGTTTTTTTGAGCAAGCTCTCAATAGTTGCATTATAAAGAGATTAAGTTCCTGATCTGCCCATATCCATTTAATTTCAGAAGTTTTAATGAACTTAGGATAGTTGGCAGTTCAGTCTCTTCATTGATCCGCTATCGCCATTATTTTGGTAATTCATGCTTGAACCTTATTTCCAATTTCCTAATGATGAAGGGTTGATATGCTCAGTCCTCTTCTGAATTTTGTATTGTATGTATTTTTATTTTGGTTGATAATATAAAAGTCGGCTATCAAGATGTTCTCTGACATTCAAATTAAGATGACTTCGTTTTAAATCAACTTTTTTTTTGTATGGTTATCGTCGAAGCTGATTGATTTTATTGGCTTAACCAGGTTTGGGCCGGCGCGGCATTCACTTCTGCTTAAGTAAACAAATAAATATAGTCTAGGCAACGAAGGTGGTGTAGAGTGCATAAAGGGAAAAATTTTCTCTTCAGGAATGTGTTGGGGGTAGTTGGGACGTAAACATACTAAAAGTCCCCGCCTGTAGTCCGTCCGCTTCAGCGGGGGCAGGGGGGTAGAAATGTTCATTTTCTGGTTTTTCACTTATGACTCGAAAATGGTGCGTCGTAGGAAAAAAATCTTAAATAAAAAATAAAAGCTCATAAAATTTTCTACAAGATTAGTTCTAAACATTTTTTTGCTGCAACGTACCGTTTTCGAGATATCTGCTCTCAAAAGTTGGTATTTTTATAAAAAAAAATTTTGGTCACGATTTTTGTCGTAATTCTTCTGGTAACTCCACGAACTCTGTTTTCCGCAATAGAGCTTTTTTTTTTCAATAATATAAAATACAAAATTTTCTCCAAAGGGTCAGAAGTTCCATCAATTTGATTTTTTTATTTTACGAAAACGAACATAAAACGAGAAATGTGAAACATTTATCTACAAGAAATCTACGGACAAATAAAAAATCTTAAAAGCTACGTGAATTTATCTCATCAAAACATAAATGAATTGGACCTTATTCTCTTGGGCCGGGACGATCCGGCTTCTGGCTCTACCATCGACACTGATCGCAGCACGAATTGTGAATCACCTTCGTCTTCGTCATCATTTTCTTCAATTTTGGATGAAGTGTCCTCAGGGGATGTGCGAAAAGGCTCCAAATCATCTTCGTCGTCGTCCTCGGTCAAAATGGGCACGCCGTTTAAACAGTGCCCCTGACAGTGTTGACACAGTCGAGAGCAACTCAACGCTGCCTTTTTGCAGCTGCACCTTCCACTGCTGCAGTCTTTGGTGTATTTGCAAAAGATGAGGTCCAGAATTTCCCTGGGCGCTGCTTGGTTTCTCGCCTGCACAGGAGCGAGAATGTTGCCTTTTCGGTACCAACCCCACTGGTCCGGGAGTAGTTGGTTTTCCAGCCAGAGCTGCACCTGGTGGAATGTGCGCAATGCATGCTCTTTCGCTGCCCCCTCGCTGGGTGGAAGTGATGCGAGATCCCGTTTCAAGTTGGACACCGATTTCAAAAATGAATCGTACCTGAAAATGTTGAGAGAGTTCATCCTTGCAGGGGCGCCGTACCATTTCAGCATGCATGTTTGCCCAGCTTCCTCAACATCAGCATGTAAGGAGGAGGAGTTATGGAATATTTCGGCTGCTCGTTGTACGACAGGATATTTTTGGTAAATTTTCATGAAACCAAGTTTACTCTTTCGGAATGCCGCACTAGTAGAATCGCAGCCAGTGAATGCGTGTAGGAACAAGATTTCCTTGAGTCCCAACTGTTGCATTTGATGAGTGGAATAAACGTTGGTTTGCACTTCACCCCTGCCAGGTTTTATGAACAGGATGTTGTGGTCAGGTGGCGTTCTTGCTGCAAGTAGCACAGCGAGATCAACGTCTTCCCCTATAACAGCCACATTGGATATTTCACTAACGGACTGGTCAATAGCTGTGCTTACAATCAACACGTCAGCATCATGTGACGCTTGATGTGTTGTGATGCCGTTTTCCTGGAGTTTAGGTCTCAAGAGGTTGATCAACCTATCTTTGTTCTGGTGGTTGGAGAGAAATGATTCTTGAGTCACTGAAACCACAGTTTACAGGTTGAAGTTGATGTCGACACACCTTTTCATCCGATAGCGCCTTTTCTGTTCAGCAGACTTAGTGTTGTTGAGAGAGCTACTGTTTCTATCAAAAACGATGGTACATCTTCTGCCTGGGTAGTGGGTCTTGATGAATTTCACGTACATATCACAAATTGTGGAAACTGAAGGTTCCCTTTGCCAGATGACCTTATGTAAGAGAAAGCCTCCATCAATCATCAAATCAAAGTTTGGTAGATATATACCATCGGTGGTTGGTTTAAACAATTTGTAAAGGACGGATTTGTTTGTTTTTCTCATACCGTTCTCATTGAATAATGCCATGGAAAATGGGGCCAACCCGTACTGCAAATAATCCTTTAAGTCGTCTTCACTTTTTTTACTGATGCAAATCCGTTGAAAGATCAGGAGAGGATCTACTACAGTGTTTTTATCGCGGAGCTTAATGGATGAACTGACAGAGGAAATAGGGAGTGCCCTGTCTTTTCGTGACAACTTGACATCTGCAAAAGACAACGCTTCCATTTTATTCATTGCTTGCTTGCCACAGGTAATAGCGTCATAGCAGTTGACTGTATTATCTCCCACCACTCCTGTGGCTATTGACATGATGTCAATTGTGTCAGGAAAGGGAGGATGGTTCTTGAGCCACGCTGTGAGTTTAGCAATGTCGGCTGTATCTTTTGTTATTCGTGCTTCCCCCAAATCCCTGTGTTGCTCACTCGAAGCAATGATGACCCCGCAGAACTCTTCCAATGAAGTGCAGACGTCATGAGTTGCAAACATACCTACAGCCCACTTGCTGATTACACTGTCACTCACACTCCTTCCTCGCTTTACACCACCTTGGGCACTGAAGCTTCGCATTAGACTGGTTTCAATTGTCATGTCAGACCACACGCCCGACCAAAACCTATCAGACCGTCGCATCGTGAAGGCACCTCTCTTTATGAATTTTTGTGGTTCTTCTGCTGTCAGTTTTGAACAAAGATTCATCATATCCTGAATGTATAGGTGGCAAGATTCTGCGTATGGAAAGTGGCCGGATGCGTGAAAGTATGGAATCATTAGCTTGACGCAGGTGAGATGAGCCTCCCAATCACCAGATCTCTCGGCATGAATATATTCTTTCATCAAGTTCACCATGTGGAAGTATTGGACCCAGAGCTTAGCAGTTCGTCCGTTCTCACTGAGGCGTTGTAGGGCTTTCCCAAATTTTTTGGTAAGCGATTTCAGATGAGGGTTTTTGTTAAGTGCGACCAGTGGTGGAGGCACATCCCAAAAGATGGACATAATTTCTTCGACACATGCTCTTCCTCCGTAATATCAATGTGGTCGAATATTTTGTCTGACAAAGCGGTTTGTGTGAGCAAATGACCCCTGACTGCTCTAGAAAAAGCATGGCCTTGCATCATTTTGTCAACTGATATCGGGGCATAGACCGTGCTCAACAATTCTTTCAGACCCCTACCGCCCATTAGGTACCCAATGCATCCAAGATATGGCATTAGGAGGTGAAATCCACCAAGACGCACTACACAGTTGGCTAGACGAGAGTCAGATGCAGCTCCTGCGGCGATCTCTCTTGCTTTCCAGTAAAGAGGCTGGTCGAATGTTACAATCACAGTGAATTGTTTGATTTTTTCGTATAATTCGCCTGCATACGTCAATGCAGTGTACACAGTATCGTAATTGGATGGAGGAGCATTTATGAACGGAAGGGCAATGACTCTTGTCTTCTCACTGTAATCTCCTTTGGTCACTGAGATCATGTACCCCTTCCATTGTGGAAGTCGATTGCCTTGTTTTTGAGCAAGTAACCACAGGGTGTCATGTGGAGGAGGATGTGCGGGTTCCTCAGGTATTTCCAGGTTTTCTACAATAACATCATGCAGACCACCACCTTTTCCTTTGAATGTTTCCAGAGGAATTATTCCCACTTTCCCAGTATCCGTTGATGAAGGCATCTTTAATAATCGTGGTATTCTTGACCCTTTTTCAACTGAACTTGCTGGGGTGACGCATCGGATTCCACCCATTGAGTGGAAGGTATTGAGGCTATCAATTGTGCAGACATTAGAATCAGCATTATCGAAGACAAATTGACTGAATGACCCTGGTTTGAAGTTTGGTTTGGCATTAGCAATACATGACATTTCTAGCACCTGAGCTTCGTAGTAAGAGGGACTGAATCCCATGCTCGCAAGAAGATTGATCAAACTTCTCGAGGCGAATCGCCTGTACAGTAGGAGGGACAAACTGCTCAACACTGAGGATGAGAAAGTTCTTGGCCGAACTACGGATGTGATCGCATGTCCAATGGAGATACATTTCTTTTTCGTTTCTTCAACTCTTTTGGTGCTTTTCGTCATCACCTCCTCAGGGAATGTACGAAGGGTTGGGGTAAGGCAATCCGCGTCTTTAAGAAACTCATCGCCAGAGGAGTACGTTCGAGAATCGTATATTTCACTCTGGATGTCCTGTCGAATGGTAGCTGCAGCTTTTTTCACGATTCTCATTCGTTCGTCCGCACCATTTTTGTGTCTCTCTTGCTCGCCGTACCAAGCATCAGTCAAAAGTTTGTACCCTGCATCTCTAAAACATACGACTGGAACCTCGAACCGATTTTGACCTGGCGTAACAATAATGCGGTCCCCATACTTCTCAAGTAGTTTCTGTTTCACAGTTCTCCAGCCTGGTTTTGTTCCTGATACTGCGGCCAACAATTCGTTCACAGAAAACTGGCTGTCGTTGGCTGCTTCCATGTACAAATAAATTTCGTCCATTCCTTCAGAAACGTAGTCTTTGGGCTCTGATGGTTTCTTCTCTTTGTACAAACCTCTGTTGAAGTTCTTGTAGCAATCATTATGATAAACGGCGTTTTGTGCAACGAGATCAATTATAGTGGACAGGCGCTGTATCACTTCTTCACCACACTTGTCATTTCTCACTCGAGCAGAATTCATACAACGTTCTTGCACACATACTGTTCTGTTTCCTAGGTTTCGGACTCTGACGACCATTCTTCTTGCAGATTGTCTTTCCCTTTTCCATTTTTCAGGATCAGCAATTTTTGCACAGAGAAAGCAGTTTCTCTTAAAATCAAACAGTGACGCTGAAGACCTCCGGCTGGCTGTTTCAGGTGGTTGACATGACGTAGATGCCTGCCTTTTTGCATCGGCAGCAATGCTTTGGGGTCTGGTGTAACTTTTACGACATGCTTTATGAATTAAGAGAGTTGTCTGACCTTTTAGACGGAGGCTCTTTTGGTCCCCTCTTGCAATACTTGCACTTACGAGAGATACTATACCTTTTTCAGTAACTTTTGACACTTCATCACTGAATTCGTCGAAGTTTCCGTCACACACAAAACACTTGTTATTCATTGTAACCGGTAATTACACTCCTTTAAAAAAACTAACTTGAACGTCCCACAAATTAATATTTCACGTTTCCGGCAGTTACAGATCTATTTTCAATTTATTTTGACTGTGACAGTTTGGCACTCGAACAGTGACAGTTGAAAAACAGCCGTCTTTATACAAGCCTGGAAATAAACGTTGACAACGCGGCTGTTACCAGGAGACAAAAATCGTGACCAAAATTATTTTTTATGAAAATACCAACTTTCGAGAGCAGATATCTCGAAAACGGTACGTTGCAGCGAAAAAATGTATGGTACTTATTTTGTAGAAAATTTTATGTTCTTTTATTTTTATGCAACAAATGTTTTGCTACGACGCACCGTTTTCGAGTTATAGGCCAAAAACCAAAAAAGTGACCTTTCTAGCCCCCTGCCCCCGCTGAAGCGGACGGGCTAGGGGCGGGGACTTTTGGTATGTTGAAGTCATTACTACCCCTAACACATTCCTGAAGAAAAAACTCTTCCCACCCTTCATGCACTCTACACCCCCTTTTCGGCCATTCATTGACTAGCCTAATATAAGAACTTGGTTGAATATTTCCGTCAATTCCTGATTCTCAAGAAAGCAATAAAGATCTAGAGCGTCCTCAAATTTGTATAGTTAATCTAATTTTAAGCTTTCGCCTATTACAGTTTTTAGCTTCATCAAAAATCTAGGCAAAATAAGTCTACAAAAGAATAGGTCAAAACACCAGATCAAGATAAAGATTGTTTCACAATGGATCGTTTCCAAGTACGTCACGAATCTCAGCTGATTCCTGAAAGTGACACATTAAAATCATTGTGTCATATTTGAAAATTTGAGGTTGAAGTTATGCCTGAGTTACATTTAATAAATATACCTTTGTTAGCATTTTTGCCACAATGAAAAAACAGTTAATATAATAAAAATAAATGTGATATCCAAAGTAAACTAGAGTCTATAAAAACAAACAAAAATAATTAAACAGATGGATAACACGTTAAAATGTGGACAATACATGATTTTTTAAAAGCCGTTTAAAATAATCGAGGTTATCACAGTTTTTGAGATCTGGAGGCAAGTTGTTAAATTCATTTACACCTTATTGTAAAACAAAATTTTGTACATGACTTGAATAGCACTCTCTTAGCCTAAAATCACCACAGTTTCTAGTATCGTAAGAATGTTTATCTCTAAAATAAGTGACCCTATCACATACATATTGAGGAACATATTGCTGTTTGATTTTAAAAATAAATATACAGATATCATACATAACTTTTTGCTTTACAGACAGGAAATTAAGGACATTCAACATGGTTTTTACTGGTGTGTATCTATTGCAATTCAATATAGTTAACATGGCCCTTTTCTGAACCATTTGTGATTGGTCTATTTTATAGTTTGGCAAGTTGAACAAGAGTGTTGAACAGAATTGCAAATGGGGTGCAACTATGCGATTATACAATAATAATTTGGTGCTCATTGAAAAACTTTTTCCTATCCTTGTTATCACTCCTACTTTTCTAGAAAATTTTTTCATCACATAATCAGCATGTGCGTGAAACAATAAATTTGAATCAAAGATTACGCCTAAGTATTTGATTTCATTTACATGCATTAGTTTTTGTTTGTTTATAGAAATATTTAAAGAATTCAGGTTAATTTGACTCAATCTATGCTTTTTTCCAAAAATACAAAATTTTGATTTGGACGTATTTATACACAATTTATTGATGCACAACCATTTGAAGATGAGATCCAAATCAGCATTTATTTTTCTTTCCATTTCATCAATATTTTTACCTATGACATAAATCATGGTATCATCCGCAAACAATATACCTTTACATTCTTTTAACACATTTACAACATCTTCAATATACAATAAGAATAGTAATGGGCCCAAAACAGTGCCCCGAGAAACATCATACTGTACTTTTACATAATCAGACATACAATCCTTATTTTTAGTTTTTTGGACCCTATCAGTTAAATATGAGCAGAACCATTAGAAAGCTGTTCCTTTTATTCCTATTCTGTAATTTTTTTTTAACAAACTATTTCTATTTATTGTTTCAAACGCACGCTTAAAATCTATAAAGACAGCCAATACATAATTTCCACCTTCCAAAGCTTTTAAAAAGTCATCACAGACACTAACAACGACAGACTCACATGAATGTTTAGTGCGAAATCCAGACTGATCATAGTAAGTTAGGAGCTGCTGTTTCACCACGACTTCGAGTACCTTTTCATAGACTGGGCTGGTGTTTATTGGCCTGAACTCTTTACACTTGTTTGTATTCGTTATTTTCTGGACAAGAATAACAACTGATGCTTTTCAAGTCACAGGAAAATCTCCATTTGCAAGGTATGTGTTCACAATATCCAATAAACGGTCTGCAACAACTGCGCAGGCGTCCACAAGGATTTTCTTGGATATACCAAACTCATCATCACCAACATTGTCTAGTTCTTCCAATACTTTCTTCAATTTCTGCATAGATATTTCATTGAAGTGGTTTAATTCTCCAAACGTTGATACAGTGTTGGTGATATCGTCATCATTCACATCCAGAATCACAGGAATATTTTCAATAATAGTGTTAATACTGTCTACAAAGTACCTGTTGAACTCATTTGCTATGTCCTGCTCAGGTGAAACGATCCGCTGATTAAAATGAACCTCATCAGGAAGAAGATCCTTCTTGTTTGGAAGGAGTGTTTTTAAGTTTTTCGCAGTGAGTGGTTTAGTGACTGGCCCAGTTTCAAGTAGAAGGCGGAGTAGTAGGGAAGCATTCAATGATAAAGTTGGGCAGTTAGATGCTCAGTTTATTGATCATCAAGCTTTCGGGAGACATTTTCTCCCTTCATCAGGACAACAAATTGTGGGTAAAACAAAAAGCACTTATCACTCATATAGGACACAGATTAATTATTGTGAAGTTGTACATTACGTATATAGTGTGTGAATTGAAAAGGAACATAGAATTGTGATTAACAGAACATAGCTAGCCTGATAGTTGTTAAAAATGATGGAAAGTAAATACATGGAATAAAATAATATAATATCAAAATGTTCGGATGTAAAAGATCAATGTGACTAGAATTATGATGAGATTTAAAATGATTTAAAATGAATAAATAGATTAAAAGATAAAAGAGTTGAAAATTATGAATAAAACCACAGGAAAAAAAATTGGATAAGACTGGTAAAAGGGACTATGCACAACGTTAAATGACAGACATTCTGGTACAAACTCAGTTAGTCTAGCTTTCTGTGTTCCTTTTCAATCCACACACTATATACGTAATGTACAACTTCACAATAATTAATCTGTGTTCTATATGTATGAGTGATAAGTGCTTTTTGTTTTACTCACAATTTGTTGTCCTGATGAAGGGAGGAAATGTCTCCCGAAAGCTTGACGATCAATAAACTGAGCATCTAACTGCCCAACTTTATCATTGACTGCTTCCCTACTACTTCGCCTTCTATTTAAGTTTTTCCACAGTTCCCTGGAGTTTGCTTTGTTGCCGTCAATAATCATTTTGAAGTACCTGTCCTTTTCATTTCTGATGCAGGATACAATCCGATTTCTCTTCCCTTTGTAGGCACGCCATATATCATCATTCTGTTCCATTACTGCTCTCTTATATAGACTATCTCTTCTGGACATAATTTCCCTGATCTCCAGTGTTATCCATTTTTTGTCTTGAAATTTTTGGTGAAAACGTAATGTAACTTTCGGACAAATTTCATTCATAAAACTAGATATTGTAACAAGTTTCGCTATAGAAAACACTGTTCAGCTTTTACTAATTTATTTTACAAGTCACTATGTACAGATCTCACTATTCACAAACAGAATCACAGCTTATTTATGTTTTACGATTTATATTTCACGACGTAACTGACTGAACTAACTAACTTGAAATGACGGATCTCATTATATACCCTCGCCAGGATTGAGAGAACATTCCAGATATTTTTAGAAAAGCGAAGAACGTTCGACGCCATCTAGCCCAGCTAGAATGTACCAGAACCAAACGATTCCAAACAATTCTACACAATGTGGTGGCTGCGGCGGCGCATTCACCATGTTTGTCACATTGCCCCCTTCTTAAGGCAATTCGTCCCGAATTGCCTTCATGTCGGTATCGGCAACTGTCCCCAAACCGGCAGCCTGATGTCCCATGGAAGTAGCAGTCCACTGTCCTCTGGTTCGTCCTCCGGGAAGGATAGCAGCACACCAGGATGTCAATGCCGCTTTCTTTGAAGATTACCTCCAGCATGCTCCGTACTACTCTCCAGTCCAGTTGGTCGTTCGTCATTTCCGGAATTGCCAGATGGATCAGGTCCTGTGACAGCATCAAGTCACGAAGATGACTGAGGGCTTTCCAGACATCACTGTAGGTGGTCAGATGATGTGGAAGCTTCTTCGTCACAAGGAAGAACAGATGTCGTGTACCTTCCATGATTTCCAGTACCCTCCCCACCTCTGGTTTTTGTCGTCGTAGATGTTCCAGTTGTCCAAATTTCCGCTTGAAAGCAGCAGCAAGACCACTCCTCATACCAAGGTCTTCAGTGACCCAGTGAGCCAACGAATATTCGGCCGGTGCTTTGAACAAATCCAGCTGCCTTTCTTGGACAACGCCATTCTGGACTTTCTGGCCATTGGAGTGTAGAGACATGAAAGTTTCCAATGACATGTCTTTCTTGGGTAACCTGATCTGCCTCACTTCAGCGTCCTGATCGTCGTGGTTCCCAGCATACCGAGCTAAACGATTGAAGTGAACAAACCTCGGTTTTCCTCGTGGTGGCTTTCGAATCCTGTAGACGACGTCATTGATTCGCTCCAGAATCTCATACGGGCCCTCCCAAGAACTTTGCAGTTTTGGGGAGAATCCACGTCGCCTCTGTGGGTTGTGAAGCCAAACCAAATCCCCAACCTGTAACCCTCCTTCTTCGGCCTTCACGTCGTACGCTTCTTTAATCCTGTCGCTGGCACTTTGGATGTTTAGTCGGACTCGTTGATGGATATCGTCCATTTTTCTACGAAGATCACTTGCGTAGTCTTCCCCAGCGACATCCTCACCAGGTGGACAGCCAAACTTCAAATCGCAGGGCAGCCGGAGTTCACGACCCATGATGATCTTGGCAGGTGTTTCACCCGTCGATTCATGAACTGCTGACCTGTACGCCATGAGGAATAGGGGGAGATGTTGATCCCAGTCTCTTTGATGGTCAGAGACAACTTTGGCCAAGTGTCGATTGATGGTTCGGTTCATTCGCTCCACCATGCCATCCGATTGTGGGTGTAACGCCGTTGTCCTTGTCTTCTTGATCTTCAAGACATCGCAGACGTTCTGGAATAGCGTCGATTTGAAGTTCCTGCCCTGGTCCGAATGCAGCTCCAACGGGACACCGAAACGGCAAAACCATTCCTTAACCAAGACATCGGCAACGGTAGCCGCCTCCTGGTTTGGCAAGGCATACGCTTCAGCCCACTTGCTGAAGTAATCCATTGCGACCAAGATGTATTTATTTCCTTTGTCCGTTACAGGAAACGGTCCAGCCACGTCGATTGCGATCCTTTCAAAGGGGCTTCCCACGTTGTATTGGCGCATAGGAGCTTTTGGCCGTTTCTGGGGTCCGTTACTTGCCGCACATACGGCACATTTTCTGCACCATTCCTTCACATCGGCTTGACAGTTGACCCAGTAAAACCGTTCTCGCAGCTTTCTCAGCGTCTTAGTTACACCCAGATTTCCACCCGTGACGCCATCATGGACCTCTCTCATCACCTCTGCCTGTCTGTTTCCAGGAACGACTAACTGTCTCCGATCTTCCGTGCCATCCAGATTCTTCACCAGCCTATTCAGGATGCCGTCATCAAGAACCATCAAGTCCCATTGAGCCCAGTAGGACTTCACGGTGGTCGAGAACCGCACGACTTCTTGCCAGGTTGGTCGTAGGCCTGCCTGTTTCCATTCGATGACATGCTTCAGATCTGGATCTTTCTCCTGGTCCTCGCGAAGCGCCTTAGACTGCCAGGAATCATCCACTACAGTTGTCCTGCGAACGCTCGCTTCATTTTCCTCGGCTGTGTGAGAAAACTCTGGTCTCCTGGACAAGCCATCCAAGATCTTGAGGCTTGATACGGCTCGATGATCATACTTTTCCCATGCCAACGCAGGTGCCCGTATCTCTTTCCTACAGCGGCCACGCATATGCCCAAGCTCTCCACAATTCCAGCATCGCAGCGCCTTTCGCTTAGATACCTCCATTTCCTTGAGGACTCTCCTCACAGTTGCTTCGACGGTGTCTTCTTCCAGATGATCCTTCTCCTCCATCATTCGCACACGCGTAGGAGGCTTGCAGCACTGCTTCGCCGCTTCGAGTTCCAAGGCTATGGCCAGTGCTTCAACGAGTCTATCGGGACGATGGAGTATCAGTGACTGCCGAATCTCCTGGTCTTGAAGTCCATCCAAGAAGGCCTGAACTGCAAGCCTCTCCATAACGTTCTCTGGCGTGGTTGGATAAGCCAGACGTGCAAGGCGAGCAACATCCGCTTCAAACTCCTGCAAGGTCTCGTTGGTCTTCTGAATGCGATTTTTCAACTGAGAGTGGTAGACGTGCTCCAAGTGAGTTTGCCCATATCGCAGTTCCAGATGCTTGACTAGTACATCGTAGTCCTCCTGCTCCTGGGTGTTGAGCGTCTGCAGGATTTCTGTAGCTTCCCCACGAAGTGCCAGAGTCAATGCCAGGGCTTTTTCCGGTCTAGTCCATCCATTTGCCCTTGCTGCTGCCTCGAACTGGCGATGGTAATTGTTCCAGGACAGTTTGCCATCAAACTGTGGGGCTTTCATGTGGATTCGCACGGTATCAGACTCCATTTTAGCACCTTAGCTCTCGAGTGTCACTTCTGGTTGTTTCTTAATCACTGCTACTTGTCTTCGCACTTCCTCGATTTCTTCTTCCAAAGTCTTCATTGTATCTCCAAGTTTTGCTTCAAATCGTTGTTCAAGGTTCTCAATTTCTTCCGTTACCTGATCCTTCCAGAAGTTGTAGTTGTCCGCCAGCTGTTCCTTGATTTTCTCCTCCATTATTCTAGAAGATTCTACAAACTTCTCTCTCATTTTTCTGGAGTTCTCTTCCATGGCTCTAGAGGATTCTTCAAATTTATCTTCCAATCTCTTGGACAATTTCTCAACTACCGCGTTGGGATCGGGAATTTCAAATTGGAACGTATCAGGATCCATGCCTTCTTCCATTAAAGCCTCACGAAGCCTTGTTTGTAAATCAGTTTTCTTACCGCTACTATCCAGGTCACGCTCCTCCAGCTCCCTCTTCAACTCGGCGACCTTCAATCCGGTTAAAAACACTAGTTTCGCAGCCATCACAGCGAATATTTATGTCCGTTTCTATAGCACACAATAAATCCCACTTTCGAGACCAATGTAACAAGTTTCGCTATAGAAAACACTGTTCAGCTTTAACTAATTTATTTTACAAGTCACTATGTACAGATCTCACTATTCACAAACAAAATCACAGCTTATTTATGTTTTACGATTTATATTTCACGACGTAACTGACTGAACTAACTAACTTGAAATGACGGATCTCATTATATACCCTCGCCAGGATTGAGAGAACATTCCAGATATTTCTAGAAAAGCGAAGAACGTTCGACGCCATCTAGCCTAGCTAGAATGTACCAGAAGCCAATCGATTCCAAACAATTCTACACAATGTGGTGGCTGCGGCGGCGCATTCACCATGTTTGTCACAATATACTATCCACAAATGAGTTGGCCATGATATTTACATCTGTAACACCATTATTCCACGATGTGTTGAGAAGGGATTCTTGCAATAAGTCACTGTTGAAAGTTTTCATCCATCTGTAAGTTATTCCAGTCATATTATTCTTGAACACATCATCCATCTGAATTGATAAAATACTATGGTCTCCAATTCTCGGTGTCAAATGAACGTCATGTCTTAGATGTTTATCGCTGGTCATAATATATAATCAATGAGGGTCTTACTTCTGTCAGTGATACGAGTAGGTGAATTGACAATTTGATAAAGACCATTTCTGTTCACGATACTCAGAAGCTTTTCACCATAGAAAGTGTGTTTTAGTAAGTCAAAGTTAAAATCCCCCATGATAATGTTTGTTCCCCCAAAATCGCTTGCCTCGTCCAACGAAGGTAGTTTTCGAGAAAATATTATTTGTGGAATTTGCTTCTTCAAGTCCTGTCTCATCTTAAAAGAAAAACCTCAACTTCAAATACTGGGAAAATGTGTGAAATCTCTTGGATCCAGATAGAGCATGGAAAAATAGGGTGATAAGCGAGGTGATAAGTTTCTATTTTTTTCCCTAGAGGTTCTCCCTCCGGAGATATGGCCCCTAAAGGAATAGGACGCATCTGAAAATCGGTTTTCTCAAATAACTTTCAACGTCGTTAATTTTTGATTTATTAAAAACTCAATATCATGGAAACTAGTGAGAACCTCTCAGAATATAGTCCTAAAAACACAATCACTCGAGCATTCACCTCATTTAGTTCACCAGAGGTGAACTAGGCTACACATTTTATTGCCTTAATTTTTAACACCCTGGATAAAAGTCTTCAGGAAAATAAATTTGGATAGCTTGAAGGTACTTCTGTTCATTGTCCATGAAACTTTCCTAAGCCCGCGGCGCCACCCGCCTCGGGTTTAGACTAGTTTATAAATAAGATAATAATATTACAGATTTTTTTTATTCATTTTTTTTATGTTTTTATTTTTATTTTTTGCTCCCGCTGGCCGTATACCCTATAGAACCCACATAATAACAACACATTTTTTTTCAATGTACGTATTTTTTTGAATTTTTTCCATTTTTAATTTATTTTTCTTCCCGCTGATCGGATACTTCATAGAACCTACATATTACCAACACAGAATTTTTTTATTTTTTTATTTTTTCATTGTTTCATTTTTTTTCTCCTAAACCATTTTTGGGTAGAGGTTCATAACTGTGCAAATTTTCAGATAATTCTGTGCTACGGTTCAAAAGTCTTAGCGTTAGAAACACACAGACTTCCACATTTATATATGAGATAATAGTTTTTTTTAATTCTATTTTTTTTTTGCTTCCGCTGGCCGTATACCCCATAGAATCTACATAATAACCTCAATTTTTTTTAATTTTTTTCCAATCTATGTATTTTTTTTTATTATTCATTTTTTTTTCTTCCGCTGATCGTATACCCCATAGAACCTACATATTACCAACACAGCCTTTTTTATTTATTTTTTTTTATTTTTCCATTTTTTTATTTTTGCAATTTTTTTCCTAAACCATCTTTGGTAAGAGGCCTATAGCTGTGCAAATGTTCAGATAATTCTGTGCTACGGTTCAAAAGCCTTAGCGTTAGAAACACATAGACTTTTACATTTATATATAAGATAATAATATCACAGTTTTTTTTTAATTCGTATACTTCATAGAATCTACATAATGATAACACTCTTTTTTTAGTTTTTTTAATTTATTTTTTTTCCTCCCGCTGATCGTATAACCCAATGATTTTCGATATAGCCCGACGTCTCTTTGTGTGTCACATGTTTATACATTGAGGGGAGAGAGGAATTCTTGCGAGAATTTGCCAAACTGCAAATTTAATAAGTAGCTACCTTGTATTCAAGGTATTTTTATTCTAATTAAAAATACTCTATACTCTATGAGTGCATCTCCGGTAGTAACCAATTATATAATATGTACATTTTTAGATCACCAGTGATAATAAAACATGTTCAATGGGACCCATATTTTTCCATGAACCTCAGTTATTCATATGTAGACTCGATGCAACGAAATACATCTGGCAACACGACACAAATGCCCATTTGAGATCAACCAATCACAGCTAATAGTCATTTTTTAAACAATCATAGCCTGAAGCTCCCTTGGAACACAGTTGTCGGCTCTTTCAATTTGTTCAAGATTTAATATTTTTTACGGCCGAACAGCTGATTCATGTGAACAAAACTTATCAATAATCAGTAAATTATAACTGTCCTATAACTGAGTATAACACCAACGATATTGAAACCAATAAAAAATAAAAACATTTTCTCGTTAATACACTGGTTAATCCCTTTTGATAAAAAGTGAACATTCAGAGTGGATTTTTATTTGCAACAAGGCAACGTTGAACGAGCGTTGAACGAATTCAACGGAGGAGATGTAAATAATAACATGTTTATTATAGTGACACACAACTTGCCCGAATTCTAGGGTATACGCTAGTTTTAGTGGGTTCTATGTTCTAAGGTATACCCCATAGAACCTTGATATTACCAACACAGACTTTTTCATTTTTTTTTATTTTTTATTTTTTTTTCATTTTTCCGAACAATCTATGGAAAGAGGCTAATAACTGTGCAAATTTTCAGATAATTCTGTGCTACGGTTCAAAAGCCATTTATATATAAGAAAAACTGGAGAAAAATCGTATATCATTTAACGAGCGGGAAATGGTGGATATTACTCACGTGAATGAAGTTTGCGCAAGCTTGATCATCTGAGTGAGTAATAGCCATTTCCCGCGAGTTGTATACTATACTTTTTCCATGATTGTTCAATAATTGAAGCGAACTTTGAAATATTTAATTTCATTTGGACAGCAAATTTTGACAACTACTATACTTAAAGTGAGGTTAGGTTGTTAACACGATGTGACAATGACTATAAAACAAGTATTGATGGTCAAATGGGCTGTTTATTATTGATGGATTTGAAGGTTGACATTTTGTCGAATGTTCTGAATGTCTGCTCTAAAACAGTGGAGTTATGACATCAGATCATTTCATTGGTTAAAAACAATTGAGTGATAAAAAAAAGTCAGTGGTATGAGTAACGACTCACATTAACCAATAAAAAGTGGATGTATAATACATCTATTATGGAATAGTCATAGAAAAAATATTTTCTTTAAAAAAACTCTAAAAAAGCCATGATGGAGATGTGTCCTTGATGCAATTATTTTTAAAAATGTGAATCTATGTTTTTCTTGAAATGTACCGTGTGACCCCTCGTGTGACACCGTATGAACTGACACCCCCCTTTTATTTTCAATTTTTATCGTACAGCAAAATAAAAAAATACTGACTTCAAAAAGAATTTTTTTGCAGTTCAAATATCATATGTGATTTCTGTACTTTCAAAGCTATGCGGAGGTGCACTTTTCTCTATAAATGGATAGCTTCAATTACTTATAGCCACAATGGAAGATCTTGTTTTTCTGATTTCCAATAGAATATATTTGTTGACATTCCGCTAAGCCATTTTCGAGATATTTAGTTTCGAATTTTTACCAAATAAGCTAAGCCAACGACTTTTTGTAAAGTTGGCGATGGTTATCATAGAAACAAAACGAAAAATATTGATTTATCACAGAATTTTCAAGAAACAATAGTTTAATGGAAATAAAAATGAACAGGAACTAGAAAACTATAACAAAACACAAAACTAATCAGAGTGAATATTCTCTATTGGATTCTCTCCATTTTGCCTTATGCACTTTCTATAAACTGATTTCAAATGTTCCATTGCGTTTTCTTTTTTTTGCCACAGAGAACACGATTTTCAAAGATTTTTTGTAGAGTATCCAATGATCAAAATTTAAAAGATAGCAGTAGTATCTGACCTTTCAATAGAACAAGTTGAGCCTAGTGTCTTCAAATGTATTTCAATACAATTAATATTGAGTTATGCCTTCAAATTTGGTTGCATCCCAATTTGTGTACAGAGTGTTCCATATAAGATCCTCTACTACCTTATCTCGGAAGATATGCGATTTACGAAAAAAAGTTTATTATAAAGTCTTATTGTTTTCAAAAAAACTTTATCATTATATATATTTGACATACACAGGGTGCTCGGTTTTCCCTGGGCTGGACCCAACTTTGAAAAATTGAATAGTACACCCCGTATATTATTTCAGAAATGGAATCTACATAAAAAAAAGGTTACTTTCTAAAGGATGTCCTATACGTATCTCCAATAGTTTAGGATATAATATCGATTTTGATTTTTTTTGCAATTATTTCAAGTGGTGAAAAAAAACATCGGTTCAAATTATTTGGTGACTCTGCCATTTTTTTTCCACAGACGATACTATTATATTTGATTCCAGTTGGTTAGAATGGCGACCAATTATACAGAGTGATGTCAGAGGTTGAACCCAATCGGGACATCTAAAATCACCAATAAGTCGAAAATGTTAAATAGAACAATATACAGAGTTATTGTTGCGGATTGTGATTGTTCACTGAAAATAAAGATCAGTTACAGACAGATACATACATACAACAATGATAAAATGGAATCACGAAATGAGAATTTGAGGAAATGTCCTACATGTCCTTCGTTCTGGGCGATACAAGTTGTAGAGATAATTCCCAGTTCTATTAAGACATCTCTGAGTGATTTCTGTTGAGAATTGGAATTTCTTACCTTACTCTATCCATAAGTACATCAATGTCTTGAACTCTTCGTTTATAGATCTTTTTCTTCAAGGCTCCCCACAAAAAATAGTCCAGAGGGGTCAAATCAGGACTTCGCGGAGGCCAAGAAATATTTCCGTATGGCCCTAAGACCTCTGCAAAATTTTGATGCACATGACTTCTGACTTGCCGTGCTTTGTGGCACGGTGCTCCATCCATCTGGAAGATCATATTATTCGTTTACCATAGGCCTGTAGTAATGATCTGATATCGTTTTCCAATAACTCGAGGTATGCCGCATCGTTCATATGGTTATCCATAAATAGAGGACCTATTATTTGATTCTGGTATATAGCACACCAACAATGAACACTCTGATGACCTTGATGTTGTATGGTTTGAATGTTTTTTTTTTGGTGACCAATAGTTAGTATTCTTTCTGTTAAAAATTCCTGGTACCTACGTGAATATCGCTTCGTCGGTCCAACAAATCTGATGAAAAAAATCAGGCTCACGAAAATTACGATCCATCATCAAATTACAATAATCCAAACGCAAATTAAGATCGTTAGGTTCCAAGTGTTGCAACTTAGCGAACTTGAACGCTCTGAAGTTATTTATTTTCAGCGTTCTATGTATGTCAGTTCTAGGAATATCTAAGTCTCTTGCTGCATCTCTTATGGAATTTTCTGTATATTCTTCGAAACACAAACACATATTGAATTGCGTTTGATCATTTATTATATTTCCAGGTTTATTCCTTTTACACTATTTCAAAACACCATGCTGTTCAAGGTCTCTTCCAATTCGCCTAAATATGGTTCTCTCTGGTACTTCGTTCCGGGTACTTCTGACGATATGCTCTAATGACGAGAGCGATGCTTTTGTTATTTTTAAGACAACACTTATATGAATCTAGCCTTTCCTCAGCACTATAAGTCATCTTTGAAAGGAGAAGACAAAATTATCCGACAATTTTATTGTTCTTTTTTGATAATGTTGGTTTCCATGGCACAGTATCAGTGTTTCCATGGTAGGTATAGTTTTTCAAGCGTTATTTGGATTACACCCATCATCACGCATGCAACATTTTTTTATGTTGTTGTTGGTTGAATTTCTCATTTGTAATAATAATTATGAATGATTTTTTGGTAAAATTATATAACCCAGAGTATTGGTGATAAAAATCGTCGGCCCATTTGAAAATATTTATATTTTTCCTCATTGAATTTGCAGAAAAGATATTTTTTTCCATAAAACGGATTAAATAGCGAATATTTTTCAAACGGCTAGAGATAGGTATATATTATCTTATGAAAACTAACCTTTTTTTTTGTGAACAATCAAAATCCGTATCAATATACAGGGTTTTCCATTTAACATTTTCGACTTATTGGTGATTTTATATGTCCCGATTGGATTCAACTTCTGACATCACCCTGTATGGTTGGCAGGCCTGGTAACCAACTGGAATGATATATAATGGTATCGTCTTTGAGTAAAAAATAGTAGTCACAAAATACTATGAACCTATATTTTTTTGCACTACTTGAAATAAATGCGTTTTTTGCAAAAAAAAATTAAATCGCTATTTTATCCCAAACTATTGGAGATACGTATAGGACATCCTATAGAAAGTGAGCTTTATTTCTTATGTAGAATTTATTTCTGGAATAATAAACAGGGTGTTCCATTTAATTTTTCAAAGTTGGGTCCAGTCCAGGGAAATCCGACCACCCTATGCAGGGTTTTTCACTTATAACTCCGCGCGCCAATATCTCGAAAACAAATATAAATATTAAATTTTTGTTAAAAGTGTTCAATGTATCGGGTCAAGTAGATAGTTTTCGCAATTCAAAAAATTCGATGCCTTTTGAGAGCCAAGCGTATAGGACATCCTATAGAAAGTAAGCTTGATTTTTTTATGTAAAATTAATTTCTGAAATAATATACAGGGTGTTCCATTTAGTTTTTCAAAGTTGGGTCCAGCCATGGGAAAACCGAGCACCATATACAGGGTTTTTCACTCAAAACTCCGCACGCCAACATCTCGTAAACGAATATAAATATTTAATTTCTGAAAGCGTTCAATGTATCGAGTCAAGTAGATGATTTTCGTAACTCAAAAAATTCGATGCCTATTGAGAGCTAAGCGCTGCGGCGCGTCGAATATATGAATCGATTGCAGGGACCATTTTATTAGTAGATTTTATTGGTATTTACTCGAACTTATTTATCATACTCCTTTCTAAGTTATACCGGTTTAGAGTAAACATTTCTTGATTGACAAAAAATGAGATTACGGATGATTTTCACAAGAATTTTTTGTCAACCAAGATATATTTACTCAAAATCAACTCAGGAACGATCAAGATAAATGAGTTCGAGTAAATGACAAAAAAATTAAAAAATAACTTGTACTTCCGCATGCGCGCAATTCCAAAGTCCATGCAATCTGCAAGCGATTGATATTTTTGACGCGTCGCGACGTTTACCTCTCAGAAGGGGTCAATTTTTTGAACTTTGAAAAATATTCACTTGACGTCATACACTGAATACTACACGTTACTAAGATGGCGGCTGGGCGCCATTTTGAAACATTTTTTTAATTAGAAAGAGGGGTCGTGTGACACATCATTCGAAAGGTCTTATCGCGTAGATTATTGTGTGAAAATTTCATGGGATTAAACGCATCCGTGCGGATATGACAGACTGTCAAACAAACAAGGGAAAGAAATTCGTGAAATAAGAACAAAGAAAGCATACTTGAATTTTTATTGTAAAAAATGTTGAGAATTTTCTCCGTTGACCCCCAAACAATGAAATAATCTGTCTGAGAACTCCTGACGGACTTTTTAGAAAGTATTGACATTAATATTTTGACAAAAAGCACTTATTCTTTGCTGTAAATCTAAAAGAGAGTCTGGCTGCGTTGCATTTACTTTCTGTTTTGAATATCCCCATAAAAAAAAGTCCAATGGTGTCAAATCGGGTGTCCTGGCAGGCCATTCGGTAGGTCCCCGACGACCAATCCAACTATTGGGGTGAGTTATGTCCAAATACTGCCTTACATCTCTGCTGAAATGAGGAGGCGCACCATCCTGTTGAAATTTGGTGCCATGCCACATTCGATGGGATTATTCTGACGTTTTTGTACAATCAAAGGCTCTATTGTAGTTTTTAACAAGTTCAAATACAGGTCCCACACTCGTCACTAAAACAAATATTTTGAACGTATCTCGGTTCTTGGCCTATTCTATTGGTCATAATTTCGCAAAATTCCACACGTCTGTCATGATCATCTTCAGTCAACTGGTGCACCATTTAAATTTATAAGGATAACATTTCTGTTTTTTCAGCAATCGTTTTACAGAAGCAGACAAAGTATCACTGATGTCTTCAACCTGAGAATTCGACTGTTCAGGATTTACCACCATCTCACCAATGATTGCAATTTGTTTATTTTCCAAAATAGATGGTCGCCCTTGATTCTTCAAGCTATGAACACTACCAGTCTCGATAAATTTCCGCACTAATTCGCGAAGATATTTCCTGCATATCGGACGGTCCGGGAAGCGCTCATTGAAGATTCTTTCCGTCTCATGGAAATTACGATTTCCGCCATAAATAAAAATTGCTTCAATTTTTTCTGCGAGGGGACACGAATTAGGCATTTTTGTAACACTTCCTAATTAACACAATAATCAAACCGCTGGCTCATATCGTTTCAAGATTTCCACAATTGGTTAAACTTTAGTGCTGTGGCGAGGTAGTGTGGAAACTTTATCCCCATCTTAATTTAGATTAGAGTATTATAATGCTAATAAATGCGTTCCAAATTTTTTTATCACCTTGAAATTCTTTATCCGCTTTGTATCAGCATTCCTATTTGTTAACCTGTACTGTTTTGCTCAGGTTCATCAACATTTTTCTGGAATCTGATGTGTCAGCTCGTTAAAAAATTGAAAGTTGATGTAAACGACATTTTCAAAAACTATAAGCTTGGCAGGCTGTCATATCCGCACGGATGCGTTTAATCCTATAAAATTTTCACACAATGGTCTACTCAATAAGACCTTTCGAATGATGTGTCACACGACCCCCCTTTCCATTAAAAAAAATGTTTCAAAATGGCGCCCAGCCGCCATCTTGAATACACGTCAGTAACATCAAAAAGTAGTATTTTGACAGCAATTAAAGTATGCCAAGTTCCAGAATTTTTGATCTACACATAAAAAAAAGGGGGGGGACCTTTTAGATCCGCACTGTATATAACAAACAATATAGTTTTTTTAAAAAGACTTTTTATCAAACTTTTTTTCGTAAAACGCATATCTTCTGGGATAAGGTGGTAGAGGATCGTGGACACCCTGTACAACTTTGAAGTATTTTTGTGAACTTGGTACAAGATCTGTGTTTAACTGAACTTAAGCAAGGAATAGTGAGGGAGCAGACTTGCTTAACTTCAACTAGGCCAGTCACAAACTATCTAACCTTTAACTGAACTCACAGTATATATGGTTCTTAAGGGGTGATGATGTCAAGTCTCTGTATATTATTATTATTATCAGATGTGTTGAAAATATGCATTCCCGAGAAAATCGATATTTGACATTCTTCATTGAACAGTCTCGAGGGACCCTATTCTCGCGAATTGTTCCAGTACCATCATGGCCCCTTTCTTTTAAGTATGGACATTTTAAAGATGTGAACAAATTATCAAAATAAAAAGCATACTGGGCATCTCGTCAAAAGGCTGAATGAGTGGTGCTGTAGCTTTTTCGAATTCTTTTTCATGATCTAAATTGGTGTTTGATATTGCTCCTTGATAAACTTCGAAATTGACTGAAAATCCATTTTAGGAATTCATGCAGCAGCATTTGTATCCAAAAGATATAGGTTGTCCCCTTATTCACTGGTCCCCAATTCGCCAGACAAATCCGTGCACGAATAGTGTGGAAAATCAAATGCATATTCGTATACAGATCAATCGGAGAATTCAGCACCTGGCTGCACCCATGGCCTCCATATTCGATCATACTGTCGTCATAAGTAATCTGTGGGGCTGGTACAGAATGCTGCATGAATTTTGTTTTTATTATATGAACGGTCGCAATTTGGTATTCTTATCTGAGAGGTCAAGTTCAAGGTTTTCTCCACAATGCAAAAATTTCATTATTTCTATAAATCTGTCACCTTTGTAAACAGCAAACTTCCTCAAATCTTCCCCAGACTTGCAGAAGCTTTCCTTTGTTAGTTTTTTTTATCATACCCATCATGGGTAATATAAGGATTTGCACAGTTTTTGAAACTGGCATATTTGATGACTTCCTCATGAAGAAAATCTATAATAATGTCCGTAATAAAACACCTAAATATCTGAACTGGTGTCTTATCTCTATAGTTTGAATAATCTGGTTAGGGAATAGCACCCCATCTACACAATCCAAGTCCCCACTTTTTTTTCACAAATCAAGTTTCTCGGTTTTTGGCAATTGGCTCACAAGCATTGATGAAGGCACGTGATCAGGGATATCCTCATCTTTCTCCTCACAATAGTCCCCTATTCGGACACCACTTTCCATAACGATTTCGGCAGCTTCTTCAAGTTGTCTTCCCGACAAGTTGTCCAATAGACCACCACATTCTTCATCTCCGGAATCCTCATCAGATTAGTCTCTGGGCTCTAGAGGTTCAATGGAACCTCTCTGCACAGCATCAGTTGGTTGAAAGTCATCCCAAAATTCAGAAGTCTCTAATAAATCGGCGGTCTGGTGAACTGACAACCTGAAACCAATATGGAATTCAATCCAGAAGTTACGTACCCTATAAGCCTAGCGTGCCATTTGAGGAACTTATCAGATAGATATCATTGTAGAGTAAGTCTTGTTCCAGAAATGTTCCAAGATGTGGAAGTTCTTGGATATGAGAACACAATAAAAGACAAAGGGCTTACTGTCTTCGCGAAGTTGCGTCTATTTTAGCAAAACAAAAATCTTCCTCACTGAAATCCGGTCTATCAGTGACTGGTTATGTTACTGAGCTGATAGCTAACAGCTAACTGCAGGTCGAATAAATGTAAAAGTGTTCATGAAGGTGCCGGTTAGCTCTAACTGATAGCTAAACTCATGGCTAATTTAACTGGCGCTTGAAGTGACGGTTAAGGAGTTGGCTGTTGGTTAAGTCGTGATCAAAGTGAGGTTGGTTTGGGTTTCTGCTGTATAAGGGCAAGGTTTTATTCGTCAACTCATAGCTGATTTCAAGAAATAAGAATTTATATTTGATTTTTTCTGATAAATGTCATCATTTGTCAGCATTTGCCATTTTCTTGAAATCAATAACAAGTTGAGTTGAGGTATGTTCCATTGCTACGTACAAAACATCAAGTCGCGTTCACATTTAATAAATATTGGCGTTGTGTGCTGATATTGTGTTGGATAAATGTGTGAGAACAAATCATTATTTGCAGTATATTACCCTTTTGTTTTTTAAAAAATATTGAATCAAAATTTTGTTATTCTATATTATCTTACAGGCAGGCGAGATTCATACATGTCTTGGTCCGTCAACAAAAGCTCTGTCGCATTCAGCAGTTCGCACAATAATTACTATGCAGCATAAAAACGTAATTCACGAGAAGTTTTCTTCATTTTTAAAAATGACATGTTTTGCGTTCCTTAAATAAAACGCTAGTACTTGATGGGTTGAGGCTACATCTCAGTACCTTCTTCATCATGATCCCACGAACTGGTATTATGAAGTTTTGTGAAGGATCCGGGGGATTATCATTATCCCTTTTCACTTTGATTACATTGTAATCTGTTGAATGCATTTTTACAAATTAAGGATCTTCCGATATTTTTCTGAATTCCACTGTTCTCATTCAAGTAAAGTCTTCTCATTGCATTCTTTTGTCCTCTAAAGTCATTGAATTCGGGAAATTGGAGATGTTGTTTCGATTTCTTCTGATAATGTTGAGTGTACATATTTATGTAAATACGATTCATTCATTTACTTATGCTTGGCTGTGTTTTTATACTTTCATTGTTTGTACAGTTCTCTCGTGTTATCAGGTATGACCATTAGTATTTTACAGTACTAATAGTTATCTTGGTTATTTTGATTGGCTAATAACGGTGTATCACTTTGGTCTATTTTCGATGTGCTTTGAAATTTTCAAGTCCTCAACCCGCTATCTTTCAAACCAATTGTGTTCTCGGGACACTGAATTCAGAATCCTTGTCTATTCCTGATCTTCGAATGATAAAGATGTTTCTATTCATTGGGAACCTCGCTCCACAGATTCTTCATATCTTCAATAACGCCTATTGATTCAATCAAATACTTAGCGCCAGTATAAATTATTGATGAATGAGAGAATTCTTGATCTTGCTCATATTATGCTTATTATAAAACCTCCTCTGAAAAACTACGTGCTCCCGATGTTCACTTTGCAAGATTATTGTTAAAAGTCTCTTTCCAATAATAGCTATTAGTTGATTGTACGTGAATCATTGAGTCTGGTTTTGTTCCATCAAAGAGTAATCTAAACTCATTTCGCAAAAGGGTGGGTTTAAATTGGGAAAGTAGTCAGTAAATGATGTATCATCTCCATCTACCATTACATTATAATATTTCAGAATTCCACTCGTTCAAAGTAGGAGTTTCGTTAAAAATACTTCTCATGAGAAGTGGGCTCTCTTTCCGCAATCCTTTCAATTTTTTCCCAAAACCTGATATCAGTCCTTGCACGAAATAGAATTTGCTTTCAAAACTTAGTCCGCATTTTTAACCCTTAGAAAGTCTTATAGCCTGTCACCTTTTTAATTAAAATTATGGTTCATCATACACTCGCGTTTCTCCCCTTTGAAAAAATGTATAAACAATGGCTTTTCACCGCACAAAATTATCAGTGAGTCGTTAGTTGACCCACGAGCATTTTGATGAATGTTAACTCGATTGTTTTGGAAAATCGGAAAGGGTTATCAGCTGCAGTATATTAAGTACTTGTTAAATCTTATGTCTCAAGTTGCAATTTAGATAAGCGGTCTGTGGTTTAGTTCACGGTTAAATATAGAATGTAATATATTTCATTGTGTAGCTTGCTAGTTTAGTATAGGTTTAAGGTGTCACAGCAAGTATGCCAATTCGTCGCTGAAAACACTAAAGAGCGGAAGCGACATTTTTTTTGTTTTGGATGGAACATCAAGTGATAAGATTTAAAAGTATCTATGAACTGGGAACCCGACAAACGTTCTTCTATAGGAGTTTTCAGAGTTTCAAAATTGTCTTCTGGGTACGCTGAATAATATTATTTGATCAGACCAAGAGGCGAACATCCACAAAACATGGAATTTCGCCTATTTGTCAGAACCAATAGTAATAGTTGGCGGTTACGCCTACACTTTTTTGTTCCACAGCCTTATATTCCTACTTTGACTGGAAATATTGTTTGGAAAAAAACTTTTTTGTTTGATTGAGAAAAATAATTCGGTTGTAAAAGATCCTTCAGCCCGGAAGTATTTCAATGATCTCTTACATGAATAAAGAGCGTGTTCACAATTTGAGTGGAAATATCGAAATTCCCAAGTTGTTAACAATTCTGTAACAACTGTTGTGTTGCCATATTATTTTCAATAACTTTTTTCAAAATGTTTGTGCTTGCGTCAGAGTTATGTTTCTTAGTTCTTCAGCCTCACTCAATTTTACGCAATCTACCTTATCATCATGTGATTTTGTAATGCTTGGTAGGAAGCTAACAATTGTGTTGGTATCACTAGGATATTTTTTGTCTTACTTAACGGATACTTGGGATGAAAATGACAACAAAGTAATTTTTGATGATGTTCAACAATATTTTTCATATAAATCTACCTTTTACTATAAAATACCCAAAGGTTCGCAAACCTGTTCGAATGTAAGTATTCAAAAACAGGCAAATATTCAATATCATTCGAAGGAATCTGACTCAAATTCTATACAGTACTAGCTTTAAAACCCGCGGCCCCGCTCACCTGTCTGTTGTTGATATACAGTGCGGCTCTAAAAGGTAGTAGTTAAATGTACCGCCATTTTGTAGTACTTGAAGATATCGTCTCAATATTCTAGGGTTATGAAGTACTTATCAGAATCTTCAAAATGAGGTGTCACACGACCCCCCTTTCCATTGAAAAAAATGTTTCAAAATGGCGCCCAGCCACCATCTTGAACACTAAAAGTACGTCAGTAACATCAAAAAGTAGTATTTCGACAGCAATCAAAGTATGCCAAGTTTTTTTGGTGCGCACATTAAAAAAAAAAGGGAGGGGGACCTGTTTCAAAATACGCATATTTTTAGTGTTTCTATAAACACGAACATAAAAATAGAATAAAAACAATATGATCAGTATGTTATGAAATTATCAATCGCTCTGATTAGATGTTTCTTAGGCACATGTGTTTTTGTCAGACCAAGCAAAAACTTTTAACAGGCATCACTTTTTGTCGTATCTTGAAATCTTCAGTCCATTTGTTATAGACTTTTGTCGTAGAATTCAAAGATGCAATAATATGGGGTTACCAACATTTCTTGACATTCACGCCTACAAATTCTCGAGTTCATGAAAAAACATGAAACTTCTGAAATGACCTTATTTCAATATCTCTTGACTCTCTAGGTGGGGTGGAAAAATATACGGGAAGACCTTGTATACTCAGCGCCGAACATACTCCATAATGCCTCAAAGCGTGTGGCTATGTAGTTTGCTGGTGACCTAAATAAAACGAGACATGGATTATGTCTGGTGGTCATTGAGTACCTACGAAGAATTTTAAGAATAGTGATATCAGTGTTTAAGGAATGCTTCAAGCTTGGTCGAAAAAAATGATGGATGAGTAGAAGACCAAATGTTCGAGGGGTTGCTCCTTTCAGCAACAACTTCAATCATAGGTTTGTAAGGGCTACTAATCATTCTCATCTTCCTCTGCCACTTTTTTTTACATGAACATTTGTCTTGGAATATGCCTAGGATTTCTGCAATGCACTCCTGGACTTGAATCAAATAAGTGCTCTCAACGGGTTAGCACAAGCTTTGGCACATGATTTTATGTTGTAAGTATAACAAGCTCTTCTCAGTTTTATCCAAATTTCAAGTGGCTCCCATAAAGTCCAGGAGGCAGTGAAATGTTTTCGTACTTATTTTCCCAGTCGCTGGGAGACATCGGCGGTGTATAGTTCTTAGTTGGATCGTACTCTACCTATCCCCAAACGATTTCAAGATCGTTGAATTTTTTATGAAAGCTGTCCATGGCAAGGTGTTCCCCATATAGCAAAAACTAAAATATAAATATTGAGATTTGGCCGGTAGTTATTGAGCTCAATCTTATTGTTTTGGCCCTATCATCTCTGCATGGTCCATCAATATTGCAGCACCTTGAAAAGATCAGTCCATTACGTTTTACGCAATGCTCACTTGCAAATTTCTTCAGCAACTGAACGGTCAACAACAATACTACCGAACCACCATAATTTCTCATTGGACGAACTCGTTGATAACTCTGTTGATCAAGTGTTTTCCAAATCGACGCAGAACCTTTGCGATAAAAAACTTGCTCAGGTTCAAAATGGACCCATATCTTTATCATATCAAAAACAAAATAGATTCTTGGTTAACAAGTGATTTCGACCGAATAACCTGTTTCAATAGTGTATCAATGTAGATCACGTATTTAAGTAATAAAAATGTGTGCCCACTGTAAAAACCATTTGGTTCTTAATGTATATATAACACCTGCCTCTAATTAAAAAAAAATGATACTTTCAGGTTAGCATTATTATAATCTTGGGGTGCACACACACACTCCAGTCCATCGTGCTCCAGAACTACAGGGTGGCTCATTAGTGTGTGGAAGTCCATTTTTTTCTTCGTGAAAAGAGATAGGAATCCAAATTTCCGTAAATCCTCGATAGCCTGACAACACTGCACGTTCTGGCCAATAAAACCACTGTATCATACGTAGAATATTACGCTGAATCCAAATCTCTAATCAAAAGTTGGGGTTGCTATTTGAAAAAAGTGTATTTTTTGATCCCACGGTTTCCTAGAACACTCTGTATACGCAGTAATATTTTTAAATTGTGACCCTGCTGGAACCCTATAAGTTTTGTCCTGAAAAATGCTTCCAATCTCTTTTGATAAGGGAGAAAATTGACTTCCACACACTGATTTGCCACTCTGTATATTCATATGTTCCTTTGATATTATTTTGATTAGAAAATATATACTTTTTGATTTTTTTTTATTTGATTTTTTTCATTCTTGTACCGTGTTATGTTGGACAAAAACGCTGCGTATTGACTTCCTAAAGGCACCTCTGCCGTATCTTTGATTGCTTTTGATTAACGTGGGAAGTCTCCCACAAGTGTTTTTTGAGTCGATATTCATTTGATAACTGAGGTGCCTCAAAACTTGCCTTGAATGAAGGGTGATAAGCCATTCTATATAATTTATTTAGAAAGTTCACGATTCTGCAGCCATATAATTTTTGTTCGGTTGCTCATGCGCAGGAATTGATAGGTGTCGTCACTCGTTGGCATCGGCCGGACAGCCAATTTCACTTTAGTCATTTTCTCACTATTTGAACCTGATATTCTAATCTTTGTTAATATTCTCTTCTGCAACTTCCTCAAACATGTTTTTCAAGTTTCAATGAACCCACGACCTCCCGATATTTTTTGTTGAGTTCTGAAAATGGTATTTTGATGATTTATTTTATCGGACTCCTCATACATGATGTCATTCTTCTGGCTAGAAAATCGGATTGGACGCTTGAGAGTACTCCTGTTTTTAGTTCGGAATACTTTTGCGTTGTGAGAAAATTGTGAATCTGTTCATTGGTTCATGAATAGGCATGAGCTTCAATATTAATCCTTAATAAGTTCTGAACTAATTCACGATCGGTTCAGTCATACAAATCAAAATACCTAGAACAAGCAAAGCATCAATTTGGATACGTGTGGATATCTCAACATGATAAATCAAACATAATCTGAACTTCTCGCCTTTTTTATCTCCTGGGAATTATATGAACTCTCCTTCGGGATCATCGTAAAGTGCCTATGCATGGATGTGCTGACCTCAAAAATCAATCTTTCATATAACAGTCTAACTGGAATATCCCAATAGCTGATACCTTGACAAATTTCAGTGGTGCTTGAGCGGACTGTTCAAATATTACTCTTTCCATAAGTGTTGTTAAGATAGTATTTTAAATGTACGTTGGACAGCCTGTGGCTGTCTGTTGACCTTTTTAGTCTGAATATGTTATATTACAGCTTTACTTTGACTAGTTCTGCAAGTGTGTATAAGTTTTGTATCAATGATTTGAAGAACAAATTTGACTTTTGAGATTACTGGATTTGATTTATTGATTGATTGTCAGATTTTGTATAGTATTATGTAACAGTTACCCACCCAACAGAATACTTACAATATTTTCATGGAAAAAAACATGAAAAATAATCTCGAAGATCACCCTCAACATGACTATGTGACCTTGGCATCATAAACCTCTTGAAATTAACATGGAATCAGCTACTCATAGCACAGCGCTTTTTCTTGTTCGTATGTCGAATCTCGCTGGAAAAAAAACGCTAGTTAGTGGAGAATGAGATTTTATTGCGCATTCCATCTTTTCTTTTTCGATGTACTGACGTTCAAACCCTACAAGATTGTTACTCATATACCAGCGTTCTTTTCTGTGAAAATGTCGAATCTCACAGCAAAATATGGGACGATAGTTCGAGAGGAAAAATTGAGAGAAAAGATTGCCTCTACATACTAAGACTTTCGTTGAGGTGTGGGATGTGACGAGACTTGGAGGTGAAGCACTGATTTTATTGTGTTCAAACGTATACATCAATAGTACAAACATAGTATACATTTTCAAAAATTTGTGGACAGAAAGGCAACCATGAATTAAGCAGTATTTCAATTCAATTCAATCTTTATTGTTTATGAAAAAATAAATTTTTGTAACAATTGAGTTCAGTCTGGTTAAACCGTAGATCACTAACATAAAAAACTAACAAGAACTCAAGTACTAGAAAAGAATATTCGAATAAATTACTCAATCCTAAGAAATGAACGCAACCTCAAAATATTTATTAATTACAACATATTTTCCTGACTATACATGGGGTTAGGTTATTTAACAAGCTCAAAAACGAATAAGAGTCACTCCAACTCGGTGGACGCAGTTTTGTATACAAAGGAGAATAAAACATAACATGACTTAGCGATTCAAGCTCCTGCATGTTACAAACCGAACACAGCTCGTTCTGCTTTATCCTGTATGATGTGCCCCGGAAGTAAAATTCACAGTAGAATTTGGAACACATGCGGATTTGGGCAAAAAGACGCAAGGAAAACAATGAACAATCAAATGAGAGGTATTTGGCAGGATAGGAGGTGATACTAAGTTCTTGGTAAAAAATGGTGAAATCAGCGTTACTCGCTATTTCACAATCCGCAAAGAAACAGTGCTCACGAAAATGTTGTAAAATAGCATGTTAATTTGATTTCAAAGTTTGTGCATTGGATGTCCATTAGTCGGAGACACCGGATTTATCAAAACATCCTTTAAAACATGACAACCAATTATATTTTCCAGAAACGCCAGTGTGCAGGAGATCTATTTGACGGTTAAGGCAAATCCTGGGCAGTCTACTGTTCTCCATAAACCAAACCTTCACTAAGAATTCAAAGTTGATTTGATTCAGAAATACGATAAATCGACACACACAGCTTCCAATCTTACAATAGAAGAGGCGTTGGTTCTTGGGAGGTGGAGCAAGGTGGAGCAAGCTTTTGTAAAAGGAAAGTTGAGTTCTCTCCAGGCAGTCTGCAAATTAAAGGCTCCAAATCGGTAAACAGTTTGTAAAAATATTCAAGATAGTGCTATCAAAAAGTTTTTTATTGCTTGCAAACGAACCAGTTTCTGACTTTGCTGTCAAGTTTAATACTGAGCCGAATGCCTGCTTCATACGTAGCATAGTGTACTCACACATACCTAGGAATGATCCCGATCGAGTAAAGAAGACTCCAAGGTACGTAACTTCCGCCACAACCTCAAAAGGAACACCATTCAGCGTAAACTGGTTCGTATCATAAAGCCAACCAGCTCGGTTGAAAACCATAATTTTTGATTTGTCTTCATAAACAGTTGAATGATTTTCATTCGCGTACTGCTCCAAGATCCTGAGTTTCTTTCTTAAATCGATCTCGCAATTCCCCAGGATGATCAAATCATCAGCATATAACAAGAGCAGGATATCATCAAAGGCATCAATGCTCAAGCCACGAGCACCCCGGTCAGAAAAGAAAGTTTCCAAGTCGGAAATAGATTCAGCAGTATTTCAATCCATGCATTCTCTTTCGTGCTTATCTCAAAAATCCAGACACAGAAATGTATAAGAGAATGTTCATTTTTGTAGAGGTTTGAAACTGAAAAAACCATGGAAGTATAGAGAGGTATGGATAGCCATTTTAGAGATATGGATATTCTTGCAGAAAAATAACGATCTGCATCTGCTCAAAACATACAGTGAGGACGAAAATAGTCCCCCCCCCCTCTAACTTTTGAACGCATTAATATTTTTGGCTCAAATTATTATTGTCAAGAGGTTCAGGGACAGCATTTTGAAAATTTATTGAGATAATTTTGCATGATTTCGTTCTTGATATTATCTTTAGTATTAGGTTTTTTTGATTTTTTTTATTAAATACTGTTGTAGAAACAATCACTTATGTTATAGATTAGTTTTCTCATTATAAATAAAGTTTTTTTAAGAATTAGAGATAGTATTTTGACCCAAATAATTTATTTTCGATATGGCGCCATTTCCTTAAGAAAAATGCTAAGGACTTCAAACTTTGGGGGTGAAAAGAGAATGGAAGGACCTTTAAAATAAGGTATCACATGACCCCCTTTTCCATTTGATAATTTGTTTCGAAATGGTGCCCAGCTGTCAGTTTGACAGTTGAAATTTTTTTTTGGAAGTCAAAACTTAGTAAAGCCTACCCTGAACAACACCTCCAAATTTGAGCCAAAAATATTGATGTGTTCAAAAGTTAGAGGGGGGGACTATTTACGTCCTCACTGTATACAGTCCTCTACCTGAGAGGTCAACTGATGCTGGTGATACAACTTTTGATGTAGAAATGATTTATCGAAATTCGAGAGGGAAGGTATTTTTTTTGTGATAAAAGCTATGTGACTACATTACATTATAAAACAAATATAGCTCATTTTTGGCAGAAATAGACGTGATAGAGTTGACCTCTGAGGTACAGAGCCTATATGGCAGTTATATCATATATTGTTATCTTGTTTCAATAGATTAGGTGATTCGTCAATAAACAAATATATTTCAGTTGAGTCCCGACAGTCCCAACTTCATATACCAAACAAAAATATCCGGTGAGCGCAGAACAATCACATGCGGTAATCAAATTGCCACTGAATCACAATCAATAAGCCTAAACACGGTATGTAAGACTAGCGATCGAAATGAGTGTTCTTTCGCGCAATGGCGCAGTTTTTATGGTTACAAAAATAAAATGCGAAACTTAGCTTCTAATGGTTTGGTTATTATTTAGGTTTTTGCCGCAGATTAGGATGCGCGCTGGCATACCGTGTCAAAGTGTATTGTGTTTTAAATGTCAAAATATCAGTGTCCTTGATTACGTATCAGGCTAAATATTAACCAATTCATATTGTTGCAAAACTGATGAGCCATGGAACAACTGCATAAACGTAATGCGGAAGTGACAAATTCTCAAGAAAAAACTTGAAGTTACTTTTTGATCTGTGATTGAATGTTTTTTTGATCACATCAACTGATTGACGGATCATTTGTAACCATAAAAAAAACTACTTTTATGTCCCTGCCATTTATGGTTTCTCTTTTTAAAGGTTAATGATTTCATTTTGCATCTCCGTAAGGTTCCAAGACAGTCTGATTGATTGACCTGCTCACGCGAGTGTGGAGATCATATCCTAGTCTCCTCACTATGATTGCTCTTGTTAAATGCAATCTTATACCTGCTATTTCAAAATGATATTCAATTTATCCATTATTTACTACGTTTTCATAAGGAATTCAGTTTGGATTGAATACCATTTCGGTATTGAAAACTTCATGAAAACAGATATTCAAATCGTTTTGTGTCTCAAGGTCGATTCAGCTTTTTCTAGGATCGAATTGAGATTCAAATATCCAAGATATCATGAAAACGGGGATGAAAACGCGAAGCGATCCTTTTACATGACAGTCTTCTCACCACAATCCCAAAGCTATTGTTTTCAATCGAAATTATAACACAGAAATCTGTTTCGATATTTAATAACTGTTTAGTTTGAGTTTTTTTTCTCAAGACATGAAATTCTCTACTGGTTGTGAATAGAACGTGAACAAAACTGACAGGGACAAGTTGACAAAGATGTCAGATGAATTCGCAGGTTTCAAAACAATCTGAAAGCGATTCAACTCTCATTCATAAAAACGGAAAATCGGTATTGGACCGAGATCGATTTGATTACTTCTTGAAAACGTGGTAATTGATAGAGGAAGTTGTATTCAATCAACGAATTACTTTTTCATTTGTTTTTCCATCACTCGGCATGACAATCTAGTCAAATAATTTCTCAAAAAGTCTTATTGATACCGATATTACGATCATCGTCATTGTATTCTGATCAGGAAATATTTAACTTCTTCAAAGCCATCCTTTCTCTATCACTGTTCCCGATAAAATATTGGGCTATGTAACATGATGCGGTAAGAATACAGTCCGTTTCACGAAGGTTCATACTCACGTCATAGATGACGTCATTACTTGAAAAAAAACGTATGTCGTAGCTAATTCATATAGTTTCAAGAGCGTTCAAATTTTGTATTGAAGCCGAACAAGTATGTTCCAAAACGCTCTCCAGAACACGTTCAGATTTGTTTTCCATTTAGATTTTGGATTCAGGCTGGTCATCCATTGGAAGCGTAGTCGCGTGTATATCCGCCATCCGGATGCGAGCGATCGTTAGACTAGGCAGCTCACAGCGTGCACTGCTTGTGACTCTACCATTAGACTCAACGCTATTCCAGTTCGCTTCTATTTGTGCATTAAGAAAATCATGTAGAATGAAATTCCAAGATATGTAGTTTTTGAAAAATCCTCACATGGAGGGATTGCAAGCTCGAGAGAGTGAAAAAATACATCCATCCATACATTCGTCCAGTAGATATATCATTATAGAAAAAAAAAATTGCTGAGGAGCTGATCTTTTTGGGGGATACATTCGCCACAATTGTGTGTTTTTGCAAAGGGTTTTTTTCTATTTATAATAGTTCACAAAACGGACTTCTCTTAGTATACTGATGAGCAATCGTTGCTATATAGACACGTTTGAATAAAAAACTAAAAAAGCACCATTATCGCAAAAACCCACAATAGTCGAGTTTTATTCTTATCAGTAGACGTCCCCCATCACTGGATGAACATCAACCCACGAGAAATCAGCTAGTCAACATTTTTTTTATGAATTAGTGGGTAAACGAAATTTAATACATCAGTTTGGTGGCCAAAAGTAGATTAACAGCCTAAAACTTGATAACACTTTGATCCTGCAACAGTTGTTTGAATCATTTTAATGCACCAATAATTTTTTGATAACTGAAGCAGGATGACTTTGTAAAGCTTATTAGCTTAATAAACGGTTATCATATTATATTATATTATAATATCAAAGTTTTATCAAATTTTAGGCATGTGCTGTTCATCCGACCGTAAGTGTATATTTTGATTCTACAGAGTGTATGTATTTTTCCAAGTTTTATGATAGTGTCAAAAAGAACAAAGCATCAAACTATTGTGTTTTTGAAAATGCGGAGTAAAGGATTTTCCTTGTAATTTGCAAACCGCCTTAATAGCCGTTATTTTAAGTTATGAAAAAATGATAAATTATCCATAATTTTTTTATACCTAACTCATGAAATAACGGCCATTTGAGGGGGAGTGAAAAATGGAAACATTTTTCAGATCAGTTATCAACTGCAAGACATCACTTCCTGCCCGATCATAAGGTGATAAATAAGTCACATTCCTTACTTTGGGTGAAGAAAATAATAAACGTAATTTTATTACAAACAAGTACCAGCGGAACATAGATGAGGAGACGGAAATCATGAACACGAACTGAATATAAACTAAAATAATGTCAAATTCTGCCTGCCCAAAATATTCATTCAATAACAATACTAGCCCTTTTTTTCTTCTGTCAACAACGCATGACTGCTCCAATAATCCATGTATCCATCTGATCTCTGGACTGCAATTGACGTGGATGCCTTGAAGTCCTCAGCAATTCTGATTCCATGAAAACTGATCTTTTAAGAGTTGTAATTTCAATTCAAAGGGCATCAGATACTCTCTACAAAAGTTCAGGAGATGGAATAGGAAATGAATAGGTACAAAGAACTAGTTTTATGAAATAACTCACCTCCAAAACTGCCTCAAGTGGTAAAAAAGGTTTTTCAGCATCTCCATCCTTTGTAAAGTAGACCACAAGCTTTTTTATCGTATTTTGTTCACATTCTGAATACCGACGAGGCATTTTATACAACAAAACTGTGACTTTGTCAACTGACTTGTGTTTTGACAACAACATTGTTTTGATTAATCACTTGATTACATAACCAAATTTTAGGTTATTATTATTCAGAGATGATAGAAATCAGCTGTTGCTCGGCGGCCATTTTGGATTCTAGTAATGACCGATGTTTATTACGTCATTAATTCTGTTTCAGTCTGTTTTTAAACCTCTCCATGAGTTAGAAAAGGAGAGACAATCAATGACGTGAGTACAAACCATCGTGAAACGGACTATAGCAATCCAATTTTTGATGTTCTAAAGGGAACAATAATGAAAATAGTCAGAGTTCAAAATATCTTTGGTCGTTATGTCGATAGGTGAAGCTGCAATCTTCTCCTTGAGATGCATTAATACAGTTGATCGGCACAAAACTTTGGCCACTCATCGCAACAATGAGCATTCTGATAAAAATGATAATCTTCTATAATAAACTACGTACGATCAGACGGTCGCGTCGAGGAAAATGTTGTTTTATGGAAAGCCCATAAAACTTTGCCGGATTATCATAAAAATAGCTATTCAGCCTCACGGTTAAGCAGGGATTCACAAACTATATCACGTGAGTAAAATTTTCTATTGCATTCAGGTACTTTCAGCTGTTGCCAAGGGAATTGAAGATTATTATTTGTTCTTTTTTGACATTGTTACCATTATAGTCCAACCTGTGCTGTGATTTGACTGTATCATCTTTGTATATGTAAGTTTGAACAATTTTTGGAAGTTTTTGTAATACAACTCATTTCAAAGACTTCTTCATTCAAATACTAACCTAAACTTCCACTTTGAATGCTTTGTTTCACTGTCTTGATCATTATGATCATTTGATGATCATATTATTATTTCTAATCTGGCCCATAGTCGGCTTTGCTTAGGCAACATTTTCTTTTATTTGAATAAAACACTAATTTTCTCAAGTTTTCCAATGTGTTGCCTTGATCTAAAATACAAGTAACCTTGCGCAGTAGCCGATGATTAATCAGATTTAGTCAATAATAAAATGATCCATAAGGTATATTATCATTTATTGGCTTTTGTATGGTGTCGTTCCAGGGATATTTTTTTTACTTTACATCTTCTTGTGCACGTTTCCAAGTTCTTTCTACAGTTCTCTCGTATTACTCAGTAACAACGGTAGAGTCGGTAGATCATACATCTTCACATTTTTGAATTGGGCACAACAAATTTTGGAAAATATCTAGGGTTTTGTCATTTTGTAACCAAGAGTTTACTCAAATATCTAGTTCACAAAAAACTTCACCAGACACTCGTTCTGAAGTGGCTCCAGTCCCCTTGTGCTACTTTCCTCGACTCATGTTGATATCAATTTTCTCACTATTTTTTGTCAATGAATCTGGTATTGGAGTCCTTCTATTCTCAGAATATAGTAGAAGACTTCATCTGTCATAGAGTTCAAACCAGCTTAATGGGGGCTTTTCGCTTTCTCCCAATTTCCTGACTGATTTACGTTTGACCTCGCGTTATATCTCCACCAAATATTGTCTTGTATTACAGAGAAAAATATCAGAAGATTTATTTCGAATTAAGACATATCCTATCTGTAATTGTGCCAGGACACAAGCATTATTTGTATAAAAGTGAGTACTTTGTCTTCGCTTTAGTGTAGGATAACAAATGATTTTCTCTGAAGTATCCATAAAAGCGAATGTTCTATTGTACAGACCACCTATTCTTTTTAGAAATAAAATAATATGAAGAATTTTGTCAACGTTGCTGAATATGTTGCAGATATTTTCTAGATGAATCATTTTCTCCCAATTATGACTATTTTTGACGTCGTTGAAAAACTTGTTATCTGACATACTCTCAGAATATTGTACAATAGACCGTGGAAGTGTGACGTCACTGACAGCAAATGTCGGTTACCGACCGATTAAGTGATATTTTTGAAAAATTCAAAGACGAATTATCTGTCTTCAAAAAAGGTGAAAAAAGTTTTGAAAGTGGGCATGATTTCAAAATGGATTTTCATGGTACCTTAGGAAACCTAAGACGAGAAGTATTGGCATTTTGAAAGCTCAAAAGCACGTTTTCACTTCGTTAAAGCAAATTGAATTGAAGAGTCTCTTTTCAAATGTAAAAATCAATTCAGATTGGATAAGAGCTGATGTTTGTTTATACACGATTTTGAAATGTCATCTGTCAGTGATGTCAACACTTCCACGGTCTATAGACCGATTTCATGTGATGTAGAAAACATCAGATTCCTATAAAAGCATGTAACACGTTTACAGTATTTTTTTTTTTGGAAGTACAGTGACAGGTCAAAATTTTATGTTGAAGTTGTCAAGGTTGTCAAAGTCACGCTTACGTCAAATTCAATGTGGATGGCGGCATATGATTCCCGTTTGCCAAGCGGAAATTTGACAGTTCAACTTCGAAATTAAATTGAATGTAACTCAGACATAACTTCAACCCTTAATTCTCGAATATGTCACAATGATTTTAATGTGCCACTTTCAGGAATCAGGACCCGTATTGTACGTGTGGAATTCTAGCAACACGTCGCTTTCCCATCATTTTACACAGAGAGCGGCGTGTTGCTATGGAATTCCATAGTACACGGAATACGGGTCCAGCTGAGATCCGTGACGTACTTGGAAACGATCTATAGGTATTTCAAAATAGGATTTTATTGAACGCTCTATATTTCAGATATACAGTTTCTCCGCGGAGGCTGTTAACAAAAGTATATATGGATCAAAAATTGGAAGATAATTGATAGAAAAAATAGTTGCTACGATAGGAAAAATAAATTATAAAGGGCATCTCAAAAATGCAAGAACATAAAATAAATTAAGAGCAGACACTGATTTTTTGGTCTTATTACGAGTAATGATATCAACTTGCTCCAAATCTAGACCCAACCTTGATTTCGAACTTGATGAAGAAAATTTGAATTTTGTATCTGCACTATTTTCATATTATGACTTTTATACCAACAACAACACGTTATCATGTATGAATGTCGTATGGAAGTGGTAAAATGCGGACTTGCAAAATTGAAGAAATAAAAAGATCGACGTCTTCAAGCCTCGAATACATATATTTCTCCAGATCAGAGGGTAACATATGTTTCGCCACAAAACATGACATCACGAGACCTACAAAACACAACATTTATGTCCATTAATAGGTATCAAAAAAGTATTAGATAATTAGGTACCGTACAAACAGTCAAGAATTAAAGAAACATCTTACGAAAATAAAACATTACATATTGTTATGAATTGACACTTGTAAAAACATTATTGAACAAAAAGACAAAAAAAAAGAAACAGCCTCATTTTGACATTGTACCATAGGCTCTATAATCAGCGCTACCGCAGCTTGTTGAATATTCTATATCTTCAATAAGTTCAAGTTATTAAAAATAAGATTTGGTTCGAAGATGAAAATATCATCTACAAAATTCAAAATGGGACTCTACTTAACCTTCGATATCTCTATCTTCTCGAGCAAATCCAGCTTTGCTTCTTTTGTGCATTCGTGAAGGATGTTCACATGACCATCAGCAGAAAAATTGAAGCCCGTGCTCAGAAGATGATTGGCAAATGCTGATTTTGTCTCGGTAATGTCCTACCCTTGTATTTATTGAAAAATCTCAGATGTTTCCTTACTCTTTCAGACACTTTTCTTCCGGTTTGGCCAACATAATATACTGAAGGACAATCTCCACATTGCAGTGGGTAAACTCCCGATTTCGACAAAAGGTCAAGCTGTTACTTATTATTTACCAAATATTTTTTCATGATGTTAGTGGTTTTAAAGGCAGTCTTCACATTGTAGCTCTTGAATAAGCCTGCAGACTCGAGGATATGCTGCCAGAGAAGAAAATGCATTTGACGATGGTGCATTCTTTTCCTGCTGTCATAACATTATAAGTCATTTCGTATTTGTTGTGGAATTATAGATCTTGCTTTTTTTTGTCTCCAAAGGGTAAGCGTTTTTGAAAGCGATTTTCCGGATAGTGTCCAACTCTTTGGTGAAAGCTTGCTTGAAAAGAGGTGAATGGAAAAGCAAACTCATGGGCCGATGGAGAGCTCTAGTGAAATTTGATGACATGGTCAATCGCTGAGTGTTTCTGGAACACTTCGATGTCAATATTTGATGCTTCTCTCACTAGAAGTGAGTCTAAGAAAGGAAGTTTTTCGTTCACCTCTTTTTCATTGTAAAGGTGATCTTATCATGATGACCATTTGCGAAAAGAAGAAACTCATTTAGCTGCTCATTTTCACCACTTCACAGGATAAAAATATCGTCTACATACCTCTTGTAAGCCTATGGATGTGATTGCCATAATGACTTCTGATCATTTTGCTCTCTAAATTGGACATGAAAATCTCACTCAACAGCGGCGAAAGGCAAGATCCCATCGCTAAGCCTGACTTCTTTTCAAAAAACTTTTTGTCAAACTGGAAAAAGTCCAGGTCCAGTATCAATTCTAGCAGCCCAATCAGGTTGTCCTACACTATCTCAGAAATAGAAAGTTAGTCTTTGACTAATTCGACACCCTCTACGGTGGAACACTAGGATAAATGTTTTACACATCCAGCGAAACAGGAACAGCGGACATACCATGATAGACTACATCAGCTCTATTGGGCAAGTTAGGTTTTCTTTTCTGTCAATATTTCAATTGGCCTAGGCGTAGGCGATCAAACTAGTCGCCATTCTTCCTCAAATTACTGACAACGTGTCGATTGAGTTGGCGATACTACTGATAATATGATGAATGTTCGACAACCAAGCTTCCATGGTGTCAACACCATTGGAATTTCTCAAGTCTGGAAAGTGATAGAAAATAAGAATGCACTTTTCAAAAATATTTAGAAAATATCATAATGTTTAGGAGCTCGTGGGAGGCAGTCAATATAGTCGATTGACTGCCTTTCACGAGCTTCTGAACATGATTTTGTCCGCTCCAGTCACGAAACTGATAGCAATTAAGAATCGATATTTATTTCACAATAGTGATATTAATTAACAATCGTGGTGAAAGTTTTGTGTGAAACTCGCATAGAAGCATCATTTCCCACTAGTATGTATTGCTGCAAGCTGCACTCGACTTAGGCTCGTGCCGCAAACCTTCATAAACGTAGGAAATGAGTATCATTTCATGCTTGTTGTACAATATACTATTTATCACCACCAGTCAAAAAGAGCTGCACCTTTCTGTCTAGATTCTTGCGGAAAAATATCTCATTCCCATTGAAATACACCACCCGATTGAAAAAGTGCGCTTTAGCAGATTTATGACGAGCTCTGATACCCTTTTTGAAAGTAATTGATTTGCTTGTATACTTCATTTTTTTTCTGACATATCTACAAATGACTTTATCCGTGCTTGAACAAATTTCCGTTTATGAGGTGATGAACTCCGTTACATCTTTCTAGCAGATTTTCATCATTTTTTTTATGTCAAGGATTATCGCTGATTTTGACGACAAAAATATCGTGGAAAATAACAATATTGAAGTCTAGGATCAAAATATGAATTTGAGTTCATTTTTCGTGCGAGCTGTGTTGCCCAAAATGAAATTAAACAACGAAAGGAATATTTTTTGTTGTATAGTTCAAACACTGATCTATCTGAATGACAATAACGTGGATATGATTCATGGTAAATCATTTTTTTTTGAACAGGACTTTTCATGCAAAAGTACAGTGCTTTCCGTTTGATTTGTCACACTTTCAAAAGGCTGTAAAATATTTATTTTTTGATCTAAAAGGTCAACCAAAAAAAAAGTTGTAGGGTTTTTCGGAAGGTTTTGTGCTATTGAGTCAGATATTTTCTTAACTGTCAAATGTCAAAACTATTGACATAACTTACTTTTTTCAAAATGGCCACCCTATATATCATCACATATTTAGAAAGACGTCTTTCTTGTGATCACGAAAATATAGCACACATGCCCTTTCTATTCAATAGTTTGGAGGAAATTGGTATTATTTATGTGATTGAAATTGTAATTTATAAGCGTGTTTTATTTTGCTTCCAATAACTTTTATAGTTCCTGTTTAGAATATTAACCAAGATTAAGAAGGTGTTCTGGTTTGTAAATACAGCATTCTGATGAATTACTCAAATCAAGAAGTATACACATTTATTTATTTTCACCAACTTAGTGTAAAGGAACAGTATCCACGTATAACATTTGATAATTCGAGTGCAACCCTGACAATTATTGGAAACAAATCAATAAACACGTCTTTCTTCATGCTAAAAAATTACAATTCTGATCATATTTATACCAATTTGCGCTAGTGGATAAAGAGGTCATATGTGCTATCTTTTCGTGATCAGAAAAGAGACGCCTTTCTAAATATGTAATGATACATAGGGTGTTCCATTTAAAAAGTGAGATATGTCAATAATTTTGACATTTGACAGAATAGCACAAAGCACAAAGCTTTACGAAAAACCCTACAATTCCTTTTTTTGTCGACCTTTTAGCTCAAAAAATAATCATTTTACGGTCTTTTGAAAGTGTGACAAATCAGATTGAAAGCACTGTACAATGAAAAAACAAAAAAAATCCAGGGGGTGTATTCATCTTATCTGCGATACTCTCCATATTAGACCCCACATAACAGAAAATCTTTGAAGATTTGCTGATACCATCCTTGAAACGTAGTGGGTATGAGAAGACCATCAGGCGTCAGATAATTTTATTACAGATGAAATGCAGTTCAGCTTCATACAGGGTGTTTCATTGTCTGATATTGCAAAAACAAATTATCCTGCTTGAAATCAAGAGAAAAAGTTTTGATAAATATGTGTCCAAGAATGCTTCGTCACAGAGCTGCAGGGTGTCTTTTTTTTTTCTCTTTTTTTGTCTAATAATATTATTTGAATGGGAGTTCTTGTTCACGTTACTTACTCGTTGAAATGTTTTTATTTTTTCAAGGGTATTATGAAGCAACGAAATATTTTATAACGTCTAGCAGTCTACCGCCGCCATAATTTCAAAATCACATCTATTCATAATTTTTACAAAACCAAATATCTCAAGAATTTAACCTTTTTTGCATTAAAATTATAAAGAAATCTGTGTTTTCACTTTGAGGGGGTACACATGTATGTGAAAAACAGTTATGGCTGTACATAACAGGAGGGGAAAGTTTTTTTTAAATCATTTTTTTTTAATTATTCAGTTGAATTTTTGGCCGATTTGTTTGAAATTTGACAGCGTTGTTGTGAGTAATTAGAGGCTGATTTTGACCATGATAGATAAAAAACATTGTGTCCAGTGGCGTTGAGGGCGGGCAACATGACCTCAATTTTTGAAAAAAAACGATGGATTTTGGGACCCATGTTTATCGATTTTTTTTTTCAGAATGACCTCAGAAATCATTCCTTTAATTTTTTTCCAATCGTTTTTGAACACTCTGCATAGTGATACATTGTAGTTCCTTAATTTTCCCCCTCTCACTTTTATACCGCTTTATGTACAGGGTGTCCCATTTTAGGTACTTTTGCGGGGTATCTCCGTTATTCTTATAGATAGAAAGTAGCGGTTTTCACGACAGTGTGCTACTTTTTCGTGAAACTAAAGATGCCGTTAACAAAATTTTCATACCCCTTTTAGTTTTTAAGATACAGGGCTAAACTGATAATGTTGCATTTTAAGGTACCCCTCGTATCTAAACTTTCAGATAAGTTATGGAAAATATGAAAACTGTTTCCTTTATAACTTTTCTCGTAAAACTCGATTCTGCCTTCGGAATTGGTATACGGGGTCAGGTCAAAAAGTTATCCAACTTTATTTTTTTAAATGGAACACCCTGTATATTTAGAGTCCATAAGATTTGTCTTTTCTTTACCTTTTCAAAAATATATAGGAGTATGCACTTTAAAAAAAAAATTTTAGCCTATAACTTTTTGACCTGACCCTGTATACAAATTCTGGAGGCAAAATCGAAAGTTATATACTTTTCCCGTGGAACTCGATTCTGCCTTCAGAATTAGTATACGGGGTCACGTCAAAAAGTTATAGGCTAAACATTTTTTTTTTAAAGTGCATACTCCTATATATTTTTGAAAAGGTAAAGAAAAGACAAATCTTATGGACTCTAAATATACAGGGTGTTCCATTTAAAAAAATAAAGTTGGATAACTTTTTGACCTGACTCCGTATACTAATTCCGAAGGCAGAATCGAGTTCTACGGGAAAAGTTATAAAGGAAACAGTTTTCAGATTTTCCATAACTTATCTGATAGTTTAGATACGAGGGATACCTTAAAATGCAACATTTTCAGTTTAGCCCTGTATCTTACAAACTAAAAGGGCTATAAAAATTTTGTTAACGGCATCGTCAGTTTCACGAAAAAGTAGCACACTGTCGCGAAAACCGCAACTTTCTATCTATAAGAATAACGGAGATACCCCGCAAAAGTACCCAAAATGGGACACCCTGTACACGAATGAAGTTTGGTTCCCCAATCAATGGGCACGTTCAACATTTCTCATCACAGTGACTGCTGAGAATGTAAAAACGGAAATTGGGCACCATTTTGAAAAAAAAATCTAGCCAGAAATTGGGCGCCAAAAATGTGCCACGCTCTTTGTTTCTCTTGGAGTAGTACAAAAAAATAATGAGGTGACAAAGAAAAGAGTAAGCTACTTAATTTCTGGAATGAGAGGGTGGTTTACTGCGTGAGCAAATCAGGCCCTAGCTCAATACCGGAGAATAGGCCAGGATAAGCGCCACCGGCTCAAGACTGAATAAGTCGGAATTCTCCCGATGTTCCGGGCACCTTCTCTATTACAGAAATTATCAAGTTAAAACAATGAGGGGACATAATATAACCAAATAAAAATACTAAAGATGCAGCAGAAAATGATGTATTACTGCTTTCCCTTTGTCCCTAAGTGATCACTTTTCAAACAAAAATAAATAAACTCAAATCTAATAGCGATACCAACAAATCTCAGCTACACAGTCTTTCTTCAAAGAACGAGGGTTAAACGGCTACCAGTATTGGCTACTCCGCCAGCCGGTTGTAGGTGTATTGTTGTATGGAAATCTCGTTGTGATTGAAACTATTTTGGACTGTCGACTGAATACCCCAAGACAAAAAAAACCTTGAGTGGTGCAGGGTTTTGTTTAGCAGACACGGCGGTGTCTCTTCGTCTGTTTTTTCCTTGCTGCTGGTGTTCCGTCTTCCTCCAACTGCATTGTAATATAATATCCAACAGGAACAGCAGTTTATTAATAGGAATTGAAAGGCTGTTGGTAACCTTCGACTTCCACAGCCTGAATCTCCAAACCAAAATATCCGTCTAAGACGTTTATTGAATCGGCAAAATGGCAGGTAGTTTCACAAATCACACGAAGCCAAACGCGATTCAAAAACTAAAAAGGATCACTTTCACATAAATCTCAAATAAAGCTTGATCAATCATAGGAAGATCCATGGTCTTCAAATTCCAGATTGAAAAGTGACTGTCCGTGTCAAATTCTCATGACAAAGTGAGGTCAGGACTGGTACCAGAAAAGCAGCAAAGGTAGAACAGCAACAAAAAGAGTGGCAACGTCGTGAAAGGCTGAAGGTAGATTTCACAAACAACCCTCCATAAATCAAGAAAACACAGACAGCACCAAGGAAAGTGACTTCATCCTCACTAACAGTCCCCAATCAAGGAAAAGAACGACATCCGTGCCATACATTCAACGGAGATCGACAGTAATAATACACACGTCACGTAATCTATAAAACACGTTTGGCAACGGTGTCACGTCACACAGCAAAAGTTCACAACCTCAAATCGAACAGCTGACTTCGAGGGACACGGTTTAAAAACATAAACAAACGAAATTTTCCTTAACAAGAACTATTTTCCCCAAAAGACAACATGAGATCAGTGAATAAAATCTGGCACACGGGGTATTCAAAACCGTTGGTTACAGTTACTTCAGGGCCATATTTACTAGTTAAATACAGGGCCATATCTCCTGCCAGTCAAACTCATAACAGGGATAGATGAAGTTTGAAGAAAAGTTATTAGGAGGAAAGATGCTATTACGATGTGGCGACCAAGTAAGTAGACCTCACTCTTCATGCTGCCTGAGTTTATAAAGTGAGTGAGTGAAAACCTTGTGTTTTGCACACAAACCTGATACTGTAGAACTAAAATTCTCCAATCTCAACCATAATGGAACAAAAAAACGTAGTCAAAAACGGCTCGTGACAACACCCCCTTTTCTAAGAAAAGAGATATTCTTCACAGAATAAATCGACGATAATCAAAAATAGTCAGCATTGAAGATAAGACCAAGGGAATAAAATGACGAGAGTGTTATAAAGAATAAGACAGAAGCAATACGACTGAAACTATTAAACTACCAGAAGTTGATGAAAGTGAAAGTTAGGAAAAAAGTTAAAGAGAATAAATACTGATGAATGAGAAACGCCCCTACTCTCGAAGAACATAACCAAAAAGAAACAACAAGCCTCACTTATTCAGACCCACCAGACCCGGAGAACCACATTGCGGAACCTTAATGAGACTGAGGATACCTCGTGTTCCGGCCTTACAAAAACTGACCACGCGCATTCACCAAAGTCTGACCAATCCAAACCAGCAGAGAGTGGAAAGAACGAGGGAGTCTAGTAATGGACAGAAGACTATACCAATTCTCACCCCTCTAACCCCTAAGACTCACCAAACTACAGGGAATGAGCTTAGTCAAATTCATTTACCAGGTTGTACTATAGCGTACTACCCTAATGAGTGTTCCAGGTGGAAAACACCAGGTGGCCTCGAAAAATGACGGGTTATAAGTTCCACATGAAATAAACAAAATAAATTTAAACAAATAGGACCACCGCGAAAAAACCAGCGCTGACGGCCTCTGGAATCCACCACTTGGAGAACTCCTACCTCATCCAGCACCCGGAGTAAAGGTATTCTGCACCCCAAACAGGGTCCATTGCCTCGTAACAGAAGGAAGACAAACACAAGAATAACAAAGAAAATAATCGAATACGGGGCTGAGATGAAACGCAGTAGCTATGCCTCCTGGTGTCCATGTCGTGGAGGAGCTTCAAACGGTTCACGGGGTATTGAACCTACACCACTGGGAGTACCACCCCAGCGAGAGTCCCCCAACGCTCATCCTCTCGCATCCGATGTGCAGAAGAAAGTCTTGATACCACCAAAAAGTGCAAAAAAATACGACGGAATAACCGTCATAAATCAAAGTCACAATCGGGAAATAACCACGTTGGTAAAAAGTCAAAATCGGTAAAATAAGAGATACAGGGAGATCCAACTGATGAGTAAAAAAAAGGTAACAAGAAGTGAGAAAGATATGAGAATAATGTGAACTAAGACAGTCAGACAATCCAAAGTAAAAAAAAAGAGAACACAAAATCAAGGTAAGGTAAGATACAAGGTACACCAAGGTACAAGGTAAGCCAAGAAAACTGTTCAACAGTCTGAGAAAAATGTAAAGAGAAGTTACTGGAAATGAAAGAAAATGAAATTGAGAGTTTCAAGAAAAAGTTTTTGAAAATGTTGAAGGTGAATGAAGGTCAAACAACGAAGTAGAACTGTAGGTTTCGACGTCTTTACCCACTTTCTGGTCTTTTACAACAGCCATGTGTCTGCACAGAACTATTTTTATACAGCAAGTACTCACTCAACCAGCCAGTTTCACGCCAAGCCAGAAACGTAGATACTTTACTAGTCGCCCGCTCTGTAGAGCGTAAAAAGGAAAAGAAAAGGAAATCAAGGTATGGTTGGATCTCCAATATCAACCCCAGGATCAGAAGACGGATGATCACAGTGAGGTTTCAGGTCCTGAACATGCCAGATACCCTTCGACTTGCCAGAATCATCCTCGAGCTCGTATGACCAGTTTCCATACTTCCGCCTGATGATAAATGGACCAACATAAGTTGGTGCCAGCTTGGCAGTGTAGTAGTTAGCAGCGTCAGACAGGACTTTTTTTTTTGCCAGACTTTGTCACCTGGTTTGAAAACAAGAAGTTGACGACGTAGGTTGTAACCTTGGGCGTTCCGCGTTCTCGTGGACTTGATTCTTGACTGGACCTTCTGATACAACTTCACAAACCCATCCTGCCGGTTCCTCACGTAATGGTCTTTATCAACTGGTTGAGAGGGAAGTTTGGCGCCATGTTCGCTGCCATATAGTCTGTGTTCCCTACCATACAGGATGAAATATGGGCTATGTCTAGTTGTCTCACTAGGTGACGTTCTGATGGCACATCCACTGACTTTCATTTTCATCCCACGTTCAATGATTGTCCTGGCTTACATATGTCCGTAACATGGTCTTGATTATCCTGTTGTGGCGCTCGGTTGGATTGGCTCGGTGGTTGTCAATGGACGTGTAGAAAATTTTGGAATCATAGCGTTGGCACAAAAGTTGAAACTCCTCAGATTTCATCTGAACTCCATTGTCACAAGTCAGGTACATGGGTGTACCATATAAAAGGAAAACGTTATCAACAACTCTAACAAAAGACTTGGCTTTGACTGATCTACACAGAAATAAAAATGCTGCTTTACTAAAGTAATTCGAAATAACTAAGATGTAACAATAACTTTTCTTAGAACGAGGTGATGGTCCAATATAATCCAAACTGATGGCTTGAAATGGTGCTGTGATGTCCGGTCTTTCACCCATCAAACCAGCTGGGGCTTTCTAGTTGACTTTGTTCTGAGCGAAGGATTAACAAGCTTTCACTTACCTCATAACATCAGCTTCCAGTCAGTAATTACTCTGCATAAGCTTTCCAAATGTTTTATAATCTCCCACATGTCCAGAAGTCAAAATATCATGACAACGTTGCAAAATATTGTTTTGTTGGTCCTTGGGAACTACATGTTTCCAGTCATATCCAGTCATCAGATGAGTATGGCAATTCCGGGATTGATTTGATGAACTTAAACAGGTTGCCATCATTTGCACGCCAAAGGGTGATTTTCAAAGGGTTTTTCTCAATCTTCTGGACCATTTTCACAACCATTTATCGGAAGTTGCAGAAAACACGGTTGGAGAATCCATATTGCAAGCTTCAATAGCCACTGGTACGGCTAGTAAGAAATCAGGAACTATATGGTCTTTGCCCTCTCTCTTTAAGATCAAAATTGAATGGTTGGAGACGTAATTGCCAGCGCGCCAAGCGTCCTTGTGGGTTTTTTAACCAGTAAAGTAATAATAACGAAGCGTGATCAGTTATAACCGTAAATTAAACGTGATCCAAGAGATCACGTAATTTTTCCACTGAACAAATCAACGCCAGGCACTACTTCTCCGTGACAGTTAGTTTCATTTCTTGCCGGGTTAAATACCTAGACAAGTAGCAGATCACTTTTTCACCCTCTTCGTACTGCTGAGTTAGAACAGCTCCTAACCCATAATGAGAGGCGTCAAATTGTTGGTAAGAAGTCTTCTCGAAGTCAGAGGTAGTGACTAGACATTCCTTGAGATGTGTGAAAGCTTGTTGACATTCAGGTGTCCAAATAAATTCGACGTTCTTTTTTGTCAAGTTGAGAATGGGGGCTATGACCCAAGAGAAGTATGGAACGAAACGGCGATACTTGGACGCAGTACCGACAAACCTGCGAATCTCCTGCATGTTTTTGGATGTGGGATGTTTACAATGGCCTCAACTTTTTCAGGATCTGGACAAAGACCTTTCTTGTCAACTGGGTGGCCAAGATACTCCGCGGACTTGATGTCGATGGAGCTGATGTATCGAGTATTTCTTAATTGATCCAAAATGCTAGATATATATGGTATGGGATAGGCATCTTTCTTGGTGCACTTATTCAGTTGTCTAAAGTCAATGCAGAATCTGAAAGATTCATCCTTCTTGCCGGCGAAACAAACTGGACTGGACCACGGACTAGAAGATCGCTCGATGACTCCTAATTTCAACATGTTCTCAACCTCATCATCAATGAATTTTTGTTTGAATGTAGAGACAGGGTAGTACCTTTGTTAAATGGGTCTTGTTTCAGGTTCTTAGACGCTTTCATGTTCTGCTACCTTGCAGCAACCAAGTCCGGTACCCATCATTGTAGTTTCAAGTCTTACCAATGCATCCAAAGCTGCTTTCTCTGAGGGAGTTAAATCAACAAAGTCCGGTAGAGAAGATATTTCCAATCCTTCACCAGCTTGTTCCGTGAAATGCCAGACATCTTGCCCAAGGTCGGGGATCATTTTCATGGTCTTCCAAAAGTCTATGCCCAGTATGATCTTGTGCAAAAGTTCAGGGAGCACTACAACATCAATGATGTGGGTTTTGTCCATCAATGTTATGGGTGTTTGAATATACCCTATACTAGTGCAGGTCTGACCATTAGCTACAGTACAATTAGTTTGTTGTTTTATCAGTTTCAATCTCAAACTTTTAAGTATCTCAAAGCCACGCAATTCATCAAGAGTTTGGCTAGCACCAGTGTCCAACAAGCCTAACATGGGGTTACCTGATATTTTGTTGTCAAGGTATGGACGTTGGTAACCATGTGCATGTGAAACGATGTAGTCCAAAAGGAGTTGCTGGTTCTTCAAATATTCGGTGTCGTTGCTGTTGTTGGTCGTCAGGATACTTGAGGTGGAAGTCGCACGACCCATCGATTGCCCCGGGGATCATTTCTCGAAATGTTACATTTTGAACAACTTCTAACTGTGACATAAGGATTACCACATCGGTAACAATGGGTTTTTCTCGAATTGGCACACTCTCTAATCAAATGGCCGGTACTTTTACAATTCCAACGAACCAAACTGGATTGTGGTGATCTTTGAGGTCTATTTCCAGATGTTGAAGGAAAAGTATCCACAATATCTAGACCAAAGGCATCAAAAGTTTCTTGATGTTGGTCGACAACCACAAAAGCAAAATCTGGCTCCACAAACTGTTGACGCTTCCGAGAAAGTGGCACATGATGCTTGGCTCTATACTTCTAGTTTCTAGTTTCAGACACTTTTGCTCCAATTCTTCGATGGATTCCACTACTGGAAGTTGGGTAGTATAAAATAGAGATAAGTTTCGAGTTAGAATGTTCAATTGAGTATCTGCAGATAATTTTACATAACGCCTTACCAGTGCCTGCATGCACGAGAGATAGTCTACGATGCTTTCTGATGTATCCTGCGTTCTTTCCAAAATTTTCTTGAACAGCCTTGATCGATGATCTGGTGGCTCAAAATGTCGACAAAGTAAGTCACACAAGGTCTGCCAATTATAAAACCTGTCACGGTTTACCCTGTACCAATTTAACGCTTTTTCGGAAAACAAGTCGATGGCACACCTTGAGAGTTGATGTTCTTGAACTCTACAAAACCTACTCAATTCGGTCACTCGTTCTAGAAAGCTATGGACTGACAACTTCGAGTCTTCATAAAATTTGAGTTTCCATGTGTCCAAATTAGGAGGGTCTTGAGTCACGATGGACGACAGTTGGTGCAGTGTCTCTTTGAGATGAAGTAGATGCGTTGACATCATCAGGTTGTTGCAGGAATCGGTTGATTCCAGGATCAACCAGGATCCAATGCGGCCAAAACATCGACCAGCAACTCAGTCCACTCCATTTGTACGTCAGGGAACATTATCTCATCGTCTGATATGGTGGGGATTGTGTCGATAGCCTCATCCAGAAATGTCCTAATCTGCACCTTTTCATCCGCAAACTTGAATGGATATGGAAATGGTACGTGTGATTTGGTCTTTTCGAGTCGGAGGAGAGGACGAATAATTTTCTTCATTTGATCGACGGTCGTTTTGTCATCAACCTGAACACTCCGAAGAACAATCTCATAGGACAACATTATCTTTTTGAGATACAAAATATCTATTTTGTAATCCATCGCGACGATAAACCAGACTAAGTGCAACAAGGGAAGAAAATAACAAAAAATTGCAAGTCAAGAAAACGGTGATTGAAGATAATTTACCAGGGTTGAATTTATCAGAAAATTTTAGCGATAACCAACTTGTCAACTCTGGGCAAGTCACGATCAAGAGTAATAGTGGAAGGGTAATAATCAATGATTCAGTAAATCAATAATGACGAGGTTATAATCAACAAGTCAATACACAATAGATGAGCAATAAATCAATAGGAAAAATATAGTGACCTGAATGAAACATTAGAATTTTGGCTCTATGTCCCTCAAAGTTTTTAAAATTTTGAAGTTTTGCCTGCTAGTTTTAAAAAGAAGCAGGCACCACGTAGGTCGCCGAAAATTTGCCTGTTTCTTTTAGAGTAGTACAAAAGAAGAATAAGGTAACAAAGAAAAGAAAAAGTTACCTAATTTCTGGAATGAGAGGGTGGTTCAATGCGTAAGCAAATCGGACCCTAGCTCAATGCCGGAGCATAGGAAAGAATAAGCGCCACCGACTCAAGACTAGATAATCCGGAATTCTCCCGATGTTCCGGGCACCTTATCAATCATAGAAATTATCAATAATAAAAAAAACAAGCTTCAACACAAGAATGGGGGTACATATAACCAAATCAAAATACTAAAGATGCAGCAGAAAGTGATGTATTACTGCTTTTCCTAGGTCCCTAGGTGATCACTTTTTGAACAAAAATGAATAAACTTGAATCTAATAACGATACCAACAAATCTCAGCTACACAGTCTTTCTTCAATGAACGAGGGTTAAAGGGCTACCAGTATTGGCTACTCAGCCAACCGGTTGTAGGTGTATTCTTGTATGGAAATCTTGTTGTTAATTGAAAGTATTTCAGACTGTCGACTGATGACCCCAAAACAAAAAAAGACCTTAAGAAGAAATACGGTTGTAACATTGACTTCTTAGATAATAAAAAAAAAAACTTGAATGAGATTTACGATCAAATAAATGATTTTTGACCAAAATGATTTAGATTGATTAATGTACGGGAAAATAAATTATGTTTGATTTTACCTCTGCAATTCAACACTCTTGGTGGTGTAAAACGTGATGAAATGATCAGCCATATCCTTAAAATTAATTACTTCATCAATCACTCAATCAACAAAAAGAAGATGATGAGAAAAATCGGTGAAATACCTGAGTTGTGCAGGGTTTTGTTAACCAGATACGGTGGAGTTTCTTCGTCGATTTTTCCTTGCTGCTGGTGTTCTGTCTCTCTCCAACTGCATTGTTATACAATATTTAACAGAAACTGCAATTAATTGATAGGAAATAATAGGCTGTTGGTAACCTTTGACTTCCTACATGGAAAGAAGGGGCACAATAGAATTCACTGTCCGAACGTGCAACCGACAAAAACGTTCAAATCACCACAACCCGAATCTCCAAACCAAAATATCCGTCTGAGACATTTCTTGAATCGCCAAAAAGGCAGGTGGTTTCACAAATCACACAAAACCAAAGGCGATTCAATAAATAAAATTGGATCCCAAGTAGCATATTTTATAGTAACAGAAACGGATATCGCCACTTCGGTTCGGTGGCTATCACGTGATAGTCACTAAAACTATCCCTTAACAGTGCAAAAAACTTCATTTGATATTGATTTAGATGTATTCACGTGAATTCCACCGCTGGAAAACACTTTAAAGTTGCATAGAATTGTGGTGCTACTAAAGGTGTTCGAAATGTTCCAATCACTTAACAGGACTAGTTCAAAGTTATGAGAACTCTGATGTGAAAAGTTATAGTTATGGCAACTGAATATTATCACTTCAATACCACCTTGAATTGGGATTCACGTTAGAGTGTATATCATGGTTTTAATAACGTTCAGAAAACTTTTGATATCCCTTTATAGTGACGCCACTTGATTATATAAATGTGGTAGTTCTTATCACGTGTTTATCACTCTCATAAGTGATATTCATCGGTCGCAAGAAACTAAAGCCACTCCAAAGATACTATCGCTCTCAAAATTCACATTGAAGTGTCATACACCTAGTAAGTAGTGGCCAGATGTCCACTTCACCCAGTTTTCTACAAATCAAGCGTTGAAGGTTATGTGGCCCATTTGTGTGGAAACTACTTCGTTTTCATCATAGTCTAATAGAATACATACGCATATCTTGTGTAAAATGGGCAATAACAAAGTTTACTACTTAGTAAACTTTGGCAATAACAACAAACTCGACAAAAAAAAAGTGTTTTCGGAACTCTACAACATTTTATAGAATGCTTAAACAACGAATAAAGAGTGCCGAAGTAAATAAGGAGATTCCATCGGAACAAAGAACATTATCAAATTCTCAACATCAATCGACATCAATGACAAAGTTCACAGAAATACTGAGCGCTTCACTTCAATCGCCACCTCGATCGCCACAAAAGACCATTCTACATTTTCTGAACAAATTGCATCTATCGAAACAGAAACGTGACTAGTGAGGGTTATTTCGGCAGTTTATTCACGATTGGAGTTTGAGGTTATGAATTACACTATTACGCATGTGTGACAGTGGGTACGTGAGTGAGTGTGGCAACATACTGGTTGCCACAAAAGCGCCACCTGCCAGTGGTGAAAAAATGTTTGAATTAGTTCCGTTCGCCGCCACTTATGCGTTGACCGTAACGTTATTAGTGGCAGATTTCTAATTTCCGCAACCTCAAAAACATATTTTGGGTGTAAACCACTTTATAGTTCCATCTTCAAGATGAAGACATCTTTGCTATCAGTTTTAAGACCGCCATTATGGCAAAGATATACGCGCTATTATCACCAATGATGGAGATAAAGGTGCAGAGATAAAGGAGAGAATGAGGAACACAAACAGGGTATATCAAGCAAACAAGAAGCTATTAACAAATAAAACACTGGGCAAGAAAACGAAAATGAGGATATACAGGACGATAATACTACCAACAATGATGTACGCTGCGGAGACGATAACAATGACTAAGAAACAGGAAGAAGAGCTAAGAGTACAAAAGAGAAAGATAATGAGAGCAATACTAGGACCTGTAAGGACGGAAAATGGTGAGTTCAAAATAAGGACGAACAGAGAAATATTGGAGAAACTAGAAGGGGAAGACGTGATAAAGAGGATAAAAAGACAAAGGATTAGATAGCTGGGACATGTGTGGAGAGCTGGAAGCAGAACTACAATCTAGAGCATGGTGGAATGGCAACCTAGTGCAAGAAGAAGGAGGGGAAGACCAAGATCTAGCTGGATGAGAGAGGTACAAGCTGACCTAAGTAGTACCGAAATACGTAACTGGCATCAGAAGACAGGGGACAGAGATATATGGAGATAGATATGTGAAAGTGTTTGAATTAGAGACTGGGGACTGATCTACCCCTATTTAAATAGATCTAGAAAGCTTTTTGCGGCGATACCCTGCCTGGGGTTTTTTTAAGCCATTATATATATATATATATACGCGCTATTCAAAAAATTACAGTTTTCTTAGTTTCGGATGAAATATGGAAATTAATAGATATATTCAATCGTTTTAAAGCATCAACATCGTGTCAGTCAATGATTTGATGTTTTTTTCTTAAAAACCAAATAATTGTGAGGCGCGTGACCACATTTCGAGCTACAATATCAATATTCGACAATAAAATATCATTCGTTTGAAATTTTTGCCATTCTTGTAAAAGCATCCCTCTATTTAACATGAGGTAATAATACTATATAAAGAAACCTATTCTTATTTTCCATTACGTACCCGCTAAAATTATAAGTCATAAGTTGTTCTGTCAAGAAGAAACAAGGAAAATCGGATGACAATATGCAGAACAAAGACGGACATAGAGGATCAGAAAGCAAAGTTTTATTGTTAGTGGCGACCACTATACTCCCACGTTTCCACCACGTTTTTACAACGTGACTGAAACGTTACTGAAAAAGTTCCAGAAACTATGTCGGAACGTGGCTGCCACGAAAAATTGTTCCCCATTTTCGTGGTTACCACGTGATAAAGCCGTGGCTACCAAGTCGTTACCATTTTGGCGGGATACTACGAAGTTCACTAGTGTCGTGGTCGCCACGTGCTCTTCACGAAAAATGCTACTTGGGACTACTTTGCTTCAAATCCCAAATATAGGTTAATCAATCATAGGAAGATTCACGGTTTTCAGATTCCAGATTGAAAATTGATGCTAAAATCCTTGTCCGTGTCAAATTCTCAAGACAAAGTGAGGTTAGGACTGGTACCAGAAAAGCAGCAAAGGTAGAACAGCAACAAAAATACCGACAACATCGTAAAGGGCTGGAGGTTGATTGCACAAACAATCATACATCAATCAAGAAAACACAGACAGCACCAAGGAAAGTGACTTCATCCTCACTTACACTCCCCAATCGAAAAAAGGACGACATTCGTGCCATACGGATATCGACAGTAAAAATACACTCGTCACGTAATCTTTAAAACACGTTTGGCAACGGTGTCACATCGCACAGCAAAATTCCACAACCTCAAATCGAACAGCTGACTTCAAGGGACTTGGTTTAAAAACATAAACAATCATAATTTTCATTAAAATGAATATAAAAAGGGGGGTAGTGGGATTGAGGACAACAAATCAAACTCCTTATTTCAAAAAATTGCCGACGTTTCGACCACAATTTTAGTCTTTATCAAGGCTTTCTGGTGTGTCAGGAGCTTTATAAAATCAAAACATCACACATGTCAGACGATGGCAAAATATTCATCACAAACAAAAAAAAAAGTTGTTTAAAATGGACTGTCACGAAAAAAAGGAATACAATGTTAAAATTAAAGAGTATATGTGGACAGAACAACAATTAATGAGAGCTGTATCCTAATTTAAACCAAAGCGTCTTTGGTTCAAATTAGGATAAGCCTTGATAAAGACTAAAATTGTGGTCGAGACGTCGGCAATTTGGTGAAATAAGGAGTTTGATTTGTTGTCCTCAATCCCACTACCCCCTTTTTATATTCTGATAATTACCAAGGACACTAATTGAATCACATAAGAATGAACTGTTTTTCCCATAAGACAACATGAGATCAGTGACTAAAATATGGCACACGAGTTATTTCAAACCGTTGGCATGTTCCGAAAGTGTGTGTGTAATATGGGCCAAATCTAGTTGAATACAGGGCCATATTTCTTGCGAAAAAAACTCATAACAGGGATAGATGAATTTTGAAGAGAAGTTATTAGGAGGAAAGATGCTATTACGATGTGGCGACCAAGTAAGTAGCAGTCACTCTTCATGCTGCCTGAGTTTATAAAGTCGGTGAGTGAAAACCGTGTGTTTTGCACACAAACCTGATACTGTAGAGCTAAAATTCTCCAATCTCAACTATTATGGAACGAAAATACGTAGAGTCAAAAACGGAATCATAAATATAAATACGTCTCCCAATAATCAAACACATCAACTTTGGTTGATTTTAGAATCATACATAAGATTTTTATACGTACTGTAAAATGGAATGATGAATCATCAATATTCAAAGCGATGATGGTGAGTATTTTCAAACCAAACACAAATTAGACTCCACATTGTTTTCTGGAGATATAACTGCGGAATTTTGAGATGAAATGTGGATTACTCATCTCATAAAAACCTTCATCACTGACATCGATGATTTGAGTTTGACGTCAGGTTAATCACGTCTTTGGGATGTGACATTAGGATATGTCCTCACGTCATATTATCTAGAATAAAATTATCAAGTCATTTCTGCAGAATGGCTGTCTTCAACTGATATTAATAAATCAGGGAAACTTCTCAACTTCGTGTAGTTTCCAAATTATAATCTTCAAATTATATTTGTAGGGTGAAAGATCTTCAAGAATAGAAGCTTGATATTATCATCAGAGATAATCATCCGATATCAATTGCATAAAGAATATGATTTGAGAATTTGTTGTTCTCTGGAACTTGGATGCATTACCCCTTTATATTCAAATCCTAATCTTCTGGAAAATTTGTGTTTTTTGAAACGTGTTCTGGTATGCGGAGGGTTCCCAAAAATTCGTTACTTCTTGCATTTTAACACATTTCACATTTCCCTATCACGCTCATGGTAACTGCTGAATCAATTAATTTTTCCTACCACTCAGTCATGCAAGTACTGTATAAAAATATCTTATATCTATTTTGACAGGTTGCATCAGGGCAAACATTGCGGACTCGACCAGAGCGGCGTGTTCGACTGAATAATTTCCTACAGAGTGTACCATTGATACTTTTTGTGAAGATGCGGGAGCAACTTTATGTTCGACTGAACAACTGTTTTAGCGCTGAACAGCACCGAGTGCGATTATTTTCATTAAATGATACTGCGAGGCGATTTGTGTTTTCGTTTACCTTGTCACATATCATGATAATGGTGGAAAACGTGATTTTTTTTTTAATGTTCAATGAGTTCTCCGTCGAGTAGTGATAAAGTTTCTGCAAATGATAAACTATCAGTCTATACCGCACCAGAAGTAGTTGACTGTTTGTTACTATTTTTTGAAAACATATTTGTTCGATTGGTATTTTTTTTCAACTAAACTCAAAGCCTCAAAGCTTACTTGACGCTAACTCATTGTTTCACCTGCACAGATTGACATTGTTCTCTGTGGTTTGATGTGCCGCTGAGAAAATATCTTTGATAGCTAAAAGCTATATCACGAGATCTGATAATTTGAAATCGTTCATTCTGACCTGAGAAATCAATCAAAAATAAACCATACATTCAGAGGACCTACGATCGGCTCGCAATTCGCCAGCTCCACTAGTCTAGTTCTCAATTTCTACATCATGAATCAACTCACATATTGTAAATTCTCCATAAATTTAGAATTATCTACTATAGAGGAAGTCTGAACCAGTAGAAAGCATTACTTATCAGAATAAAATTATCCGTTGACGTCAGTTGTACATATAATGAATATTCAGCGTCAAGTTGTGCAGGCAGTAATCAGCCGCAAGTTCTTTCAACTAAATAATCGTGTGTAAATCAACATACCACCATTCCACATAAGATAAAAACTTTGATGTGACGGCCATCGCTGATAGTTTTTCGAGTGAGTATAATAATAAATGTATCTAACCAACCAACCCAAACAGCTGGTAAGCTTAACATGCCATATTTCTTGATGTTTTCCAGTAGTTTTTCTTTCCAATGAAATGATGTAGGGGTTTTATCATTTATATCGGATAAAAGGTTTGAAGGAGAGTACATATTCCTGAAGTATATGTTCTTCTGCTTTCTTGACTGCAATGAATGATTGAATTTTTTTTTTAAATGTTGTGAAAGTAACGTATCGAATCAACGCTTCAACAAGATCAAATAATTATTGGATCAGTTGTTCCTCATTCAGCAAATACTATTCGATTTCGCAAATGAATCGCCTTAATTATTATTGAACCTTCAAAATATAAGCACCTATGAACTTTGTGCTGGTACCAACTACCAATCCTCACCAACTGTGAAACGTGAGAAAAATGCAAACATCTGAGTTGAACAATAATGTCGGGAAATGTACAAACGGAATTCCACAATATCTATTTTCTTCAGTATAATATCGGTCAAGGTCTCTCGCTTTCGAAATAAAGCATCTTCCTTGATCATATACGCAATATTTCAAACCAGACAATACGTGACATGGAGTCCTAATTGTCAAGATCAGAAAACTGAGTTAACAAAAAACCTACACAATAGTAACACATCATATTTTATAACCCAGACATAATTTCGATGTTTATGAGAGTGTTATTATTGCTGCAAAATCCCCTAGATTAAGTAAGGTAAGATGGTACGCAAACCATCCCACAATAAAAGATGCAACTCCATACTATTTCAATAAATAAATTATCTTTAATAGTAGTATTTTGTAATTAGAGGGTAAATCCTACATGCCTATGGTGTTTTGCTTCGCGCTATGAATATTTGCCAAACAATATCTGCGCTCACGTAAAGAATATAAGTCAGCTGAAAGGCTAGGAGGTCATGTAATACCCTCAGGACTTGTCCAAGCGCAAAGATGGAATTTATATGGCTTACTTAAAATGCATTCTACGGGCTATTTTCAATTCAGCCTTGCTTTATTTATTGGGCCATGGATTTGGACTGGTAGTGTGATTGTATTGTGCAGTAATAATCATAATGGCAAGACAAAAATGGAAATTTGATCGAAAATACGTGGCGATTGAGACTAGAGTATCAGTATTCTAGTGATAATCAGGCATGTTGTGATATCAAATTATGGTAATCTAATAAAAAACAATAAAGTTAGATACCCACTTTTTTGAATGAGAAGTATGCAGTGATTAAAATTGTATATGAGACATTCTTGTTTGTGAGGTGAGGACGTTATTATCAGTGGGATTATTGTGTTGTAGCAAGTCACAACAAAACACTGTTTTCTATGAATCAACAATATGTGTATTATCAATCACTTTTTATTGATTAATGTAAGTGATTACTTATCTGGTCAGTTCCTTTTTATTATCTCTTCACAGATCAAATAAAATTTGTGTTTTTGGAGTACCTTCTAGTCAACTTTGAATTTATCTTCAAACTATTATGTACAGGAATCTTTAAAAATAGAACGAATTGACAATAATTCTAATTCTAATTCTAATAATTCTAATTTTGTTACGGTACTTATAAAGCTACTACTATTGCATATTTCATAATTAAAAAATGATAAACTAGGTGAAACCTGCCAGATTTTTTTTTAAGCGTCTTCTAAATCAAACTTGATGTAATCCTCTTGCTGTTCGACTCCCGAATGCTTTATTGTTTTTTTACTCAAGAATTAAATTAATGATTTTGGTCTCCGCTTAAACAAGGGATAGAATCCGTAGATCGTGACTGTCATAGAAATGTTGCTCTTGATTGTAATTCCGAAATGTTCACAAAATGTTGACTTTTAATCAGTAATACTGGAATTTCGCAGTTCAACAGGTGTTTTTTTTTTGCTCGAAAAATTTTATGATAAACAGAGTTGAAATCATCATTCACTTGGTAGATCTACAAGTCTATTCTCCAGTGGTTATAGAGAATATGGAAATTGCCGCGGCCACAGAGTTTTTTTTGAGTTAGCGAAATGATACAGATATCTTAAAAAGTCATATGTGGCAGAGAAACACGTCGACGTCAAATAATTGACAAGAAATAAATATTTCTTCTTGTGCATTGTAAGCAAAAAAAAAGGAAAAAGCTCGACTTCCATTCAAAATCGTCAGCAAAGAAATCGTCAACGAACACATATTATACAAAGTCTAGAAAACGAACTGGCGTATAAAATTTCACGGAACAATGCGTCACGGGATGCAGTGAATGCGAATGGAACTATCAGGCTTGGATGATGTGTTAATGAAGATTTCTGCAATATATTATACAGATTTTGATACATAATAGTATATTATTAAATGAGCGGGAAATGGTGGATATTACTCATGAGGATGAAGTTTGACCTACGAGCCGTAGGCGAGTAAGCGTGATCATCTGAGTGAGTACCTGATAGTCATTTTCTGTGAGAAGACTACTATACTTTTCTATGATTATTCAATAATTGAAGCGAACTTCGCAATATTTAATTTCATTTGGATGCTACTTTTTGACAACTTCTTTATTTGAAGTGAGGTGAGGTTGTTAACACAATGTGACGAAGACTATAAAACAAGTATGGACGGTTAAATGGGCTGTTTCAAAATGATGAATTTAGAGGTTGATATTTTGTCGAATATTTTGATTGGCTCTACAACAATGAAGTGATGACATTAGATCATTTAATAGTCAAAAACAATCAAGTAATGAAAAAAAGGTCACTGATATGAGTAACAAGTTACATTTACCAATAGAAACTGGATGTATAATACATCTTTTTATAGAATAGTCATTGAAAAAAGGACTGACTATGACTTCGATTTTGAAACTGTTTTTATTTGTTGAATAAAGACAAAAACCAGGTTTTCTCTCGAATATCTGGAACTATCTGGTGATGGGGTCGGTGTGGGCTACCCTAGTTGATGTGTTCGGCATTGCCGGGCGCTGACTCTGCGTGATGTTGACTTTGAGAAAATGCCACTCACACCGGAGGTCTGGGAAAGCGGTGCATTGCTCCATGTGGGGTAGGAAGGCTGTTGCGAACCTCCTGAGAGAATTCTTCTTCTGTTTCGCCGATATGCTGTGGAATGTTCCAGGCGAAATCCCATTTGTTCGTCTGGCAGAAAGTTTCTTGTTTCTGTGACTTCCCTTATTTTGTGGAAGATGCATTTCTCCGCCACTCATCCAATGGCTGCTGGAAGACTGATGAGCATCCAGACTCTAGTATTCCAGGCTGTATTCTGCTTTCTCAGAGGTTTTTTGATGAGGATTACCCGAGCATTTTTCCACCAAGAGAGGAATCAAAGCATAAAAGACAACATAAAGATGAAAGGTGACGTTCACATGACGTCATCTGTTATCATGACAAGCTTATAAGCTGTCATGTGGCATTCTACGTACCGCAAGCTTCTCTGTTTCGCTTGATATGCTGTGAAATGTTCCAGGCGAAATCCCATTTGTTCGTCTGGCAAAAAGTTTCTTGTTTCTGTGACTTCCCTTATTTTGTGGAAGATGCATTTCTCCGCCACTTATCCAATGGCTGCTGGAAGACTGATGAGCATCCAGACTCTAGTATTCCAGGCTGTATCCTGCTTTCTCAGAGGTTTTTTGATGAGGATTAACCGAGCATTTTTCCACTAAGAGAGCAATCAAAGCATAAAAGACAACATGAAGATGGAAGGTGACGTTCACATGACGTCATCTGTTATCATGACAAGCTTATAAGCTGTCATGTGGCATTCTACGTACCACAAGCTTCTCGAGATCAAACGAACTTCAGGCTAATAAGAATTCTGAGTATTGCTGAAATATCAATCATAAAATCAAAATAGATTGTCTATGTAGTGAGTGGTCGATAACTGTGACACATAACCATACCAAAAAACCATGAACTAGATGCTTACGCTCTGAGATTCATCACAAAAAAAATCTCAAGGTTACGTATTTGTACTGATATTTTCAGAACCTCTCTATTACTTTTTCACCTTAATTTGATTATGTTTTCATGTTGGTCTTTTCTTTGGCTCACGAAAACAACCTGCATGATCATATTATATTAATTTGATAGTTGAATTACCAAAATATGCCTGATCACAACGCGTGTATGGAATGATGATTGTGTGGCTACGTTGATTGTGGCTTATGCTGATATTAGAGCTGTTTGTTAGTAAACAATAGTTGTTATTAATAACAATATGTACTATCCATGTTATTTCAACGTCTCACCATGCCTAGTTGATATTGTATACATTTTGTTATTTATCTAGAAAATATTGATAAGATAAATTCGCTGTGACGACCTGCATAAGCCATTTGGAAATATGTAGAATTGCAAAATCAAGTCAATTATGAGAAGGAAATAAAGAGAAAATCCTTCAACATACGAAACCAAAAATAAAGCTCGTTCTGTTTATATTTCTCAAGAAATATTTATTCGGATGCTTCCATTTCAAAGAAAAGTTTGAAAATGAAATGGTACATAATATATTATAATCAGAAGATATACGACGGAGTAATTTTCATGATTAGATCTATACAACTTTTTTACTCTTTCCTTTGAACCTCATTAATGAGTTAATTGGTCCTCTAAGGTAGGTTTAAAGAAAAAAAACATCAGTCTGTATAAGATTATGTTTATCCGGAGAAAATTGTTTTTTATGGTGTAAGAACCAGTCAAAAATGATAATTTTACTACATATTTTTCACTACTATTTGATAACATTTCTTTTGAAATTTATTACTCTGGAATATGAATTTGTAAAGGGTTTGTGAAAGCCTTGATAGTCTGAGATACAGCGAACGGTAGACGTTAAATAATATGATAGGAAAACTGAACGAGGATAGAGACTAACTCAAGTAGAATTTAGTCACCAAAAGACGTACTCACTTGTTTGAATACAGATTAATTAGCTTATCTTTTTTACCTTCTGACACGTGTGCGAAGCTGCAGCTCGAAGCTTATATTTTTGTTCACTTTAACGCTGAATATAACTATTGGATATACAGGGTGTCCCAGCAAGGGTGGCCACCGGCCATATCTCGGAAACTACTGGACCTAAAAGTTCAGGAAAAAAAATATGATCACTAAAGTGGTCACGAGAAAATGCTGGAAAATATTTTTAACTTCGAAATTTTTCCGCTAGGGGGCGCAATCAAAGCTTAAATATTAAAATTCGAAATTTCTCCGGAAATTATCAAATTGAGGTATATCTTTATCAACATGGTTAGAAAACCTAGACAATTTCACGTCTTTTTGGTACAGGGCTCATTGGCGTACCGATCTTCGTGTGAGTAGGGGAAGGTAGTGAAAGTGTAATTGTTCAAGTGGCTGTAACTTATAAACGACTTGTCCGATTTTGTTGCGTATAGGCTCGTTTGGAAGATAAATGTGAGTACTTTCGTATATCGTATCCAGTGATGCGTGATTGTCTCCAGAAAAGTTGCTAGAAGGGGTAACTTGAATTAAAAACATTGTTTTTCATTTTACCGCAAAAATTCAAATGATACGGTATAATTCTGATAATAATAACTAGTCCAAATTATGTAAAATTTATTGTTTTGAGGTTTTTAAGGTTTTTTTTTTTTTTTTTTTTTAAAGGTTATTTCTTGTAAATTTAATCTTCATTTCAATTCTGTTATCAGAATTATACCGTACCATTTAAATTTTTGCGGTGAAACGAAAATAACAGTTTTTAATTCAAATTACGCCTTCTAGCAACTTTTCTGGAGACAATCACGCATCACTGGATACGATATACGAAAGTACTCACATTTATCTTCCAAACAAGCCTATACGCAACAAAATCGGACAAGTCGTTTACAAGTTACAGCCACTTGAACAATTACACTTTCACTACCTTCCCCTACTCACACGAAGATCGGTACGCCAATGAGGCCTGTACCAAAAAGACGTGAAATTGTCTAGGTTTTCTAACCATGTTGATAAAGATATACCTCAATCTGAGAATTTCCGGAGAAATTTCGAATTTTAATATTTAAGCTTTGATTGCGCCCCCTAGCGGAAAAATTTCGAAGTTATAAATATTTCCCAGCATTTTCTCGTGGCCACTTTAGTGATAATTTTTTTTCCTGAACTTTTAGGTCCAGTAGTTTCTGAGATATGGCCGGTGGCCACCCTTGCTGGGACACCCTGTATATTATACCTAGTGCGTAATACATTATGTTCACGCTCGGATTCGTCGATTGATAGTTTTGGTTGTACATTTTTTCCAGCAAAATCATTTTTCAGAGTGTGTCATGTGCCAGTAGCTGATAGCAACTTTATTATTTTCAATACAACACCCTGCATATTATTTAGTCTTTGGATTCTTTAAAAAATTCTAGACATATTTCATAAACAATGCCTCATACCTATTTTAACTGTAACGGAAATAATCAGTTTTTCAGATTTATTGAAAAATAATTGAAAAAAATCGCTAGAACACAGTGAGAATATTATTTTCCATTCAAGTCTTGATAAAGAGAAATTGAGTGAAAATCATATTACAACGGGTGTTTCTACTCAACTGGTATGAGAATATTAAAACAAAAATCCGACTTAATTTTTTGATTTTTCAATTTTTATTTTTTCTACATTAATAAAAAATAGACAGTATTACTTCTTAGTACTTATTGATTTTTGACTGTGTTCTAGCGAATTTCTGCCATGAAATAATTTATTTTTTGTATTATTAATTTCGCGATAAATCTAAAAACACTTGATATTTCCAAAACGGTTAAAAATAGGTATAGGATATTGTGTATGAAATATAATACCAAGAATTTTTTGAAGAATTCAAAAATTGAGTGATATATTGGGTGTTGTATTAAATATGAGAAGGTTGGTGTGGAGATCAAAGACAATTAGTTTATTTAGCATAGTTTATATTTTTATTGTCATGTCAGTATTCTCAGTCATGTTACATATTAGGATATTTTGACCCTCATTTTAATAAGGTACTTTAATTATTTAAATACTTCACATACCTCCAAGGAAATGATACCTATAATTTTAAAACCAGTCACAGGTAATTTTGAAAACGTCTGTCAAAAAGTGAAAATCTATCAAGAAAGACAATATTATATTATTTAATGCTCCATTCAAAATTGAGAGAAGTAACTAAAGAGCAACCGTGAGTGTTAGGTGCCTTATAATATTGTAATAATTGTTGTACATAATTGTTGCAGGAATTTGAGTAAACTAAACTTGACTAAACTAAACGAAGAAAATTTGATTGTTGAATTGGTATATTATTGACCTACAGATTCATCTCATACATGGTTTACTGCACATTCAGCTCATAAAACATTTCTCTCAAAGCTCAAATTCGGTAAGTTGCACATTCTTTATAATTATTGCGATATTGTACGCGAAGAATGGCTTCATCAAATAATGAAAGAACCAGACGCGGCCAATGTCCTGTGTGTAACGAACCGTATAGAGACCAAAATATGGTCGAATGTACCAAATGTCAAAAATGGTGTCACTATGAATGTGTTAACGTTTCGGATGAAGTGGAAGATAATGAATCCTGGATATGTCCACTTTGCGAAGCTTGTGATGTCACTAAAGCAGTATCACACCCAATACTATCCCAATTGCATCCTGGATCGATCAATAAATTGACAGAACAGGCTACCGGTGATTTGGGAAGTAATAGAGCTGAGTCTCAGACACAAAACGACAAGCGCTCTCTGTCAAGTTTTCTTCCAAGATTGTCAAGAAGTGGAAGGGTTTCGAAGGCTAGTAGCAGACTGAAAATGAGGCTTCAGCTCCTACAAGAAGAAAAAGATTTATTGAGACAAGAAAGAGAACTTATCAAAGAATCAAGAAGACTCCTCGATGAAGAATCATGCGACAGTCAAGAGATAAGTGACTCGGAGATTCTTGAAAGTGATAAGTTAGCTAACGAGATATTGTCTCTTCAAATAGAAAATGGTATCAAACGTTTTGATAATGATTCTACGAGAAAGGACTCGAAAGAAAATATTTCAAATAAGTCAAAACAAACGTTACCTCAAAGAAAATCTGAAAATATGTATCGAGGCTTCACTGGAAGAAAGTCACAAGAGAGCTTGGATGACGCAGCTTCACTTCCCAGGGAATCAAATAAGGAAAAAATCAGGCTACAACAATATGCATCAAGGAAGATCATTTCACATGACTTGCCAACCTTTAGTGGAAATCCTAATGACTGGCCTTTGTTCATAAGCAGTTATGAAAGGTCCAATGATATGTGTGGATTTGATAATTCGGAAAATTTAATGAGATTACAGAAAAGTCTCAAGGGAGCTGCCAAAAATGCCGTATCCAGTTTCCTGATTTTGCCTGATTGTGTACCTCAAATTATTTCGACGTTGAAGATCTTATTTGGAAGGCCAGAACAAATTATAGAATCCTATATAGATACGATTCGAAAACAACCAGCTCCAAAAATCGAGAAGTTAGAATCTTTGGTTGAGTTTTCCTTAGCTGTCAACAATCTATGCACAGCTTTGAAAGCAGCTAACTTACATGATTACTTAAATAATCCTACTCTAATGCATGAACTTGTTGACAAATTACCGTCTCAACTCAAAATAAACTGGGCATTACATCGGAATACGTTACTAAAGCATAACGATCTTTCTGATTTTGCAAATTTTATGTTTGATATGGCAACGAATGTTTGTACTGCTCTACCTAGCTTAGCTTTGACGGACGCAAATAATACAACATTTCGTCAAAAATATCGCAGTAACATTCATGATGATAAAATTGAAACTAGATGTTGTAAAATCTGTAACGATAAGTGTCAAAATGCAACAGTTTGTAAAAAGTTCAAAAACTTTTCACTGGATGAAAAATGGAAAATTATAAATAATCTGAAACTATGCAGACTTTGTTTAAAAAGACATAGATTTCCATGTAAATATCCTGTAAAATGTGAGAAAAATCAATGCCAGCGAAAACACCATCCTATGTTACATAATGATAGTTTAGACGAGTCAAGCAAATCAACTGTTCAACCTGCTCTTCAACCTCATCAGATATCCGTATCAAAAGAAATTAGTATGTCTCAAGTTTGTCAAAAGATTCGATTCAGAATTATTCCAGTTATTTTGAAAAATGGACATCAAGAAATCAAGACCTATGCGTTTTTAGATGAGGGATCTTCAGTTACGTTAGTGGACAAAAATCTGGCCGATCAATTAGGTTTGCATGGAAATCCTGAACAGTTGTGTCTTCAGTGGACAGGAGATTTCAAACGTTTGGAAAATGATTCAAGAAGAGTTATCTTATCAATCATGGGAGACTTCCCAGGATCAAAACAATTTGATAACCGTCCAGCACGAACAGTATCTGCTCTAAATCTTCCCAGACAAACATTGAATTCTGAAGAACTAAGAGAAGAATATCCACATCTGAGGAATTTACCTTTCCAGCCTTATGAAGATGCCCATCCAGAAATTTTAATTGGATTGGACAACTGGGACTTAGCTTTGCCTCTACGGGTAAAAGAAGGGCAAGAAACTGGTCAACCTATTGCTGCGAAATGTAGGTTAGGGTGGACCGTATTTGCGAGTACATCAAGGTCTCAATCCACAAATTTCTGCTATCACTTGTGTGAATGTAACAATAGTGAAGTAGGTAATTCAGAATTACATGAAACTGTCAAAGAATATTTTTCAATTGAAAGCCTGGGAGTTAGTCCTATCAAATCCTTGGCTTCCAGAGAATTGCAAAGGGCAAGAAATATTCAAGAAACTACACTTATTCGAAAAGAAGAATCGTACCAAATCGGATTACTTTGGAAATATGACAATGTAAAGCTACCTGACAGTAGAAATATGGCTTTAAAACGTTTGGAGTGCCTTGAAAAAAGAATAATGTATAATCCGGAACTAAGAACAAAAATCAATACACAATTAGAAGAATTTGTTCAGAAAAAATACATCAGAAAACTTTCTGAATCTGAACTGAAGCAAAATCATGAAAAAATATGGTACCTTCCAATTTTCCCTGTTTTCAACCCGAATAAACCTGATAAATTTCGAATTGTTTGGGATGCTGCTGCTGCAACACAAGGTATATCCTTGAATTCTGTTTTGCTGAAAGGTGATGATCAGTTATCATCTTTACTCGGCATTTTACTACGTTTCCGTAAACGGAAAATTGGATTTTCAGGAGATATAAAAGAAATGTTCCTTAGAGTTGGAATTCAAGAGAAAGATCAACATGCCCAACGTTTCCTTTGGCGTGGTGGGTGTCCTGCAAATTCTTTAGATACGTATATTATGACAGTAATGACTTTTGGAGCTACATGTTCACCAAGCAATGCACAATTTGTTAAAAATGCAAATGCGAAAAGATTTATGAACGAGTATCCAAGGGCTGTTGAATGTATTCTAAAGAACCACTACGTAGATGATCTCCTCGACTCTGCCAATACAGAAGAAGAAGCGATTGAAATAGCAGAAAAAGTGAAATATATACACTCTGAAGCCAATTTTGAAATAAGAAACTGGCATTCAAATTCAAAACTGTTATGTGAAATCATGAATGGTAGCCAGTTAGCAGATTCAGTAGAGGTTAACGTTAATGTTGAGAATATTGAACATAAAGAAAAGGTGCTTGGAATGTGGTGGAATACGTCGAAAGATACGTTCACTTTCTCTTTGAAATTCAATAAAGGAAATAAGGAAGTTTTGAATGGCGAAAGGAAACCTACGAAACGAGAAATTTTAAGAATTTTAATGTCAATTTATGATCCTCTTGGCCTTCTGGCAAATTTTTTGGTGTATCTGAAGATACTTTTGCAAGACATCTGGAGAAGTAATGTATCTTGGGACTCTCCGATCAATGACGCTCAATTTCAGAAATGGCTTTCCTGGCTCAAATGTTTATCAAAAATAGAAAATATTTCAATCCCCAGATGCTATCTTGATGGTTTTTCTAGCTGGGACAATATAACAATACAGATGCATATCTTTGTCGATTCCAGTGCTCATGCTAGTGCTGCTGTGGCTTATTTGCGAATCCAGAAAGAGGAAAATGTAGAATGCATTCTCATTGGTGCAAAAACCCATGTAGCTCCGATAAAACTTCAGACAATACCACGTTTGGAACTTGATGCAGCTGTCATGGGAGCAAGATTTGCCAAACATATACATCAACATCTTTCAATTAAAATAACTCACATTGTGTACTGGTCTGACTCTATTATCGTTTTAAGTTGGCTGAGGATGGAGGAACCAAGGAAATTCACCAAATATGTTGCTTACAGAGTTGCTGAAATTCAAGAAAATTCTATAATTAGTAACTGGCGTTATGTTCCTACAAAACTGAACGTAGCTGATGAAGCCACAAAGTGGAAAACCCAGCCTTCCTTGCAAATTACTGATAGGTGGTTCAAGGGACCAGATTTCCTCTATAAGGACGTATCATTTTGGCCCTCAGATCAAATCATTTCTAACTCAGATAAAGTTTCAGAATATATTTCGAAGCATCAAGAAGTTGACTTGAAAATTGAACCTTTAATAAACATAGCTAATTTCAGTAAATTTAATCGCCTCTTGCATACCATGGCTTATGTTTTTAGATTCATATCTATAGTGAAGAAAAAAGGAAAACTAGATACGAGTCATCTAACATCCCAGGAACTTTTAAAGTCAAGAAACTTTTTGATAAAGATGACTCAATCCGAATACTTCCATGATGAAATAAGATCTTTACAAAAGTCCAATGGAGATGGTAAAGTTCAACCAACTGTACACAAACATAGTATTTTGTATAAGTTATCACCATATTTGGATGAAGACGGAATACTTCGGGTTCGTGGAAGAATCGATGCGGCTTATATTTTGGACATTGATACGAAAAGACCAATTATTTTGCCTAGAAACAGTTCTCTGACTATACTCATAGTAGAATATTATCACAATCTCTACCATCATCAAAACCACGAAACTGTTGTTAATGAAATAAGACAAAAATTCTACATCCCGAAGTTAAGACGGATCCTAAATCAAGTTAGACATCGATGTCAAACATGTAAGATAAAGTTTGCTAAACCTCTTCCACCAGAAATGTCTCCTCTACCAGCTTGTAGATTTGCCACTTTTACTGCACCATTTACATATACCGGTGTAGATTATTTCGGTCCAATAAATGTTACAATGGGAAGAAGACTTGAAAAAAGATGGGGCGCTTTATTTACATGTATGACCACAAGAGCTATCCATTTGGAAGTTGCGTACAAGTTAGACGCCGATAGTTGCATACTTTGTTTTCAAAATTTCATGAATAGAAGAGGACGACCACAACACATTTATTGTGACCGTGGAACCAACTTTGTCGCAACAGAAAGAATTTTAAGGGAAGAACTGAAGAAAGTAGATTTCACGAATATTCCTCAAGCCTTTCTTAGCCCAGAGATGACTTTCCATTTCAACGTACCTCTGTCACCACATATGGCCGGAGTATGGGAACGACTTGTGAAAGCAGTTAAAATATCACTTTATGCTGCATTACCATCCAGAAATCCCAACGACCAATAACTACAAAGTTGTTTGATTGCCACAGAAAATATAGTCAATTCTAGACCTCTTACATATTTACCTTTAGATTCAGAAGAGTCAGAAGCATTGACACCGAATCATTTCTTGATTGGGACCTCAAGTGGTGATAAGCCCATGGGAACATTTGACGATGCGCCCATAGTCCTTAAATCAAACTATTTGTATAAGGAGCAGTTTGCTAATAAATGTTGGAAGCGTTTTGTGTCTGAGTACATTCCGCAGCTTTTATTACGTCCTAAATGGCTTAAACAAGTGGAGCCTATAAAAATTGGGGATATTGTTATTATTTGTGACAAAGACCTACCCCGATGCAACTGGCCAAAGGGAAAAATAATAGAAGTCAAGAAATCTCAAGATGGACAAGTTCGCAGTGCCAAAGTACAGACATCGAGTGGGATTTTTGAAAGACCAGCGGTTAAACTGGCCATAATATCAATGCAAAATGAAGGTCCAGCTACAAACGGTTGTGCTGAACGAGGCGGGAATGTGGAGATCAAAGACAATTAGTTTATTTAGCATAGTTTATATTTTTATTGTCTTTGATCTCCACAGTTGGTATCAGCCAATTCTACATGACATACCCTGTATAAAATCTTTTTGCAGAAAAAAATGTCCAACCAAATCAATCGATGTGTCCGATCGTTTTTTCGAAAACGTCATCATTCATCAATCAACGAATTTATTTAATTTGGCTGTTGCACACTGTAGAATAGGGAATTGAATTTCAGACAAAGAAATTTCGATGCCAATTTTTGAACAGTACTACGTCAAATATTTCTGTAACACATTCAAAGACACAGAAGAACTCCAAGATTTTGACAAAGATTCTCATCCTTATTTCAACAACCTATTTTCATTCTAGGATATTCTGTGGTCAAAAACTTTTGATTGTGGAGATCTTAAACCACTACAAAACTGCAAGATGCGACTTAAATGATAGTGTGGATTTTCCTGGTCGTGTTGATTGAATCCATATTCCGATGGAATATTTGTGATGGTCATTTCGTTTTTGATGTTTGTCCTTCATCCTTATCTTCAAAGGTCCTGAGGTGAAAAAAAAAACAAGATTCTACCGAAATTTCAGATCTTTAAAAAAAAATGCACTGCTAAAAGAGGCCCTCTTCAAACGCAATGGAAAATAAGCGCATACCAAGCAATATATTGTAAGCGCTCTGTAATTTATATGGCCTGACATCCAAACGATCCGGAATTGAACTATTATTGGAAGAATGCAGGCCTGACATACTCGCACTGCAGGATCCCAAAATAGGAAAAATTTGAATGGACAGGCTGGTCCCAAATACGTCTTCAAGGATGTTGCGATCAATGTGTAGAAGAATTTGAAGCACAACCTGATACAATACCGAGATTAATACAATCTCAGTAGGATTGACCACGCGATCAACCAACTCAAACTCTTAGACACTTTGATCTACAAGATTTGACAAATCGAGCTTCTTCGGTGGCATTTAGATGAACTGTTGGGTTGAAGAAAGAGCATGCTCACGTGATGATTGATGACATAAACTGTAAATTCACTTGGTGACAATTTTCTGTGACCAATGCTTATGAAAGGGGGCTGGAACTAATGACCAGAGCTCTTGGAGCAGTCATTGAACCAGTAGCACCGACCTTTATCCCAATGGAAGCAAGGAAACTTGACGTTCTGGACGTAGAATCATCAAAGAAAGTCAGATTGCCCCATGCGTCAAAAGCTCTAGAGGGGTGTTTGTCGGACAACTATCCCAATACTTCACGACAGGGCAAAAACCCAAGAACCTGGTTGAGATCATCAACTCGAAGCTTTTTGCCAAACACATCAACCATATTCTTGGTGTAGCTTGGGTCAGTCTGATCAAGAATCTAGACAAAACAGCTTAGTGATTCCTAAACTTGATTGATTGAGCGTACAAGAAAGCCTGCAAGCAGTACCAGAGAGCGCCGAACCACTTACTAAGCCACCTGCATACAAGCATACAGCCTCACAGAATAACAGGAGGCTGAGGACGAAATTTCGCTTCTACGCTAGTGAAGAGACCCAAAGGAAACTCAGATACTCAAAAGGTACTTGCGCAATTATGCTCCAAAAAGTGGAATAGTGAGCTTCCGGAGCTGATTCCGGAAGACCACCTCTGGAAATCAACGACGTTGAGATTCCATGGAGTGACACTGCCAAGAATCTTTGCGTAGCTCTGTATTCATAAAAAGACGCAACCGTCATATGAATTGGTCAAGGAAAATCTCTCACTGATAAAAACTATGTTGAAACCTTCACTAACATATGGTTTTGTAGCGTAGGGAAACGCAGCGGAAATCAATCTCAAGAGGTGTATCGTCATAACAGAACTTGACTGGTGAGAGACTTTCTTCCGCCAAATCAAGGAAAACCTCTGATCTGATATCCGATCACCCAGACGATCATCTAAATGAACTCGACTATGACATAACAGTACCTGTTGAAAGCTAGTAGGAGGGCAAGACGCTAGATCTAGATTTTGAATGATGAACGATTAGCGGTTATGCAATTCACCTGTTGCGCGGTCTTCAAGATCTCATGGTCATTTGTGATGATAGCAAAATGCTAGTGATACTATGAGATACAAATGATGTAGGTATGTATTCGAAGGGATTTTGCCTCCCAAACAAAAAAAAAACAAAACATTGAGACAATAAAACTATAAATTTTTTAAAAAGTGATCATTTGTTAACTTTTGTCCAATACATTTTCTTGAAGTGAATGATTTTGCATATTAGTTTTTGAAAACATCCTATTCATAGGTTCTTATCTTGATACTCGAGAGATCCCAAAGCTATAAATCAGTTCTTTCCTATTAATGATTTTTAGTCAATTAGGCATGCACTATATACATAAAATTTCTATAATTCACTTTCAAGTAAAACCATCCAAGTATTCTCTTATTTGCCAGCAACATTAAATAGTTCAACGCGCACCTGATAAGATTATGTCGTCGTAACAGGTCTGTGGCTTGATCCTGCAAACGATATAAACTTATAAATTCATGTTGAGAGAAGCTCTCTGTAAGCGCGCGTTTCACTGAAATATATAAAAGCGGCCTCCGGAAGCATTACCAACGTTCGAGAAAATATATTCAACAACAAAACTTTGTAAAGGTGAAAAATTGCAGAGAATTGGTTTGTCTTGCGGATATGTACGGAAGCGTGCAGACAAAATGTATTTCGTGATTTATGGAAAGTACATGCATAAACAACGAAGCATATTCAGCGGATGACCGAATCTTTTTATTTGTAGCGTGTCGACATTGTTGGGATTCCTTTATTGATTCAATTCAGACACACAGCAGCCAATTATTGTTATATTGATATTATACTTAGAAAAGCCAATGAGTTTTTTCTGAAAAACGTTATACATTTTGGGTACTTGTTTTACTCCTACTTCTCATCAATTACAAATTGATGAGAATAGTTGACTTAGCCACAAAGAAAAGAAATAAATAATATTAGTAATAACACATCAGTTTGGTTAGACACTCGATAACCTGATCATTTAATTAAGAAAAGGCCCATGTGGGGCTCAACAGACTTGAAAGCCTTATGGACTTGATTCCTAGTGCTTGAGCACCACTACCTTCACAATCTTTTCCTATTGTTTTGTTATCATTTTGTTCAGGTTTTGTTATTCATCGCCATCTTCAGTTCTTTAAATAATGGCATGGATGCAAAATGATATTTTCTATATATTCAGAAAAAAGCTTCTGAGGATAGATACTTTCAATATGTGTAGACCCAACAATCTTGTTTGTTAATGGAATACCGAATACCCTACACTTACTTGAACCAATAACTCCTGCTTATTTTCAATGTTTTTGTGATCACAAAACTCTGGTGATTTTATTTTATATTTGACTAACGTATTATCGCCCGCTAGCTCTGACTTACTGTTTTGCAATATACGTTACAACGTCTCATACATTTCATCGTATTTTTCACCCACGGAATTTGAAAAACCCTGGTCAATTTATTTCTTGTCAAAAGCCTAAAAACCAAGTTTCATGCTTTTGTCTCCATAAATCATGAACTTCCTCACAAACTTTCATCCTCTATTTCACTCGCTTAGGAGTGGAATTTAAAAAAAAAACTTTCTCACCTCTTGGCAAGATTTCATGTTTCCCGCTTCAGATAGCATCATGCGTGTATCTAATAGATCGTTTCCAAGTACGTCACGAATCTCAGCTGATTCCTGAAAGTGACACATCAAAATCATTGTGACATATTTGAGAATTTAAGGTTGAAGTGATGCCTGAGGAGGGAGACAGAAGGCTTCATTCTCGCAATCTCTGATTGGTCAGATTGGTTGACATTGAGGTTGACATGGCATTGCCATGTTGATCGCCGAAGTAACAATGGCTAAATTCAGGCGGTGCAAGCGGCTTAAGCTGCTTGATAAGAAGCCCACCTGAACGTCATGCTGTTGTGAAGCGTCACGTCAGCGGCTGCGTGTTTTGCTCAGCGTAAAAAAATGTCGCTTTTCGAAAAGTGATCTCGTTTGACATTTGAAGTTGGGTTATGTTTATTGTTCATGATTACATCCTCATTAAATTATTATCATGATAGTTTTCGTCTTTTTGTGGCACCAACAATATCAACCAGCTGGAAAAATTTCTTTACACCCACGAGTAGTGAGTACTAAGCCATTAAAATGAAATAATCCTAGAAAGAGATTCCCAATGATTTGATTTATTAGCAGATTATCTGTTTTTTTAGCGTTTCACTTCGATTGGATTTAGAATGATGATAATGATAATAATAAATCGTCTTTGGGAATTGAAAAAAAAAGAAGAAGTACATTGCAATAATAATTGACATTTAGAATTCTTAATGGGCGATTCCCGATGGTTGCAGATCGACAGAGTGTGACGGTGATTTGTTGGATGATTTTTTTATTGTGTTGTGTTATTTTGGAGCCTCAGCGTTAATAATTATTAGTAGGTAGATTTGTTTGGTTCCGATTAGATAGGATTAGAATGTTTCACTTTGGTTTTCGATTTCGCGTGTTTTCTTCTGGTTGAGGATATCTTACATTATTGGGCAACTTCAGAGCAGACGACGCCGACGGTGATTTGTTGGATGGTTTTACGATTGTGTCGTGTTATTTTGGAGTCCCGGCGTTGATAATAATTAGTATGTAGATCTGTTTCGTTTCGATTAGGATTAGGATGTTTCACTTTGGTTAAGGTTTGTATCTTTTCCTTTTGAATCAAGATATGTACTTTTAGGCACAAGATGCACGTCAGCTCTTTTCTTCTTGCAAGTTGGATTTCAATTTTGAGATGGATTTGAATCAAAACTGGATTTTGCCTGGGCTGCTCGAAGAGCAGGTAATTTAGCTAGTTATGAATAAAGGTATCTGGATACTTCTTAAAAAAAATCATTGTTTTTTTAATACTTGCGAACAATGAAAAAATCATATTTTATCTTCGTGGATTGGACTTTTTTGACAAGCAATTTTTTTAATCAAGAATGAGTTTTTTCCAGAAAATGTTTTTTTTTCTGAATTGTACTCTTATAAACCCTATCCGTGGAAAGTCTTTTGGATACTTATCCCAAGAATATGAAGATTGATCAACGCGTTCATGGATGAATCGTCATAGGTCAGACAGACACAAACAAACAGATTTGATTAAATGTGGTTTTTGAATTCTATAAATCAACCACAAAACATTTGAACAATCCGAAATTCGAATAAGAGCCAAAAGCATCAAATTTATTTAATTCTACGAAGAAAAGTGAAGACACAAGGTTTTTCGAATAAGTTCAAATAATATTCCAGGAGCTAAAATTCCGTCTAGATCGTTTTAAAATGAATGAACAGGTTTCCACTTGACACAAAACAAACTAGAACAAACTCCAAAGCAGACGTGACTTCATGCATTAATAGCTTTCATTATGTCACTAATTCTCTTGAACTTCAAGTTACAAGTAGGTTCTGAAATATGCTCGCATCGCTACTTAAATCAAAGCTTTGATATGACCTTTGTCGTTATTCACGAGTCGAGAAAGGAAGTCATCGTGCGTTGCAAATAAATTGTGGAACCCCTTTACAGAAAACATTTCACTAACTCATTTTTCAACTTTGTCAAGTGACATATACTTTTGCTAATAATTTGAAGTTGTGATAAGCAAGTGGTGTTCAAGAATATTTTACATCGTCCATCATATTGTCACTTTTTTTTTCTTTTTATGTCTTTCTTTCTATGATGCAGAAGCAATAATGGAATGCAATAACAAAATCATGTTCCAACCTTTATCAGGTGTTGTCGTGTTGGACAAAAGTCATGGCTGTAAAAAGAGATTCGAAAGGCACTGTTCAAATTTCATAATCGATGTTCTGGAGCTCTTTCTAATGCACCAACGCCACATGTGAATATTTTGAACAGGATGTTTATTATGTGTTAAATACAAAAGTCGTGGGGTTCAATGTGAACTTTTTGCGAAATATATTTTTGTAGATATAGGGTGTTGCAAAAAGAATGGCAGATCAAAGCTATATATTTTTTAAATGAAATACCTTGTATATTTCTGCATCATTGAATTCTACAGCTCTGTATTCACCACCATATGTCTAAATTGTACCGTTTTAAAAAAATCAACAAAAAAGATGATTCATAATTGCTCAACTGGGCCTTTGTTTTCTTGAATGCATTAAATATCGGTCCAGAATATCGTTTTTCTACGACTGTCAAGGAATGTCACTATTATCCAATCGATATCGATCAGGAAACGTAGCACATTGTGCAACTGTAGAAAATGAGACCATTTCCTACTCGTTGCCTAGCAACCCGTGGAAAATGGTCTCATTTCCTACGGTGTGCTACGTCTACACCCAATATCGATTTATCGATTAGACGATCGTGATATTAATATACAATGGTAGAAAAAGTTTAGTGTAAAACTAGCATGGAATGACCATTTCCTACTCGTAGGAATTGCTACAAACCTCCATACTCGTAGGAAATGAGTATCATTCCATGCTTGTTGTACAATATACTATTCCCGATAACTATTTTTAAGGATAATTTTCCAGCATGGTCTGACAAAAATCCACTATCTTCTTCTTTTGATTCGGCGCCAATTTTGAGATTGGTCTAATTTTGAAAGCCTTTTGTATCTCTTTTCATTGAGAGTGTTTTCAATCTTTACCAAACAGGTATTTCTTGTATCCTTGATTTTTTTTCTTACTTCTGGATATTCTCTCAACAGAAATATTTTGGTTTTCCTCAACCTTTAATAGTAAATTCAGTCACTCTTATCATCTCTGTACAATGTTCTTTGATTTCTTTTTAGACTTGACATTTGTTGACATTTTTGATCAATTGGACTTATTGTTATTTTTCATGGTATATGCATTCGAGGAATAACCCGTGGAGATCTTTTTGGTCCAATTAAACACTATTATTTGTTTGTTCCAAATTTAGCACGAAAGCCCGTCTGCTCTAGAGGATGATAAAAATCTAGTTTTTTCTCCAGTCTCGTTGTTATCATTTTTGTAAACAGTTTATAGAGGTGGCTCGAAAGACTTATCGGTCTATAGTTTTGAAGTTTCACAGTAGTTCCTATCTTATGGAGTAGTATACGAATGGTATTGTGCCATTTGTCCGGTATCGTACTATTGTATTTGCACAAATCAAATATCACTTTGATCTATTCTGGTGAACGCGGTCCACCGATTTTTATTGTTTCTGAGCCTGCATTGTCTTCTTCGGTAGCTTTGTTGTTTTTTGTTTTCCTCAACGCAAGTTTCATCTCATTCATTGTGATGCATGTTAATTCTTCTGAACCTTGATTCACAATCCATTTTCTCACTATCGCTAAATTCGGTTCCGTGCAAGAGTTCAATATATCTTCATTTTGGCTTGTGTACATCATCTGGTAAAAGTATTCTACTATTTTCAGGAATGCTTTTTTTTTTGTTGTTGTTCTACCTTGTTTGTTCTTCAGTTTAACCATATGTTTCTTCCCGATTTCAAGTTTCCTTTTCAAACCCTTCATACTTTTATTATCCTCGAACGTTTGTTGAATCTGGTTTGTGTTGAATGCTCTTATGTCAGGTTTTATGGCTTCCGCCGCCTCTTTGTTTGCTTTCCTTTGAGAGTTGTTGGCAACTAGTCCTCTATTTTCAAGGTCTCTTCTTTCTAGGCCTTGTATTTAAGCTCAATTTTTCTTCTTTTTTTTTGGGCACCAATTACTTTGGCTCTCTATCATGACATTGGTCAGTATTTCAATTAGAGTGTTGATATCTTCGTTTGATTTTGCGTCGCAGTTTGCCAAACCATCATCCATAGAACATTGGAATTCTTTTATATCTGTTGGCCTCGTCCAAGGCTTATTTATCTTTTTCGCGACCATTCTGTGGCGTTCTTTATCATTCAAAATATGCTATTTTAGATTTATTTTATTCGTCTCTGTTAGAAGTAAACAGATTACCAACTAAACAATACTACTATAGATGTTGATCTGCATGACCTTATTTTTAATACAAAAATTTTCAAACATGAATAATTCAAACACGGTTCAGCTTAGACATTTGGTGGTGTATACCGTTTAATAAGAACTGTTCGTGGAATTCGAAAGTGCAAAAATATACAGGGTGTTCGATTCAAAAAAATATAACTCTGATCTGCCATGCTTTTATGCATGTCAGGTCATAAATCAAAAATATGTAAATACGAACGGATCAAAGGAAAATGAAATAGATCACCTCACTCACATGAGCGATACCATACAAAGCACATTTTTGTTTATAGATAGAAGCCGCAACGCTAGTCAAGTAGTTGGAAGGGTAGTGATTACTCCTATCTTCCTTGCCATTCGCAAGACAGGAAGACCTCTCTTATTCACGCTACACCTCTGCCCCGTAGCGAGTCTTCTGTTGAGACCCGGACTGACCAAGGTCTAATATGCTCACCTCACTGTGTGTGCTGTAGGCTGTATAGTTGGAGAACAATTAATATTTTTGTGTGCTGCCCGAGTTTTACTTCCGTCTGACGAGGGTCTAGCCAATGACCCAATCCTACGCGTATCGTGACAAAATCATAGGCAAAAAGTTCACTATGAATCCTACGAGTTTTGTTCAAAGGGTGACCATTCATGCTTATTTTGGGTGATCCGAGACATTTAAGGAAAAACCCTTGGACCCGTCAATTTTTGACTTGAAAGAAACCATTTCTTGGAATTTCCACTCCATGAATCGCAGAGCCCTAGCCGGGTTGACAAGGATCCCCAAAATTTGAATGTCATGAGGGGTCGAGTGATACCTTATTTTGAAGGTATTTTTATTCAGATTATAACCCTTGAGTTTTACACCGTTACTATCTACACAGCCTTTACCGGGTTTGATTAAAGTTACAAAAAAAAGTTTAAAAAAGAACAAACTTTTCTAGGACAATGAACATTGGAAGAAAAGGAGCTATTGTGTGGCCTCTACGGTCTCCAGATTTAAGCCCGTTCGATTTTTTTTTATGGGATCTAGTGTAAATTTTTTTTCTACAGAGGGTTAAAGGGGGGTCACGAACACCCTGTACAAACAAGAGATCATATTTTACATCTTGGCTGCTGCCGTAGGACAATGGGTTCAACGATTATAAATCAGTGGAAATGTTTCTATATTATATACTCTGGTTCATTTATACATGCGCCCAATTGAAGTTCCAAAATAATCAAAAATAATCAACATCGTTATTGTGCAGGGTCTTACCAAAATAAGTAATACAGATAATATACTCGCAAATCGATTGGACCACTCTCTGGAATGAAACAATTATTTTTTATTATCATGTAATGAATGAATACTAATGAGTCACACTGTATGAAAACAACAATCTGGAATCGATATTATACTTTCTAATAAACCATATTCCAATTCTGCCTCAATCATTCCAGAATCATCATCAGTAATTTCCATCACCTTTTCCATATTCAATATAAAAAGAAACGGAGGCCGATGAAATTAAATCAGAAAAAACTCAAGTTATAGCACTCAAAACTGATGAAAGTAGCGGATTAGGGGATTTTTCAACGAGAAGCCTTAAAATACATTTGAAAGACTACGTTGATAACGTTTCCCTATTATCGCAGCGTAAAAGATACGAGATTCCATATCTCTGTATTAAGCGAAAAATGTTACGATTGATAGTACTGAATGAAATTCACAACAAATAAAGCGATTGTAAAAGGACCTACACAGCTAAAATAAAAACTAAAAGTTATCCTTTTTTTCTGAATTTATCTATCTGATTACTGGTGATAAATTGAAATCAAATTAAAGAATACCGCTGGTTGATAATACAATGTGATTGGCCTGTTGTGTATCTTACTATAGATGTGGAAGTTCAGAACTAAATGTAAATAAGTTTTCATCAACATGTCACATTCGGTCGAAAACAATAAGCTCCTCACCTACATATGGGGTGATATATTTTACAAACTGTCTGGTTCACAATGTTGAAAAATCACTCTGCATTTTGTTTCTCAAATAACCTGAAAATGAAACAAAGCGAGTGATTTATTCGCTTTATTATATATATATACAGGGTGGACCGGAAGTAATGATACATACGGTTACATTCCTCACACACAAATATTGCGATGGACCTCATCTTGTCAAATCCAAAAGTTGATATTAACAGAGATAAAGGAGGTCAAAGTTGAAATTTAATATTTGATTTTTTCAAATAACTTTTGAAATAATCAAGTGATATTGATGAAATTTGATATATGGGGATTTTTTGACATGCAAAATTCAAATCTGAGCACGGAATTGCTCCTACTTATAGGAGATGCCACTGACACATCTTTCCACTCATTCAAATAGTCAGAACTTTTTTGTACGCACTCGTACATTTTTTTAACATCGGAAAAATGTTTTTTCCATCATGTTTACATGAAAAAGGTATACTTTGTAGAAGTGCCTAGGAGCAACCTTTATCAAGATATTTGCCCTTGAAGTAATTTATGCAATGTTGTTTCGAATGGAAAATTTTGAAAATTAACATAGGGGGCATCGAAAACGTCGTTGTCACGGTAATTTTGACAAGTGACTCGATGTTTATGGTTTTTTATAAAAAAAAATACCAAAAAAAATGTAGAATCAGATTAATTTTTTTAAATCAAGAAACATTGAGCATTCAAGCTTATGTCAAAATTACCATGATAACGCTGTTTTCGATGCCTCCTATGTTCATTTTCAAAATTTTCCATGAAAAACACCATTGAATGGACTACTTCAAGTTAAAATATCTGGATAAAGGTTCCTTCTAGGCACTTACACAAAGAATACCTTTTTCATGTGAACATTCATGTAAACATGATGGAAAAATCATTTTTTCGAAGTTAAAAGAATGTAGGAGTGCGTACAAAAAAGTTCTGACTATTTGAATCAGTGGAAAGATGTGTAAGTGGCGCCCCCTACAAGTAGGAGCAATTCCGTGCTCAGATTTGGATTTTGCATGTCAAACAATCCCGATATATCAAATTTCATCGATATAACTTGATTAGTTCAAGAGTTATTTGAAAAAATCAAATATTAAAATTCAACTTTGGCACCTTGTATCTCTGTTAATATCAACTTTCGAAAGTGACAAGTTGAGGTCCATCGCAATATTTTTGTGTGAGGAATCTACTGTTACCGTATGACCCATTACTTCTGGCTCACCCTGTATAAGTATACGAAACAAGTAATGATGATATATTAGGGACACAGCATATAATATTTTCACTTATGGAACTCACTGGAGGGCCTCAATGATAAGGGACACATTCGTGACGATTAAGGACTGATCCCTTCGTCGTGTGAGTCCGTCACTTTATCTGTAATAATTCGACAAGTGGTTAGTTTATATGACATTCCAATCCTCAATTTTTGACACATGTCAGTAACTTATAAAACAGGTACAACCATTATCAACAAACCTCTCACAAAAAGCAAATTAATTGAACTCACAATAGGAGAGTTCACAAAAAAAAAATGAATCGTGTTAAGCCATCATTGAACTACAGAAAATGATCCCATTATAACATCTATGAAGTTCGAAAAAAATCCAATAATTCGTTCAGTATCAAATCGAGCGATAAATATTATTATTATTTGAAACGGTCGAAACGCTCTCTGATTGGCTTGACGTCACTAGTCTGGCAGCGAGGTACGCCGGAAACCGACAGACTGGCTATTATGGGTTTATTCATTAATGTGCTGATAAAAAGTTTATGGCCGATTGCACAAACCTATTTTGAGGATACTTAACGCTAAGGGACCCTTAAATTGACATATTTGCATGCAAAACTGTCAAGTTGAGGGTCCCTTAGCGTTAAGTATCCTCAAAATAGGTTGGTGCAATCGGCCATTGGTATCGACACAAATCGATTGTCCAGTGTATCTTATATTGTGTTAGGTATCTCATTGGGTGAAATTGATTTGATTTGGCAAGATTGTTTTCAAGAAGCTGATTCACATGATTTGCCGGATATGGACGTCATTATAGTACCTGACTTTCTGACTCAATCGAGTGGGACAAAATACATATAATGAAATTGTATTTTTTTTCACGATTTGGCTATTCAATATTAACTACGTCGAAAAACCTGATGATTGAAATGAGTGACTTGCTTGTTTAAAAAATGTTGAAAAAATATAATGATCTGTGCTGTACGTGGAAGGTACTAGGTACCCAACATTTTTGAGTGATCTTCCAATTCTTTATCCGTAATAGATTTGGTTCAGTTGTGTTTCCTCCGCACAACAACCAAAATGATCAACATATTATTGACCATTTTTAAAATAAAATCACCTATATTTTACTAGTAGGATGACTACTTGATTTTCACAGTTAGTGGTCAACTTATATCCTTTTAAGCAGATTGTATCTTATCTAATACACAGCGGGCCAAATTGAGTTTAAACACAATTTGACTGTGAATGACTTTTTTTTAATGGATTTTAATGACTTTTGAATATGATATTAGTCAAAATGTTCTGTATAAAGGCTTGGTTACATTTGATTATACCTCAAAGTGGAATTGACAGATTTCCGCCTGCCAAACCACCTTGAATTGGTGTTCCAAGTCACGCTAGCCGATATCAAGTTTCTGCTTGCAGACTGCAACCAAAAATTTGGAATGTATTTGGACGTCAGATGAATTGGCGTTTCACACCGTTTGTTTAAGGTTTGTTATGATGTTGATTTTGATTTTGCTTATATTGTGGAGTTCATTTGATTGTTTTGATGAGATGGATTTTGTTCACGAAATAGTAAATACCGTTATACTATTTCTTTGACAGCCAATTGACATTTGGTGAATTGAATGTAATGAGAGAGCAAAATTCTGCGTAGAATATCCGGGGGACAGAAATTGGAAAACGGGTTGTGGCGACGGAGAACCAACAAGGAGCTGAAAGAAATATATACAAAGTCTGACATAGCTCAGCACGTAAAAGCTCAACGAGTCAGATGGCTGGGCGATATTACCCATATGGAAGAGGGCAGAATAACGAGGAGAGCGCTCATGGAAGGAGTGGGAGCAAAAAGATGAAGGGAAAGACCCAGAAGAAGATGGCTAGATGCGGTCAAATCCGACCTCAGAAAAGTAGGAGTTGAGATGTGGAGGGAGGCCGCTACGGACAGAGACGGATGGGGACATAGTGTGGAGGGTAGAAGAATACGAAGAAGAATAATTGAGTGACGAAATGTGATAACTACCTTTTATATTATGATTGTAATGAAGAAAAATGGATTTGTAAAGGCAGGGACCCAGAAGGCCTGCAGTCCTGTAATATACAGGGTTGTTCATTAATATTGCGAAAAAATTCAGGGTGAGTTTCCCCACTTGAAAAAAATAAGAAAACTTTTCATAAAGGTGTGTCCGGAAATGCTTCGTTACAGAGCTACAGGGTGTTGAATTTTTATTTTTATTTTTGTTTTTTCTAAATAATATTTGAACCAATGTCTTTATTTCTATAAAAATCGGTATTTAAGGGTTTCTTTTTATGCGGAATTCGAATTTTATCTCAGTTTGGCTCTAACTTGTAGAGGACGCCACCTACACTCATTTGTCCTGACATGTTCAGCCATAACTTTTTTGGACGTAACCGTATGACATATTTGAGGGAAAAAACATATTTCTCCTTTATTTTTATGCAAAAAAGGCATACCTGTTTGAAGTCGCTACGTGGAACCATTTTCGAAATATTTGGATTTGAAATAATTAATACATGGGATTTTGAAATTATGGCGAAGGTAACCTGCTAGAAGTTATAACATATTACGCATTAATGCTTCATATTTTCAGTGAAAAAGATAGAAGAGAAAGAATAGCTACTTCGACTTGTGTGTGATGTTATCAACAACTTTCATGCAAATAATATTTAAACAAAAACAAATAAAAAAACTGAAAAAAAAGAAATCAAATAATAACTTTAACACCCTGTAGCTCTGTAACGAAGCATTTCCGGACACATCTTTATAATGAATTTTTCTTTTTATTTTAAAGTGACGAAACTTATCCTGTATTTTTGGCACTATCAATGAAACACAACGCATTCATTATTTCAAATCTAAATATCTCGAAAATGGTGGCGCGTAGCGACTTTTATCAGGTATGCCTTTTTTGCATAAAAATAAAGGAGAAATATGTTTTTTCACTCAAATATGTCATACGGTTACGTCCATAAAAGTTATGGCTGTACATGTCAGGACAAATGAGTGTAGGTGGCGCCCTCTACAAGTTAGAGCCAAACTGAGATAAAATTCGAAATGGAGGCAAAGTTGCGTATTTTGATGCTTAACAAAATGCCGTTTTAAAAGCCAAGAAATTCCGACTAAGTCCGAAATTATCCGAAAAAAACCAAAATTTTTCAAAATTGTTTTCATTTTTTTCCGACCACATTTGAAAAGATATTTTGAAATAAATGGAACTTCTTCATTGCCACTTTTTGCCCTTTACAAGATAGCGTTATTAAATTGAAGAACCAACGTTTCGTCTATGAGCAGCCATCATCAACTTTGTTTTTTTAAATACGGTCCTGAATTTTTTATTACGGATTTTAAGAGCCTCTTATGTTTCTAAACCAACAAGGAAAAACCCTGTATATCTATATAATTCGAAAACAAACCTTACATTATATACTTCGAATTTGAGCTTTCGAGTTCTGGCCAGTATCCGTCCTACGACGTTTTTATGAAACTGGTGCATTTATGCTCGTTGCAAAAACGAACTGATGCGCTATATACAGACCAAATGTCACATTTTTTGAAAAGGCCATTTGTGGAAAAACTTTTTTCAAAAATATCGATATTTTAGGACCATTTTTTTGAAAAATCAGTTTTTATATAATTTTACTCAAAAATTTAAAGGGGCATGACATTTTCGTGTACCCATATTTTTTCCATTAGGGTTGAATCAAGATTTTATCTTCCAAAGGTAGAACCATGTTGACTTTTTTTAAATCATCCAAGCAAATCCAAAAATGTAAAAAAATTTACAAATTTATAACGAACAACGTTGCTATGGATTTTCAAGAAAGCCTTGATCATCGAGGAGTGAAATAGCTTTAAAATGTCGATGGGCACCATCATCATCATACCAATTTTAAAACATCGTTTCATAGATTATGATTCTAGAATATTCATCTTTTTCGGACGCCTTTTCCAACAAATGTCCTTCTTAAAAAATATCAGTTGGTCTGTTACCTGGTTGATTATTGAACATAATTGAGCTTGAATGCAACATTTTGGATAAAATATCGTAAGTCCGGTCCTGGCCAAAATTCAAAAGCGCAATTTCGGAGTGACTACCAGAACATTTTGACTAATATCATATCCAAAAATAATTAGGATCCATGATTCTTGTTCATGTTATTGAGGGTCAATTTATATTCCAAAAGAAAAATCTACAGTACCCAAGATCGCTTTAAAACTATGTTATGAAACATAAGATTTCAACAAATAAGCTCCAAGAATTTCTTAGGACTCTCATAAAGGCTCATCCTAGAAGGATCTTCAAGACATCATTTGGAAACTATTATTAAACCGTTTAGTTTAAATTTTTTGGTCCTAAAGAGTTCTTCAAGATAACTTTGAATTGATATATTGAAACCCTACTTTGACATTTTACATTTGAAACAAACTTGCAGCAGACTTAATTATCTTCGAATTAGTGTGATAACTCTTGAAGCGGTTTCATTTTATTTATCAGTCGGACAACTTTGTGTGCGTTGTCCTTCAATTCCATACACCTAAGCATAATGGCGGTAAGATTGAGACATTCATGGAATTACTTGAATAAGTGAAATGCGATGTTTTCAGGCATATAATTCACCAACGGATGGCACTTTTTTCAAAAAATATGGTGAAATATGTAAAACTAGGTTTTAATTGTAGAGTTCATCTTACTCTGAGGCGCCGTTGACCTTAACCATGCATATTCACCCAAGTGTTGTCGGCAAGCATAGACAGGAAAAAGGTCCCAATTAACATGAAAACTAAATGAGAAGTACTGATCTTTATAAATCAATGAACAGTATAACACTCACCCGGGGGCACTCCGCCCCTTAGCTCAGGCTGGATCACAGCAGCCTCCCATCATGGTCATAATTCGTCAATATATCATTATCATCATCAATATCAATAGTATCATTATAATCCATTCTTCGACGACTAGCTAGTGTAACACGTCCACAGTCTTGAGGGCAGTAGGATTTTCCAGCCCTTCGGCTAATCAGGCCACACAGACCGCTTCAGGTTACACTGACCACCAGGCCACGCAGACCGCTTCAGGTAACACAGGCCGCTGGGCCACACAGACCGTTTCAGGTCACACAGACCACCACTATCACCCAATAACACGTGGGCACCCCTCACAATCACACAACTACTCATCATCAACCTTTCTCAAAAACCCCAATAGCACACTTGTTACACTGACACTCATTCAATCAGTAAACTACCAACAACCCATGGCAACACCACAATGTTGCCAAGAGTTTAATATTTGACAAAACCTCATATTTGTTCTCATGCCCTGGGACCTGTCTTATGCTATACCGATTGCTTTGATAATGGTAAGGAAAATAAAGAAATATATTTACAATACAATGGTTTAATTCAAAGAAATATGCATATAATGAACATCCAAATTAACCTGCTTTCACGAATACTTCTTTATAACTCGAGCGCCATCGATTCGCTGCTTTTTAAAATATTCTTAGAATTTCCAAGACATTTTCTAAAATTTCATTTTACATCTAAAGATTTTTAATGCGTTTCCTCATGGGAATCTATGTTTGCGCACACTGTATTTCACTTCAATAAAAAGTATATACGTCAATAGTGTTTTTTTCTCTCTCTGTTACGAAGTCTCCAACATGGCGGGGAGATCCCATCTACTCTTCATTTCCAATTTTTTTTTGACTTATCAAGTTCAAACAGGTTTTAATAAGGCTGGCGGGTAGACACAATACCAGGAAATATCTGGCTCAGTGCATGATCAGTGTACTATTATTCAAGCCGGGTGATATGATTTATATGACCAAGTTGATAATGATAATTATTACCACTACTATAAATCAAACATCTATACGCGCACTACACTGATGGTACAGCAAGCAGATAGCTTAATTATAACAAATATGGCGATCTTTTCGTACGAAGAGTTGTGGACAGAATTATTCCAAGAACAAGTTCAAGAAATACCAGGAGCATTTAACAAAACTGAATTAAATCATTTGACTTTAAAAATATTCTCATGAATGTACTCTTGATAATGAAACAATTACATTTTGTGATCTGATATAGAATTTTATGGAACGTTTAGCCTCAAGATGAAAAAGTCTTCTTGATGAGGTTCAATGGATACATCAAGAGTACTCCATATACCCATATCAAAACTATTTGCATTAGCCTATATCGTTTCAAAACCATTTTGCTATTCAATACTCTTTGAAGGCAAATTAGTTTTAAAATAACCAGTGACTGAAGTATTCTAAAAGAGTAAAAAGTTTTTTCTTTTGATTGAAGGAGTGCATTAGATGCATGGTTTAAGAATAAGTAGATTCAAAGGACAATCAGTTTATCATAAGATAACTTTAAAACACATGTCATTTCATTGAACATATCAAATCTTTTCAAATCTTGAATAAATCTGAAGTATCTTGGATGTGTTACTTGGGTAAGCAGCCTAACGTGAGACTGCTGACGTCACACGTGGTAGCCTCCTCGCAAGGGTCGTTTTCTAGCCTCGCCAAAATGAATATTCCTTTCTCACTTTTTTTTTTGCAAAAAATATTAAAAGTATTTTTTATGAGTTTTTCATGGTCGCTATGCGACTTTGTATCCTCAGAATCATTGATTTTTGTAAAATAAAAAAATTAGTTAACTTCCCTTTTGCGTCTATTTATGAATCGATCACTGTTGCCCTATAGCAATGTCTGATTGGAGATCGAATAGTGACTATGAATTCATGGCCAACAGTCTGTGGTTTTTTTCAGATTTTGAAATCAAATGATCAAAGATCGATCAATCAATGATTCAGTGATGTGAGATTTTGAGCACGAACTCCAATAAGAAATTTTTGTTTCCATGACTATCAAACGCTTGATGACGTAACTATCAAAGATAAGCCAACAAACTATACATCAAGACTACACGATAAATAGCAGAAATTTCTTAAGATACTAGAAAGCTGTTCGCTTTTTTTCACGAGAACTCATTACAAAGACTACTATGTCTGGATCTGGAACAAAACACCACAGATTATTTTCAACGTTGAAAAGACTGTAGTAGAAGATCTAACCGAGCAATCATTGAGGCAATCATCAAAGCTGTTTCACGGGTCCGATTGGAGTTGATATTGCCTCAATTTTTGAAATAACTTTAATCCAGAACCGCCGATTTTTTTTTTGTCAGTTGTTTATAAAGGATATTTTCCATGAGCGAGGTCACTTTTGGTAAGAAGGTACAGTTTTTCAAGCTCTACGATTTTAAAAAAAACTCGAGCTAAATCGGTAAATAAATTGATTTTTTTTCAGGGAAACCGTAAAAAAAATGAATCACACCGTAGATATAGGTGGTGAGCATGGTGTGAAGTCATGATTCTGCAACTTTATCATATTTCAATGTTATATCTTCATCAATTCTCGACTAACAAGAAAAAATACACGTGTATCTCCATTTTTCTACTTCCACAACCGCTTTCTAGAATTACTGGTGCTCTGACTGTCATATGAATGACATGTGGAGTTACCTGTGAATAATGAATGTCAGTTAGACTGTATATTTGTCATACAATCCAATAATTTGTAACTCAAATAAAAGCATTGTTTAACAAAGATAATCAACCATATTATATGGTGGCAGCGAAAGAGAAAGAACTTAGTCAACAATAATGGATAGACGTCTTGGAGCAGCTATTTCTTTGATGGAATTTGATGAGAATGTTTCAGCAAATTGGAAGATCTGGTATCAAAAATTGGAGATTCATTTGAGAGCAAATGAACTAATTAACAAAGATGATGAAACGAAAATTGCAATTCTACTCAACTTTATTGGAGACGAAGGCCTTCGAATCTTCAATACACCTGAATTCGATAGACCGGAAGACAAGAAAAACTTCACGGTAGTAGTAGATAGATTCGCGGTATATTGCAATCCAATTAAAAATTTGGTTTTGTTACATTTCAAATTTATCACTAGGTCACAAAAGCCATTAGAACCTTTTGATGATTTTTTGACCGATTTTAAAACATTGTTATCAGAGTGCGAATTTTTAGATAGAGATGTTCTGTTGAGAGATAGGATCATTTTGGGTATTTTTGATAAAAGAACGCAAGCAACACAACTTCAAAAACCTGCTTTAACGTTGAAGGAAGCTATAGATATTTGCAGAAGTGTTGAATCAAGTTTCAATACACAAAAAATTATAAATAAAAATGAAGGTCCAGAGAATGCCATTTCTAGAAATGTTTCTTATAACCGGGCGCATACAAATGCCCGAAATACAGCTAATTCCGATTCTCAAAGAAGTTTCAATTTACAAACTCAAAAAATAACTTGTCGCAATTGTGGAAATGAACATGAACCAAACAAGTGCTCCGCTTTCCACCGTTTTTGTAGCAAATGTGGTCAAAAAGGTCATTTCTTTAGATTTTGCAATAAAAAAAAGTAAATGAGATTTCTGAACTTGACTATAATGATGATGATTCTACAAAATCAAAGTTTGTTTGGTCAGTGTTCAACAAAGACATACAAGCACAAATTAATACTATTGAATGGAGTGAGATTATAAGGATCAAGAATATTCCTATCAATCTCAAAATTGATACTGGTAGCGAGGTGAATATTTTGAATATAGCTGATTTTCAGAATCTCAGAGCCCATTATACTTTGAGAAAGAGCTCTACAATTTTAACCTCTTATTCAGGATATCAGATACCTACTTTGGAAATTGTTGATCTCAAATGTGGATTTCATAGCATTGAAAAAGTATTCACTTTCCATATTCTGAATTTGAATAATGCTCAATCAATTTTAAGTTTATCTGCAGCTATTCAGTTGAAAATCATTGGAAACCATAGATTCAATAATATTGTTGATTCCATTTTGGAAGGAATTTTGATCCAGTTTAAGAATGTTTTCAATGGTATAGGGAAACTCAAAAACTTTGAGTGTAACATTGTGTTATCTGGAAATGCTGTACCACGGATACATGCTGCAAGGAGAATTCCTCTGGCTCTCAGAGATAAAGTTAAACAAAAGTTAAATGAAATGGAGCAACAAGATTTAATTGAAAAAATATCAGAACCAACCGAGTGGGATCATCCTATTGTTGTTGTTACTAAACCTAATGGTGATATCAGGATTTGTATAGATCCCTGTATTTTGAATCAATACATTAAGAGGCAAAATTTTCCTATTCCGAATTTTGATAAAATGTTCTCTAAATTGTGTCAAGCTAGATTTTTCTTGAAGTCAGATGCTTCTTCTGCTTTTTTGCAAATACCACTAAATGAAAAGAGCTCTAAGCTATGTACAGTAGCCACTCCGTTTGGAAGGTACAAATTCAAGCGTATGCCTTTTGGAATCTGCAATGCGCCTGAAGTTTTCCAGGAGAAAATTTTTAACATACTTGATGGATTAGATGGCGTACTTGTATATTTTGATGAAAAAGTCGTTTTTGGAAAAGATATTGAGGAACATGACAAAAACCTTGAGAAAGTATTGTCAAAAATTCATGATTCGGGTCTAACTCTTAATAAATCAAAATCGCAGTTTGGATTGCAAGAAATTAAGTTTGTTGGACATTGCATAAGTTCAAATGGAATCAAGGCAGATAAAGAAAAAATTTCAGCCATTCTAAAAATGTCTGCACCAAAAAATAAAACTGAATTGCAAAGGTTTTTGGGCATGATAAATTATTTGGCTAAATTTCTTTCAAATTTATCCTCACTAACGTTTCCACTAAGAAAGCTGTGAAGCGATAAGAATGAATGGATTTGGAATTTGGAGCAAAATGAATGTTTTGCTAATGTGAAGTTATTGGTTACCACTACGCCGATTTTGCCATTCTACTGCCCTGAAGATGATTTGGTTTTATCTGTAGATTCGAGTAATGGCATGGGTGCTGTATTATTACAAAATGACCATCCGTTAGAATTTGCTTCAGTTTCTCTGAATAGTCATCTGCAAAAATACAGCCAAATTGAGAAAGAGCTTCTTGCCATAGTGTATGGTTGTGAGCGATCTAATTACTACTTATATGGTAGAACTTTTAAGGCTCAAACTGATCACCAACCTCTTACTGGTCTTTTCAAAAAACCAATTGAAGATTTATCATCTCGGTTACAAAGGCTTATGATACGTCTATTGAGATATGACATTCATCTTGCATAAGTTCCGAGTAAAAAAATGCAAGTAGCAGATGCTTTGAGTAGATGTCCATTAGTGGAGTCATATTTTACGGAAAATCTAGATGATAATCTATATGTTTATTCAGTAGTCGCGACGTCTGAGGAAAATGCCCCCGATTAATTGCAGAAACAAATAATGATTTAGCTCTTGAGCAAATTAAGGAATTGGTTGTGAAAGGTTGGACACAGCATAAGTCAAGTATCCGAGATATCAATACACTCAAATATTGGTCTATCAGAAATGACATTTTTCTACACGAAAATGTTTTATTTTTTAAAAAAAGAATGATAGTTCCAACTTCCTTGAGAAAAGAATTTTTGTCAAAATTACATCAAGCACATCAAGGTATTAACTCTTGTCAAAATGTAGCAAGAGACGCATTCTACTGGCCTGGATTGATGAAAGATGTTGAAAATCAGATTTCATCATGTCTTATTTGTAAAAAGAATTCCAAGGCCAATCCCCGTCAACCATTACTACCACATGAAGTACCCGAATACCCTTGGAAAAAAATTGGTATAGATTTTGAATACATACACGGAGTAGACTTTTTGGTTATTGTAGACTACTTTTCAAAATTTTTGATTGTCAACAAAGTAACAAGTGAAACTGTACCGTCAATAATTTCCACTTTGAAAAATATTTTCTGTTCTTTTGGTTTACCTAGTGAAATATTCTCTGATAATCAACCTTTCTCGTCAATTCAATTCAAAAACTTTGCCAATGAATACGACAATAAATTAACTACCTCGAGCCCCAATTACCCAAAGTCTAATGGAATGGTAGTACGACATAATCAGACATACCAGAATCTTTTCAAGAAAGTTATGAAGGAACAGAGTAGCATAGATCCTTTATCAGCTGTTCTGTTCTACAACAATACCCCGAAAAATGATCTTCCTTCACCGTCTGAACTGATGTTTTGTAGAAAAATTAGAACGTTATTGCCTATACACATGGAATACCTTGAACCAAATGGATATGATGCAGCTGAGATAAAATCAAAGCCTGCCCAACAAAAATTTTATTATGATAGGGGCACTACTAAACTTTCTGATATAGAAAATGAATCCAGAGTTATTTTCAAGGACTACAAAAACATTTGGGTTTCAGGAGTCATCAAAGAAAAACTAAATTTTAGAGATTATATCATTGAGGATGAGAACCAGAGAAAATTTAGAAGAAACAGACAACTGATTAAACCTGTTCGATCACAAAATAACGTTGATTATGAAAAAGACAATGAACGATATGATCTAATCTGTTATCCATACAAAATTTCAAACTTATATGATGAGGACATTATCAATAATGATGGAGAAGTTCCTACACAAGAAAAAGAAAATGGTAGAAGTTATGGTGAAGAAGCTCCTACACAAGAAGAAAAAAATGGTAGTACATTGAGGAGAAGTTGCAGACCCAGAAGACCTATCTGCCGTTTGTCTTTGTGAAAAAAAAGAGGAACGTGTCATATGAATGACATGTGTAATCACCTGTGAATAATGAATGTCAGTTAGACTGTATATTTGTCATAGAATCCAATAATTTGTAACTCAAATAAAAGCATTGTTGAACAAAGATAATCAAGAATATTATACTGACTAAGACCAATCCGTTGAAAGAGACTCATCGCTAAGCCACTGCTCTGAAAAAATGTTTGAAGTATCTGTCAGCTTATCTTATGAACTAAATAATGTGTTTATGTTCATTCCAATGAAATTTTACACTATGAGTATTTTTAAGTCCTCAATACTCAATACCAGTGCCAGCTTTCAAGATAAACATATAAGTTTTTTTGAAAATAGCTTTACATAAGACATTTTCAATGATAACAAAGTGAAGATCCACAATTTAAGGTCATCGTGCAAGTTTTTATTTTACATCAGGTTAGAAGAATCAATTACTACGTTTTCTTGAAATATGACACATTATACACACCGGAACGACGGGAGTGTTTCCGGTGCCAGCGATGGGGTCATACCCAAACCAGGTGTCAGTGTCACCATGCACATCGCTGCGTCAAGTGTGCCGGTGCACACAGCAGTAGAGACTGCACACTCGAGGGACTTGCTAGCGGTGAACGCAACGCGAGCTGCGTGCTTTGTGGGGAAAAAGGCCACCCCGCAAGCTGGCGTGGCTGCCCATCGTACATGGGCAGAACAGACTCCAAGAAAGGGAAAGAGAAGACAAAAGCAAACGCTTTTTGGTCAAAGAGAGCTCAGGCTGCGTTTGAGTCTCGCGTCGACGCAGAAGTCAAGAAAAGAGTGCTAGCCCTTCAGACTGCACAAAAAGTCAAAGTACCAAAGAGCTAAACTCAAGTGAAAGATTGGGACACTTAAGGGCTTATCTCCGACGTCCTAATGCGTAGGAGAGGTTTAGTGGGTATAGCTCCACACTACCGTATGATTTCGGACCATAGGGTGTCTGGTTTCAGATTCCTCTCCTGGGGGCCGGAATCCCTGAACAAAAAAAAATGACACATTATACATGCAAACGTGTCAAAATTATTTTAAAAATCAGTGAAATCCACCGCAGCTACAAATAACTAGTGCCAGTCTGGCGAAACAATCCACTTAAGTTCCTCTCAAAAAGCCATAAATACTCAAAAACAAGGCCAAGAGTATTTACATTGAAATATCAAAAGATATGCCTCCCTCAACCTCATCATGGCAGATGCGAAAAAAAATTAATGGATCAAAATTATCCGTTACTACCCAAGCTATAAAATTGCGTCCACAAGTTATATCTCATCGAGTGTCTTTCCGAGCCAGCGTTCAAAAAATTTTCAGTCATTTCTGTTGTCCAGTTTACCAGTAGGGCTTTCTTTATCCCGAGCATCTAGGTCTTTTCTTTTCGATATACATCCGCTCCGTCGAGAGAAAAACCGGATATCATTATTTCACGTACACAATCTTGCATGTCCGGTGGAGGGCGCAGCGGCCGGCCGGTTTTTGGATAAAAATGAAAAATCGACCGATCGCTGGTTTCTTGTGTAAGATACTCCTGGTTTTTTTGTCGGTCATTAAAATAGCCGGCAGGCGGTTTGAATTGCTTTTGGTCAGGTTGCACATGAACGATCAAACCGCCGACTGACCATCAAACCTTTCGATATGTGCGTTAGATGGCATTTAAAAGTGAATGAAATAATATTGTCCGGTTTTTCTTCCAATGTATGAATAAAACTTCAAGTGGACAGAAGTTAGGAAAATAATTATTGTGTTTTGTCCTTCTGAAGATGTGGGATTATTGTTGTCACGTAGGGCGCCAAATATTTGCTACGGTTTTTTTTTTATGAAAAAAATATAGATTTGTATAGACTAGCTTTGATATATCTTGTCAGCAGCCCAAAAGCAAGCAAATTGGGTCCTAGCTGGAAATGTAGGGCACTGTTACAGGGCGCCATCTAAGGCGTTTTTTCTTGTTGACTGTACCCGTTCTTGTTTTTGAACCGTATTTGAGCGCTGACGTCATCGATTTTACACTCAAGAAAAAAGGACCGTTTCAAACCAGAATGTCATCAAGGAGATTAAAGATTCATATTGTCAACCATAACTTGAGTCAATTTTGTTTTTATCTATGAATGAACAGGAAATTGCCACTTTTGCTTTTGTTCTCCAAATCAATTGCTAAAATGAAATTATTCAATTTTAGCTTTACGAAGTTTTCCTTCTTCCCAACGATTGAAGAAGGAAACTGGATTATAAGTATCAGTCTACCTTTATCACTTGAATTCTTGTATTTGGTTCATAGTTGAATAGCGAAATATTTTCACATTCACCACAAAAAATACATAATTATTGTATACATTCACCATAAACAAATCAGACACAAACTGTTGATAAGAGCAAGAGCCCTAAGCCTTGAGAGAGATGGAGCTATTTCACAGCTCTATGGACCACAGTCCGGCTTGCTTTTGAATACGGTTCAAAATCTGACGTTTGTGACGTCACCGTTTAGCAAGAAAATGCCATTCATTTGAACCGGGGTGAACAGTATTAGCACAAAAAAACGCCTCTTGTCTGGAAAAAATTAGATTTTAATTAGCGCTGACCTTATCTATAAATAAAGGAAATTTGAAAATGGATTGATTAGAGTTGGTTCAATGAAAGTAAGTATACTCAGTGATTACTTTGATGACAAAGAATCAATCGAGGTGTTGATAGTCTGCGCTATGAAATGTGAAATTTTCAATATCTTTGCAGAAATTAAAGCAAGTTCTTCCAGGCATCTAGGAAAAACGCTCCTTCAATTTACTCTCAGTTTATAAATGGTGACATTTGTCAAAGACTCTTGTCATTCAGAGCTGTCGCTACTCGTTGTTTCGTGTACTCTGCTTGCTATCAACTACAGGCGACAGCCTTCATGATCATGGGCGCCTAACATTGTTTAAACCCGTAAGTTCTGAAGTAGTATACATACAAGGGGTATACATTCACGGTATTATCGACTACTTATAGCAGATAATATGTCATGATGAACAATTAAAATTTATCTATATCTATACAGTGTGTCCCAGATTCGTTTCTCTATACAGGGATCTTGGCTCCTATCATACCTACATCAAAGGTTGAATGGAGAAAGTTTTAAAGGAAACTCGGTAAATTCGACATCCGGTTTCAGATTTGCGATCGTTCAATTGGTTTTGGAAATATTGGCGAAAAACCGAAAATGGCGGATTCTGTTTTTTGCCAGTGAATCCAAAACGGCTAATTTGACAGCTATGGAAATGTGACATTATCTGGACACTTTTTTTTCAAGACGAATAAAATGTCGTACATGTTATGTCTCAATCGTCTTTTGTTTTTCCGCAACCCGTCTCAACTTTTATTTCTCTTATGGCCTCCATATTGGATTTTTCGTTTTTTGGAAGGAGCGTAAAATTTCCAGTCTAGTGATGTCTCACAAGTGCATAAAAGATTTGAATATCATCAAAAAATCACACTTCGTAGTTGGAACTCAGTCTTATCTAGATAGGCCATGATTTATTTGTCGCAAAATATGAATAAGTACTGTATCAGCTTAAGGTCAACGCATTAAGGGTGCAGCAAATGTGTTGAACGCATTGGATTTTCAAATGAACATGGACATGCATCGTGACATTTTTGACAATCAGCGACTGTTTTATGAACAACCCTTACAAGTTTATTTCTGTTTATAGTTGACCAAATTTGTAATTATTACGTAATATCTAACCGATAATACAGTAATATCAAATCAGACAATTGAGGAGTGGCTGGAAAATGGAGAAAAACTTTTTTCTCTTTTCAAAAAGAGGTTTTTTCGTTTTGACAAATTTTTAATGACAACTTCAAAATACAAAAGGTAAAAAATTAAAATATTGGAAACTGTTCAAAATTCCCGGTTCTAACATTCTCCCATCAACTAAAAGAAATTCTCTGGTAGAGATTTTCATAAATTCAATCTATTGGGAGGGTTAATTCTTCTTCCAGATCTCGTTTTTCTCTCACTAAGATCGCCTTCGGGAAATTGATGATTTTTCTTACTCTCAATTATTGAATACTCGTCTCCATCTTCCAATTCTAATGGAAAAATATGTTGAATAGGACGGACCAAATAACCATAGGATGTTTTCAACTTCACAACTCGGATATGTCCATCTTTTCCATATATCACCTCCTCTACTCTTGCTAATGGCCAATCCAATCTTTTTTCATTTTCGTTTTCAATGAGAACAAGCTCTCCAACTTTGATTAGTCTTGTTTTTCTGTTGTTGTTTCTCAAAATCAACTGTCCCATATATTCTTTTCGAAAACGTTTTAATAAATCTGATTTAAGCTTGTTTCTATATTGATTTCTTCTTCTCAAATATGTGGCTTCGATGGAATCCAAATCTATGATACCAGTTTGTTGAATATCTTGCAAAAATATTTTGGGTGTTAAAGGCACAAGATCTGAAGTATCTTCAGATATATAAGTGAGTGGTCTGGAATTCATCATTGCTTCACAGTCACATAAAACCGTCTCCAACTCTTCGTAGCCCAAACATGCCCGTCCTAATACTTTGAATAGAGTTTGTTTGATTATACGAATCAATCTCTCCCACCATCCTCCCCACCATGCAGCAGCTGGAGGATTGAACTTCCAATCTATTCTCTCAATCTCATAAAAATTTCTTAGCTCGATCCAATCCAATGAGTTTAACAAATTCTGACATCCAGTGAAGTTGGTTTGATTGTCGCTATAAATTGTTTTAGGTCTTCCACGTCTTGCGATGAATCTTCTGAATGTTCTTACCAAACTGTCTGTCCTTGAAGAGGATACAAATGTACCGCACGATAAATGGCACAAGTGAAAATGGCAACCCATACTTTGACTTTCTGTTTCAAAAATAAAGGTCCAAAAAGGTCGATGCCAGTCACTTCGAAAACTGCAGCATCCTTAACTCGATTCATGGGTAAAGCAACAGATGGTGCATCTAATCGTCTTGAATCATATCTTCTACATTTTCCACATTTTGATAAAGCCGACTTGATGGATCTTCTTCCTCCTATAATCCAATAGTTCTCTCTTAAACTGGCCATAAGAATCTGTACTCCTGCATGACATAATTTCACATGAGTATCAAAAATTAATCTAACCACTACTGGATGTTTATTTGGTAAAAGTATCGGATATCGAAAATTCTCAGTATCATCTCTTTCTGTGATTTTTGTTTTGATTCTCATCCATAATCATCATAAATTGACGCATATGAAGATCATTTTTGAAACTTTCCTGTTGAACACCTCTTAACAAAATCATTTCAGCCTCTTGTAATTCTTCAAAGGTAAGATAATCAGCTTTATTTTTTGAATTTCTTGATTTTCGTGCATTACAGATAAATCTTCTGATCCAACCTATCAATTTGACTATCCTGCTGAATTTTGAGAATTTTCTATAAAATTGTGAGGAATTAATTTTTCCTGTTGATAGTAAATTCACAACCGTCTTCCTTTTTTCGTCCATTACCTCTGTTTCATCATGATGGAAATCTTGTGCAGGCCAAAACATACTCCCATCTCGTAACCAATCAGGTCCTTTCCACCAACAAGATTCTAACAACCGTGTTGTGGTACACCCTCGGGAAGGCAAGTCAGCCGGATTCATACTCTCTGGCACATAGTTCCAATCAGATATTTGACTCAATCTTCGTATTTCTTCCACTCGGTTCCATATAAAAGGTTTCCAATTTTCTCTTAGCTTTATCCAAGATAAAACAGCTGTTGAGTCCGTCCAGAAATATGTGGAAATTTCATCATAGCCCAGAGATTTTCTCACAGAAGTAAATAATCTAGTTCCGATTGTAGCAGCTAAAAGTTCTAATCTGGGAATGGAAAGCTTCTTAGTTGGTGACACTCGAGACTTTGCTTGAACTAATTGAATGGACACATCTGATTCTTCTCCCTCATTTCTCAAGTAAATAACAGTGGCGTAAGCATCTTTACTTGCATCACAAAATATGTGAATACTCAATTTATTCGGCTTCTTAGTGAAGAACCATCTGGGAATCTTCAATGAAGATAGGACACTCAAACCTTGTAACCACTGAATAAATTGATCTTTTATATCTTCGGGTACCTCAGTATTCCAATTTATACGAATCATCCATGTTTTCTGTAATAATATTTTTGGACATAAGAGAACGGGTGATATAAAACCAAGGGGATCAAATATCCTATTTGTTACGGACAACATCAACTTCTTAGTGACTTTATTTGTGTCAATATTCTTCAAGTTATCCAGACATATTTGTAAAGTATCTTCAAATCGGTCCCAGTTCAATCCCAATACGGAAGAAAGGCATTTCTCATTGATATTGGCTTTAGTTATTGTAGATTCCCATAATCTCAGATCCAACTTGGCTTCAGCAAAAATTTGAATTGATTGCTGAATAAAGTTTTTCATCTCTTCTTCGGTATCTACACTCGTAATACAATTGTCAACATAGAAAGAATTCTTCAGCTTTAAAATAATTTCTTCATCTAAATCCTCTCGCTTTTCATCCAGAACGTTCTGTAAATGTTGCTTAATTACTGCATTTAGTAAAAATGGACTAGATGTTACTCCAAAAACAACCCTGGTATGTCTGTATACTAATAGCTTCCCATCTTTGTCATACCATAAGAACCTCAAAAAATCTCTCTTTGTCTCATGAAGGCTTATCTGCAAGAACGCTTTTCTAATGTCCGATATCACACCAATCTTGTACTTTCGGAAACTTATTAATAATGAAGGTATTAACGTTATTAGATTCATACCTTTCTCCAAACATTGATTTAACGATGGGCTTCCTTTTTCACTTGCTGAAGCATCAAACACAGGTCGTAATTTTGTGGTAGCACTGGACAGCTTTATCACATGTCGATGGGGCAAATAATGTACAGTATCACCCTGGACATTGTTGGGCAGTTGTTCAATTATACCTTCTTCTAACCAATCTTTGAAGATTTGATCGTAATCACTGTAATATCCATCCTTTTTGAGTTTGATCAGTAGGCTATCAAGTATTTTTTTAGCAATATTCAAATTGCTGGGTAATGGTCGATGTCCTCTAATCCAAGGCATTGTTACTTCATATCTTCCATCTGGTTTTCTAGTAATTGTTTTCAGGAAATTTTCTAGAACCTCACACTGGATATCTTCTTTGGATTTTTGATCTTCTGGATTCTCAATTCCAAGAATGTCCAAACTCCACATATCTGACAATTTTGTTGTACTCAATAATGTTGAAGCTACCATATATGATGACTTATTATCTCTACGTTGTAATGTTGATGTTTTTCCCATCAAGGTCCATCCCAATGAAGTTTTCATAGCAACTAATCCACACTTTAAGATATGTCGAGGTCCACATAAAATTTTTCCCGCAATATCAGCTCCAATTAAGACTTCTATTGGACCTTGATTGATATCATTTACTTTGATATTCAAATTTTTCAACTCTTCCATCCATGGACCATTTTTCACACTTGAGACATTTGTACATATAACTGGTTGATCTAATGCTTCAAAATGACATTGATAATGGCTTTCCGGATTTTCCACGAAAATTCTGTAACATGTATGATCAATAGCTTCTGAACCAACACCTCCAAACATTCCATGGATTAATTCTTCATTCCTGATAATTTCAAACTTCATATCCAGAGCTAGATCTTTGCTTATGTAGGTTTTCTGAGATCCAGTGTCAATTATAGCTCTAGCTGGACGTGATTTCTCCCTGCCTTTCAAAATTATCACTAAAGTCTGCAGGAACACTTCTTCGCTATAAGAGGCATTGTATAAACCTTCAGAAACTGAAATTGTTTCAATTGGTTTTGAAAGACTATTACTTCGTGGGCACATCAAAGCTACATGATTACCTTCGCAGTGTTGACACTTAAGTTTGGCTGCAACCCTGCATTTTCGTGATATATGTCCAAATCTTAAACATGTATGACAACATCCTTTTTCAGATAAAACTTTTTTTCGTTCAATTAACGTCCATGCTATGGCATCCGGGCATTCACTATTGAAATGTTGTTTGGTACAAAATACACACTTTAATCTGTTGTTGATTAAGCCACTAGTAGTTGGAATGGATGAACGTGAAGATACTTCATTCATTACATCTTTTCTTCGAGATTTCTCACCAAATCCTGTGGATGCTAAAGCGATTCGTTCTTCACTCTCTACTTCTTTCCGTATAAATTTCATAAGATTATCCAATCGTATTTTTGAATTATCATCATCATGAAAATTTGCATTTCTCTGCCATGCTCTCAATATCTCTTCAGGAATACAAGACTCTACCAAAGGTAATAACATTGCGGAACAAGTTTCAGACGTCACATTCAATGTTTCCAATGATCGAAGCTGTGTCTCAATTTTATCATATAAATAGCTTAATTTAGACGGGCTATTTAAATTACTCAGTACCAGCTTCAAAAGTTCACGTACATATACCTCTACTTGTAAATCTTGTCTTCCAAAACGTTGAATCAAACTTTCAATGGCTTTTGGATAATTTTCTGTAATAGGTGGATAGCTTTCAACAATTTGTCGTGCACGGGATTTGGGAATTGTAGCTTGAATTAAAAGTTGTAGTTTATCTTCACTCAGTAGAGTCTTATCTTCATGGATCCTTTTGAACTGACTCCAGAATGATAACCATTCACGAATATCTCCACCAAACTTCCGAAATTGTACTTCAGGATATTTTAGCTTATTATGTGACGAACATGAATGTGAATTTTCCTTAAATTGAGGAGTCTCTGTCACTTTTGACATACTAATCATTTCTTCAACCTCATTTTTGATGGTGTGATATTTACATGAATATTCATCAGCTATGGTCATTTCAGTATCAATATCAATGCCTTCAGGATCATTCTCTAATACATAATTCATATACTCAGTATCCAAATCTTTCAAGGAATTTGACTTCTCTTGAAGTACTGTCAAATTACCTTTAATTAAATGTAGATTTGAATTCTCTGATCTCAAAATCCTCACTGTATCTTCATGGATTCGTTGAAATGCATTTCTAGATACATCCAACTTTCTTATCAAAACCTCCATATCTCAGCTATCGGGAAATTTCCTCTCAATGTCCTATCACAATAATTATCTCGCCGGGGCCTCCAAATGTAATTATTACGTAATATCTAACCGATAATACAGTAATATCAAATCAGACAATTGAGGAGTGGCTGGAAAATGGAGTAAAACTTTTTTCTCTTTTCAAAAAGAGGTTTTTTCGTTTTGACAAATTTTTAATGACAACTTCAAAATACAAAAAAGTAAAATATTAAAATATTGGAAACTGTACAAAATTCCCGGTTCTAACAAAATTAATCATTATTAATCGGTTTTTCTAAATTGTATTTTATGAGGCTGCCGTCGTTCGGGATACATCTCCAAATACCTTGACATTTCTATGTGACCCCAAGTACAGCGATTACATGACTAGCTTTTCTTCATTTGATCAGAGAAATTAAGAATCCCGGACATTTCTAACAGGTTTCAACAATCTGTTTTTCAGATTTATTATTTTAATTTGTAAAGCGTTGGTACTCATTATCAAAACACAACAGTCATACTGGATTAATGAACGACAGATCAGAGCCTCCTTAGATTAAAAAAGAAAAGAATTTTGCTCATAGACCAATTTTCAGACAAAAGAATCATGGCCTTCTTAGAAAAGAAGGCCATGACATAATTACGAAATGTGATATTTCAATGACACTAAAATCTTTTATGCACTTGTGAGACAGCACTAGACTGGAGGTTTTGCACTCTTTCCAGAAATCGAAAAATCCAATATGGCGGCCATAAGAAAAATGAGAGTTGGGGCGGAGGTTGCGGGGGTTTCGGAAAAACAATAGCAGATTGAGACATGTTCTTGCAAATTGATCAAGGTTCAATTAGTTGAAGCTGAAATTAATGGGTTTTCCGGTCTTTCACTATAAAATTAGGAAGATGGGGGTGAGTTAGATATTTTGTCAGCTCAGGTTCGGAGAGTGGTCGTAGTGTGTCACTCTCAAGAATAGGTCTCATCAATTACAGCGCCATCCACTTTCAATACCTACCCAAATATCTCAACTCGGAAAATGGAAAATACATAAATAGTCAAAGTCCCAAAAATACCATTTATTATTAATAAAAATTTGAGGACAAATGACAACTATTGCCCCAAAATCGTCTCTGATAACCATCAACTAGGTTATCCTAAATTGAAATAAACAATGCTTCAACATTTCGACGATCGACGTGCAATTTATCCAGGCCCAATTCTGTACTAAAGCTCATTTTTCATTTGAAGTTACAGTGACAGATCAAAATTGTAGGTTAGAGGTTGGCAATTATGTTTTATTAAGATGGTCATAAATAGGCCATTTCAGAAACTTGTCAACATAACATCAAAATTGACGGCCCGTACCGTAAACAATACATATATTATAAATAAATCAGTTAAATTGTTATCAAGACATCAAAAAAAAGGGCTAATGATGTGAATATAACTTTCTTCGCCTCTGATAATATGGTCTGCAACTTTGCAACTTCCACAGTGACTACAAAACCCGGCTTTTGAATTTTTGAAAGCATCATTCAAACTCAAACTTTTATAAGCTTTCAACTGCCTATGCAGTATAATAACTTGTGGTAAGCATCAAATAACTAATTATGGCCATGTTAGTTATTTTTGGAAAGCCCTATGAGGGCTTGCATCAAAGTCTGGATCAATTTAACTAAAAAGGTGTATGCTGTTTATAATCGAGATTTTGTGTTTTATCACGGGCCAAAAGCGTTATCACTGCTTGTCTCATTTCTATTTATCAACATTAACGTGGTATGTTACTTTTCCGATCTCCCCTGTAGCCGTTTGATTTATTGGCAACAGCGCACTGGTTAAAAGTCTTGTACGTCGCTGATGTCTGATGTCAGTTTTTCATCATTGATCAATAATGACACCAAGGTTTAATCAATGTTTTTCATTAAACGTATCTTTCTTTTCGAACTCGACCTTGGTAGCGAACGGTTGGAAGACATTCGCATCTCCATGTGCTAGATCCAGGGGGTAGAAAATAAGTAACCCCAAGATAGTCCATTCAGGTAACTCATTTTCCTTTCATTGAGTTGAGCATTTTTTCTTCAACGTTTGTACGCATTCAGGCCTAAGATGATGACAACCTCCCACTGATGTAGGTACCACGTTAAGGGTGTTTTCTTCCCTACCACGACCGTGACCGTGATTGATCCACTCCACCCTAATTGCTTAATTGCCGAACCTGAGCATGAGATTAATTACCAATCCTTGAGGAGTTGTTGAGTGAAGCTTGAATAAAAAACCGGTCAAGGTATGTCGTTTTTGTTGAATTGACATCCGTTTTTTTATATTAAAATTGCACGTTTAATGAACGTTTTGAGTGAACTATGGGGTTGATTGTCGATTATTTTTCAAGTCTTAATTGGGGTAAATGTCAATCATGATCAAACTAATTACTTTTCGTGACTCGAGCAAAATATAGTTATTTATTTAATTTATTTGTTCTGAATTCGACTCAAGTCGGGTCGAACTGGGTTCAGGTTGGGCTGAAATTTAACTGATAAATAAGTCAGATAATCGTCAATTGTGGAAGATAGACATATTATGGGTTATTGATAATAAGCTGTGAATTTATTCAACTCTGGGGATTATTTTATTGGGTTTTATTGTATTTGGGAAAAGTGCAGTTCAACTATGACTATGCAATGCTAAAACAGGTTTTCCATATAGATCGTTCATCTGCTTGGGGAACTGGTACAGTACAGCCTACACGGACTGTTTTGGGGTTTTTCTCTTCTTGGTTTTTGGTGGAGTAAAGAACCTAGCGAGCTGTTGCGGTGAGCCGTATCTATATATTGTTTTATTTACGTCAGTGTTACGGTCAGTCAGGATTTATCTACTTTATTTTTTTTTTAAGAATACTTTTGTGAAGCGTTGTGACGTCACATAGCGGCAACTCAGTTTGTGAGTTATCTTTTTATAAGTTAATCGGTTCAACTGCCCGCTTGTTGGATTATAAAAAAATTTGACAGAATAACGTTATTAAGGTTATAGCGTTTTTTTTAAATTATTAATGATCGGATTTGTACTGAACCTTTTTCTTGATGCCGATTCATTACATAAATTGCACATATAGTTGAACTGAGTTTTGGAAAATACAAGTTTATTATTTACCGATTTCTTGTTCATACGATACGGACGTATGTTTTGAGTACTTTGCAAGTAGGCACGGTACCTATTTCTGTAAAAGATAATATTGGATTTTTGGATTTTAATATAAGTGTCTTGGGAATTAATTAACTAGTTTGATTTGAGAGTTGGTAGTCCTGATCCTGGTTTTGTCGGCGGTAAGTAAGGCAGCTACGTACTTTCTTTCGTTAATTGTTAAATAAACTCAATTGGAATCGAGAAGACCTCGAAGGTTGGGATTCACCTGCACGAATCTCTGGCGCCCATTTTAAATAAACCCCCCCAAAAGCTCCAGAACTCTGAGTTCCGGGTGAGCTTAGCCAACGTGGCTTCCAATTGAGAGGTTTGATAGTTGCAGGACTGAGTGCTTGAGCTAAGCTTGCGCTTAAATTCTTGCGTGATAAATTTTGGCGCCCAACGTGGTTATAATATTTAAAAGGAATAATAAGTTAAATTTTGAAGCCTAACGAAATAGTTTTTTTTACTGGGACCTTTATTCTTTTCTTGGGATTTTTAGATTTTGACGCGGTTTAGTTAGCCTCTTCGAAAATTTTTTTTTTCTCTAGGGAGAGGGGGAATTTTGTAAGGCCATCAGCTAGTTTCAAGTACAAGGGTGCTGCTTGCCGACGACTTTGACCGTTTGATCGGATCTGCCGCTTTTAAATCATACTTGTGTGCGGACTGTGTTTGTGATTGATGTAACCTATTTTGCGGCCGGAAATATTTGATATATTTTATATTCGTTGACCTCGTTATATATTTGTGACCTTGAATTTGTGATTGATGGATATAACCTATTTTGCGGCTTGGAATGTTTGATATATTTTGTATTTGAGATTTTGTCAAGTTTCATGTGATGTGATCGTTCATCAGTCAGTTGGTGTATCATGTTTGGATATTTCCCTCTATTCTTGTAACTGGAAATCTGGATAAGTTTCACCCAGTTCTTCTCTTAGCCAACTCTTCTATTTTGTGCAGGAGACGGGTAGATGTCTGGGGAGTACCGCTGAACTTATTGTAATAGAGTTATGTACAGGTCAGACTAGCTGAGGAGTACCGCTGAACTTATTGTAATAGAGTTATGTACAGGTCAGACTAGCTGAGGAGTACCGCTGAACTTATTGTGATAGAGTTATGTACAGGTCAGACGACTGCCTGCCTCTGAATCAAATCGACGGGAAAAGCGAGATGGGAGTGTATGTTGAGTGACTGTCATTTGCTGAGTGAGAGCCGTGAGATGTTTTTGTATTTGTTGACCTCTTTGTATGTTTGTGACCTGGAAATTGTTTTCCTACCCTGGATCTAACTTTTGGTTGAGGAGCCTTACGGTGCCAGGCGGAGGAATAGGCCCGTGGCGGAAAACTGCCGGAGGTACAAGTCCTCCAAGTGTTCACTCTTCAGGTGGCCGTCCGTCAAAATATATCCTGGACACCCAGTCATAATCGTCCCGTTTTAACAAAAACTTCGTGAACATCAGTGGATTCTGCACCCTAGGAATCTTGTGGCACTCCCTTGAATCTGGATTTCACCTCCTGTTCCTCGGGACTATTTATATCAAGTCCAACCACTCTGAACTTGATAATACACTTCAAGTAGTTTGTCCTAATCATCCCTTTTCAGCAGGAATTTCGTGTGCGTATATGGATTCCGCACCTTATGGTGGATGCGCATGTGAGGTTGCGGTAACGTTTTTTTTTACATGTATTTTATGGACCCTGATTCTATAAAGTTTTTTTTTTGGGCTTGCTTGGCTACGGTTGTCATTTGTTTCAGTCTTGGGAAGTTTATAGCCTGAGTAATGTGTATTTTCTCTTAGGAGGTTTTTCAGTTTATATTTACTTCATTTGAGAGTTCAGTGGTTCTGTGCTTGCTTTTGGTAGTTTGGTACTGGATTCTTGCCATTTTTGTATGGATTTTAAAACTGAGACTGTTGTCAGGTGATGACTCATGGCCAGGTATAGCCACACATCGTCAATTGGTTTGGATTCGGTGACATTGCCGATGGTATTGGTTTTGGGAGGTCTGCGATCGTTTTGCCGATGTGCGTTTTTCCTTTTTGAGGGATTTTGGATTGTAGCACCTCGTTGAGTTTCAGCATTATTTTGGATTGTGTTGACTGGTTTGATGAATGCTGAAATCTCGCCATTTATTGGGATTTTAACTAAAACCTTGCTGTTGTTTGGTGATTGCCGATTCTAGACTTTCAGTCTGTTTAATGCAAGTCTATACTTTATTCGATACATTCACGTCATCAGGTTGTTGCGTAACTAACCCTGTTTTTGAGTCCTGTTGGAATAGTTCTGTGCAGACACCTGGCTGTGGTAAAAGTCCACAAAGTGGGTAACGGGGTTGAAACCTCCAGTTCTTCTTCGTGGTTGGACCTTCAGTCACCTTCAACATTTTCAGTGACTTTTTTTTTTATTTAAAATTTTTAGTAACCTTTTCTTCAATTCTCAGTAACTTTCTCTTTCCCTGTTGTGATTTTCAGACAGTTCAACAGTTTTTGGCTTACCGTGTAATTTTGTGATACCTTGATTTTGTGATTTTCGGTTTGGATTGTCTGACTGTCTGAGGTCACTTTATCTTTATTCACTTTCACTTTTCATTGTTCTATAGGTCAAAATTACTCTTATGGAAGGTAGTTGGTGTTAGGCATTGGATCAGCGCCAATTGGATTACAGTGACTTGATGAGGCATTTCATTGTTTGTATCAAGCTTGGAGCGCACTTCATTCCGTTGGTGACCTAACAAAACTTGTAATAGCATGTAGCTCTGAGTATTTTGACTTTGTTTTTCTTAATTATTTTTTTTTGTTGGATTTCTCTATCTCTCTTCTACCGATTGTGACTTTACCTTGATGGTTGGTTACCGATTTTGACGACTTTTAACCTACGTGGTTATTTCCTGATTTTGACGTTTGGTACTTTTTGAACCATTTTCGCTCACCGAAAACGGGAGGATGGGCGTTGGGGGGCTATTGCTGGGGTGGTACTCCTAGTGGTGTGGGTTAGGGGTATTGAACCGTTTGAAGCTCCTCCACGACATGGACTCCACGAGGCATAGCTACTGCGTTTCATCTCAGCCCCGTATCCGGTTATTTTTCTTCGTTATTCCGTTTTTGTCTTCCCTCTTTTACGAGGCTATGGACCCTGTTTGGGGGGTTGTGCAGAATACCCTTACTCCGGGTTCTGGATGAGGTAGAAGCCCTCTAAGTGCTGGATTCCAGAGGCCGTCAGCGCTGGTTTTCTTGCGGTGGTTCTCTTTGTTTAAATTAATTTTGTTTAATCCATGTGGAGCTTTTATAACCCGTCATTTTTGAGGCCACCTGGTGTTTCCGTAGAGAGCACTCATCAGCGTAGTACGCTATAGTACAACCCGCGTAATGATTTCGGTCAAACTCATTCCCTGTAGTTTAGTGGGTCTAAGGGGTTAAAGAGGTGAGAGTTGTTATAGTCTTCTGTCCTATACTAGACTCCCTCAGTCTACTCACTCCATGCTGGTTTGGATTGGTCGGACTTTGGTGAATGCGCGTGGTCAACTCTTGTAAGACCGGTACACGAGGCATCCTCAGTCCCATTGAGGTTACGCAATGCCGGTTAGGAATTCCACAAAACATCTACGGAATTTCAAACTGCAAGAGCTGATCCATGTGATTTTCCGAATCTGATAGGTCTGGATCAGTAGGGTTTGTTGTCGTGTTGTCCTCCGACAGTAGGGGCGTCTTTTCACTTTTTTTTTCTTTGGTTATTGTTTTCTGTTTTGCTTGAGTCCGAATTGGTCATCTTTAGGGTTTTCTTGTCTCGTTTTAATCTTGTCTCGGCCTATCGTCGAAAATCTATCCTAGTTTTTCTCCTGTCTAAGGAGAGGGGGAGTTATCACGGGCCAAAAGCGTTATCACTGCTTGTCCCATTACTATTAATCAACATTAATGTGTGGTATGTTACTTTTTCGATCTCCCCTGTAGTCGTTTGATTTACTGGCAACAGCGCACTGGTTAAAAGTCTTGTACGTCGCTGATGTCTGATGTCAGTTTTTCATTAAACGTATCTTTCTTTTCGAACTCGACCTTGGTAGCGAACGGTTGGAAGACATTCGCATCTCCATGTGCTAGATCCAGGGGGTAGAAAATAAGTAACCCCAAGATAGTCCATTCAGGTAACTCATTTTCCTTTCATTGAGTTGAGCATTTTTTCTTCAACGTTTGTACGCATTCAGGCCTAAGATGATGACAACCTCCCACTGATGTAGGTACCACGTTAAGGGTGTTTTCTTCCCTACCACGACCGTGACCGTGATTGATCCACTCCACCCTAATTGCTTAATTGCCGAACCTGAGCATGGGATTAATTACCAATCCTTGAGGAGTTGTTGAGTGAAGCTTGAATAAAAAACCGGTCAAGGTATGTCGTTTTTGTTGAATTGACATCCGTTTTTTCATATTAAAATTGCACGTTTAATGAACGTTTTGAGTGAACTATGGGGTTGATTGTCGATTATTTTTCAAGTCTTGATTGGGGTAAATGTCAATCATGATCAAACTAATTACTTTTCGTGACTCGAGCAAAATATAGTTATTTATTTAATTTATTTGTTCTGAATTCGACTCAAGTCGGGTCGAACTGGGTTCAGGTTGGGCTGAAATTTAACTGATAAATAAGTCAGTTAATCGTCAATTGTGGAAGATAGACATATTATGGGTTATTGATAATAAGCTGTGAATTTATTCAACTCTGGGGATTATTTTATTGGGTTTTATTGTATTTGGGTGAAAAGTCCAGTTCAACTATGACTATGCAATGCTAAAACAGGTTTTCCATATAGATCGTTCATCTGCTTGGGGAACTGGTACAGTACAGCCTACACGGACTGTTTTGGGGTTTTTCTCTTCTTGGTTTTTGGTGGAGTAAAGAACCTAGCGAGCTGTTGCGGTGAGCCGTATCTATATATTGTTTTATTTACGTCAGTGTTACGGTCAGTCAGGATTTATCTACATTATTTTTTTTTTAAGAATACTTTTGTGAAGCGTTGTGACGTCACATAGCGGCAACTCAGTTTGTGAGTTATCTTTTTATAAGTTAATCGGTTCAACTGCTCGCTTGTTGGATTATAAAAAAATTTGACAGAATAACGTTATTAAGGTTATAGCGTTTTTTTTTAATTATTAATGATCGGATTTGTACTGAACCTTTTTCTTGATGCCGATTCATTACATAAATTGCACATATAGTTGAACTGAGTTTTGGAAAATACAAGTTTATTATTTTCCGATTTCTTGTACATACGATACGGACGTATGTTTTGAGTACTTTGCAAGTAGGCACGGTACCTATTTCTGTAAAAGATAATATTGGATTTTTGGATTTTAATATAAGTGTCTTGGGAATTAATTAACTAGTTTGATTTGAGAGTTGGTAGTCCTGATCCTGGTTTTGTCGGCGGTAAGTAAGGCAGCTACGTACTTTCTTTCGTTAATTGTTAAATAAACTCAATTGGAATCGAGAAGACCTCGAAGGTTGGGATTCACCTGCACGAATCTCTGGCGCCCATTTTAAATAAACCCCCCCAAAAGCTCCAGAACTCTGAGTTCCGGGTAAGCTTAGCCAACGTGGCTTCCAATTGAGAGGTTTGATAGTTGCAGGACTGAGTGCTTGAGCTAAGCTTGCGCTTAAATTCTTGCGTGATAATCGGTCAAGGTATGTCGTTTTTATTGAGTTGACATTCGTTTTTATATTGAAGTTGCACGTTTGACGAACGTTTTGAGTGAACTATGGGGTTGATTGTCGTTTATTTTCCAAGTCTCAATTAGGGTAAATATCAATCATGGACAAATTAATTACTTTTCGTGACTCGAGCAAAATGTATTTATTTATTTAATTGATTTTCATGTAAACGACTATGTTGTTTCTCAAGTCAAGTTGAACTGGGTTCAGGTTGGGCTGGAATTTGACTGATAAATGGGTCAGTTAATCGTCAAATTTTGGGAAATTGGCATATTGTGGGGTTGTTGATATTAAGCTGTGGATTTATTCAACTCTGGGGATCATTTTATTGGGTTTTATTTTATTTGGGTGATAAGTGCAGTTCAATTATGATGACTATTCAATATGCTATAACAGGTTTTCCATATAGATCGTTCATCTGCTTGGGGAACTGATACAGTACAGCCTACACAGACTGTTTTGGGTTTTTTTTTTGGTTTTGGTGGAGTTGAGAACCTTAGCAAGCTGTTGCGGTGAGCCGTATCGATATATTGTTTTTTTTTTTGTTTGGGATTATCATTGAAAGTTGGAAACATTCGGGATTTATCTACTTTTTTTTTATAAATACTTTTGTGAAGCGTTGTCACGTCACATAGCGGCAACTCAGTTTGTGAGTGATCATTTTATAAATTAAAGGGGAAGGGGTTGATATGGCTGTGTACACGTGCGCAGAGTTGAAATGATAGACAAGGGAATGTGTATATTCCGTGTAAATTCTTTATTAATCAAATGCAGAGCGCTTTTGGCCTAAGCCATCTTCAGTGCCTCCTAAAAGAAGTAAGGAACATAGTTTAGAAAGGCCTGAAGGGCGTAAAATTATACAATTAAAAACGTGGGGAAGAAAAAAGAAACAAACAATCAAAAAAAACTTTTGGGTTATGTTAACATATTTTAAAAAACTTACTTGAGTCAGGAGCACAGGAACATCACAACAATAGAAACACACAACATGAAGTGTATATGGTGACCTAACAACATTGAACGTGACAAAAAGGGGGGTACAAATAGCCCCTTATTTAGAGGTGAAGGTGTTGTGTTTTGTTTGGAAGATGAGACGAGAATGAACCGACGGTCTACGACGAGCTCAATCGCAAATAATCCCGGAAATTGTTAAAATCTGTTTATTTGGCGGGCTGTTGGAAAAGATTTAAGGATGGAGTCAAAAGGAGAAATTAAGATAGAACATATTTTTTATTTTTTATTTTTTTTTAAATAGTTATATAAGTTTTAGGAAAATATAAGTTTATTATTTACTGATTTCTTGTACATACGTTTTGAGTACTCTGCAAGTAGGCACGGTATTTCAGTATAGGTTAATATTGGATTTTAATATACGCAAGTGTCTTGGGAATTAATTACCAGGTTTGATTTGAGAGTTGGTAGTAGATCCCTGGTTTTGTCAGCGGTAAGTAAGGCAGCTACGTACTTCCTTCTATTCTGCATTTTTTGTTCAATAACTTCATACCTCATAATTGTTTAGTAGACTCAATTGGAATCGGAGGGCCTCGAAGGTTGGGATTCACCTGCACGAATCTCTGGCGCCCATTTTAAATAAACTCTGAACTCTGAACTCCAGAACTCTGAGTTCCGGGAAAGCTTAGCCAACGTGGCTTCCAATTGAGAGGTTTGATTGCTACATGACTGAAAGTGCTTGAGCTAAGCTTGCGCTTAAATTTTTGCGTGATAGTTTGTATTAAATCAACATTCCTGGGCTTCTAGCTTCTAAGTTGGCAAGATAAGAGCATTTCACAGCTTTTCAGGACCAGAATCTCAAAACCATATTGCATACTTGGCGTTTCGAAAAATGTCTCAGAAAGTGAAGGAAAAAAGTGACAATTAAAGGTTAATGTTTGTTTACGGTACAATCAGCTGACTTCCAGGTTATGTTCTGAAATTGCCCATTGAACTGCGATTCGTTTTATTTTGCTATGTTCAAAATGTATTTGATTTGACAGAAAAAAAACGTTCGAGAATAGAAAGTGAACGTTTTGGAATTGATAATCGTAATCCTTCTTTTATCGATAAAATTAAGTCTATTATCAAATATTTTATATTTTCATTTCAATTAGCGAGCACATATGTCATTTTTTTTTTTTTGCCAACCTTCAACCTCCAAATTTGATCTGTCACTGTAACATTAAAAAAAAATGAACTGTACCTATAACGCCTACTCAACCGATGCATTAGAACTACTTGTGAAAATTGTCAGGCCAAATACCATATGAATGGGAATATTGATTATAACCTCAATAAATTAAATGTGTTTAAATATCCGAAAATGTGCACTTATTTCAAAAATATCCTGGTAAAATGTAATAAAAGGGTACCTGGTGGACGTCAAAAACGTGTGTGTCTTTTCCTCTCAATCATGGGCTGAGCAAAGGTGTTCTGCCGCATTCAAAGAGGCCCCATGATTCGACCAAGTTTCAGGTTAGAGTGTGGTTCCCGTGGATTCATTGTAGCATCGTTCAGATACCATCAAATAGAGAGTGAACCCAGCAGTTGATACGTGATAATTATTGTACCATTAATTTACGTATTATACAGTAGAAAGTAATGAAGTAGGCAGAAGTTAACAATTAGCATTAGCAGTTAACATTATCATTCGCAGGCCTGAAAAGAGACAAAGACACGTCCAAAAAAACCATCCTTTGTGTGATTGAACGTTAATTTTGAGATTTTAGTAGGAGAAAGTGATTAACAAGTGATAATTAAACTTGATCTCGTTAAAATGATCGTGAAGGGAGTTAAACGTAGAAGATAACTCACCGAAATTGTAATGTGGCCTTTTGGGGTTTCAAATGTCGAAAATCTTCATCCACTCATAAACCTTTTTGCAGAAATATGCATTGACGCATCAATTCACAAACGGAAACATTATATTAAAAGGGATGATTAAAGATTCTTCTCAAGTTCGCACAATGGCGATTCAAGTGTTGCAAACCGGCAACCACTCTTCGGAAATATATCGACAATTGAAAATTGAAAGGGCCTGTTAAGTGGAGAACCTTCAGTAGCGAACCAGGTTCCCCCACCTAATCAAACGTCATAAACCCATTTCGACATCAAAGGTTGTGGGTCATCTGATTGGTTCGTATGCTCTAATATTGTTTAACGTGATAAAAGGTTGGATAAAACTTGAGGTAACTAGATTTGACAAAGGGGCCGCAAAATGACAGTGACATGTTTTGATTTGTAACTTCTAAAATTCATATTATTGGGACTCGACGAGGAAAGACACACAAATTGGAGAAAACCGAATATCCGGATCAGTGATAAGACGATTTGGATATTTCCCAAGATGAACTGTAAGTTGATACCACTATCATTATCACAAACTTATATGGCGAACTTGTATTAAATATTTTAGGGCAACGCAAATGGAATGAAGTTGATGTCGGATCTATGTTGAGGCAATTAAAACTAATATACACAATAATACTTAAAACTAACACTATGCTTATACCTATAATTCCTTGCTAAATTCCGTCTTTAAAATACATTTGCTGGTATTTTACGATAACTTGAAACACATAATTTCGCAATAACTCACATTTGCTTTTACAATATTTTCCATCAATAATTACGGTAATTCTGAATTTTTAATAATGATTCAGGAATCTTATAGACTCATTTTGGAAACTTTTTCGCGTCAAATGGAGTGTTTAAAAAAAACGTAACAATGTCATACACGCCATTTTATTCGTCTTCAAAAAGTTTCCACATAATGACATATTTTGACAGCTGTCAAATCATCCGTTTCGGATTAACTGGCAAAAAATGAAATCCGCCATTTTCGGTTTTCCGACGATAATGGACAATTTGCATACATTTTCAAATGACTTGAAATTTTATATACGCATTCAAGACATTATTTGAAAGTCACCAGCGAATTTTTTTTTTCCGAAATACCCAAAAATAAACCATATAAATGAAAAAGAAGACGCGAATTTGACTGTACGATCGTAAACGGGGTGAGGCCATATTACCCTCCCAAGAGAGAGAGAGTCCTCTCAGTCAATACGCCAGACGAAGATAGATAGTGTATTCTGTGACGTAGTGGATGTTGATTGGCGCTCTTTAATCGTTGACTACTACATCATGAGAGGTGGTAGGTTGATTTTTTGAACATTATTGGCATCAGTACTTTCTAATCCTTATATCTTTCATGTTTCCAAAAAATGTGCAAATTGTCCATTCCAAAACCAATAGACCGATAATAAATCTGAAGGCTGATATCGAATGCACTAAGATCCCCTAAAACTTTCTCCATTTAACCTTTGCTGTATGTATAATAGGAGCCAAGATCCCTGTATAGAGAAGCGAAATTGGGACACACTGTATATACATTTATAAAAGGCAAAGTACGTTTGTCCGTAGAAAAGACAGCAGTATGCGTGTATCCAATGAGGGAGAGAGAAGGCTTCATACTCGCTATCTCTGATTGGTCAGATTTGATGAGATTGAGGTTGCCATGGTGATCGCCGAAGTAACAATATATTAAATTTGTGCCTTATGCTGAAATTAGACAAATTTATTTGAGTTTAGGTCAGTTTGCGTTAGATTGGGTTAGTTTGTGTCTGGTAAAAAATGGATGTCCACAACTGTTCCGCGCCATGTCCGAACCACTAAGTGCTGTTCTAATCGATACATAGATGGCCAATACATTTTGAGAAATTCGCATTCATCGAAATGTCAGGAAATATCACTTAGAAAACACAAAAAAATATGCATGCTACGAAGAAATGACAGCTTCAGATGTCAAAATGACAGTTCGGCGCGGTTTTGGAACTTTTTTTCAAATTGAAAGTGGGGTCGAGTGATTTTACGTTCCAGAGGTCTCTTTATTCTCAAATTAACCCCCGCATCCGAAAACATTTGGTTTAGCTGTTTTCAAATGATATTATTTAATATTAATATTTGGTTTCCTGACATTTGACATTTTGGAACGTTGTTTTGAAGTTTTTTGTTCGTTGTTGTTAATTGACATGCATTTAGAAATTTACGTCCTCATGGAAGATCCATTCGCTTTGGAAATGACAATACCATACATGCTACTCACATCGGTGAACTTTTAATAAATGTTCAAATCATTCACTTACCTTGAGAGAACTGTATCTGATCCTCATGTTTTACCAAAAGGTAAAACAGATATTGAATTTGAAGCATGTATGAAATCCAAAATGCCGAGAAGAAGGTGATTCATTTACGAGAATACACGAAAAAGAACATTCAGATGTCTCTGGGCCATTCTGTACTGAATCTATGGGTGGAAAACAGTACTATGTGACATTTATTGTTGAATAATCTTGCTACATGGAAGTAGCATCCATCTCACACAAAAATGGGGTAGAGTCAGCGGTCAAAGAATATATTCCAAGAATGGGATGGAACGACAAACTGGTGAAAAAGTTTGTACTCTTAAGTGTGATAATGGAAAAGGAAACAATGAAAATTTCTTGATAGGTTTTTTCAAGAATTCAGCAATCAAATTTGAACATCCAATTCCAAGGGTGAACGAAACGAATGATTTATTCTGATCTTCCACCGACATTTTGAGCAGAAGCAGTTTCTTACTCTGTATACACAAAAAAACCAGTTCCTCATTCTTTTCACAAAAAAACTCCTTTAGAACTGTTCTTGGAAAAAAACCTGCAATCTCACTCCTCAGGTATTTTGGACAAAAAGCATTCATCCCCATCAATGCAGAGGATCGTCCAAAATAAGATAGTTTTCTATCAAAAGCTCATGATTGTGTCATGGTAGGATATTTGGAAAAAGGGGATGGTACCGATCTTATACAGGGAAGAAGGTGGTTTTTTCAGATTTCAGATTTCTCAAAGAAAATGAAGAGAATGAAATGAATAGAGTCTTTTAAAAAGGATAAAGAATTGAGAAATTGCAAATCTGCAAGCTAAGAATAGGAAACTACAAATTCGCAAATAAATTTGGAAGGAAATTGAAAGTAACTGAAATAGAACAATTTGATTTTCAATAGAATCACAAAACGAGATAAATAGAGGCAGCCTATCACGAAGAAGTACTAGGCACCGTGATGTGGCAAGATTTTTTTATGGCTTTCTATATTTAGCAAATGAGGAACCGATTACTTATCAAGAAGCTATATGTGGACAAGAATTCATACAGTTCAAGATGAACTGAAATCTATGGACGTGAATGAAGTTTGAAATATTGTTTAGATACGAAGTCATACGAATTTTATTGGCCTACTTCATTTATCACAATATGGTAGCACATCAAATGGATGTCGCGACAGCTTTTCTCCATGGTGACTTTGATTTAAAGATATTCGCGAAAGTAAGTGGCCTATCAGAATATTTCTGGAAATAAAGCGATTGGGGTTCTGGAAATTTGTGGGGAGAGATTTTTGAATATGCTCTTTTCAAATGAAATGATAGTGACATTGCGCGACTTCCGGTTATACCTAAAGTAGGTGACAACTCGCTTGTTTCAAATGGAACTCTCTGAATATTGTCACATTTCGGTTCGTATTCAAATGAAAATTTTTCGTCTAAGAAAACCCCAATTGTTTGATTTGTATTGGATAACTTAATGAAAGAGACCAACTTCAAAATATTTTGCACAACATTCTGATAACTATTATTACAGGGTGACCCAAAAATTAAATCAAAAGTATATAAAGTCAAGAAAATTGCCAAAAATCAATTTTTTCAAATGCAAACCCCCAATTTTAATCATTTTATCTTATTGAGCATTGAAAATAAAGGTGTGTTTGTATAGGATTGTCCACTCCAAAAATTCTGTTTTTTTTTTGATTTTTGGAATGGACAATATTATATAAACTCATCTTCATTTTCAATGCTCAATAAGATAAAATTATAAAAATTGGGGGTTTCCATTTGAAATAATAGATTTTTGGCAGTTTTCTGAATTTAATTTTTGATCTTATTTTTGAGTCACCCTGTAATAATAGTTATCAAAATATTGTGAGAGATCTTTCAAAATATGTCCCTTGGAACATGAAATCCAATACAAATTTTACAATTAAGGCTCCCTTATACGAAAAATTTACATTTAAATAGAGTAATTTTTCCCGGGCCGCGCATGCGCTTAGATCAGGGCAACTGGTGGCTGGGGATGTCACATATGACAATATTCATAACACCTAAATTGCTGTCCGTGTCGGTGCCAAGTTTCAATGAGTTTTAATTGAGTTTCATGAAGAGTGAAATACCCATTTGTGGATTCAACAATACACAAATAAAACGTGAGTACGTGAACTTTCAACTATATGTTAAGAAGCACCATTTTTGTTCGACCAAAAGTCATATTTTTGTTTTGACATCTCTTTCGCGTTCACATTGCTGGACAGACTTCATGCTCTATCCTTGTTCAACTTCCAGCTAGACAAGGATAGAAGCACGCTCGTTAACGCGATACTGCTTGTCACTTGCCCTAGTTGGAACGCATGCGCCTTACGCTATCGGCGAGAAAAACAGCCCTATAGGAACCTACAAACGTCGTCTTTTGACATAAAAACTCAAATATTTCAAAAACGCTTATACAGGGTGACCCATTTGAAAGCGGGCCACCCTCATAACTTTTTGATTTATTGATCGATTTTGACGATCTTTTTTCTGAAATGTAGAGATGGAAAAGGTTTATTTTGAGGTCATACTTCGCCCAGTTTTTTCCAAAAACCAAGGCCTACTAGGCATATTCCGAAGCTGGAAAATCCAGAAGACATATTAGCGATTTTTTTAGAGAAAATCTGACTACGCCACTGGATTTTTCATCCCCTGAAATGGATCTGTACCAAATTTCATGAAAACATATTTAAAATTGAAGATTAATTTTATTATGCACCAAGAAGTATTTTACCTCGAAACTCTGGCGATAGCAAGTCAATCAGAAAAGAATTTATCAAATTTAAACATTTAAGAGATATTCTCATGTCAAGATGCAATGCAAACAGACAAACGAGACTGACAAAAAAAATAAAAAAAAAATACACACAGAAATAATATTTTCGAATTAAATATTTTTTTATGAAATTTGGTACAGATCCATTCCAGGGGTTGAAAAATCCAGTGGCGTAGTCAGATTTTCTCTAAAAAAATCGCTTATATGTTTTATGGATTTTTCAGCCTCTAAATATGCTCTAGTATGCCTTGGTTTTTGGAAAAAACTGGGCGACGCATGACCTCAAAATACACCTTTTCCCTCTCTACATTTCAAAAAAAAATCATCCAATCGATCAATAAATCAAAAAGTTATGACGGTGGCCCGCTTTCAAATAGGTCACTCTGTACTTAGGTAAAGGACATCATATGAATACACTCCACCCTGAAGAGAAACTCGATATACATAGGACATCATGCATCAAGTCTGCCTATAATTTAACGGATCCAAAAATGTAATAATATATACGGTATTCCATTTGGAACAAGTGAGTTGACACCTTCCTTCGGTATAACCGAAAGTCGCGCAACATCACTTTTATTTCGTTTGAAAAAAGCATCTCCAAAAGACTCTTCCTACAAATTTTCAGAATCCCAATCTCTGCATTTCCCGAAATATTCTGATAGGTCACTCACTTTGGCGAACCCTGTACTTATATGAAAATACCAGAAGGTGTTGAGGCGGAACCGGGGATAGTATGCTGTCTTAAAAAAAGCATTTATGGATAGAAGCATTCATGGATAAAAGCAGTCACCTAGAAAACATTTCAAATGGAACAATCTTTTGCAGATCCATGTATGTTTGTGTCTGGTTGCTGTAAGCATATAGTAGCTGTTTATGTTTTTGACCTGCTGATTCTAGGCTTATCAGAAATGGAAGTGGAACAAATTTAAGATAAGTTTTATCTCTGAATTTTGAAGTTACCCTTCTTGGAATTCCATATTGGTTACTATCATTACAAATCTCTTGGACCCTACCACCAGTGTATCAATAAGTCAAGAAAATCATCTAGAAAAAGTTTTTGATAGATTCAATCTATTGAATTGTAGGTCAGCAAACATGCCTATTGACATTGGAGCAAGACCACAGAAAGCTTAAGAATCAGGAGAGAGTGGACAAAACTTTGTACCAGTCAAAAATTGGTAGTCTCTTGTACTTAGCTATGGGTACCAAGCCTTATATAATATCCTATGCAGTGAAACTATCATCAGAATCCAACACAGATCCAACTTTCACTGCTATGAAAGTGGTTCATCAAATATCCAGATATCCAAAAGGAACTCTTCGGGAGAAACTGCTATACATGCACAGTGTTCGATTCCTTAGATACAAGAAGATCTACAAGTGTCGATGTTGGTTTTAATGGCGAAGTAGCTGTTTCATGGATATCCAGGAAGCAGAAAAGTGTAGCTGTTTGCACAACTGAGGCGGAATACATGGCATTGTCATTGGCATGTAGACAAGCAATGTGGATGAGCCAGATATTATTTGACTTGCATGCAGTAAACATCCAACCTCGCATGTTATTTGATAATCAAGCATCTATCCACAAATCAACATATCCTGTTCTTCATCAGCGAAGTAAGCATATTGACGTTCACAATCATTATGTCAGGGAGAGATATTTAGGAGAAGATGTCACAATACTATACATTTCTCCCAAAAAAAATGCTACTGATATTAATTTTAATCAAGCCATTATTCAAAGAAGTGTTCCAATTGTTGATCTCCAAGTTTCATTACTGAGAAGTAATGATATCTTGATGTGTTATTCAAATGATATTATTTACCTTTATGTGTGTGTTATAAGATTGTCAGTTTTTGAAGTTTAATAAGAAAAAATGGTCAAATGAGAGTCTCCTGATTCAATTTATTCAAAAATATCGATTGAAAATTTGTTGTACTCAGAAAGTCCGATGTGAGCGGCTTGAAAACACACACAAATCAGTGACTGAACTTCGGGTTTCATATCCATGAATATCATCAACATATTTCAATTCCCCCGATAGGTAATTGGGAAGTAGTTCAAGTTTCAGTCATGTATGACTTTTTTTTTTATCAATCGAAGTTCCAGGATGAAGATCCATAGTGTACAGAAAGGAAATGGAGTCCTCAATTCTTCACAAATTTATTATTATATATTATATATTATTAATAATAAATTTGTGAAGAATTGAGGACTCCACTTCCTTCTCCCCTAGTATGTATGAAGATGTTTGCTTGCAATTCATGATATTTAGAGAATCAAGCATCAATTTGGTTGGTGTATTTCTGCTTCAGCACAGTCAGTTGCACGATTCTGGATCAGTTGGAGCTGTTTGAATTTATTTTTAGTTATATTATACAAGATACTGGAGCAATATTCAATATGTGATGCTATGATGGATTTGTACAGTGTAGTCTAATAAAATGGTAAATTTTTGATAACATGGAAGCGGCAGAAGGTTTCTTAACGGAATAATATGTTTTTTGTGGTGCTGAATACGAATCTGGAGTTTGCTGCCTCCAAGCAGTACCGGCTCAGGTCGAAAAACGTCAAAAACCTCGAAATTTTAGGACTTTTTCCTGCTTTCTGGTGATATCTTGCAAACGACGCATCTTATGGAAAATGTCACGGTATTCAAAGTTAAAGACCATAAAATACTACATCGAATGATTTTCCTTACCTTGTTACTGTTGCATTTATAAGCTTGCCATCAAGCCGAATCAAGCCAATTTTAATAAATAATAATAGATCCACTGCTGATTATGATGGGTCTTAACACTTCTCCAGAGGTGTATCTGCTGCGGCCAGGAGAATAGAAAACGCCCCAGTTACTGTATCAACCACAGTCTGCAGTAAAACAAAATCTTGCCAAGCACATGATGTTTCTGCATCCGATGATTTGATGCGACTCCACTTCATCGGTTTATAATCAAGGCAAGACTAGATTCTTGAAGACTATCTCTAAGCATCCAGAGCTTGAAGAGACCGTTGAAAGATGTTTGAATCCTTCAGCCCAGCAAGTGGATATTGCAGCTGCTGGAGAAAATATCGTGGTTGCCCTGTACGGGGCTAACCACCTAACAACTAGCTTGAAAGCGCTACGATACAAGCAGTACGTGACATCCACCTTTAAGATTTCCAGTAACATTGCATCCATTCCTCCCACCAATGCAGCAGCGTACCAGCATAGGTTGCGTGTATATTTGCAAGTGCAACATTTTGGATCCAAAACTGTGTGGTTGAAAACGAACCAAAGATCCCACTTACCACCCTGGAACCTCGGCTCCTGACAAACTAATGCAGAAAATATCATGCGAGTGCCGCACTGGTAGCCGTTGAGGTTGCAGGCGCGCAGATCTGTTCTGCAGCCGAGTCTGCATCAACTGTACCAATACCCGCACCAACGTGGACGAAACAACCGACCTTGATGGGCAAGAAGCGACAACTTACTTTTTTTTGTGATCTGACTATATGGTCTTCCCATGGTTTCTTCTACAATATGTAGGTACATATTATTATATATATGTTACAGTAAATGTTAGAAATTCAGTGAAAGCTAGCTTTCACTAGTTGATGCTAGCAATTACTTGATCCGTTAGGAAATGTTAAATTTTGAAGAATATTGTACACTTTTACTAGTGAATGTTGGAGAAACTTTATCAAATCAACATTTACTGAAAGCAGTTAGGAAAAGTACTTTTTACAACTTATTTCCGCCTTTAAACCAACCCAAGGTGCACGGGGCACTAAATGATGTCGCTCACGCGACATCAAAATTTTTGCCAAACCCAAACTAACTTAGACTAACCCCTACTGAGAATACTTAAGTATTTTCTATAATACGGTATCTGTCGGTAACTCTGGTATTTTCCCGAGCGTCTAATCTGTCGGCAAATTCCAACTCGGACCGAAAAGGATATTTATAATTACGTCCAGTGAAATCGATAATAATTTTCAGTGTAGCAGCTTTCACTAGAATATTTACGTGAATGCTAACAATTACTAGTAAAAGTATGATGAGGTCGATCGAATTCAACTTTCACTAGCTGAATGTGTCTAAATCAGGAAAAGCTCACTTTTCCTAGTAACAGTTAGCTTTTACTAATTACCAGGTTTTACTGTGACATATATATTCTTTTATCTTGCTAATCATGTAGTAAATGATTAAATGTATTTCTTTTTGTGAATGTTTACTGATTACTTCCCAATACATCTAATAAGTAATTTGGGGTTGAGGAATTGGGGTTTGAGAAGTAGGGGGGATTATATTGACAGGCGCAGACTTTTCAATATTGGACTACTTCATTTTGTCAAATAAGCCTTGAGAGGGAAAATGACGAAATGATGAGTAAACATCGATGCAGATGTAAAATTTTGGTGCCCACTGATCCCAATATTTGGTTAATACAACTTTTATTCAAAGATTTTGTTACGCAGAGTGGTTGTTTTGAAATCACTGTCGCCTAAAAGTAAGGTTATTGCCGTTTTCACAAAAGTTTCATAAAATTGGATGTTAGGGAGGTCATTCGATGCAGAATTTTATGTTCTTTAACTTTGGATACGGTGAATTTTTCGTATGATGCGTCGTTTGCAAGATATGACCGGAAAACCGGAAAAAGTCCAAAAATGTCAAGGTTTTTGACGTTTTTTGACCTGAACCATAACTGCTAGGAGGCAGCAAACTTCAGATTCGTATTCAGCACTCCAAAAAACATATAGTTCCGTTGAGAAACCTTCTACCGGACTCATGTTACGAATCAGGCACTTCAGAACACCATTTGATCAGACAAGTGATAATTTGATGAACATTGACAGAGATGCTTCCCAATTGTTTGCAGAGAATAAACTTTTCAAGACACTCTAGCCAAAATATAATCGAAGTGATTAGCGAAATCCAGATACTCATACAACATGACTCCAAAATGCTTCATCAATCTTTTCGATGTTTTGTCCATAATTAGGTGTAATACTGATATTTTTCTTTTCCAATTTGATGACCATGCTAGTGGTTCCAAATACAACAAATTTGCACTTTTTGATGTTCAATGCCATGTGGTTATGACACATCCAATTGTCCAATTGTCCCTGTTGATAAATCTAAGCATCAATTCAATATCCTTCCCACATAAGTATAACATTGTTTCATCAGCAAATAACTTCAATGTACAATGTTCAACGTGTTTGAAGATGTGGTTGATGCAATCGGTGAAGAACAACGGTACCAAGACTATACCTTGTGAAACACCAAACTCCACATTCAATTTCTTGGAGAAAGTATTGTTTACCTCCACCTTCTAAAATCTATTACCAAGATATGGGGAAGGCACCGTCCCTCGTACGCCCACTATCCATAATTTCAGTGATAGTTTAGTGACCAATAAATACAGCTACTACGAACATTTCCTTCTCCAAACATTCAAACCAGTCATTACATACATCTTCTATGACATATTCACAGAAGTGATTGCCTCTACAATTTGCTCCTTAACAACAATTTCCATAATTTTTTTGTAAAGAGGCATATTATTTATAGGTCGAAAGTCTTTTAGCTTCAAGCTAATAGGAACTATCAATAAGAATATGAACAAAAATGAAGGTACAAGCTTGCGTGTTACCATCAGGAGATTCTTGGTTCAACAGAGGGTGTCATCATTCTTACACCTCTTTGACATTGGTTGGTTGCAGTTTGCTGTATCAATGAAAGTGATTGACTCATCCGTAATCATAACTCCACCACAGAAAACCATACTAAAGAGTTACAGGAAAATCCAATTAAAGATATTGGTCTAATGCTCTAAAGAATGCCCAGAATCACACTTCTTTCAATAAATGTCCCGCAAAGGCTTGTAGTCAAGGAATGTCAAAGGAGACCACAGACGATAGCTTCAGAACAAAAAGCTACTGAAAATACATCATCGCTAGATACGTGGCACAGCTAAATGGCTATCAACCAAACCAGGTATCAAGCGTAAGCCCCAACTGCATAAAGAGCTCTTGATCTACAAATCCTCCAAGAACAAGGGCACCAATAATTCCACAAAGAATTGATTGTTGAGCACAGGGACAAACAAAAATTTTTCGTCAGCAGTCCGATTGATTTAGAAACAGTCACTAACGGGCTTGAGATGAGATTCCAAAAATAAATTCAAAGCGGATGCCAAAAAAAATTGCAAATAAACCAGGAAATATGATCAGTTCATACAAAACATAATCAACAAAACATATCAACGTGACAACACTATAAAGTGAAAGACAGGTCTCCTGAGAACCAGTCAGTCGCGCACCAGCCCATCCCCACTATTTTACCGCGTAAAACAATATTCAGAGGATCAGGACATAAATAGCTACGTGACGCGTATAATCAAATCATGAGCAAAGCCCATTATTTTATGTGGTTGTTCAAAGACTGATGCTACCGCAGGATGTGCAAAAGACGTGAGTACTTCTTTTTGAGAATAAATCACAATTTCAACATTGAGGTTAAAGACGATGTAAACAATCAAATTAACTAATCCCGAGAAATAAATAGAATCAATGAGGTACAGAAATAGACCATAATTAACCTTTTGAGCCAAGATTTTATTTTGAACGATAGACAAGATCAAAACTTACGTTAAATTTAAACATAGTCTGCCAGTTTCCATTAACTTGTTCTTAATAAGAAATAAAACTTCAATAAAATCGTATTGAAGAGAATTCATGTAATCCTAATCTTCTAGAAGATGTTAATTAGTTTTATAACATATGAAAGTGGAAAACCTATCATTGTTTTCAATTAGAGTTCTCATCTAAAACGAGTCACAAGATCAAAATTCACGCGAAATCCAACCACAATATGCATTTTCTTTCCCTTTCTCGGAATGTGTGAATATTCCACACCCTATGGTTTTTCCAGAAACCTGTGCCGTTACTCTCTCTATATCAGATTAGATATTGTCCTCTTTACACTAAACCGCAACATGATCTGCAAACGTTCCAACCTATAAATCTGATAGCACGGCTTTATGTAAACACCTTGCTAGTGAAATATCTACGCTGAGCAGAATATTTATTTAACCCGTAAACCTTAGAAAAGGTGAAGTGCTGGTAGCTATATTAGGTGTTGATGTTCTCGTTATAATGAATAGAATGATGATTTATTGAAATAACAGGTGCACTTGGGCTTGGACGCAGTCGTGATGCAATCGTAAAACTGCCGCACTTCATCATGATTTAAATGAAAAAATTTTTCTAAACCACATATTCTCCAGCATGTAGGTAAGTACAATAGCGCATTTAATATCAGAGAAACTATCCAAAGAACAATAGTTGTTACAATTGCAGGACAAGTGAGTGAATCCGCTGGTTTTCTGAACGAATATTACCAGGGGATTATGATTTAACCGTAAAGATGCCTACTACTATCTCATTTGTTTATCCATGACAGTTTTGCAAACATTTTTCCAAAGATTGATGACGATATGGTAATGTAAATCTTGAGGAAATATTGACAAGTCTCTGCGTTCATGAGAAAACCTCAATATCCATCCAGAAAAAGGCGTAAATTACAAAGTTTTAATGGGTGGTCCAAAGGATGAACCTACCTCCAAAACCAAGACTCATCTTGATAAGAACCCTCATAAAGAAAACTCAGTAAAAGTAAAAAAGACTTAACGAGTTAACACATTTCTGATATGTACCAAGTTAACTATAATCAGCTATTATAAAGTAGAAAGTTGATCATTCTGCAGTGTGTTACCAAAACTTACCGACCCTTTCTTCCATTCAAAGATTTAAGTATGGTAGCCCTGGCGGTTAGGAGGTTGAAGTGGTGCCATCCAATTTCTAATGAAAAACCTTTCTTTTAAGAAACTGGTCTTTTTCTGCAATAACGTAAATGAACACCATGTTTATCTGATAGAATCGAGAATAATAAGAAATAATAGCATTTACCGCAAATTTTAGATCGGATTTCTGCGCAGGTGCTTTTCACTATAAATGACCTTTTGTAAAACCGTTCTGTTGCTTCATAAGACCTGGACTTACACAAAATATACTGGCTTTAAAAAGCAGAAAGCTGAAAATTCCATTCCACATTGCAAAGCTTTGAATTTAGAGTATCAAAAAACAAAATTACCATATTTATCATTTTGATGTCTTATTTCTGATAAGCTCCCGGTTTTTCTTACCGTCTTGAAATAATAAAGTAGCGACTTATCGACAAGACCCAAAGAAAGTTAATTGGAACACAAGGATAAATTGTTGATTCAAGAGGGTCAAAGGGACCGTATATATATCGTTAATATAAGACATCTTTCTGATGAACTCGACATTGTCGAATTATTTTAGTATTTCTAACAGAAGTTGTGAAAGAGGAAGTGACTATTGTGATCTTGAAACAATGTGATTTCATTGAATCTGTTCAATAAACATAATATGAATGTGGTTCGGCTGATCATTACCAATTATGCTGGTTTCGGAAACACAATATTATTTCGCGCCTCACAGATTGTCTTGGGATAATAATCAAGTTTGTTTTGTTATTGTCAGCAAGAAAGGAAACTTACAAGACTCATAATTCGAAAGAAAAGTTTTGGGTTGATTCATATTTTTTTGTGCAAAACTCACGTGAAATCTTTAAAATTCTTCCATAATCTATACAGATTCCATAAAATCCATTGTATAGAATTGGCATAATTTTTTTTGAAGCCAGTGAATTCTTACTGGATGAAATTGACCAAAATTTACCCAAAACTTATTGTTACTGATACTTCTGTTGGATCTGCCACCTCTTTTGGCTTCAGAGACAGACCAGAATCTAAAAACATAATTTCTAGCGATCCGAGATAATGGAAATTTGACACCCTCGACCTTGGAAACGAACCATCTGCGGACTCATGTTATTGCTGTTTTTTTTTGGTTTGATTCACCTTGATTCGCCAAAACATCGGTAGTCATTCGCTTCGATCTGCTCATTTTTAAGTGGTCCACACGCTCAGAAATTTGAATAACCACTGAATTCCAATATCTTATACCTCAAATTAACATGTCGCTAATTGATGATACGTAGGCATATGGGTATATTATTATGGTGAAGCTGCATTTCGGCGTGGCACGCTAAAATCTTCAGCTGCGACACTCTCGCACGATACACGAGACAAGACTAATAAATAAAAGCCTCGTCTCGTCATGTTCGAGTATCATCTCGAGTCTCGTCGCGAAAACGAGATAAGACCATGAGTGACTCTCGAAAACGAGCGATAATCCGGTTTTTAATAAAAATAAAGATCGATCTGTAAATCATGTATTTCACATGATTTCCCTTTATCGTTGACGACTCAAGTTTCAGGGCAGTCGAGTGAATGTTGCCAAACGAAATTGCCACATTCTCGCTTGCTTCATCCTGCATCGTTCACAATACAAACCAAATTTGAACTGTTCTGAAGACTCACTGGGATTCGTCGCACTGCCGTACAAAAATAGATCGTACGATCGGACCACATCGCATAGACGTGGAAAAAATAGTCATTTGTGATTTGGAGATACATTAGCATCGTGTAATCAGAACTCGATTTATCCGATCATCGTTGATCACAAGCTTGCACGATGCGGATCCAATCAGGATATTGCCTTATGGTTCCAAATCAGATCACTGTGATATCTCATAGTTCACATTTCATCTGGATTGAAAGATTATTCGTATTTCTACAAATTCATGCCATCATAAATTTCACTCCCTTTTTTTTAATTATAATTGACATCGATAGGATGTTGCAGCATTGGTTCTTTCAGTGTAGGTTTTCTCAAAGGGGTTATATACAGTGAGGACGTAAATAGTCCCCCCCCCTCTAATTTTTGAACGCATTAATATTTTTGGCTCAAATTTGGAAGTGTGTTTCAGGGTAGGCTTTACTAAGTTTTAACCTCCAAAAAAAATTTTCATCTGTCAAACTGACAGCTGGGCACCATTTTGAAACAAAAAATTAAATGGAAAAGGGGGTCATATGATACTTTATTTGAAAGGTCCTTTCATTCTCTTTTCACCCCCAAAGTTTGAAGTCCTTATTATTTTTCATAAGGAATTAATAATTAAATAATTTTGCATGATTTCGTTATTAATATTATCTTTAGTATTAGGTTTTTTTGAAATTTTTTATTAAATACTGTTGTAGAAACAATCACTCATGTTATAGGTTAGTTTTTTCATTGTTAATAAAGTTCTTTTAAGAATTAGAGATAGTATTTTGACCCAAATAATTTATTTTCGATACGGCGCCATTTCCTTAAGAAAAATGCTAAGGACTTTAAACTTTGGGGGTGAAAAGAGAATGGGAGGACCTTTCAAATAAAGTATCACATGACCCCCTTTTCCATTTAATAATTTGTTTCAAATGGTGCCCAGCTGTCAGTTTGACAGTTGAAATTTTTTTTTGGAGGTCAAAACTTAGTAAAGCCTACCCTGAACAACACCTTCAAATTTGAGCCAAAAATATTAATGCGTTCAAAAGTTAGAGGGGGGGGGGACTATTTACGTCCTCACTGTATACCTCCCAAATATGCTCAGCTTATTGAAACTTTTACCGATCAATGGCGAATGTCCTCGGCAATGTGTGACCAAAATATCGATGAGATTTTTATTCAGTTAATAAGAATGTATGTAAGAGAACTTTCCTCCTAGTTGCATAATCGATATCCTTTCAGCCGTGGTTCGTATCTATCATGAAATTGGATGTATATTTTTTCAATTCAATTTTTTTAAATCGTACAATCCAGAGTCCTACGGATTGATTAGAAAAGATGAACGATCTTGATGAAAACATCAAAATGTCGATGATTTTCAATAAAAGTAGTTAGATCTACTCCGGTTATTTCAAAAACTTCCGCTTCGTTAATTCTATTTTTTGGTAAAGGCGCTGAAGGCATTTCAATGGGTTCACTGTTCTGCTTTTCACATACTACGCAAGAATACATAGTTCAATGTCTTCCTTGCTTTTGACAACCAATATTTTTCGCGAATAACCCCCAACAATATTTTTGGACCTGCGTGACAGCTTTTTTCATGTTCTTTTCTTGATAATTTTTTAGCCAAATCGTTTTTGCTGGGAAGGATGACTCGGTATGTAGAATCTTCAGAAAACTCACCGAATTGAAGTTTTATCATTATCCTTAGAAATCCGTTTGGAAATTTTCGAACTTTCTTAATCCAATTAAATCATGTTTCACATCTTTCTTCTGAACTAATTTAACAATACATATTTCTGCTCTTTCATTTTCTTCCATTTTCAAATAGTCAAATTTTCCTTGCCTATTCTTCTCCAAGCAGTTGCTTCTCTTTTTTTTTGAATTATGATAAAATCTCAAAATCCATACAATAACTCTTTTGAATATGGTGTACTCAGAAAAAACTTATTTTTTGCCAAAAATCGTCATTTACTATTTCCTCTACGAAAGTTGTCAACACAACTTTTCACTTTCATGCTCGATTTCTACTTCACTTACACTAATTTTTTCGTTTGACCAATTTTCTTCACATTCCTCTAGCCAGCCAGGACCTTGCCACCACCTTTTCTCGATTAACATCTTTTCTTTTGACCTTTTTCTTCTATGTAGTCTGAATTTCAAAATTGGAAGATTGATTAACTCCATAATATTGCGTCATTTTTCCAGTTATTGATTTGATGAATTGCCGTTTATAACTTTGACTTTTTAAAATACCGATCTGTATGACAGGGTGATGCGCCAAATAGTGGACGTTTCCATCGGCCTCATCCTAATTTCTTTCTTCTATAATTCCCATTTGCTCACCATGAATTTATTCAACACCTGTATCTCCAACTCTTCTCTGCATTTTTTTTCTGCAGGTTCTTTGATACTCAACATATCTAGAATCCACAAGCCGAAATTTTTGCCTGTTTGGACACTCACGAATCGATGAAAAAATATGCGGTTTGCACTACGATGCAGAGCATTTCGTTGCAGTTTATGTGGATGGATCAAAAAATTGATTTTCGCAAAAACTTCTTTTATACAGTGTGGTGAAAAAAGTTCTGTGAATTTTCTTTTTCTTTACTGTCCCTCCATTTCCCCAGAGATTTTTTGGAGCTTTTTTTCGATATGCCCAAGTACTTGTTACGTCCATACCTCGAGATATTTTTGTATTTTTGTTGATATCTTTTTTCTTTCATGAAATATCGACTTTTTTTCAAAATTATGACACATAGGGCTTTGAATGACTGTTCTGCAAATTCTTAGTTTACAACTGACAATGTTATGACATAGTTCTATTGTTTAGCTGTCTTTCTGATGACTTATTTGTCTTGAAGACGATGAAAAGGGAAAAAAATTATAAAGTTTTGAAATTCTGGTACTGGACTCCCAGAAGGAACTCAAATACAGATTTTGAGAGTTCCCACTCCATCGGGGAAAGTTTCATCCCCTTTGGCCCCAAAAACCCCTCCAAACGTGTCTTTTTGGCATTTTTAACTAACTTTGGCGAGAGAATGTTATGGGACTTTTCATATTCTCCATTAAATTCTCCACAAAAATTGTTCCATGATGTTTTTGCGTATCTGCCAACCAAAGTTCAGCGCAAAGACAAAAATGTGCCCAGCGTCATTTATCACGTCATTTGTCCCGAAAAGTATTGGAATGAGCAAAAAACATACGGTTTTAAAATTAAAGAGCAGTTCTTTATCACAAGGCCTGCATAAATTGAATATTTATGAGAAGGTGTCGTCCTCCTCGATGGAATCAAGACAGCTCTGCCCATGACAATCAGAGCACTTTGTTGTACAGCGTAAACCAATTTCCACACAGCTGCAGCGCTTTCCACATCTTTTTTTACAGACGCAGGATATCAGCTGGAGAGTTGAAGTTGAAGCTGGAGCTTGATTGGTGAGTACCGGCACCAGAGTTTTGTTTACTATTCAGTTGCATTCAAACTTATTCCTTGCCACTTTGTAAAATTCTATCCTTCACAGGCAGCGTTCGGATTTCAATGATAGTTTGACGTTTAGAAATTGGTTTCTTTGCTTCTGATAGGAGGTCACAGTTTTCAGCACAAAATAGACTTTTATTTTGAAAGTCTTCAACGGATCTCAAAGTTCTCCGTTTATCATCACCGCTATACCTCACACCAGTTTGCACATATTGCCAAACATTCAGCTCCTTTATGTACTCACGTCTACAGATTTTATGGACGCTTATCACTTTATGGTTCTCCAATAGTTTATATTCATTGTCTTTCCGGATCTTGCTAACAGCTATCAAATTCGCTACACCTTGTTCAACACGCACAATATTACCAATCTACAGCGTTATTTCGCAAATGAAAGAGTCTGTTGTTGCCATGATACAATAATTTGTTGCTTATGAACCTTGAAAAAAATCAGAAAGAGCGAATTTTGACTACCTTTGATTGAGATTGATAGATTCACACACTAGCAAAAAACAACTAGTGCCATCTCGTATTCTAAAAAATATTCAGCTTCCTGCTCTAACATCTTGCAGAGAGAACTAACATATTGTTAACTTCTTTATTATTGAAAATACGAGGTCGTTTAAATCAGAGAACTAGTAGTATCAAAGACCATGTTCTCGATTTATTTGAAAAAATATACCTACTTTTCCAAATCGGACACCGCGCATATTCTTATAACTATTATTATCGATTGCCCATTCTTTCCTGAACATGAAAGAATGATGAAATGAATTTTGTCTTGAAACAAAAAATAACGGAGTTACGCCTTTTTCAATTTTTTTGAAACTTTGCCATGAAATTTGATAAAATAATACATATCGGTTGCCATATTTGCCATAAAACTAATTATATCGTAAAACGTATTTTGTTTGTAAAGCTCATCTTGAAACAGTCAAATCATTGAAACTTGCTACTTTGACGTTTATAAATTAAAGTCGACGAAAATACGCATAGCTCCATCATTTTTGGTTTTACGAAAAAAATCATAATGACATTTTATGTTCAGAAAAGAGTGGCTAATTGCCCTATTTAGAAAAGAAAAACGTTTTTTAAAATAAATCGAGAACGCGTTGTCCAATTGTTTTTTTGTCAGCATAACGTTAATCCGCAGAAAAAATACTAGTAGTTCACTCAGTTAAATGACCTCGTATCTTCAATAATAAAGAAGTCAGCCATAGTGCTGACCTAATTGGAGGTTAACATTAATTAACAATCTCAAAGTAAAAAAATAAAGATCTAACAGGAACCACAATATCGCTACATAAAACAAAATTACAATTAATTAACGATAAGTATTAACGCAGCTCAAGTATTTTCACTTGTGGAAAGTGAGAATGCACAGGTATTAAAAATTATTATATGACCACTCACCTTTTCTTTAAAATGTTTTATTTGATATAGGCCTCACAGGGAAAGAACTGCTTTTCAATTTTGATCCTATACTTCTTTTGCTCACGCTAATATTTCTCAAAATAATCGCCGCCAAACATGATTCTAGGCTAATTTTTGTATTCGCGCTAAGAACTATGTTAATTTTTCATGGTCATTTATGAGCGCCGGTTTGAAGACACGCTAAAACACTAATGGCATTTTTTGTGAAGAATTCAATGGACAACATTGAGTCCCATAACACTTTTTTTTTGGGGGGGGTTTTGGAGCAAAAGAAGATGAAGCTCGACCCAGGCGGGGGTTGTTAACTCTTCGAATCTGTATTTGGGTTTCTTCTGGGAGTTCACTACCAAAATTTCAAAACTTTAGAGTTTTTAAAGAAACCAAGACCTTCGTCATACGTGGGTTCAAATCCCGCCTGATGACAACTTTTCTCATTTTCTTTTCTGTACCTACGCCACGAAAACCCCCTTCTTTACATGAAACTCTCCTCACATTTATGATTTTTTTTCATCATCTAATTATCTTGCACTATGAAGACATTCAAGGTATATGATCATTTGCCTAGGCTTATACTAAATTATGGCAAATAGCAGAATACTCAAAAATTAACAAAACTTTGCCATTTGGCTAGATATTTGCCTATACGTTCATTTGAAAAATGCCGAGCTGAGATTCAGGCAGATGCTACTTGACAATTTTGTTATTTGCCTAAGCATTCTCTATTTTCCCAGCTCCACATTCGTCAATTGCATTTTTGCGCTTTGAGGTTCAGTGTTTGCCAATCTTCTTCGTAAGAAAGCATAAAGAAAACTTAACTGGTGCATCAAAAAAAAAAAAAATACATAAAATAAAGTCTACAACTACTGTCATGGAGTCAGACAATTTTTGAATATCTCCATATCAGTAAAAACACACGCCTAAACTGTTTTTCACTCACTTCCTCAATATCAAGTCCTAATTGGGGGATTAGAATTGACTGTGTTGTAGCGAATCTCTTTTTTTGAATTTTTCAATAGATCTGAAAACACTGAATATTTTCAAAACAGTTGAAGATAGGTATGAGATATTGTACATGAAATATGTCCAGAATTTTCTGAAGAATCCAAAAATTTAACAATATGTACGGTGTGGTATTTAAAATAGCAAAATTGGTATCAGCCACTGCTACAGGACAAACCCTGTAGAAAATGTTTTTGCTGAAAAAAATGTACAGCCAAAAATATCAATCGATATGTACAAGCGTTTTTTTAAAAAACGTCAATTGTTATCGCATTCATTCCATTTGGCTGTTCCCCACTACATGCCTAAAATTGCTTTATGCCTACTAGTCCAGTAATCCAAGGTTTAGAAACGGCGTTTCCAGGACAAAAATGAAGAAGTAGTTTTCTGACTGGTTCCATATGTTTTCTGGTCTGCTGAATCCGAATCTGAGGTTTGCCACCTCCCCAGGTGTCGGCTTCACAATGAAAATTGCAGAAAACCTCAAAATGTTGGCAGTTTTTTCAGTTTTTCAAGTATAACTCGAAAACTGGGCGTTTTTTGAGGATAACTTCTAAGCACGAAAGAAAGTAGACAAAATCTGCTACAAATACATATAATTACTTTAAAATTTGAATATTCCATGACGTCGATACATCGGGTAGAAAAAATGGCATCTCTTGACATTCCGTCAAAAAGTTGACAACATTATACCAAATCCGCGCTTTATGCTTCTCCAAAATCAATCATTTCATGACTACCTGGTGGGTCTTGGTTACATCCAAGGAGTTGGAAAACTTGAGTGAGGTCCATATACACTCATGGTCAGATAAATATCACATTTCAAAAATCAGATGTAACTATGATTCTGCATTAGTGATCAAGAAAATAATGATGGATTGGAGAATTTCAATTCATTTGAAAGTTTTCATGTCGTGGCGATTTTTTTCAAAAATTTGTTTGGGGTCCTCTTGTCACGTTTAAAAAAAGGATTGAAAAATAAACTTCTTCACATGTGATTTCATAGGTAGATTATCCTTTAGGCAATTATTGTGAAAGTACATATATTTAGCCCCCCTTTCGAATGGTGGTAGCCATTTTGATCAAAAGTTACACATAAGAAAAAGTTTAATTTGTAGTCATTTTTTTAAACGTGACTGAAGGGCTAAACTAATTTTTGAAAAAAATCGTCAGAAGACGTCAACTGACAAATGTATTGAGATTCTCAGATCCGCCATTATTTTCTTGATCACTGATGCAGAATCAAAGTTTCATCAAATGTTTGACATGTGCTATTTATCTGACCATGAGTGTATATGGACCTCAATCACGTTTGCCAACTCCTCAGATGTAACCAGGACATGTCAGGTAGTCATGAAATAATTGATTTTGGAGAAGTATAAAGCGCGAACTGTATGTATCTGTTGCAAATTTTGTCTACTTTCATATGGGGCTTCATAGTTATCCTCAAAAAACGCTAAGGTATAATTATAAACATCATTGATATATTCCGTTTTATCTCAGATATAGAACGGTAAAGTTTCATTCTTTCCGGTAGGTATATTCGGAAGTACTACCATCTTGAAAATATTTCAGCCTGGTTGCCCTCATCGATGATGTTAAACTGTCAAATTTCCAAAATTTTCCTTCTCAATCACTGAATTAATTATCCATCAAATGTTCAGATCTATTGTTTAAAAAATATATTTTGAGTACAGTGAACCGTGTACTTGAGCGTATTGTTAAAAAATGACAAAATGAAAAATGGTGGTTGATAGACGCAATGTTTTGAATGTAGGGATAGTTACACAAAATTCTCAATACCTTAGTACTAGTACCTTCTTCAACCATTTCAAACGAATACTTCAATAATTTTCTTCCGTTTCCGGACTGAATAATTGTATAGCAAAGTGTTGAGTAAAATTCACTTCCAACAATTGTCAGGATTTATTTTTAACAATAACACATAAATAATTGACTGGTTCATCAAGCTCAGCTTCACTCTTGGCCAGAACAAACGCACCTGGAATTAAAAAGTAGGCTGAGTCACCTTTATTGATGTTAACATACTTTGAGGTATTTGTCACGTTTAAAATAATTTAAATATGGGTTAAACTGAAATAAAAATAAGAGAAATACACCAATTGTAAAATCTATACTACTGTACAATGCCAGGAATAAATGCAATAATCAACCTCCGAATACAATGCAAGTGAAATACAGACATTCGATTATTTTATATTTGATCAATGGTTGACCACCACACAAATATTGGTGTATCATTCTACACATAATCCCAAAAATTAACAACAATATGGGGGCGTTCCCTAAGGCGTCCCTAGGCTGCAGGACAACCATATAACTTGGCACAAATAGCTTACTTCTTTAATCAATTTTAATATCAACTCATAGCTAAATACGTCAAGCCAATATGTGAAACCTACGCGTTATATGTTGTCTCTAACGCAAGCCTTCAAAGAAGAGCCGTGGCAAGTCGATATAGCCCTATGAATGATATTTAACTACTCATAACTCGAGATCACTTCATTCAGAAAGACCAAACTCCCATACCACAAGTATGAATAAATTTCATACCAATGTAGTTAAACTACGCTATAGAAACAATGAGCTGTAGCAGATCATTTAACAAGTGTCAAACTCTTTAGACTACTGATGGTGAGTTATTCCTCAATCTCCATCACTCAGAAAAAAGGGCGGCGGCAGATCGTTTCAACCTAATTCATGATTTACAAGATTTTTTTGGGTATTTCGCCACACCCTATCAAATATCGATCAAACTAGTGTTTATACACCCGATCTTCTATATTACCTGCAAAAAGTCTATTAGTAAATGATAAAACCTATCAATATCAAACGTTTCGGGAACGAATCTGCTCCCGTCGTCAGTGAAAACCCTTAAAATGGAACAATTAATTCAAATTCTAAAAATATAGTTCGTTTTTTGTTGTGAAATTGACTTTTTCGTGTTTTTGGCACAAAATGTCACTTTTACTGACATTGAAGTGTGTGGTGTTGATTGTTTAACTTTACATATGTTTAGTATTTATAATTTACTTTTTTGGGCTATGTTCAATTTCTTAATAAAGGTAACCATGTATTACTTAAATTTACAGAGCAAGTTTCTAAACATTCATTAGAATTTAACATAATATATGCACTTTCTTTAAGTTCGCGTTTTTTTGAACATGGCTCCTTTGCTAAGATTTTTGAATTATCCCAATTTATTCTATGATTTTTATCAAATGCATGTTGACAAATTCCCGATTTATGAAATTCCCTTTTTTTCATGTATGATTTATGTTCCTCAATTCTCTTTTTTAAAGGTCGCCGTCTCTCCAATATAGAATTTATTACATTCACAAGGAATTTTATAAATTACATTTTTAGTGGACTCATTAATATTATTAGGTCGAGTATTTGTTAAATTAGAGCGAAGTGTGTTATTAGTTTTGAAAATGGTCCGTATATTATATGTCTGACCTAAACGTTTCAGTTTATGAGAAATTCCAGGTATGTATGGAATAATTAAATTAGTTATGGGTATATTCTGTTCTTGTTGTCTGGTTTGTTCAAAACTATCAAAACACTTTTCAATAAAATTCATGGGATAATTATTTTTTGATAAAACGTCTCTTATGAAATCTTTTTCGGATTCAAAATTATCATTATCACAAATTATTTCTGCTCTATCATATAGACTTTTTACCACACCTTTTTTAATGTTCAATGGATGATTGGAATTGAAATTAAGATATCTATTTGTGTGGGTTGGTTTTCTATAAATTTTTGTTTTGAAATTTTGAAAATCTTTCTTTATTAGTATATCTAAAAAGGGAATTTCATTTTTCTGTTCTTTTTCAATTGTAAATTTGATCGTGGGTTCTTTATCATTCATGTGAATTGAAAAATCATTAAGTTTTGGTTCATCATATTCATATATAGAAAAAATATCATCTACATATCTCCACCAAATCATTGGTTTGTATCTATATGTTTCTACATAAATTGTTTCAAAATGTTCCATGAAAATATTACTTAAAAGTGGAGATAAAGGAGAACCCATTGCCATGCCAAAATCTTGTTGATAAAATTCATCATTATATTGAAAATATGTTGTTTCAACACAAATTGTTAAAAGTTCCAGAATAGCATCGATATCCAAGTCTGTTCTTTCTTTTAAATGTGTATCATTTTCAAGTTTATCTCTTATGATCATCAATGTTTTATCAACAGGTACATTAGTGAAAAGACTTACTACATCAAAACTTACAAGAAGATTATTGGGATTATAATTGATATTTGATAATTTCTCTAAGAAATGTGAATTTTTTATGTATGATTGTGTGTTACCTGTTGAAGGAGTGAGCATGTTTAATAAAAATCTTGCTAATGCATGAGTTGGTGAGTTAATACTACTGACTATTGGTCTTAATGGTATATTTTGTTTATGTATTTTTGGTACACCGTAAAAATGTGGTGCTTTACTATTATGTGGTGTTAGTTTAGATCTTTCATTATCTGAAAAAAATCTTTTATGTTTTTTAAGTTTAGAATATATTTGTCTTTCAAAACGTTCTGTTGGATCTTTATTCAGTTTTGTATGATTTCCATCATTCATTAGAGACATCATTTTATTTTCATAAGTTGTGCTATCTAAAATTACTGTTGCATTACCTTTATCTGCAGGAAGTATTTTTATATTATGATCGGATTTCAAATTTTTTATTGCTAAACGTTCTGCATGATTGATATTTTCTTTAATGTTATAAGATTTATTCAAAATCAATTTTGATCTAATTCTAAATTATTCTTGTTGTTCTTCTGGTAAATGTTGTGTTGTTGCTTCTATAGATGAAATAATATCTAATTTATTTATAATTTTTGGTGTAACAGCAAAATTCAAACCTTTTGATAAAACATTCTTTTCATCATTTGAGAGAATTTTATCAGATAAATTTATAACAGTTTTTTCTATCATGTCATTGTTTGTAGTTTGTTCTGTATTGGGATTTATACTTTCATTTATTAATTTGTTAAATTTATTGACTTGAATATTTTTTTGTTAAGAGAAATATAATTGAAAACTATTATCTAAACAATGACAAATATGATCAAAGTCGTAATAAGTAACTTGCATCTCTATATTTCTTTTTGTTTTGTTTATATTGAAATTGAGTCTTTCTATATGAGATCCATGAAATTGAATTCGTTCTCTTATCAACGCTTTACTAGCTCTTTCAAGAATTCGTGTTGATTTTTCATTAGTGTATGATGTTTTAAGGCGATATATGCACCTTGGCCAAACACGAAATCTTAGAGTTGAATAATCTACGCGATACGCGAAAGCCGTGGCTGATGAATCGCATTGACACGAGTGAGAGAGAAACTAGAACGTAGTTCTTAGTATGGTATCTGGCTTCTTATTGGATACCGAGAATCACATGTAGTATAATATAGGTGGAGTCTATTTTATTATTTTTCCTTGTCATTTCCATGTGTCCTTGTCGGTGCGATTTGTCCACCAAATCCCAAATCTAGTGGTTCTGAGAAAATTGTATTATGTACCTATTTTATTTTGATTCAACGATGCATCGATGTTTCTCATTTCTCATTTGTTTCGATATAGAGATACTATCACAAAATATTATGTTACATGTGGTAGTATTTTCTACTCGATACAGACGAGGTGTTTATTCAATACCGAACCATTCTTATTTATGTACTCAACAGCTCTTCAAATTGAAAAACATGGCAATTTTGTTGTACATTTTCAATAAGCTGTAGCCAAAGAGTAGCTGTAGCTTTGAAATGAATAAACGGATTTTGTTGATTTTTTAAGCGTTGTGAAGGTCGACTTCCGTACATTGGACTGACTTTTGTAGATTTTATAAGAGATGGGGTTGTCTATGATTTACAGGGTGTTGAATAAAGTGATGCAGTTGTTATAATTTTCAAGATCCCACCATTCTGCTGAAAAAAATTGATTACTAAAATCATACCTCATCAGGGGGAATTATAGCAAAGACTATTACCTCGCGACGTATCTGAAATTTTCATGATATCTCCCCCAAATCAAAAGATAATCAATTTAAATTCTAATTCGTATTGCGAGGTTTTTCTGAGATTTTAAATTAAATTCAAAATATGAGGATGTTATTATAGGTACGATAGGTACATACTTTTGAAATTTAAAGAATGATGAGATGATTTGACTGAAGCTGTAAACTTGGTCCCATAAGAATTCGGCAAGGGATATACCCATATTTTTTTGGTATTGCGAAATTAATAGCTGATATCTATCTATGAAAGTATCATTTTAGTGAAAAACGTTCCTTCATTAAGGTTAATATATAAAAAAAATATATCTTTACTTTTTCTTTTGAATTTTCAAAGTACCGTGAATACGAGAGTTTTCAAGTTATGTAGATCCGCAAATCAAAAAAAAAATATTGCTAAAATACGAATAGGAATAAAAATGTTACCTAGTATCTTTTATTTCGGAAGAGTTATCAGAAAAATATCAAGTACGTCCCGAGGTGGAGATAAATTCAAAGAAAAATGGGCCAATAAACAATTTTACGTATGCTTCAATTTGCAGGTACCAATATTTGCGGTCTTTTTTTCTTTGAATTTATCTCTACTAGTCTTAGCTTTACACCTTTACCTCAGGTGTATAATTTTAGTACAATTTTTTGTTGCCAAAATGGCATGCATCATAGAAATTTTAATAATTATTGCATCTCTTCTTTGCGCACACCGTAGGGAAAAAAACCTCATCTCATTCAAAATTTGCCCCAGATGATTATTGCCATTATTGCCTATGAGTAACTACCTAGGTATATCATATAAACTGTAATATTCGTAACAACGTCAGTGGAATCGAATGAATCGATACTATATACCATCGATTTTCTTATGTTTTTATTGTTTATTCAGAGACAAATGAGAATTACTACTAAATAATTGTGATAAAATGATAATAGTACTGATAAAACTTCGGTACTAATTCCCATTGATCGATTAAATAAATAAATGAAATACAAAAATAAAAATGTGTGTGAGCATATTATTTATTGACAGAACTAGAAAGAACTAAATACTTATACAAAAAATAGTATATTTTTCTCAAAAATTATCTTTGACGATTGAAGTAACCATTGCTTCATCGTAAAACTTGTTTAGCTTGGGGTACATGACATTCATCCAAAACTCATCATCTCGAGCGATCTGAAAAACTTTAAATTGAAAACTACCATTGAAACGATGTGACTTTCCCTTTACCCTGTCTATTATTAAACCAAAAGGCGTCCACACTCCAAAATAACAAAACTTTGCTCCCGTAATGGCAAGCTGACCTTGCACCTGATAATAATAGTTGTCTTGTCTGTTGAGTATAAATTTCTGAGAAATTTAGTCTTTCTTTATGCATTTTATTTTCTTTTGCTCTATTGCATCTTCAGGGGATACATTTCTAGCCCCATAGGGACATTTAATTTCAATGATATCACCTGTTTGTAACAGCCCATCAGGACTAGCTCCCAAATAGGGATATTTTGGAACCACAAAAAGACCACAATCTGAAATCTTTTCAGAAATCTGATCCTGAGCTGAAATGGTCATCATTTTTTTTGCGGCTATGAGCTCATGATCTAGGCCCCATCTGGTAGCTGCAGAGCCAGTAAACTTTGAATTCAAAATTCTTTCTGCTAATTTTTTAGGATTTGTGGTTTTCCTAAGTTTACAAACCGCACCAAAATTAGAAGCCGTCAATCTGAATGATCTTTCTCTTTTCCACAATGGATTAGCCGATTGCCCTCTAGTTTTTATTTCTAGCTCTTTAAAATCACATTTAGATAGAAGAGATAATAATTTTTCTTTTTTTGTATGTAGTTCCTCTAGGCTCATCGACTCTTCTACTGCTCCGTATTCTTCGTCAGCCTCAGCGTTCTCAGATTTCTTTTCAAGCAAATATGGAAACAGTTGCTTCCGAGTTTTCTTGTACACTCTAGCTTTCCTCAAGTTCGCAATGTACTGCTTTGTATATTTCCCAGGACTTTTCTTTGTGATACTTCTATGCAGCTTGTCTATATAGTTTTCCTTTTCGTTATATTGAATTGCTGCAGCTCTACATCTAATGTCGTAACTATTTTTGAAACTAAAATTGACGCGTTTTCCTCCTACAAATTTTGCAACAACGGAATTATAACATTCTGCTGCGTTATTGTTCATGTTCAACAATAAACTATAAACATTTTGTTGAAGCCTGTTTCCGCAGCGCAGTATATCGTCAAAAGCACCACAGATTTGAACTCGGGAATGTAGTTCACTTCATCCTGTTTTTCGCCATTGCAGAAATAAGTGTCACAATTATCGTGAAACCCAAAAACATGATAGGGACAATTGGAGATATCTTTTCTCAAATTAGCAATTTGGGCTTCCAGGGGCACTTCTTCTTTTCGTCTATGAAGAATAGCTTTCTTTATTCCAGTTCGCATTCTTTCAATACCAGCTTTCAAAATTCTTCTCAGTTGAGAAGAAACTATCTGGTCCGTACTGCTTTTCTGCTTAGAAGATAGTTCTCTCAACTTTGTGCAGTAGTTTCGCAGTAAATGATTGATACATTCCACTTTGGTTATGTGAACATCTCCACCATACGGCGCTTCTTTGCAGATCTTCTTGTAAACACTACTGTCTCCATCACCAACCAACTTCACATATTTTAAGTGGTGCATTTCCAAACTGGATTTGAAACCCTCTAATATAATGTCAGACTCCATACCAGTAGACGATCCTTTCCAATTTTTGGAGCACTCATGTTTTCTATAGCTTCAACGTTTTTTGCTTCAGCTCTACTGCATATTGTGCAGTACTTGTTCCTTGAAGCTAAGAACAGTAGCTTTCCAGTTTTTGCCCCCACTATACAGGACTGAAATCAATAGTTTTAGTATCTAGGTGAACAATATTTTGATATCTTACAATTCCAGATAAAGCATCATAATTAACTTTATATGATCTCTTTGACCATGCTCCATCTGCGATGACAGTTATCAACCTTCCTTGACCATCGACCTCTCCAACTTCTCGGGCCAGTCGGAGTTCTTCTTGACCTGCCTCTTTCATGGTAGCCAAGCAAGTATTGAATATATTTGTTGCAATCAGATCATGGTATTTTGAATACAATCTATTATCCATAGTTGGTATATTCAGGATCGCGTGCTGTTGAATCATCTGTGAGAAACCTGATCCAGTTGAAACTGTTGCCAATACAGCTGAGAATTCACATCAAACACTTCAGAAAGGGATTCAGTTGATAAATTATTTGAAATATTGCACATCTTGCATTTGAATACAAGGCTACTCATTAGACCTTTTCTTATTTCTTTTATGAAGGTCATGTGCACGAAATTACACTCAAAAGGAGAATGATCATTAAGTATCCTTAAGTTTTTCAAAAAATAATCAATGTCTACCAAACGCCTTCCAACGGGACTTGGTTCTGTTTCGACCGTATCAGAAGCAGAGACACCTGGCGTACAAGTCGATGTTGAACTGAAAAAATAAGAAAATGTAATTTTCAAGAAATATTGATTATTTCCAGTCTTTTGAGAAATTTATTATTGAAATTGAAAACAGCTCACCTCTCATTGTCTCCAAGAGTTATTGCAGGAGAAATAGCAACCAACTGGTCGAAGGTTGTATGGCTGTTATGATCTACCATGTTGTTCATGTTAACATCCACACTAAAAAAAGTCAACATCTTCCACTATCCATATTGTGTTATTGATAAAACGTAAGGAATTGACGAACAATCAACAGTTGAACTTTCATTATTTTGGGAAAGTTAAGAAAAATATATTTTATTCCAGGTAGAACTAGATACAGTGTTTTCGGGTCACCCCGAAAAAAAGTTTATTAATCGGCGGATTTGGCACGAGATTTGTTTTCAATTGGAGAGCTTGACAAACTGTATCATCTCACCTGTGACCTCGCCCACACGAAATCCAACGCCAACTTTGCCACATAAGCGATTTTTTCAGAGAAAATTCTATGCACGCCACTGGATTCGGCATCTCTCAAGGCCTGTTTACATACCATATTTTACAAAAAAAAAAGATTTTTTTTTAATTGCGGTGAAATCACTTTACTCAAAAGCGAATGTAATTTTCAATGTTCGCAAAAGAAATATTGTATTGGAGAAAATTATGGCTTGGAGGAAGTTACCAGAATTTGGTTATTTTTTCATGACCAACTGTGGAGGTTTGAAACTAAATGGATATCTAATCTATTTTTTTCTACGAAATAGTTACTACTTGGTACTTTCTGGTAAAAGTTGGAGTGGGCCCGTTTAGAGGGATGCCGAAATCAATGGCGTGCACAGATTTTTAAAAAAAAAATAGCTAATGTGGTTTGTCAAAATTTTGTTTCTGAGAACTGACAAAGAAGGTCTTGGACTTTATATGAGCGAGGTAATTTTTGTCGAGAAAATACAGTATGTCTACAATTACAAAAAAAAACTCGAGCCAAATCGGTTAATTGTCTTCAAGGTGACCCTAAAACAAATGTATCACTCTGCAGGTAGGGAAATTTTCACCCTACGGGGTGAGTCTCAAACTCGGAATAAATTCATTATCTAAGTAAATCAAAGAAAGATTAGTACTTTAAATTGCGTTCTCTTCGATGTACTCACGTATATATGTACATTTCATAAAAGAAGTCCTAAATTTGAGATTTGACCCCTTTAAAAATAGTTAAAAAAAAGGGGTGCCATCTGAAAACATGCATGGTCTCGTGCATGGTCAATGACGTCATATCTCAAATTTGGGGCACACTGTTTAAAATTTTAACATCAAAAATATCGCAATTTAAATTACTAATTTGACGGGTCCGACTATATTTCCAAAAAAAAATCTGCTTTTGATATACTGAATTTATTCCAAGTTAAAGACTCACCCTGTAGGTATGTACGTGATAGATGATAGATGAGCAATACTTGTTACTTACTTCGCCGTCGATGCGTTTGCATTTGTTGAAACTGAGGTAGATGCTTCTGTGCTTGAAGTATCTAATTTAATTTTTTTCTGGGCCTCATGACCAATCTTCGCTAACCTGCAAAAACACATCTACAAAAATATATTCGGTTACATACAGTATGTATCAGCCAAATGGAATAAACTCAATAACAATTAAATGGAGTGGTATATTCGGAAAAACGCTGGAATAAGTACATCGATTGGTATTTTCATTTGCGCATGTAACAGAAGCTAATACCAATTTTCTTATTTGAAATGCTACACCCTGTATATTATTCAATTTTTGGATTTTTTAGAAAATTCTAGACATATCTCGTGTACTTTTTTACACCTATCTAACCTATCTTCAACCGTTTAGGAACTATCAAGTGTTTTCAGAATTATTGCAAAAATCAACGCCAAATCTACATTACTTATTTGATCAAAGAAACTCGCTAGAACACTGTCAATACTTATTCCCCATTTCAGTCTTGACAATGAGAGAGTACGTAAAAACCATTTCAATCGTTTCTTTTCCCTGATATGAAATTATCCAAAAAAAGGCTGACTGCTGAATTTTTTCATTTTTTACATCACCAAGAATTATCATTACCAAAATAAATTTAATAATCTAATTTTTGTAATAATAATGTTTGCAATGCATCTGAAAACACTTATTTTCAAAACAGTCAAAGATAGGTATAAAATATTGTTGAATGAAAGTTTGAATGGTGAATAATACAGGGTGTTCCATTTGAGATAAGAGAGTTGGTATTGGCTACTGTTATATGACTCGCGCCCTGCATAAAAAGTGTTTGTTGAAAAAAATGCACAACCAAAAATATCAATAGACGTGTCCGTCCGAGTGTTTTCTTAGAAAATCTCATATTATTCTATTCGGCTGATACATAGGTACTGTATATTACTTTGTATACCTAATGGATGTCGACACATATTCAGCCTCAAACTACCACAGCTTGAATTTACTACTTACTAATAATTTTTTAATTATTTATGTGGTACTTACTGCAAATATCTCTTTCTACTGCTAGGAACATATTTTCCCTTTCGATACGGCATATTGTCTTCATAAAATGTAATAGTACTCAATCACTGAATTTACTCTCACAAACTACTCGAAAACTCGCCTTCAAAAACACGATTTTCAAAAAAGTACGTTCAACCCCCAATCAATCAATAAAATAATTTGCTTATTTTCATTATTCTAGCTGACCTGTCTGCGAAAGCGTCCGCGTTCGTTCACTTCAAAGTGGTGGGGCGATTTTTGGGCGGTACTTCAAAAAAAAAATTAACACCCTCTTTCGCTATTATCGGAAGGTTTATATAAATTTTACGGTATAATTAATAGAAATTTGGACATTTTATGTTTGGCAAAATAAGTTATAAATTTCATTCGCTAGAGAATGGTTAGCGCAAAACTTCATTTTAATGAAATTGAGGCTTTTTAAAAGACTATTTTAAAATTTATCACAAATCGGAGCCAATGGATCGTTCAAGAGTCCTTCAAAAAATATTCTGTCAAAAATTCGTTAAAATCGGTTGGAAAATGTGCCCAGGAGACTTATAAGATGTTAATACACAGTGCCAATATCCCCTTAGGTCTAAAAGCTTTGGGTATAATGTTATGTTGCCTACATCTACAAAGAAAAGTTAATGAGTTTTTTGAATGAGATAGTTTTTTTATATCATTTTCTAATGATCTAAAAACAGAACATAAATAAGCCCCATACCTGTCAAGTAGATATGCTCTGTAGTTTTGTGGCGCATCCATAATTTACAAGATTTTTTTGGGTATTTCGCCACACCCTATCAAATATCAATCAAACTAGTGTTTATACACCCGATCTTCTATATTACCTGAAAAAAGTCTATTAGTAAATGATAAAACCTATCAATATCAAACGTTTCGGGAACGAATCTGCTCCCGTCGTCAGTGAAAACCTAAAAATGGAACAATTAATTCAAATTCTAAAAATATAGTTCGTTTTTTGTTGTGAAATTGACTTTTTCGTGTTTTTGGCACAAAATGTCAATTTTACTGACATTGAAGTGTGTGGTGTTGATTGTTTAACTTTACATATGTTCAGTATTTATAATTTACTTTATTGGGCTATGTTCAATTTCTTAATAAAGGTAACCATGTATTACTTAAATTTACAGAGCAATTTGCTAAACATTCATTAGAATTTAACATAATATATGCACTTTCTTTAAGTTTACGTTTCTTAGAACATGGCTCCTTTGCTAAGATTTTTGAATTATCCCAATTTATTCTATGATTTTTATCAAATGCATGTTGACAAATTCCCGATTTATGAAATTCCCTTTTTTTCATGAATGATTTATGTACCTCAATTCTCTTACATACACTAATGAAAAATCAACACGAATTCTTGAAAGAGCTAGTAAAGCGTTGATAAGAGAACGAATTCAATTTCATAGATCTCATATAGAAAGACTCAATTTCGATATAAACAAGAGAGAAAGAAATATAGAGATGCAAGTTACTTATTACGACTTTGATCATATTTGTCATTGTTTAGATAATGGTTTCCAATTATATTTCTCTCAACAAAAAAATATTCAAGTCAATAAATTTAACAAATTAATAAATGAAAGTATAGATCCCAATACAGAACAAACTACAAACAATGACATGATAGAAATAACTGTTATAAAATTCTCTCAAATGATGAAAAGAATGTTTCATCAAAAGGTTTGAATTTTGCTGTTACACCAAAGATTATAAATAAATTAGATATTATTTCATCTATAGAAGCAGCAACACAACATTTACCAGAAGAACAACAAGAAGAATTTAGAATTAGATCAAAATTGATTTTGAATAAATCTTATAACATTAAACAAAATATCAATCATGCAGAACGTTAAGCAATAAAAAATTTGAACTCCGATCATAATATAAAAATACTTCCTGCAGATAAAGGTAATGCAACAGTAATTTTAGATAGCACAACTTATGAAAATAAAATAATGTCTCTAATAAATGATGGAAATTATACAAAACTGAATAAAGATCCAACAGAACGTTTTGAAAGACAAATATATTCTAAACTTAAAAAACATAAAAGATTTTTTTCAGATAATGAAAGATCTAAACTAACACCACATAATAGTAAAGCACCACATTTTTACGTTGTACCAAAAATACATAAACAAAATATACCATTAAGACCAATAGTCAGTAATATTAACTTACCAACTCATGCATTAGCAAGATTTGTATTAAGCATACTCACTCCATTAACAGGTAACACACAATCATACATAAAAAATTCACAACATTTCTTAGAGAAATTATCAAATATTAATTATAATCCCAATAATCTTCTTGTAAGTTTTGATGTAGTAAGTCTTTTCACTAATGTACCTGTTGATAAAACATTGAAGATCATAAGAGATAAACTTGAAAATGATACACATTTAAAAGAAAGAACAGACTTGGATATCGATGCTATTCTGGAACTTTTAACAATTTGTGTTAAAACAACATATTTTCAATATAATGATGAATTCTATCAACAAGATTTTGGCATGGCAATGGGTTCTCCTTTATCTCCACTTTTAAGTAATATTTTCATGGAACATTTTGAAACAATTTATGTAGAAACATATAGATACAAACCAATGACTTAATGATTTTTCAATTCACATAAATGATAAAGAACCCACGATCAAATTTAAAAATGAAAAAGAACAAAAAAATGAAATTCCCTTTTAAAATATACTAATAAAGAAAGATTTTCAAAATTTCAAAACAAAAATTTATAGAAAACCAACCCACACAAATAGATATCTTAATTTTAATTCCAATCATCCATTGAACATTAAAAAAGGTGTGGTAAAAAGTCTATATGATAGAGCAAAAATAATTTGTCATAATGATAATTTTGAATCCGAAAAAGATTTCATAAGAGACGTTTTATCAAAAAATAATTATCCCATGAATTTTATTGAAAAGTGTTTTGATAGTTTTGAACAAACCAGACAACAAGAACAGAAATACCCATAACTAATTTAATTATTCCATACATACCTGGAATTTCTCATAAACTGAAACGTTTAGGTCAGACATATAATATACGGACCATTTTCAAAACTAATAACACACTTCGCTCTAATTTAACAAATACTCGACCTAATAATATTAATGGGTCCACTAAAAATGTAATTTATAAAATTCTTTGTGAATGTAATAAATTCTATATTGGAGAGACCTCACGACCTTTAAAAAAGAGAATTGAGGAACATAAATCATACATGAAAAAAAGGGAATTTCATAAATCGGGAATTTGTCAACATGCATTTGATAAAAATCATAGAATAAATTGGGATAATTCAAAAATCTTAGCAAAGGAGCCATGTTCTAAAAAACGTAAACTTAAAGAAAGTGCATATATTATGTCAAATTCTAATGAATGTTTAGCAACTTGCTCTGTAAATTTAAGTAATACATGGTTACCTTTATCAAGAAATTGAACATAGCCCAAAAAAGTAAATTATAAATACTGAACATATGTAAAGTTAAACAATCAACACCACACACTTCAATGGCAGTAAAAGTGACATTTTGTGCCAAAAACACGAAAAAGTCAATTTCACAACAAAAAACGAACTATATTTTCAGAATTTGAATTAATTGTTCCATTTTTAGGTTTTCATTTTCTGGCTCATCATTACAAAACACATTGGCAACATAAGAGCCCATCTTCTGCACTCAAAATACCATCAAATGGAATTTCGCTTTCAAATATAATTTTGACCACTGTCATAAATGATTATCAAGGTAGAGAAGAATGATCAGAAAGCACACAAAATTTTCACCAGAAAAATGGGTTGCTACAAAAGTAGACATTTATTTTATACCCACCCCACAAAAATTGACCGCTTCGAAATAAACGCACATATCACGAAGCACTTGTCACGTTTTCATCCACAAAACACAAGCAATTTCAAATCTTTCAAACATAAACAGACTGTTCACGGAGCACTTGTTGCTTGTTGCACGAAATAGCGCTGACGCTATCTGCTGCCTCATCTCGATGAAAATAGCATTTCATAGCGTGAGTGATGACGTAGTCTACAGAAACAATGACGTCACAGATGCGCTATAGAGTGCTATAGAATTGCTCCGTAACACCAAATAGCGCCAATACGCGACGTTTTTGAAAACGTCACAGGCACCATATGATTGGTCGTGGCCGAATTTGGTATCCAAACAAGCTTTTGTGACTTGTGGTTTTGTATTCTGTGAGTTTTAAATCAGTGTTTGTGTTTAATTTGGACTTCTTTGGACTATATTTTTGGGTGTATTACATATATCGTGTGTCCCGTTAGTGCGTATATGATTAGCCGAGTGAAAAGTCAGCTTTTGAGGTAATAAAAAATAGCTTGTTTGGATATTTCCGTCTGACAGCTGACGTCATGACGTCACAGAAACCTAGCGTATAGTGATCCCCGAACACAGCCAGAGTCGTTCGCCGTAAATCACTTTTGACAAATGTCACTATTTGTCAATAATATGAATAATCTACAAAATTTCGAATCTAGTCGACAATCTAATCTTTTCAATGCCTGTTCGGTATAACGAAACAGAGCAACCTATGATTCCAAAGCTAATTGATCATTTTAAAAGAGAAAGGGATCACTTTCGAAACATTACGTGGCCATTCCAGTTGTTTAGGTTGAGTTCAATCGTATAAACGCTCTAGAGCTATCAATCAAGACAAACTGCCAAATGTGAAACACTGTGACGTGACCGCAGAAAAGCATTGAAGAAACTGTTCAATATTTTACGGATCCAAAAAAATTGTGATTTATTGAGAATGTTTTTTTTTTCAAGAAGCAACACATCAACTATGCCCCCGACTTCATACGCCTGAGATGTTAAGAATGAATTGATATTTAATCATGATTATTTTTTTTTATGGATATTTCTACAGTGTGTCTGCTTAAGTTGGCCACATATGGGAAACTTTTTTATTATTAATTTTAGGAAAAAAAGTTATTCTTTATAAAAAGTTCAGCATGTTCCAAAACCTAAAATGCAACCATCAGATATTACATTTTTTCAGTCGTATACGAGGTTTGTCAAAAAATATGAATTTCACTCAAGAGTAAAATTTGACAATATCGAAAATTGTTATAAAGAAAAATAAACACTACCATTAAAATGATTGTTTTTTTCTTTTTTAAATTTATTAAACTTTATAAATAAATTAATATTAAACAGTAATCTCTTATTTTAATTATTGGACATTTAAATCAATGCATTAATTCAAATGAAAAAATGTAATATCTGATGGTTGCATTTTAGGTTTTGGAACATGCAGAACTTTTTATAAAGAATAACTTTTTTTCCTAAAATTAATAATAAAAAAGTTTCCCATATGTGGCCAACTTAAGCAGACACACTGTATATCATAAAAAATCACGATCAATGACATGATTTTGTAAGACCTTGTGTGCAGTCGCTACTTGTGGCCAGAGGGATCATTGGAATATTGATCAATCAATTAAGTATTAAGGAATACTGGCGAAGTCAAGAAAAATATTTATTAACTGATGCCAAACTAAAAAACTGTACCCAAGTATTATCGACTTTCATTAGATAGTGATAGTTCTGACAATACAATCAATTTTAAACACTATGTGATTTTGAACGGTATGCTAATTATTTGCGTATTAGACGAAACTATTGAATATACTTGTGCACAAACTTTCACTTTGTTGTTCTCAAACCACTAGTGGCCATATTAATTAAAACACTAAAGCGCTATTATTTCTCCTCTGCTGCTCGATGCAAAAAGTTGGTTGAACTACTTCTGCAGTTTTCATAAATCCATTTTAATGAAGTATTAAAATTTCGGCAGAATCTTTTTATCGCCGTTAAAGCTAAACGTCTTTTCTACGAAAATATAAAACTTTCATAATATCTCTGGGAATAAGCCATAAAAGTTATAACCAAAGCCGTTGTGTACAAACAAAAAGATAAATTAATTTTTATTGAAGTGGATTTGGCGAAGTCGGGATATCATATTTTGATATAACTATTCCGTGGCGCGTGATCTGACGAAGAATTTTATATGAAGATCAAGGATTATCTCTTGTAAATCTTCATTAATATAATCCTATTTTTTGTGCCATCCCACTCCAATATACAGAATATTTTATAATTTGATCAAAAGTGGACGTAACCGATCAGTAATGCGATTTACCTGCCACATATACGCGGATTAATGAAAGGTCACGCTCAAAATCGAAAATAAATCGTTTTCGCAAATTAACCTGTCATCATACTTATTCCTTTACGCGATGTGGGCTTGCAATCTATGATACTGGTTAATTTTTCGTCGCCACTATAATTTATCAGTAGACAGTTAAGCAAAAACCTTATTTGAATATCTGCATAATTCTCCTCTACTTGAGAGGAAAATTTATGAGTTTTCAGAATATGAAATCAGGGAATAAAACTTGCAGCTTGCTTTACCATACAAAATAATATTCGTGATTTTGATTTGTGAAGACCATAACACATTTCAACTTTGTACTAGAAAGTACAGTGTTTTCTGCGATAATCCATGGACTTCGTGAAATGTGATAGTTCACGGAAAGGAGCTCCATACGCGATATTTTCGATCTGCCATTTTGAAAAATCGTTTAAAATGTGTGTTCTTTTGACTTGTGAACCAATAGATGGCCGTAGATGCGAAAAACATTCACTGTAGATATCCAGATTACATTGGCATTACCTGATATTGTATTAAGACTTGATATTATCAACTGGTATAATCTACACTCACACTCCACTGTAGAGAGATAAGTGAACAACACCATCGCCTTCCTGGATATGAGACTACACAGGTTGGACAAAAACAGGAAAGTCTTGGTAAAGAAAACCGATGACGTCCAATAAGTCCATCGACTACAAGTCATACCACCCGACAGAGATGAAGATCGACCTTATCCTCGCGCGCAAGAGAAGAGCGGTGCTAGTTACCAATTCATATATGAGGAACAATTCTCTTCGAACCTTGTCTGGCATATTAAAGGAAAACTCTCACACTAGCAAAATGATCAACAAGTTCCTTTTCAGCACTCAGCATGACTATGAACAACACGTAGCTCCTTCACCATGATGTCGATCTTCCTGTTGACACAACGAGTGAACGATAACTCTACTCTACTATACTCTGCCTCACCTAGAAAATCTTCATCAAAATTGAATAATGTTTCTACTCAGGATGGAGTGACAATTTCAAGAAAACAAACTAAGAAAGTGAGATCAATATGATAAGCAGAACTAAAACTTCGTTCAATACAAAGGTTATGAGACATGTTGTCTACAAAATAAACTGCGAAGAGTGTGAATGCTCATATGTTAGCTAAACTTCACAAAATCATTCAGCGCGTCTGGCATGCCGCAAAAGTGGTCAGGCACAGAATCATGTGAGTGTGCAACACAGCCCCAATTTTGACGAGGTTTCTATACTGGCTAGATTCAACAAACATCACAAGAGACTTTTCCTGGAGATGGTGCATAAACAAAACACAAACAACAACATAAACAAAGTTACACTCCGAATTTGATCATCATTTAACCTTCTGGATATCCACAAAAAAGGGTTGACGCCCCAAAGTCTGGAAAATGGTGATGATTTTTTGGAGTACACAACCATGGTCCAGCGTGTGTTCAAATCTAACGTGCTAATTGGGAATGAGGTAATGCATCACGTATTGTGATTTTTGTGATTTATGACAAATGTTGATATATCTAAATACAGACCCCTACCTGTGGGTTTCAAGAGGCGGGAAAGGATGGGTCTAAGTGTTATAATTTTTTCTGCCTATCAGTTTTGGTCTATTTTTCCTTTTACAGCTACAAAATGTGTAATTGAAGAAGGGGCGAAACTTTCCCGGAAGCTTGACTCCTTAATAAAGAAGATATGAAGTTGACTTTTTTGTATTATATTTACCGCCACTCACAAGGATTTGGAGATCATACCACCATCCAGTCGCTAAGCAGCTACCATTAAAAAGTTTAGTCCTAAGAAAAAAAAAGCATTTGGCAAAATGATGGTCTTCTTTTCTCAAATGGATATCATAGAATCTCTCACGAACGGTTAAGAAATCTTGTGAGAAGTCCGACTGATAGTAGAGGTGGTAGAAAATATCTCAACATTGAAGAGTTTCTCGAAAAAAAATGTGAATCTTGTCCAAAATAAATGAGAAATCAACATTCGGATGACTGACACCGTGATGACTTCACGTTCATTGTTTCATTTAACAGATCGACTGTAATCAAAATCCGAATCCCCATCAAATCTTCTCAACGTACCGACTAGTCTCTATTTACAATGAGAAGCAAGAACATATACCTAAGATCATATATCAAAATTTGAAATCCTTTTGAAATTTCCACTGATTAATCTATTATAGTTCATTCGACAGCTCGATTTAGTATACGTTGGGCTTGAGCTTTTGGTATTGTTCTCCTTTGTATAGAGATTAATTGGCGAAAAATTTTTTTTTGTGCATGGAATTTACTGCTCAATGTTGTATACCCGCTATAGAAGGGCTGATCCGATTTAAAACAACATACAGTTTCGGAAAAGTTTCACAATTATTTTTGGAAAGCCGACATAATAGTATGCTTCATTTTCTATTATTGAAAGTAGACTTTTCTTTTAAACCATTTTTTTATGAAACGAGTTTCCTTATATTGCGTTCTATAGTGATAGTTTTATAGAGATCAAACAAACATCACTCCATTCAGCTTTAATCCTCACTCTTGATCTATAGACCAAATTGTAATTTTTGTTGTTTATATACTTTTTTTTGTTGGTGATTAGTTCCAGCATTATTAACGATTTGAATATTTCATGTCATCATGATTTGATCGAGTTTCTAGGATGAACCTTGGCTTAAATAGAGTTCTTATTGTTCGCGATGTGAATCTTTGACCGTTAAAGACTCACTTATGGCATCCAAAAGGATAGTTAACATTTTATATTTGTTTTTATAGGTTCTGCGGCCTTGGAGATTGGATCACAATATAAATTTTTAAAAATCTATCCGGTCCACTTTCTGTGTATGTTGTACTAATCAAGGATAAGAGACTTGGAGGATAGCAACTTTTATGAAAAAAATCTCGATGAGGAAAACGCTGTATATTGCGAATAAAGTGGTCAAGGCATGTTACAGAAATATCATTTGCTCAATGATGCTTTGATGATGAAAAGTTAATTCCATTTCAAGGATGATTTGCCATAATTATGCAGGATGTCCCAAAAGAGCAGCAGATTCTACATCCAAAAATAAAAACAGAATCAAAATGTAAACATGGGTCGAGAATGGGCCCTAAGGAGACTGCAGTCATTTCGAAACGAGCCCTTGTTGATTCTTTTTTCATATTTCATGGTTCAATGTCAAAAAATACCACAAGCATAGGAACTGTTGCTATAAAAACTGTTCACCGACCGATTTGACATATTCTAGATCTTAATTTAGAGAACAATATACAGGGTGTAACAAAGTACTCTTTGTTCATTGCTTTTCTGCGGTTACGTCACAGTATTTGACGTTTGGCAGTATGTCGTAGAATTGATCGCTCCAGACGTGACATTTGTTAAATTGATCCGAACAACCAGCTTCCAGACAAACGTGAAATTTTTGTAAATGTGTACGAGAGAGAAAGAGAGTATGGCGTAACCGCAGAAAAGCATTGAACAAACAATGAATGTTACAACATGAAAGTGTAAATTCGTTATCAAAAAAGAAAAGATTTTTCCTCAACGGAAATTTTCCGTGGACTTTCGTTTTTGATATACCCTGTGTCGGTTATAAGTACGATTGCGTTTGGCCAAATATATCCGTCGATACAAGGTGGACAACAAAAAACTTGTCACTCAGTCACCAAGACTATCAGGTGATCAATCAAACTTCGCTTGGACTCTTGAATATAGAGCTTTTTTGGGGGATACACTTTTTTTGGTATTTTTATCCCCAACTTGGCAACCCCTTGAAGAATTTCAAATGCAAAAGGGGTGGTACGTCACTTCACAGGTATTTTTATCAGGATTATATCTCCAATGTTGTTTTTATTTAGTATTATTTATTATTATGCAGATTTTTTTATATACAAGGTGTTTCATAATACAGTGTGCCCAAAATACATGGGCTCTCGGAAACTATCAGAAATACGAAGCTAATTAAATCAAACAAAAGTTGTGCATTTTCAATCCTGACAATATGCCGTTTGAAAAGTTTTGAAATTCTGAGTTGTTCCGGAGATATTGTTGAAAAACCAAAATTTGCCGATTTCGTTATAGTTTTTTTCTGAATTTATTTTAAGAAATATGGAAAACAAAAGACTGTTATTTCTCATGTCCACTTTTTAAGCTCTACAAAACAGCAATGAGAGTTTATGGACGACCTATCACTTTCTGATGTCCTGCGCGTATACAGTGTGTCGCAGATAAGGTGACTACACCCCTGTATTTTCCTTATTCGAAGAAGTCGGAGTTCAAAATTAAGTACAGTCATACAGACTAATGAGCTACACTATTTATGAAATTTAACTTGAACTTAATGTCTATACTCCGCCCACAACGTCTTCGCAAAGTGGGCCAATTCTCGATATTTTTCTTCGCGTTAAAGATATCAAAAAAAGTGGTCCTGAACTGTATTCTTACTACGTATAGCGAGTTGCAAGAGAAAATTCCAATTTTTATTTTCGTATTTTTCTTGGATTAAATTAATAACCCTATAAAAATTATGTTTTCCCATGACCTTGAAATTGTTTTGGAGAAGCTATGACAGTATTACATTAAAAAGGGGCCGAATTTTTAGTTTTTATGGAAATCACATTGAGCAAACGGAAAAAGAATTTTTTTCATGAAGTTTGGAATCTGGGGTTGGAATACGATCAAGAACAACCTTTTCCAGTAATTTTTTCCAATATCACCGACGCGAAGCAGAATATCGAGAATTGGCCCTTTTCGCGAAGACGTAGTAGGCGGAGTTAAGTTACATCAAATTTCAGTAATACAGCATGAATAGTGGAGCTCATTAGTCTGTTTGATGATACAAAATTTCGAACCCCGGCTTTTCTAAATATTGTGTATTTTCCATATTTAGAAAAGCCGGGGTTCGAAATTTTGTATCATTTGTATTCATCTTATCTGCGACACACTGAGGTACCTGTGTTCCCCTTTCAGGAGTTGGCAGGTAGGTAGTAGAAGTACGATAAAAATGGCTTTCCCAATTGACAAAAATTGACGTGTCCCAGCGTTTCTTACCCGAAAAAAAATCTGGGTGGAAAGTTTTTCGTGCCCCACCTTGTATAAAAGTCATATTCATAATCTGCATTTATATAGAATCACAAAAAATAAAATAGTAGGAAGGTAATCGTATATTTCAGATTATTGAGTAACTTACTAGGTACTTTTAATTTATGTTTCGTCATGTTTGCACATTCACACAAATTTTTTTGCAAAATAAGGTTATCCACAACCGCGCGATAACTAATGCATATACCGCACGATTCTGTCTGTAGAACCATATTATTGATCGCCGTGCTGTGATAATGTTATTAGCGCACGTTGCTGTTAGCAACGTACAAAGCTGACATTCTACCGCACGTTGCTGTTAGCAACATCTATTTTGTCAAGGATGGCAGAGACAATTTTTCATTTATTGTCAACTTTTGGATATTTTGTCGCCGAACAGTTGTAGATAAAACACTGTTTATTATTCGTATGTTAATTTGGTATTTTGGTATTACCGCCACTCTTATTATATAAAATTCTTTTGCCTAAGTCACAGCAATTCTTATCAAGCTTCGGACCAAACTTATGCCTGATCATCAAAAAATCAAAGATTATCTGAAAACAACAAAAATAAATTCAAATATCCTCGATTAGAATCAAAACCGACGGCTAGGACCAGCCTTCGAGGTTGGTTTCACATTGACAGGACCAGGTTCTAGTTGTGACGTCATTGTTTTGAAACGGAAATGGATGGTTCTACAGGGTAGGGCAGGAAATTATCCTGAAGTTCACCGGCGCACTGTAAGTAAGCCTCCTAGGCGATTGGGGATGAGTAAAAGTGATGCAGTTGGTCGGGAAGTTCCAGCCAGTTCGTATCTCAGTCGTGAAAATAATTTGATCGAAAAAGCGACGCGCTTTTGCTGTCGAAGTGTACGTTTCGCGAAATCAATCGATTGTCGAGGTACAGTGAGCGATGGGTACTCGTTACCAAATTCGTCCTCAAAACTCAGTTCCTGACAGGAAATCGATATTGTTGTGAGTGGATAACTAACGACAACATGGAACTGTTTTGAGAAGGAAAGTTGGGGCACAGAGGACTATTCGGTGATGCAGAGCTTCAAAAATCGTTCACAAGAGTGTTTTGACAACGAAGGCCATCATTTAGAAGATGTCCTCTTTAAAACGGTATGGAACAGACTTTCAAACTATGTTTTTCATAGGCAATGAAGAAATCCCTTCTAAAGTTACTAGGTAGTTTTTGTTTTATTCACCTTCAAAGTTAGAGATGATTCCCTGCCTCATCCTGTATTTTTGTCGACCTTGAATTAGGGACAGGGTGAAACAAAAACGCCTAAAGCGATTCTTTTACATGACAGCTTCCTCACCATAACCTCAGAGCTATTGATTTAATCTAATTTGAACACAAAAATTTGTTTCAATAACTCAAATTGTTCAAGGAGTTTGAGTTTTTTTTCTCAAGACATGAATTCTCTACTGCCTGTAAATAGAACGTGAACAATCAAAGCCAAGAGTGACAATCGGCAAAAATGTCAGATAAAATCTCAGGTTTCAAAGCGATCTGGGAACGATTTGTGTCCCATTCATAGAAACGGAAGATCAGTATTGGACTAGAATTGATCCGAATATTTCATGAAAACGTAGTTTATTTCGACTTGATGTGGAAAACTTTACATGGACATAAAATTTGAATATTTTGGGCAACCAGGTTAAAATATATCCAAGACGATTTCACTTTCAGTTATACCGGAAGAAGGTGTCAGCTTGCTCATCTCAAATGAAACTGTAGGATGTACGGGTCAGTTGAATAATGGGGGAAAAATTACTGTTTTTAATGTTTATTGAAGATCTATTGACTGTGTCGCATTTTTTTTGTTTTCGAGATATAGGGTCAATGCTGATAAGAGCCTAGGTCAGTTTTTTGAAATATTTCAGACACTATTGGTTTCCGAAACGTAGTTGATATTCGGATTTCTTCCATTCTACAATATGTTGTATTTAAATTGTGTATACAACGTTTCGTTTCAAGTGCTCATCATCAATTTCAAATTTTAAATAAGGTCCTGGATATTTTAAAGCCCCTTTTCATACACTTTTCAATGATGTACCACATAAATACAATTGATACCATTTCGACTCTGAAAAATGTTTTTGACAGCTGGAATTATCGCGACTAAGGTTCTTATTCGACCACTTTTCAAAATTCAAAGTGCTCAAAAGCTGGCAAGATTATTCGGAACCCAACTCACGAACTTCCTCAATGACGATGAATCTTTGACGATAAAAAGGGAGTTTGAAAATTTACAAGAATGTATTCTTCCCTGAATTTATGGTAATGAAAAAGAGGGCAAGAACCTTTGATTTTCTCCTAAAATCGGCCGATTTACCACAACGTCGCATCGTTCAATTATCGGACGAGGTTCAATCTCAGTAATAATTTGTATTCTACACTCCCTGGTTGATCAAATGAACTGTACGCGTTGAACTTGAGAGAATTTGGGAAGTTGAAACGACAAAGTGTCTCCCCCAGTGGTCGTGTGTAAAAAAGACGGATAAAAAAATCGGAATTCGTGGTTTGGGTGGACTTCTACAAATCGTCGTTGGAGGACGGTTGCTCTCAATCTAAAAATAATCTTCTCTAAGATAAAAGCTGTGCTGTTCTCATCACTTGGGTGGGGGATTTGATACGAATTTTGCTTTATAATCTGAGTCTGGTGCGTACCTGAATAGAATGTAAGACATGAACCAACTTCTTGTTAGAGTATGGAAAAAGGTTTTGAAAATGATGATAAGAAATCCAGGTCTGCATTTGAAAAAAACATAAGTTGATGGCGGCTCGGTTGGTGGTTACTCGAGTTTGAAACACCGTTTAAAAATTTGGAAGTATGGTATTGTAGAATGTGGTAGGTAGCCATGATAATAATGGAGGCAATGGCCTAATGGAACGTGACAATGGCATGAAAACTATCAATCTAGCTTCAAAAACTAGAGACATGAACATCAATAAGAAGAGATGATACCAGATGCTTTACATTGACTTCCTTTTCTTCTATGCACAACAATCAATAGGCTCGTTCAGTGAAATTTCGAAAACTATGTTTTTGGCATTTTCATGATAACTCACATACAAAATTTTAGCTCGATTGCATGAGAATAAAAAAGCTTACAGGCCTTCAAATATCAAAATATTTTTAGCGTCGCTGTGATGTCACTGCATCTCTCGCCTTAATACCGGCTACCCGTTGAGCAGCGTCAGGCGTGGGTTAATTGTTTTGAACATAATCCTAAAGTTTTGCACACAAAAGAATGTTCCAAACTGATAGTTGAAAATAACGTTTGTATCGACCGGCGACACTGTTCAGTGTGCACTCAAGACCGGTTAGACGTGACAGGTGCAGGGACGTCATCGGTCCAGCTTGGTGCGTTTTATATTTGCAAGGTTTTGATAATTTATTTACATATAATGAAAACGAGCTCAAAAAATTATGAAATTCTGCACAAGTACCAATCACAATACGCTTTTTCAGAATATGTAATACAACAAATATGCTGAACAGGTCTATTGTATGGCTCATGAATGAATGTTTAATCATGCATGTGAATCAACATTTGGAAAAGGAAAACTTAGAACCAACTTGGTTATAGTCCCAAACCAATCTTGATTAGAAAGAAGCATGAACCTTGTGAAAGAAGCAGATCTTATAGAGGCTTATCTAGAATATGCATTAGTTGATTGTCAGATGGAAAAAAAAGGAATGTATCTTTCAAATATTTGGCTTCACGGGGTGATCTTCGACTTTTAAGAGAAAACTTATAATGAATATCTCTCCTCAATTAAACATTATCATGATTGATTGGTGGATAGGTCAAAACTAACAAAAGAATCTGTCACTCAAGAAGATCCGCTTTATGAAATAGAGCCAATCATTCATGAAGTCAATTAAGTACAAGCACAGCCAGACATCGTCGACTTTCCAAGTATTATATTGTCTGAAAATACAAGACGGGCAAAATTTTGTGAGCTGACACATCTGTATCGATATTGACAATTTCATAAGTTCTGTCATTCATAGGGTTGTTTTTCTCGCCGATAGCGTTGAGTGCATGCGTTCTTACCAGGGCAACTGACAAGCAGTGTCGCGTTCACGAGCGTACTTCTATCCTTGTCTAGCTGAAAGTAGAACAAGGATTGAGCATAACGCCTGCGTACAAAATGAACGCGGAAGAGGTGTCAAAAGTATGACTTTTGCTTATACTGAAAAGGCGGTTTAACTTTACTTACTCACGTTTTATTTGAGTATCACTGTATCAACAAAAATGTTACTCTTCATGAAACTCAATAAAAACTCACTCAAACTCGGCACTGACACTGACAGTACTTTAGAGGTTATAAAATATTGTAACATGTCATAACTCAAAATCAAAACTGTCAAGAATTTGACATTTCCAGCCACCAGTTGCCCTGACATATGCGCATGCGCGGCCCATGAAAAACAACCCTATCCAAATCGTTATTTTGTATGCAGGGTTAAAAGCCTTTAGTAGTTTGCGAAGGCTTAAAACACGGTGCTAGAATATTTTAAATGCTACACAACGCAAATATCTAATGAAAATTTTAATAATTAAAATTATTTGATACATCATATTTCATTCTAGATTGAAAACAGTGTCCAAGAAAAAATAACAATGAGGAGCGACAAGAACCTATTTTTTCCATTTCTTCAATGAGAACGCATTTATTTGGCCTTGAAATCGGGATTCGTTAGCGCGTGACATCTTGGATGACATTACGTCTAGGTATAGTCCGTGCCCTGTGACAGATTACGACCACAGACCCCCACAAAAAAATTTTGGCGAAAAAACTCTTGCCGCTTTTCATTGTTTTGTTTATTCTTGGACAGTGTGATGTGGATAGGTCTCTTACTGCTGGATGATAACTCGTAAATGAAATTTCACCTTCGACCTGAATCTCGATATGACAATGTGTCAAGAGTACATGTCCGATAACGTACAGTTGCGATAAAAAATAGGAAAATAGGAGACACAAGTATAATCAAAAATTTCAGCCATAGAACGTTACGATTCTATTGAATCTGTGAATAAATCTCACGTTCAAAATCAAAAATCATCAGACTCAATCAAATCGTGTTGTTTCATTGGTCAGACTAACAGTTTACCTGGTATCTAGTATATATATTTGAAAAAAAAAAACATATAATGTTCCTGATACTCCAGGAGATCAAAAGGTCTTTGATCTCCCCATTTTTTCACGTTTAACTGTACGGGTGGTTTATTGGGTGACAAGGTAGCGTATCTCAGGATTTTATCATAGTCGTAGGTGTTTGAGAAGAAAATGCTTTATATTGTGACAAAAACATGGTGAATGCGCAAGCCACCACATTGTGTAGAATTGTTAGGAATGGATTGGCTTCTGGTACATTCTAGCAAGGCTAGATGGCGTCGAACATTCTTCGCTTTCCTAAAAATATCTGGATTGTTCTCTCAATCCTGGCGAGGGTATATAATGAGATCCGTCATTTCAAGGAGTTAGTTCAGTTCTGAATACGTCGTGAAATATAAATCGTAAAACATAAATAAGCTGTGAGTTCTGTACATAGTGACTTGTGAAATAAATTATTTGAAGCTGAACAGTGTTTTCTATAGCGAAACTCGTTACATTGGTGTCAAAAGTGGGATTTATTGTGTGCTATAGAAACGGACATAAATATTCACTGTGATGGCTGCGAAACTGGTGTTTTTAACCGGATTGAAGGTCGCCGAGTTGAAGAGAGAGCAGGAGGAGCGTGACCTGGATAGTAGTGGTAAGAAAACTGATCTACAAACGGGGCTTCGTGAGGCTCTAATAGAAGAAGGCATGAATCCTGATACGTTCCAATTTGAAGTTCCCGATCCCAACGCAGTAAGAAGATTATTGGAAGAGAAGTTTAATGAATCTTCCAGAGCTATGGAAGAAATCAAGGAGCAATTGGCGGATAACTACAACTGCTTGAAGGCTCATGTAGCAGAGGAAATCGGAAATCTGGAGAAACAACTAGGAGAGACTGCAAAGGCTCTGGAAGACGAAATCGACGAAGTGAGAAGGCAAGTGGCAGTAATCATGCAACAACCGGAAGTTACTTTCGGGAATCACGGTGCGAGTGCCAAGATGGAAGCTGATACCATCAGAATCCACATGAAAGCCCCACAGTTTGATGGCAAACTGTCCTGGAACAATTACCATCGCCAGTTCGAGGCAGCAGCAAGGGCAAATGGATGGACTGGACCGGAAAAAGCCCTGGCATTGACTCTGGCACTTCGTGGGAAAGCTACAGAAATCCTGCAGACGCTCAACACCCAGGAGCAGGAGGACTACGATGTACTAGTCAAGCATCTGGAACTGCGATATGGGCAAACTCACTTGGAGCACGTCTACCACTCTCAGTTGAAAAATCGCATTCAGAAGACCAACGAGACCTTGCAGGAGTTTGAAGCGGATGTTGCTCGCCTTGCACGACTGGCTCATCCAACCACGCCAGAGAACGTTATGGAGAGGCTTGCAGTTCAGGCCTTCTTGGATGGACTTCGAGACCAGGAGATTCGGCAGTCCCTTATACTTCATCGTCCTGACAGACTAGTGGATGCACTGGCAAAAGCCTTGGAGTTTGAAGCGGCTAAGCAATCCGTCAAGCTTCCTGCACGCGTGCGAAGGATGGAGGACCAAGATCTCGCGGAGGAAGACTCCTTCGACGCAAATGTGAGGAGAGTCGTCAAGGAAATGGAGGCGTCCAAGCGAAGGGAGCTACGATGCTGGAATTGTGGAGAGCTTGGCCACATTCGTAGCCGATGCAAGAAGCGAGAGACGGGCACCTTCTTCGACGTCGGAAAACTAGAGAGGGTCGATGCGAAGGGGCAATCGTCGACCTGTAGCCAGTATGCCCCAAGGAAAACCGCCATAGTTGCTTCTTTAGGACACAAACTGAACAGCGTGTTTGTGGATGGCTGGGTTAATGGAGAGAAACGCACCATGCTGCTGGATACAGGTGCGACGAGTCTATCATCAGGCCCGACATTGTCACAACACCGACAATGATTAAACCAACAAAGTGGCGACTACGGACGGCAACAGGAGACTTGGCTAGGATACATGGTGAAGTGGAGGCAGAAGTGACTCTGGGAAGCACCAGCTTCGAACATCCAATGCTGGTTGCCGATATTGAGGAAGAAATCATAATTGGAATGGACATCATGAACACCCAAGGCTTCCAATTAGATTTCAAATATGGAACACTGAAAACCAACAACGAAGAGGTGATAATGCATGGTAGAGAGGAAGAGACAGTTCGTGTTTTGCTGGCTGGGGATTCTTCAATTCCTGAGAGGAGCGAGATGATTTTGTGGGCTCGCCTGGAAGGGAAGATGAAAGAAGGAAGCATCGTGATGTTTGAGCCTAAAATACACGATTCTGAAGTAGGACGAGGCATTGCATGTGGAAAGAGCCTGGTACATGTGGGAAAGACTGTGCCCGTGAGAGTGATGAACGTCAACTATCACTGTGTAAGTTTGACAAGGGACACAGTTTTGAGGCTCTGCTCGTCAATTTCCTCTGTGGTGCGACAAGTTTGTGAGACTGAGCAAACCATCTCTGAGTTCACCGGAGAAATTCAGAAGTTAGTTGTCACCTCTTCAAAAGATCTGGATAAAAGACAAAAACAACGATTGAGAAACTTGATAAGGAATTACGGCGACATCTTCGACAACGGGACTGGGAAAAAGGGCCGAACGAACGTGGTGCGACACACCATCAACACAGAGGGAGCACGACCGATCCGCCAAACAGCTAGAAGACTACCTTTGGCCAAGAAGGAGGAGGCGGACAAGATCATCAAGGACATGGAAAAAGGCGGTGTCATCGAGCCTTCTAGTAGTCCGTGGTCATCGCCAGTTGTTCTGGTTAAAAAGAAGGACGGTTCAACTCGATTCTGTGTGGACTATCGTCAGCTGAACAACGTGACGAAGGAAGACAGCTACCCGCTACCACGGATCGACGACACTCTGGACACCTTGGCCGGATCAAAGATCTTCTTAACCCTGGACCTCAAAAGCGGATATTGGCAGGTAGAAATGGCCCTTGAAGATCGAGAGAAGACTGCTTTCAGCGTTGGAGCTGGGCTGTGGCAGTTCACTGGCATATTCGGCTTATGCAACGCACCTGCTACGTTCGAGCGGCTGATGGAGACTGTGCTCAAAGGACTATCCTGGTCAACATGTCTGGTATACCTGGATGACATAATCGTGATTGGCAAATCATTTGAAGACCATCTGAAGAACTTGGAAGAGGTATTCCAGAGACTCAGAAGTTCCGGTTTGAAGCTGAGTCCAGAGAAATGCCAACTGTTCCGGAGGGAAGTACAATACCTTGGTCATATCGTGTCGGCTGAGGGTGTAGCCGTTGACCAGCAAAAGGTGGAGGCAGTTAAGGAGTGGCCAGTACCAAAGAACCTCCACGAGCTAAGAAGTTTCTTGGGTCTGTGCACGTACTACCGGCGTTATGTCCAGGGATTTGCGAACGTCGCCCGGCCTCTTCACAGGCTCACAGAGGCACAGAGACGCTTTCACTGGGACGAGGATTGTCGGGAGGCCTTTGACACGCTTAAAAGGGCACTTGCCACCGCGCCCATCCTAGGCTACCCACTACCTGAGGGGAACTTTATCCTGGATACAGATGCCAGTAATGTAGGACTTGGTGCAGTGCTGTCCCAGATCCAGCAGGGACACGAAAGGGTGATCGGCTATTTCAGCAAAACCTTGTCGAAGCCGGAACGGAACTACTGCGTCACGAGAAGGGAACTACTGGCAGTAGTCAAAGGGGTAGAGCACTTCTACAAGTACCTCTACGGAAGAAAGTTTCTGCTGAGAACCGACCACGCCACGCTCAAATGGCTCCTACAGTTCAAGAATCCGGAGGGTCAAGTTGCTCGTTGGATTGAGAGACTTCAAGAGTTCAACTTTGACACGGAACATCGAGCTGGATCCAGCCACAACAACGCTGATGCCCTATCCAGGAGACCTTGTCCAGAACAATGTAAGCACTGTCAAAGAGCCGAGGAAAAGGAGGCGAGCACTTGCAGGACGACTGTGGTGGATGATTCCTGGCAGTCTAAGGCGCTTCGCGAGGACCAGGAGAAAGATCCAGATCTGAAGCTTGTCATCGGATGGAAACAGGCAGGCCAACGACCAACCTGGCAAGAAGTCGCGCGATTCTCGACCACCGTGAAGTCCTACTGGGCTCAATGGGACTCGATGGTTCTTGATGACGGCATGCTGAAGAGGCTGGTGAAGAATCTGGATGGCACGGAAGATCGGAGGCAGTTAGTCGTTCCTGGAAACAGAAAGGCAGAGGTGATGAGAGAGGTCCATGATGGCGTCACGGGTGGAAATTTGGGTGTAACCAAGACGCTGGGAAAGCTGCGAGAACGGTTTCACTGGGTCAACTGTCAAGCCGATGTGAAGGAATGGTGCAGAAAATGTGCCGTATGTGCGGCAAGTAACGGACTTCAGAAACGGCCAAAAGCTCCTATGCGCCAATACAACGTGGGAAGCCCCTTTGAAAGGATCGCAATCGACGTGGCTGGACCGTTCCCTGAAACGGACAAAGGAAATAAATACATCTTGGTCGCCATGGATTACTTCAGCAAGTGGGCTGAAGCGTATGCCTTGCCAAACCAGGAGGCGGCTACCGTTGCCGATGTCTTGGTTAAGGAATGGTTTTGCCGTTTCGGTGTCTCGTTGGAGCTGCATTCGGACCAGGGCAGAAACTTCGAATCGACGCTATTCCAGAACGTCTGCGATGTCTTGAAGATCAAGAAGACAAGGACAACGGCGTTACACCCACAATCGGATGGCATGGTGGAGCGAATGAACCGAACCATCAATCGACACTTGGCCAAAGTTGTCTCTGACCATCAAAGAGACTGGGATCAACATCTTCCCCTATTCCTCATGGCGTACAGGTCAGCAGTTCATGAATCGACGGGCGAAACACCTGCCAAGATCATCATGGGTCGTGAACTCCGGCTGCTATGCGATTTGAAGTTTGGCTGTCCACCTGGTGAGGATGTCGCTGGGGAAGACTACGCAAGTGATCTTCGTTGAAAAATGGACGATATCCATCAACGGGTCCGACTAAACATCCAAAGTGCCAGCGACAGGATGAAAGAAGCGTACGACGTGAAGGCCGAAGAAGGAGGGTTCGAGGTTGAGGATTTGGTTTGGCTTCACAACCCACAGAGGCGACGTGGATTCTCCCCAAAACTGCAAAGTTCTTGGGAGGGCCCGTATGAGATTCTGGAGCGAATCAATGACGTCGTCTACAGGATTCGAAAGCCACCACGAGGAAAACCGAGGGTTGTTCACTTCAATCGTTTAGCTCGGTATGCTGGGAACCACGACGATCAGGACGCTGAAGTGAGGCAGATCAGGTCAGCCAAGGAAGACATGTCATTGGAAACTTTCATGTCTCTACACTCCAATGGCCAGAAAGTCCAGAATGGCGTTGTCCAAGAGAGGCAGCTGGATTTGTTTGAAGCACCGGCCGAATACTCGTTGGCTCACTGGGTCACTGAAGACCTCAGTATGAGGAGTGGACTTGCTGCAGCTTTTAAACGAAAATTTGGACGATTGGACCATCTGCGACGACAAAAGCCAGAGGTAGGGAAGCCGCTCCAAATCACGGATGGGACACGACACCTGTTCTACCTTGTGACGAAGAAGCTCCCACAACATCTGACCACCTACGGTGAAGTCTGGAAAGCCCTCAGTCATCTTCGTGACTTGATGCAGTCACAGGACCTGACTCATTTGGCAATTCCGAAGATGACTAATGACCGAGTGGACTGGCGAGTGGTGAGAAGCATGCTGGAGGTGATCTTCAAAGAAAGCGGTATTGACATCCTGGTGTGCTGCTATCCTTCCCGGAGGACGAACCAGAGGACAGTGGACTGCTACTTCCATAGGACATCAGGCTGCCGGTTTGGGGACAGTTGCCGATACCGACATGAAGGCAACTCGGGACGAATTGCCTTAAGAAGGGGGCAATGTGACAAAAACATGGTGAATGCGCAAGCCACCACATTTTGTAGAATTGTTAGGAATCGATTGGCTTCTGGTACATTCTAGCAAGGCTAGATGGCGTCGAACATTCTTCGCTTTTCTAAAAATATCTGGATTGTTCTCTCAATCCTGGCGAGGGTATATAATGAGATCCGTCATTTCAAGGAGTTAGTTCAGTTCTGAATACGTCGTGAAATATAAATCGTAAAACATAAATAAGCTGTGAGTTCTGTACATAGTGACGTGTGAAATAAATTATTTGAAGCTGAACAGTGTTTTCTATAGCGAAACTCGTTACAATATCAAATCGACCAAGAGAATTAGCTGGAAATATTTTTGTTTTATTCACATAGGTATCATTAGGGGGTATAGTTGCTTTGATCGAATAAAGAAGAATTTTACCCAAAAATGTTCACTATACGTTTGTGAATGATACTTTAACGTTAACGTCATGCGTCACCACAAAAATCCATCTTTTTGATCTATGACTTCTCATTGTAAGAAACGAGCCAGGATAGAAAGTACCGATAGAAGCTGAAGGTAGTACATCAGAGCATTCATCCATCCTTCAGCCTACTTGTCTTGAGATGCTAAAAGAAGCGCTTAATTAATATTTTGATATCATGTTTATTTATGAAGTGATAATTGAACAATAAATTGATTTTTATTCAATGGGAGTTTTACATGAAGCTCATGAGTATAAAGAGGAAAAATCAAGATATGAGAAATGGTGATGTCAACCACAATTACCAGGATTTTTCTTGGCTAGAACCCATCCATAAACATCATCCAACCAAATTGTACATCATTCTACCAATTTTGATAAGTAGCCAATCAATATCGATTGTATTGTCATCTGGATTAAATTTATTGAGTATAATAATATTCTAATATTGCAAAAGTAGCTTTTCATACCAGATGCGAAGAAAAAAAACGAAACGAAAGACTCCCAACGAAGCTCAAGAACAAAGTTGTTTTGTACTTGAAAATAACAGAATATAAATACTTCAGTTTGACTGTCATACTAGCCCAATTCATTGTCTGGTCTGATCAAACTCAGAATTCTTCTAGTAATGATAACTATTTTATTGCGTCGAATCAAAACTGTTTTTTTGAGTAATAAAGTCTTCTGCTTATGAGAATTCATTGCATCATTTCAATTTTCCAATGAGTAGAGATACCGTCACTTGCATGAGCCGGCCACACAAACATCATCGCAGGGGAATTATCTGCAAGTCACACAGTTAGAAATGAACTCTCCAGTCATCAATTTACAAGAGACAGACGATAAAAAAAAATTCGTCCCTTGTCTAATGGAGTCGACAAGCTGGATATCAAGACATGCTGACCAATGAAAACATAAGCTCTTCATTGATTTTTTCATGTACTCTTATTAACGACGTTGCTGAATTCAATATTATCAAGCCTCTAGAAATATCGACATTTTGGGAAAACTGTTACAAAAAATAATCTCGGAAGAGATTCATCATATTATTACCAATAAAAACTTTTCCGCATACACAAAAGCAAATCTGATAAAACAATATGAGATGTTCCAATTTTCTAGAAGCGCCTTGGAAAATATATTCGTAAGACCACCGTCGTGGCTTCGGATATGATGCGATCAGAGAGTAAGCAAAAAACTAGGATAGATGAATGGTGATGTCATTTTTAAACCTTGAGCTGGTAATTAACTCAATACTTGGTCATGTTGATCATGCCAAATATCGACCAGTAGCGAAATAACTATTGTATTCTAATAATATTTGTCATTAATTTCTTCTTGTTTCTTTTTGTTGTAGTTCTCTTTTTCACATAATCTTACACAGATTCCAAGATGTGCTGTAGAAGGCGCAGTTCTCAATGGTTTGAGGCTCATTGATGCTATCTTATTATTTTTTTCATCATAATATCTACGTATAGAATAAGAATATGTTTCATCGGAATAACAAATAAAAACACTTTAAATGATTTGGATTTGGACTTGTCGTATTTTAATTAAAAAAAGATTCTAAAAACCAAAAAAAATCTCCCAGAGTATGAAACATTTCTTTTGCCAAGATAATTTGACACACTGCTTAATATGGAACTATTAAGATTTGAAGTGAAACGGAGTGAACTTTGGTTTTCTCTTAGTCTAGTCAAGTAACTATTCAACCAGGCTATTTCTCTACGGCTCATTATGGTTTTGGATTGAAAGTTAGTTTTCAAGAGGCCTTCTCTGGTTCTAAAGCAAAAACATTTTTGCTGTGTCTCTTCGGGTTTGCTTCTGATGGAAGTGAAGCTTACTTTCAGCTGACTTCTGTGATCATACAAGTTCTCGCATGGTTCGGAATCAGAAGGAAAGTAGGCTGATGCTACAACCACTCTCCTTCGTTCTTCGTTCTCCCTGTTTTTTAGTTTGGTGGTCGAGAGGTCCCTTGAATCAAAAATAGGATAAAGGGGAGAAATCAATGTCGTCCTTGATGAAGATGCATATCCTCACTTCATCAAATGTATTGTCATAAAATGACTTACCCCCCGTTTGTCCGAGCCCTCTGATTTCACTCCACACATTCCAGGGTTTCGCGATGAGGACCAACGAGATAGGTTCCTCGGATAGTCTTCGTATCGTATTGTAGGTTTATTTGCAGCAGTTTTAGTTTTGGTTTGGAAGCCATCATTACTCCCACTAGCTTTTGCAAGCACTCTCAAAGAAGCCTTCTGAGTAAGGCTCACACAAGCCTTCAAGTTTTTCAGTGACTTTCGTCGATGTTCAATATTATCGTGACGTTCTTTTCGTCGACGACATGGTTTGGGATTCGCCAGTCGTCGATTCCCAACTTTTCGTCTCAGGTTTTCACCAGCTGGAGGATGATTGACGATTTTTCATTACTGCTGTTTAGGGGCCACCATAATTACTTCAAACATATTCAGTAGTTGAGAGCTGCACCCTCACGCAGCTTGGGACTTGGTAACGAACCTAGTTTGTCGTCCCCTCATTTTGACGTGACAGTATGACAGCACCTTTAGCAAAGCAGCAGCTATCAAACTTTGTCCAATTGAATTCAGGACCCGTATTCCGTGTACTGTGGAATTCCATAGCAACACGTCGCTCTCTGTGTAAAATGATGGGAAAGCGACATGTTGCTAGAATTCCACAGGTACACGGAATCCGGGTACAGGTCCGGGTTTTGTGGAGTTCAACAATGATATTTCAATTGTTCCTCAGTGAATAACCGGTTTGGAAAGTCATTGAAGGTCATCCCTTCAACGTTATCCCTTTCTAGTCTCTTAGAATCTTGGCGAGTGTTATGAGTCGCATCAGCTGTGCTACCATCGGCATCGCACCTCACGCGCTTGCTGAATTCACCTTTTTTCCAAGAACAATAATTGTCTAGATTTTGATCAAAAACAAATTGTTTTGTAGAACTCTATGAAAAAAGATTGTCATGAATTTAGATGAATTGAGGTTTTGTTAGAATACTAACAGTTAGTATTGCATTGGTTCAAAGGCATCGGCAAACAGCTAACAGAAGATCGTCTTCTGGAAATTGCTTGGAACAAACTCGATGTGACCATTGTATTTTACGTAACAGCATGGCACATCACACTTTTTTCGATGATTTTATATCACTAAACAAAATCAGGATTGCGAAGTCACTTGACTTTGCCAACCAACATTATGAAATCGCAAAATAAAAGTGCGAAGACGTAAAATATGCATTTTTAACAATTGGAAATGTCAAATTTCGCCACCACACAAAATCGACGAATGCCGCTTATTTATCAACGAATAGGTATACAGAAAACGTCTTTTTTATCCAGGAAACAGTATCACCTAGTATTACATTTTTAAAATAACAATCCAACTGAATGCAGCGCCTACTTGCGACGTGCCGCATAAAGATTTACTACCAGTGGTTGGTATTTAGCTTATTATTTATTTTATTCGGGATATTTTGTGCTGTATCCAATGTCACATTTGTCAGACGGCGCTCTATAGTAGAGGTTTCTTTGTAAGGCATGTCCATGTGACGTCATTTGACAGGGCTCCCAGGGTTGAACATAGCATTGTTTGCTTGTTGGTTGAATTGTGATTGAGAAAGTCCGGTTGTTCCTGATGCATTTCTGATTGTTTTTGGAACATTTTGCTCTTCGAATGGAGTTTATTCAGTTTTCTCACCTTTCCTGAGCAAAAAGTACAAATTGTCGACTGTTGTCTTTGCCGTCAATGTCATTGGAGATTTCTTTTCCCGGCCTGCCCTGGCGTTATCACTTCCACAATAATTGATTATGATCCCTGACAAATTCAAAGCTTACTAAAAGTTACTTCATTGGAAAACATGAAAACATCACTTAATTAAATCACCGATTACGATGAGAAACACGAAATGTTTTACCCCCGGTCTCTTCTTGTCAAATGTTAGATTGTGGACATGCCCCATAAATAGAATGGAGCTGTCAACTAGTCAGTGTCTACATGTCATGCATATTCATAATAATACGCGACGTTTTTGAAAACGTCACAGGTACCATATGATTGGTCGTGGCCGAATTTGGTATCCAAACAAGCTTTTGTGACATTTGTTTTTGTATTGTGTGAGTTTGAAATCAGTGTTTGTGTTTAATTTGGACTTCTTTGGACTATATTTTTGGGTGTATTACATATATCGTGTGTCCTGTTAGTGCGTATTTGATTAGCCGAGTGGTAAGTCAGCTTTTGGGGTAATAAAAAATAGTTTGTTTGGATATTTCCGTTTGACAGCTGACGTCATGACGTCACAAAAACCTAGCGTATTATTGACTATATTGTTGTATTTTCTTTTAAAATAGATATTAATCATTTATCGTGATGATTTGCTTGATCTCTCAACTATTATACCAATTCCATAAATTTTTCTTTTATCCAAAATGAATATTATGTGAGACAATCTACATCTGCTGATCATGCATAGATGCAAAGAGCAAAATACCCTTATTAAAAGAGTTGAAGTATGTGCATGCAGAACATTTCAAACTGCGGATTAGCATTGTACGATATGATCCATTGTTTTGAATGCAAGCTTTGTGAATGAGGATTGGAGACAGTATCTCCCTCTATTGGTGATATGAGAGACCTGCTATCAAGAGGCAACTTACGTGGTACCGTACCAGCTTGCAACAGACATAATGGAAAGGCCTTCGCCACAATTCCAAGAATCAATGTTTCAATATGCACCTAATAGAAAACGTCAGTTGAGTAACCAAAAAACGGCTGTGAATGAATCTGCACGAGAGAAACATAATCTTTCGCACATTGGCTCAGACCTATGATTTTATATAAGTTTTGTGAAGTTTGGTTCACATTATACTTTATACAGGGTGACAATTTAAAAAGGACCAGCATTTGATTGTGTCCAAACCGATGATAGTATAAGGATTTGGCTAGACACATCAATTTAGATATCAAGGGGGACAACCTTTGAGGTATCTGTTGTTTTCCTGAAATCAACCCTCCCATGCCCAGGGTAGCTACACCTGAAATTTTAAATAGCAACCCCCACTTATTTTGCGATTTTTGAAATCTACACGATATTCTCCATATGCTACATCACTTTCTTTCACAAAATTGAAGTTACTAACCTTCCAAAAATTTTCAAACGAGCAGAATCAATTAAACCTTGAACTGATGATACTATGAAAATTTGGTGAGTCACGTCAATTTAGATATCGAGGGGAACAACTTTTGAGGTATCTATCATTGTTCTGGATTCAACCCCCTCACTCCCAGGGTTCAAATAGCAGCCTACACCAATTTCGCGATTTTTGAAATATTTATGCTATTCTTGATAAGAAGTTGCACCACTTTTTTTCAAATTGGACTACATAACCTCACAATTGTTTCCAAACGGACAGCAATAATTATAATTTTTTAACCTGATGACGATATGGGAAATTTGTGAAAGATATCAATGCAGATATCAAGGGGACAACTTTTGAGGTGTAAGCTGACATATTCCTTTGAACCCCCTAACCTCCAGTGCGCCTACCTTAAGATTTTGAATGAAAACTCCTATTTATTTGTTTTTTCTGAGTTCCTTATGCATCTCTATAATAATTTCTTTTTTTTTATGGAATCCTCAATTTCACAAACAGAACAATAATTGTAAGGTTATGTACTGTATTTTTGAAAACAAAAGTGATGTAGCTTATTGAGAGTCACATGGAGATTCAAAAAATCGCGGAATAGGTGGAGGCTGCTATTCGAAATGTTAGGGGTAGTCACCCTGGCAGTGAGGGTGTTGAATCCAGAACATTGATAGATACCTCAAAAGTTGTCCCCCTCGATATCTAAATTGATGTGTCTCACCAAATTTTCATACTATCATCAGTTCAAGGAATAATTAATTCTGTTCGTTTGAAAGTTTTTGTGAGGTTAGGAACTTTTTGAAAAAAAGTGATGTAGCGTATGGAGAAAAACGTAAAGATTTAAAATTCGCAAAATAAGTGGGGGTTGCTATTTGAAATTTCAGGGGTAGCTACCCTGGGCGTGACAGGGTTGATTCCAGAAAAACAATAGATACCTCAAAAGTTGTCTCCCTCAATATCTAGATTGATGTGTCTCGCCAAATCTCCATACTATCATTGGCTTGAACACAATCAAATGCTGGTCCTTTTTAAATTGTCACCCTGTATACAGGGTTCGCCACAGTAAGTGGTCCAGTAGAATATTTCGGGAAATAAAGCGATTGGGATTCTGAAAATTTTTAGGGAAAGACTTCCGGAGATGCTCTTCTCGAATGAAATAATAAAGAAGTTGCGCGACTTCCGGTTATACCGGAAGTAGGTGTCAACTCGCTTGTTTCAAATGAAACACTCTATATATTATAACATTTTTGGATTCTACGTGAAATTCTAGGCAGATTTGATGTATGATGTCTTATTATACCTAATTTTTGAATTATTTTATTTTATTATTTTTTTGAAATATTTTAGTTTTTATGTCAGAAATGACGTTTGTAGGTTTCTATTATCTAAATGTAAAGTTTTGGTACAAGAAAGCCTTTATTGTTTTATTTGTATTGGACTTCTTCTTGAAAGGAACCCACTTCAAAAGATGTTCAATAATATTTTGGAAACTATTATTACAGGGTGGCCTAAAAATAAGATCAAAAATAAAATCTTTAAAACTGCCAAAAATCCATTTTTTCAAATGGAGAACCCCAATTTTTATCATTTTATCATATAAAGTATTGAGAATAAGGGTGAGTTTATGAAATATTGTCCATCCCAAAATTCAAAACAAAATAAATAAGAATAAGAGATTTTGGGCTGGACAATCTTATACAACTCACCTTTATTTTCAGTACTCAATAAGTTAAAATGATAGAAATTGGGGCTCACCATTTGAAAAAATGGATTTTTGCCAGTTTTCTCAGTTTTACGAAGGCGTAGAAGTGCCACAACTAAAAAAAAATAAAAATTTCGTCTTTAAAGTCGAAATTTCGAGAAAGAGAACTATCTGAAAGTCTATGAATACGAGAACTAGTGGTCTGTTGCATCCTATGATTTTCTCAATAAGGGTCCTAATACTAGGTGATGATTTTTCCCAAAGCCCAGTCGAAAACCTGCTTGTTCTCTTGGCTGGTAATGCTCGAGGTTGTTTTCCCGCCTTGATGTTATGGCCCTGGTAAACAATTTTTGTAGACGACTGGGGAGGATTATTGGGTGCATGCAATACTTGAAATTACTTTTTATTCTCTAGTTTCAGTCAGTTGTCTTTGTGTTAGTACTCCAAAGAAATGAACAATGTAGCAGAATGAATACAATTTCATGATATCTGCAATGTTCCAGTTTCTGATTGAGTTTTAAAAACAGTTTGTTGATTTTCGTAGTTCCATGATTCAAAGGAAAAAATTATGGATGTTCGAAATCAATAGCGAGATTTTGTTTGTGGTTGTAGTTCAAGACGGGGCGAGGCTATCACCTTTACGATCTGCATTACAGCCAGTGGCTTATTATGCAACCTTGCCGGTTTAGACCAGTTATTTCCATTCATCTAAGCTCAGTAACTTTTCGGAAAGTTTTTCATGAAAGAGTAATCCCTTGCCCTTTGTTTCACCAAAAGTTTTGTATCTCCTGTGAGTCAGATCATAACAGTCAATGATGATGTTTGAGGCAGATTCATACTATTCAAGCCTGCAGCTTGTGGAACCATCGTAGGCACCCAGCTTCTGCATATTGTACTCTGAGGTGGTAGTGCCCCATCAGCAGCCACACTACAAGTATTATCTGAGTACGTGATAGCCACAGAACTCCATTAGTGAGTTCTTTGAAAGGGTTGCTCATTGTTCCCTTAGTGTGTCATGGTCCGGTGTTGGATCCCAGTTACTAAGATGTTGTTCACAGGATCATCCCTGTACTGCCAAGGGTTCAGCTCAACAATATTGCTGTGCCAGTTCTCGTTAGCACATTACCTTTGATGCTCACTTCTTTCGCTGGGTGACCGAGAACCAGGTCCAGCCTCACTCTCTTTTTCCTTCGTGCCAATTCTTTAAGGGTGTGAAGGCAATCTATCGGGATCTTCGATGTGAAACGATAAGGAGTTCAACGCCTTCAATGCAGCCTGATGGTCCAAGAAAATGTGGATGTTCTGGTCATTGCAGCATAGTCTAGTAATCTCTTGAACACATGCACGAATGTCGTGAATTCCCGCCTGCTACACGCTTGTAGTGATCTCTAGAGGGATACTGAGAAGTATATGCAATGTTCAGTGTGTATGCCGGCCCCAACATCATCATCCGTCTTGGTAACAGACCAGATCTCTATATTCAAAGAAGAAAATGCTTTTCCTGCTAAGCCGCAAGTTCAAAAATGACATTTTTTCACTTCTGGAACCTGTATATGGCTACAATGTGTGAATTTTTCAAGCACGTAACAAATTCTTATCTTATGCATGCATGCAACAGGACAGCTTAAAATTGCGAAAAGAGTGCTGAGCGAATTATACATTGTTGAAAATGTAGCGTTGGAAAATAAAAATATATCTGCCAAAAAGGGATTACAGGATTACATTACGAAAATTTATGGCCCACACTTGCTAAAATGATGTCGAGATCGAGATACTCTGCAAAAACAAACTTATTAAAGTTACCCATTGCGTCAACGAGATGTGTTTAATAATATTGGATAATTCTCGTGCTGTCTAAATTTGACATACCGTAACGCTATCTGACCAGTTAGTAGTATGACAGTGCTTTTCGTTTTAGGGTCAGCGGAGCCCGTTACCGAACGAAGGATAGCGGGATATTTTCCGTAATCGGATTTGACGTCAATGACAAAAAATTTCCTGCCTTTTTTGGCAAAGAAAACTTAGTCGGTAAGTGATATATTTTAATCACTTTTCTATATTTTTGGGTTTGAGTTTGTTTTGTTCATGTTTATTTTGTGTACTCTCCGAGGTCAGACAGTATGAAAAGGTGATCAGAAAAGAAAAAGACGTTCAGATTTGTTCCGAACTATGAAATTTCACTCCTGCAAGCAGTGCATCTTGCATACTATTGAGCATATAAAGAGGTTACTTTTCCAAATTTTAAGGACACCGTTTCTCTTATGTTATAGAGTTACCCAATTTGAGATACCACCATGAAGGTATGTACACAGTGTCCCACACCTATATCGTTCCTTTTCTTATATACAGGGTAAAAACAAAAGTTCGCACTTTTTGGGGTGCTTTCATATATCGCACACTTAGAAAAGAAGTGAAGATTGATCCTTATAGATATTTTTGTGCAGAATGCAGTGGCAAACACCGTTTATGAGCTACAGTATAAACTTGGTATTCTTTAAATGAAATTTTGAAGAAAACGACATATTTAGTTTTTTTAACCTCAAATTCTTTCATATTTTCTTCTGATTATACTGATGTGTCACATTTTAAATATTTTTTTGAGGTCTTGGATGTCAAAATAGAAACAGATCTTTTTTACAGGTTTTTTATTTATATAATTTCGATGCTTCCGCCAACTTAAAAACTAGTAACCATATTTCAATTATTCAAACTGCCAACAATTTTCCTCTGTCATCCAAAACACACACATTTTTTTTCAAATCAAAATCTAAATTCAAATTATGACGGTCTCCCTTGTCTATTACAATCTCCGGACGCTCCCTTCGCTGATACTTGGATTAAACAAAGTCTGCCGTGCAAACTAAATCTTGATTTGTTCATCGTATCAACGGCGAAATATTTGTGACTACTATTTTGAGTTACAAAAAAGGATGGCATTTGAGAATTTTCAAAAATATCAGATGATCAAATGTTCTGATATTTTTAAAGAAGATGTCGAAAAAGCATTGATTATGTATTTAGGTAGGTGGAAAATGAAAAAAAAAATGGTTTTCCATTGAATTTCTGGAAAGACAGCAACCACATCGCAAACGAAGGCCAATTTATTAGATCATGCCATCAACTCGAAGCCTCACCAAAAATGTTCCAAACAACAAAATGGAGCTGCCGAGATAAACTTTCAGCTTCTACATAAGGATTAGGAACATCTTGTAGAAAGATAGAAAATGAAGTTGGAGCTCCGAAGTGAAAGTCAAAAATAAATTTACGAAACCATAAATTCGAATATAGACGCCTGGGCCCCATTTCTCTAAGTTGAGAAATGCGAAAGTTCCGCTGTGTGATGGGTTAAATCTTACCACAAATATTTTCTCCCACGCAGTTTATTCCGTATTCTTGGAAGGTAGACTGCTCTTCGATTACTCATGTACTTTTGCCAAATTTCACCTGTTCCTTAGAACTACCCTGACAAGCAGAAACTCTGATCAAAATTCTTTTTTTTTGCAAAACATCTGCTTGCTTTGTATACCGAATTTCAAAGAAACAATGAAGTTTGTGTTTTATAATTATAGTAGTCGTTAAGGATCAGGAAGTGGAAAGAAAGAAGAGTGATTTGCCAATAATGAAGAGAAAAATGCTATATGAATTTGTAAGGGGGCATCTCAAATTAAGAACACAGACATAAAAAGATGAAGCTACCAAAATATGGAAAAATATTTGTGAATGAGATGAAATCATTTACAAGTTCTTCATTTTTATTTCAAGACAAAGAATTTAAGATTGAGTGGGCAATCATATGCAGGTATATAACAAAATTTCATTATGATCAAGGGATTTAACTTGTAAACTAATACTTTCAATATCCAATGAAGTCTTTAGTTTTGAAATTTTGATAGTTGGGATCATAATATGGCTACTTTCACCTTTATTTCAATACTAAGAGCCGAATGAGCTTTTGTCGGTGGCATTAGAAATATAGTCAAGATATTTATCACGTGCCGCGTTCAATCATTATTTAGTTGAAACCCCCTTTTCATAAAAATTGTTGACGACTATTTTCTCCATCATCGGCATATTATAACAAAATATTTAATACTTGATCAACGCTTTTTCCAAATCCACAATAATTAACAAAAAATATAAAGTCTTGAGTATATTATGATATACTCAAAAGAATGGGTTTAGGAACAAACTGGAATTTACAATTGTCGTGATTTCTACTGCGGACGTTTACTGCACATCATTCTTCCCAGATGAACTATTGATCTCAATCAAGAGATGTATGATTCCCGAATTTCATGCTAAAATTCAAAAATACATCTCGCACGATTTTTGAAAGAACCACGCACAAAGACCACATGTGATTATCTATTTCTCGACTGGAGAATACGACCACTGAAGTTATGCGATCAGTTGCTTGCTAAGATTCAGTAACATCAAGATTTTTCAAAAAAAGTGATATGGTCTGACGAATCCCACATCAACAGGGGTGGCCTGAGGAAGGAACAAATCGGTTCCAAAAGCCAGAATAAACAGTATATGAGAACTCACGCATCGAAGGCCTCTCTTTTTTGACTGCTCCTCACTACCTTTTTTCTCGCAATTACAAGCCAGTTACGAAAATGTCCACGTACTGTTGAAATGGGGTTTTTATGCAACATTCAAAGACTATATGGCATGTCTGTAATGCATCCGAGGTGCTTAAATCATCGTCCAAACTCAACAACAAGATGTCAGTACTACAGAATAGGAGGATTTTTCTACTTAAATGTCGACAACTGGATTTGAACCCAAACCACATCACCAATGGGACTCACAACATCAACTCTTTACTTCATATCACTCAAGGCAGAATAGGACGTCATCAACTCACCTCGAACTAAATAAAACCTCCCGTCAATTGCATCAAACCAAACTAATTCCAATACATATCTGCACCCAATTTGAGCGAATGACGCACCTGGCCATCAAGAAACGTTTCAACATCATCAAGAAGTCCAACTGCAGAAAGATTGAAGTACCGAAGCGCTCGTCGTTCTCTGGAATCAGTACGCAACAAAACTGGTTCAAGAATTCAACGGATGTTGACATACCACCAGATGTCCAAACATTTCTAGCTTTGGGGCCAAAATTCAGCTCACAGTCGACCACGAGGGACTTGACATTCCATCATTACTGGCTGATGTGGAAAGCGTGATCAATGAACAAGAGGAGGAGCATAGGGACAAACTCAGAGCAAGGTGCACGAATGTCATCACAAACTGTTTGCTGACACTCAACGATTTCTAAAACAAAATTATCAATTGTACAGGGTGGCCAACTAAGAATGCGAGGTACTGTATCTCGGAAACTATACATCGTAGAGGCTTGCGGCAAAAAAATTTATTACTAAAACGGCCAAGAGAAACAACCAACACCAAGTAGAAAAATATGATTTTTAAGGAATTTTGTCCAATGAAAATATATCGATGAGCTCATTTTTGGATCTACTGACTATTTACCCACACTTTTTGTCAAAAACGTTTTTTTCTATCTATCATAATAAAGTGGTGGGGGAAGTTCAATTGTTTTATTAAACAAACGGAGATTTCTCCCGTTTCGCTTGACCGATTTAAACGAGCTTGGGCTCATATGAAAGAGAATAGTCTGCGCTATAAAATGCTCATTTGCTTTTTAATTTGTAACATTCGCCGTCGCCGCTAGATGGCGTTAACTGAAATGGTAGCATACTTTTGAGTTTTTTCCGAAAAAATCAAACGTAATGGTATATCCATTTTCATATATTTTAAAAGAAGACACATTTTCCTATAAAAAAAATTAAAAAAAAAACAAAAAAAAAACATTATTTTTTTTGTTTTTTTTTAAGGAAAATGTATCCTCTTTTAAAATATATAAAAATAAATATACCATTACATTTGATTTTTTTGGAAAAAACTCAAAAACATGCTACCATTTCAGTTAACGCCATCTAGCCGCAACGGCGAAGGTCAAAAATTCAAAACCAAAAAAGTTTTTTGAAGTGTGGATCATGCTCTTTCATATGAGCCCAAGCTCGTTTAAATCGGTCAAGCGAAACGGGAGAAATCTCCGTTTGTTTAAAAAAACAATTGAACTTTCCCCACCACTTTATTATGATAGATAGAAAAAAACGTTTTTGACAAAAAGTGTAGGTAAATAGTCAGTTAATCCGAAAATGAGCTCATCGATATATTTTCATTGGACAAAATTCCATAAAAATCATATTTTTCTAGTTGGTGTTGGTTGTTACGCCCCCTAGCGACCATTTCAGAAACTTGAGAATATTTTCCAGGTTTTTCTCTTGGCCGTTTTAGTCATAAATTTTTCTGCCGCAAGCCTCTACGATAAATAGTTTCCGAGAAACGGTACCTCGCATTCTTAGTTGGCCACCCTGTACATCGTGTTGAGTGATAAGGGAAATGTTACTGTGGCGATGTCCAGGGATGAATATGTCAGCAAGTCCACCGAATTACTGAATGATGAAAGATACTACACGAGGCTCAAGTCCAACCCAACGTCGTCCCTGCAGGGAAAGGCAAACTTGCTGATAAAGCGTCAGAAGGCTGAAGGTCATATATATGATGTGACCTCCAAAAGAATGCTTAACCACAACACTGTAGCACCAAGGTTCTACACAGAACCTAAACTCGACAAGCCCACTCCATCTATGCCTCCCATCACCTCAGCTATCAACTGTTCCAATGAAACACTGGCAAGGTACCTCACTGACATCCTGTCGAGGGCTTACAACTACGATTACGTGTATCATGTCACTGACTCATTTGCATTGAGTGACTTCATCAATGATTCCTGACTTTCTGCAGATCATGTCCTGGTGAGTTTTGACGTAGTTTCCTTATTCACAAACCCACCTCTAGAGGTCATACTGGACAGTATCACGCGACACTGGGATGAAATCTCCCAACACTGTAACCTGGACCTTGAACTAACAACAGTTGCGATTCATATTTGATTCTCATTACCTCTTATTTGATGACCGGTATCACAAACAAATATTTGGCACTCCAATGGGCTCAACCATATCTCCCATACTGGTCAACCATGTGCTGGATGATCTTATTGACACCTGTGTCCAGGAGCTGCCGTTCCAAGTTCCGTTCCTAAAACGATATGTTGATGACCTAATACTGGCCTTATCATCGGACAGCGTCAACTCCACGTTGGAAACCTTCAGTTCATATAATCCACACATACAATTCACAGTCGGGAGAAAGGAGGATAAGAGTTTACCTTTCTTGGACATGAGGGCACATAGAAACGATGACCAATCACTGCTTACTGTCTGGTACAGAAAACCCATGGCCTCTTATAGATTCATCACTTTTAAATCATACCACCCCACAAAAATGAGGATAGATCTCATTATGGCGCTAAAAAGAAGGGCTTGTCTCCTTACTCACCATACAAAAAGGGACATCCCATTGTCGGTTCTGGCTCAGATATTGAAGAAGAGTTTGTACCCATGGAGAATGACCAACAAGTTCATCTTCAGCACCCGACACGATTTCCAACTGGATGCTGACCCACCTAACCAAATGGTCACCCCTCCACCTGCTGCTACACCTGAAGTGACAGCTCAATACTATGTCTTACCACATTTGAAAGATCTAACACCAAAATTGATCAACACCCTGAATCATGAAGGTGCAAAGTTTATGAAAAAACCGACAAAAACAGTAGAACAGCTGTACACAAGGACTTAAACTTATTTTGTCATTAAAGATATGAGAAATGTGGTATATAGCATTCCATGTGGAGCGTGCAATAAAATGTATGCTGAACAAACCTCACAAAAGCTCTCTGCCCGCCTTGCATCGCAAAAGAGTGATCGCAAAAGAAGAGTTCAGACGAGCGGATTGGCCATACATCATGTTAACACTGGCCACATACCAAATATTGAAGAGGTCAAGGTGTTGACGAGGTCCAATGTTCATCACAAGCGGCTATTTGTGGAGATGGCTCATAACAAGATGACTGAAAACAATCAAAATAATCAGAACGATTATCAGAACTTGTGTGTTATATACAATTTCTTATTACAAATTTACAAACAGGGTCTGACACCGAATAATCCGGACCACATGGATGATAACTAGTTCTATTTTCCTTTTTCGGTTTGTTTTTTGTTGTTTTAACTTTCAGCATCTGATGTGAGATGGGAAAACACACAACGTCATACATCCCAATCGTGAAATGCCATCATTATAAGTTACAGATTCCGTCCTTCTCAGTGTGTTGAGTTGTGTCTGATGTTCACAGATGCAGCCACGTGTGTACAGTTTACTGCAATTCTGTCATTATGAGATCTCACACTGGGCTTCTTACCTAGCACAACAATATGCATGTTATAGTGATAATGGTGTTAGTCCGTCCACACCAATCTGTTTGTTACTGTTAAGTCAAATCGTTTTAATCATGTGTTTTACTCTTTCAATTCTTTTAATTCGTCAAATTGTCAACATGTCTAAAGTGGTGAATGCATAAGACTAACCATGATCCAAGTATTGTCTTGAGTGAACAACTCCTATGTCAAATCCTTTATTTCTGTATGTGCTATCTTTATGTTTCTCTAATTGGTAAGTTTTACTCTAATTATGTACACATATACTTATATTCATGTTTCCTTAATAATTATAGTCTTTCCTGAATAAGGAACAAGTCGGTTCCGAAAGCTTGAATAAACAATATATGAGAACTCACGCATCGTAGACCCACCTTTTCCTTCGCTTTTGAAACAGTTTTGGCGGATGTTGAATTGGAACGCATAGACCAATCACATGGCCTTCATGGTAATTTTACTATTTTCAAACTTTTGTTTTCACCGTGTATCTATCTTCACGAAGAAGTGGAACGGGTTCACGAAAATAGAATAAAATCAAGTGGCGTCCATCAAGTTAAAGCACAGGTTAAAGGCATTCTGACATCAATTCCGAATTTCGCATAACAACAAAGCTCCCAGATATAAAAGTGCTTCAGAAAAATCTTGAACATTCTCTAGATTTTCAACGAAGCAGTTCCGGATACAATATGTTTTTAAGAACTTTTCTTTTCACTTGTATGCAGGGGACTATATATTTTGTATAAACATCTTAAATTACGGATTTAAAAGTTTGCATAACCGATGTTTGATATAAGTCTTTGCATGGGAACATGCATCCATACAAATCAACAACTATAAAACAAAGTTACAACGCCACTCAAACTTGTTGGAAAAGTCATTTAAGGTCAATTCATGAAATTATCATCAGTATAATCTTTCAAGAAAATTAATGTTTCAAAGCTGATGATGATAATATCCTCGGTTATCATTCAACACTTGATATGGGTAATGCAAACGAACTATTGAGAAATACAATTCAAAACTTTGGCAATACACTCTTTGAAAGACCCTTAAACTCCTAACAAACCTTCACTTTCATGGAGTATTCAATCAACCAATAAAAAATCATGAAAAATCAAAAAACGTTTTACCAAGAGATGGAAGTAGTCCTGTAATGGAATTTGATAATAAATCCAATGAGTTCTATTTTATTTATTAGATATCTCAATCATATATTGAACATAGTATAAAAAACAACAAGTAGCGACAGCTCCATATACCTATAGGTGGTCAAATTTCGTTCTGTCTCAATGACAGAAATTCGCCTCATTTATACACTGCTGGCATTATGAAATGTAAAATTCTTTTCTAAATCAAGACTTCGAAACTTCGCAATCTTTAGACATACTGCGTCCTATGCAGTATGTCGTATTGCATAATTTGAACAACTAATATTCATTTTCTCTAGGGGCTGTGATCAATAATTCTAATCAGGAGTAAGGATTACACAATTCCATTGGAGAGTCGTATCATACTGTTGTATTGCTCATCTGAAGATCTATTCATCAAGTTTTAATGAAGCCAACATTTAGGATTGGATATTTTTTATTTTCCAACTTTTACATTGAAACAATTCAAGAGAATATACAGTGGGGACCCAGATCGACGCATGGATAGGTGAAAAAGACAAAAAAAAAATGGATTGAAGTTTCATCTTTTGGGGTTCAGACCTGCTTTGATAGAAATTATTTTGTGTCATAATTTTAGTTTTGAAAAATCGAGTATATCTTGGAAATCAACTTAAAAACTTTTTTTCTCACCAGTAAAGTGCTTTTTCTGTACTTAAGAGATTGAAAAAAGTGATTCAGAATGAAAAACTGAGTGAGAATGCAAGATTTCCAAACCCTCCGCTCACTTTAATATTTTGAATTTTTCCAGTCCACGTTTCCAGAATTAATAGCATGGAAATAGATTTGATCTTAATATTTTAAACGTTAAAAAGTAGGCGGCGGGTTTTGATATTTCGCATTCTTACTCAGTTTTTTAATCTGAATAATATAACATTTTGTCGTATCTCCTATAAAAAAAAGCACTTTATAAGAAAAATAGCTTCTAGGTTCATTTCCAAAAAATTCTTGATGATTCGAAACCAAAATCATGACACAAACTGTTCCTATCTAAGGAGGGATGAACCCCATAAAATTAAATCTCAATTCATTTTTTTTTTACTTTTCCACTTATACAGGCGTTGATCCGGGGACACATTGTATGTATACTAAATACAATATTATATATTTTTAAATAACCAACTTTGACATGTTTTAGCATATTATATTGGACGACACAGCAAAGATGAGAATCTCTAAAAATAAAGAATATATTAATGAAAAATATAAAAATGGTACCTAACACCAGAAATGCAAGTAAAATCATGTTTAAATTTAAACATGCATTATGTTCTTGATTTTTTGTTTCGGTTTCTTCTGTTCTTTTCTTTTCATTGCCATTTCGATGCTTATTTCTCTATTTCTAAATTTCAAGGTAAAGAAAATTTTACATCTTACAAATAATTTCAGAAGAAACGGTCTGGGGGAGTTTTTGCAAGGATGGAACATCTCCAATGGAGTGATGAGGCGAAGAAGACTATAAGATACCTCTTTTCCAGTAAACACTTTTTTGAATTCTGTATCAAAGATATTATCCAGAGAATAAATAAAATGGACGAATGTTTCTGGAGGTGACAATAGTCCACCAAAAATTCCTTTTGAATGATCATATGCTTTGAAATGGGACAAAAGGTTGGTTTCGTTCAATGAGGAGCACTGTCTTGCAAATCCTTCGCAGTCCTCACACGTATGAACTTCAAGACATCTTTTGAGCAAGTATCCACAAACATAAAAAAACGCATTTTGTGTGGGCAAATTTTCACTGCGATAATCAAAGACGGAAATTGAAATTGCTGCTTTAGATTGTTTTGATAACTCCTCATTGATGGATTCTGTCGTCTGTAAGGACTTCAAAGACTCTAAGTTCAACAAAATCTGGTCTAAATCATCTCTGCAGTTCATGTGATTAGACTGGAAGTAGTTTTGAATAAAAAGTTTCTTGAAAGTAATTTGAAACTGAATGGGTGTGGGATTAACACAGTTGCCTCCTTGCTGCCTCACACTTCCAAAATAATTTTCAAGGCAATCAGTATTAAGACGTCGAGTTCCCAAATATTTGTAACCATGCTCTCCCAGTTTGGGCCATAATTTCAATAGACTGTTGATTGTGATTATCCAACACTTTATAAACCTCATTTTGGTGGTAATATCCTTTCCATTAATATCCAGAACTTTCAACTTTTTCAAAAACATTAATGTTTCACTAAGAAACTGTCTCTGGTAATCAGACCCATCAAATGAATTTTTGAATTTGAATGAGTTTCCTAATGAATTCGAGTTCAATATATCGAACAGATTATTAAATCGTTCAATTATTTCAATTGTTTCAAATGCTGCATTTGGAAGTAAGCCTACGCTCATATGCGTATTCATACCACAAGCAACAGAATGACTCAGGACTTGGGTGGCAATTTTACTTTTATTTTTTCAAAGATTGTCGGGAAAATATGAGATTGGGTGAGTTTTGCGGCACATCCATAAAACTGCTTCTTGTCGTTATTATAAAAAGTTTCTATAAATGACCATGACGTTGTTTTGTCTTCAAAACAAAAAATGTGTTTATCCAAATTATTCCTAGTTGCTTTAATCAAGTGGCATTGGTCAAATATATAAGTCAACTTTCTTCCACTGGCTACATCAAATTCGGAATTTTCGGTTGAGATTCCCATGTTTGTAGCCAGTTGTACAAAATTGGATCCCATATCACTTGCAATTCCCTCTACTTCAACACCGATACTCTCCAACTGTATTATGCATCTCTCCAGTACCAGTCGAAGTTCCTTGGCTTTGAATTGGGTGGACAGGAAAAAAAATGCAATTGGCTGCTTCCAAGATGAGTAAAGTCCTCTTGCCATTATCACCAAGACATTTTTGCACAATTCTGGGCCTCGTTTCTCATGACCAATATCTTCAAATCCAATTATCTGATCATTCTTCAGATCAAAGAAAAGACTGGATTTGAGTGCCATTTCATCAATGCAGATAATGCAGTGTCTGTCCATATCTGTCATGGTCATCATTTTGATTTCCAGAGCCTTGAAAACGGATAAATTCTCCAACCCTGGTTGGAATGCCAGTCTTGACGTTGTTCTTTCAAGTGTTCTCTTATTAGGAAGTGTAAGCATTTTGCTCAGAAATCTGTATGCTTTTGGACTCAAGAAGTACAAAGTCAAAGCAAATTGTTTCAGCTTCATAGAAAACCTTCTAGCTATAGGCTTCTTTTTCTTATTCAGAATGTGGGACTTCAGTATTTCTGCCAACTGACTGCTCAAAAGTCTGTCACATATTTTGTTAAAATCTGCGATCATGGTCTTGTCGTCTAATTTTTCTACCCTGTTTTCTTTGTCAATATATTTTTGGCTCTTTTTGAGTCTTTTGAGTTCAGTTCTCAATTTCTGCTTACGTGGAGAATTGGAGGACAGACTTTTGTGGGTTTGCGTGGAAATCGTCGAGGAGAACAGGGGAAGTTGATCGGTCTGTGGAGTGCTTGGTCCTGGAATAATCATCAAGTTAGAAACGTTTTTCATTAAGAATTAGTCAACTCTTAATAATCCAATAATCTAATAATGAGGTATTTGGAATAGTTTCAATGCATTAAAATAGAGATTGATAGTCTTGATCTCTGGTTACCTACCTAAAGGAATCGTTGTGGTCTTTGAAAATGTATCATCTGGTAAGTTCTTTGGAAGTGAACACGAGAATTTGGTTGGTACAGCATCGGTTACGAGTCGTTTGATGGAAGTTGCTGTTTTCGAAAAATATTTTTCTTCAAAATGAAGCTCACATAACCTGAATAATGAGATTTTTCTCTGAAGTATGTCTTTCCTATTGCAAGCTTCTGTCCAAAGCTTTGCCCTGAAATCATTTTTTCATTAAAGAACAATAATGCCACGCCAATAATAATGAAGCCCACTGTCACCACCAATAGTATAATAATTTTATTATATTTTATAATACATAGGTATATTTTTATATAATTTAATAGTGGAGTATTATTTATTTTAACCTGAGCATGGCAGATTTGAAGAAAAAATTACCTAGTACATTTTCAAAATATTCATATCGCACCTTCGGTAAAACAAGGGCATAATTCCGCTTTAAAACAAATCGAGATGTGCCCTTGTGTTACCGAAGGTGCAATATTATTAATTTAATCTCATCATGTCGTTATTTTCAAATGAGCATTTATCCTCTGAGATGAAAAAAGTATTCTCAAGAGCGACTGCATCATTCAAGATGCGAGTCACTGTATAATTTGAATATTATCATTATAATAATATCTATAAGTAATATAATATTATAATTACCCACCTTCCAATATCTTTGGGAAAATGGAACAAAGCATTTCCATCTCCACGTACTGTTGAGCATGCACGGTACACACACGATTCAGAAGACTTTCCTGGCATTTCGATAAGAAATATCTCACGAGTATCTATCAAAAATTGAAGCAGGTCTTTCAATTAATTCGCAGTTGACAAAAAATGCTAATGTTTGACAAACGCTTTTGTCATTATTGACGTACCTAAATTCACCTAATTTCTATGCAGTATGTGTAAAGATTTATGCGAAGTTTCAAAATCTTGATTAAGAAAACAATTCTACATCTCATAATATCATCAGTGTATGAATTAGGCGAATTTCTGTCATTGAGACAGAACCTAAATTGACCAGCAGACCCGTGAGCTGTCGCTACTTGTTGTTTTTTATACTATGTATTGAATGAGTTATAATAGAAAAGAGCGGAGGGTCTTGCTAATTTATGATAGCTGAAAGAAGAAAATCTCTCTAGATTTCTCAAGAATGTCTCGATAATTTATCAAGTAGTATTACATTATAAGGAAAGCAGCATCGAATATTGAACTGTTGAGAAAATACGTTGTTTGTTATAATGAACTTTCAAATCAATTCATAAAGATTGATTATACCAGTTGCTCTTGACCAAGTATAATTCAACAATAATTCTTCAGAATTTCTGCGAATTGAATAAGAGATGAAGATGCGAAACACTGAGTTACTTGAAATAGTCAGGTTCATAATTATCAGTGATCTGTCGAGAACTGATGATTGTTCATGACCTGCGCATATTTTTTTCTTTTATGGTGGTTTATAATATGCGATCTAAATATGGATAATGGATCAAGAGCATGATCATGACATGTTATTGATATATTTCATATACATTTCCAAGAAAAGTCGATGCACATAATAAGTTTCAGCACTTTTGATTGATTGTACCATCCCTTTACATATATTTATTAACGATCCATGTCAATATGATCGAGAATCCTAGACGGGCAAAGAGATTAAGGACCTTATGTTATGAAAATTTCATAACATAGGCCGAATATGATCCTCATCATGCATCACCACACTTTTTTGATGTAGCTCATATTACAAGGGTTACTTTATCATATAATCTTCTTGATCTGTTCCTAGAAGTTTATACGTTTTTTTCCGCTACCAATATGAAATGGTATCTATGTCGATGAGAAAAGAAATCTTGGTTACATTTCTGCACAAGATTATCACGGTCATAGTATCCATCATCAAAGATAGATGAACGACATTATCTATCAAAGTTTTCGACTTACGCATCATACTACCTTTGAAACCTACGTGAGACCACTGAAGGCAATATGTGAACAACGTTCGACTTCAATTATTACTGCAGTGCAGATCTGGGATTCAATTTCCCGACATTTTGACGTAACTCGTCTGATTCTCATCAATACATGCCAACATGTAAACTCTCAAAACTTCTCTTGAATCTAAAGAGAACCGTTCTGTCAAAGCTGTCCACACTACCTTCTGAACCGAAAATTAACGCTTATTTCCTCACTGAAAATAGTGTGTATTGGGTACACAAAAACATTCAAAAGTATCAGAGCGCTTTATTAAAAAGAAACTCGCTGAAATGTCATGAATGATGTATTCAACCGTGTTACGGTTCAAATTCAATCACCAATTTTTCTTCAGTAAAACACACACATTCATTTTATTTTTTGGCTTAACCATTTCACAAAATCAATTTTATGTACCACTTTACAAATCAATAAAGATCGATCATCATCTGTAAACAAAGAACAGCTGATTTGTTTGACATCTAGGGAGTGACTAGAGCACGGATTCCTGCAAATTGTTGGTCTGTGTCGTCATAGTTAGGTGATCTGATTGCTCCAGTCGATCTGATCCTGCGAGAAAAGAATTGGTTTGCAGTTTTTTTCAAATGTTCATCTACTCACGGCGTTTTGTCAGTTTGATTCCTAAAATTAGAACGGTAGCTTGGTTGTGAAATCCGCTATTTTCTGTGGCATTCTTGCTGATTTTCAAGGAATCTGTCCATTACTTCGGGCCCTATTTTGGCTTTGTTCGTTACCAAACCTGAGTTTTGGAGGATTTGATGAGGATCTCGAAGTTCTGGACAAAAGAAAAGAACGAGCACGTAGTTGACCACGTGTCTAAACTCTAAGCCGCCTTACATCTTCGGTGAGTTTTCCTGCAAAATTATATTTGTTGGTAGTATTTTGAGGGTGTTTCTCTTTCACTTTTTAGGCATTTTCTGTTCCGTTATTCCTATTTTATCGGTGCATCCACGTTTCCTTTTGGATTTTGTTGTTAATGGCCCCCAGGCAACCTGAAAGTCATTGAGATACCTACCTTGGTGATTTTTCCTCACCAATCAGCAGAGGACAGTTCTTGTTCGGGATTGACATATCCGGAAAACTCAGTGAAGAGCCGGAATGTTCCAACTCTGACCACAGACCCAAAAACTGGCATTCTTCTCCTAGAAAGACCATTTTGCTGCTGGAAAAATCCAAGGTCGGTTCGTTCCTTTTATCTCTGGGAACCATCCTTCTCGATCTCAGATTACGTAACACGTACCTATCCATCTCTTTTATATTTTGTAAAGTCAAGTTAACACGATAAAGTAATCATACATACCTGTGTCATACAGTACAACACACATAAACGCAAACGGTCTGTAAACCATTAATGGCCATTTTTCGGTAACGTTGTCGCGCTTTGTTATATAACTGATTAAGATTAATAAGAAAGTCACTTTTTCACATTCATCACTTTTTTTAACTTATAAATCATATTCATAAGTTTTTACGGCTTAAACTAAGCTCGCAGACGCATTTTGACGCATTTTGTTTATACTACCTGCATTTTCTTTAACTTTTCACACTGAATATCATAATTTTATAAATACATTTTTGGTTTTGTGAACTAGAAGTGTAAAAACATATCGATAAGACGATAAATCGCTGGTTCTGCGAATTGGGTTATAACAATAAAGATTGGTTTTTGAGCATTCTGTTCTTTGTGATTTTCCCGTTTTTATTTTGTTGTCACCATAAGGTGAGTATCTAAGGTGCAAGGTTTTAAAAATGGGTGGTGCCCCAATTTTGCCGTGAATAACTGTTACTAAAGACCACTCTACCCTGTGAGCTAGCTTGACCTCACACATCGTTTTTTTTTCCTTATTCCAGAAGTCTATTGTCCAGTTATTGTTACCATTGTCGGAAATCTCGATTAAATACCCCACCTCTTTTCTTTTCTTTTCTATTTTGAAAGTTACGAATTTTTATTGTAACAAATTAGCGCCCAACGTGTAAGGTATTTTCTTCAGATTTTGCTTTCGGTTTGATTTGATTGCGAGCCTGTGCGTATCGATAGCGGAATTTCAGCATTATTTGCCGTATGTGAGAATTTCCTTGGTAATTTTTTGAGCATCGGTGCAACGACTTGTTTCTTATCAGACTGTTTTTTGCGTGAATAGGTATTTGTCATTCGACGATTAGAAAACAACTGATTTTGGACGGATATATTTTTAATATTTACGTCTGAACGAACTTTGTTCATATTTTTGTTTTGTGTTTGGTCGAAACCAAATTAATTTGGGGTAATTTCGTATCAATATTAAGTGCAAATCCATTGACACGATCTGAGGTTGTTTTTTTTTAGGGTTTATTATTACCTCTTTTTGGGGTTGGTTTTTGCTATTTTGTGGAAAGGGCGGGTTTGTGATTAATTTAGCTCTATTATTATTTTTTTTTCAGGTAAAACCTGAATTTATTTTTTTTCGCAAATTTCTCATCATACCGAGAGTGTTTCCGTTTTTTCCACAGGTCATTTGAATTATTTTGCGTTTCTATTTTCACCAAGTATTAAAATTATTTATATTCTCTTTACCATATTTTTGTTCGTCAAATTATCGCCATTATGGAAATTAATTATCTGGGATCTGGTGAGCTTAAGTACGAGCTAATAATCCAAGGATTGCCTACAAACGGTACCATTGCCCAAAAGAGGTCTTTGTTGAGGGATGCGTTACGTATGGAACGTGAAGGACTGAGTCACCCTCCGGACAAAATTGATTTGACTGTGAAAAGAGAACTTTGTCTTTGCCGAGCCAAGCTTTACGAATTAGAAAGCGAATACGGACAATTCGAGGAAGGCAATAAAGATGCATGGCAAAGCAGAACAAATACGTTTTTGACTCGTATAAAGCTCAGACTGAAAAGGATTCTCTGCACCAATCATGAGGAAGAGTCCATGAAAAATGCATTGCTGCGGAAATGGCAACAAATTTTAAAAGAATGCAATCACATTTATAAAGACGGAGTTCAAACAACAGCTGATGAATGTTCACGTCAGGTACTGGTCCCAATGGAGCATACACCTGTTGCAGATCTTATCGATCTCACTGAGAATGACTTCGAAACACAGTCGATTCTAGAACAGCCACAACTGCATCATCAACATTCCTCACCTTCAAAGCCACCAATTGAAACCACACATGCGAATGCGTCCATATTTTCGGAAAAATATCCACCACAGACAAGATCTGAGATAGTAACTAACCAAGACTCGCCTATCTACACTCCTGGAAATCGAAACTGTGATAATGTTTCAAGAAAATATGATGTCTCCACCTATCGAGTGTCATCTCCAGTCACCTCTGGAAAACCTTACGTACAATTTGCTGATGATGAATCACGGAATTCGACATTTGCGAATCGACCTCAATCCTTTAGAGATGAATCTTTGCATCAGAATAGACCATCGAATTTGTCGGATCGTTTAGCATCTCTGAGGTTTGGATCGATGGGTGAGCAAAGACATCATCCCCGCCACACCTTCCATGAGGTGAGTCGCTGGAACGTGAAATTCAATGGACAGTCTATTACGGAAAAGTTTTGAGAGAGTGGCAAAAGGTTTCAGATAAAGAGCAGCAGTTCGGGATTCCTGGTGTAATTAATAAAACATTGGTCTTAATGTTGTCGGAGTGCCAGCTTCAGTCGAAGAGTGGGTGGGTCAAATCACTCTCAAAAATGGTTTACTATTATCAGCGCCACCCGCTTTAGCAACCCTTAAACCGACAACCAGAAAGCGGGAAATTAAAATAACCCAAGGAACCAGTACGTGCCAAATTCCACAATCAATTCCCTGAATGCACCTGTCGGCTATAAGTTTCGCTCGAGGTTTAGTCGATGTGTTGACATTGATGTTTTGAATAAGATAAGCAATAAATTGAGGTTTAGTTCACAACAATGTGATGCATTTTTATTGTCGACAAAGAAATAATCAATATGAACGTTATTATAAATTTTATAAGTTACCACAAATGCCTAGTTCAGGCTAAATTCACGCGACGTAATTACTCGTTATACCGGGTATGTACATACGGGGTTTACATGAACGAAAGCACGCCGAAAGTGTTGCTATTTTGCAATATAAATAGTGAGGGTTGGTGCGTGAGTTTATCGAAATAATATTATATCAAGTAAGTAATAGTAAGTAGGTAATAAAACAGTAGTTAAATATGTTGATTCAAATAAGGTTTGGCTCGATACAGACTCACCAGTCTCAGGGGTCTGTAATTGGTAGGGTCAGTGATGTTGGCAGTGTCTTGGTACTCGAGGCCTGGGTGTTTTGTGGGCCTTCAAGAATTTAGGGGCTGGTTTAGACTAGGGTTGATCCAAACCATCCTTAAATAACCACTACAGCCATACAGCCTGTGGCGCCAGGTTGGATACCGGTACCGATTAAAAAGTATTCTGATCTTGTCTATTTTCTTCAGGAAAGTTTGGTGGTGTCTTAAGATTGATCTTAAGAAGATCTCCAGAGAAAAGAGATGATGAGATGATGATAAGGATGTGGATGATGGGGCCTAGAGCAAAATACAGGGTTCGGTTAGCATGAAGCCTACGGGGTGAAATGCAATAGTAAGACTCACCAGGGATGGAGGATGGCCTCTAAGTTTAGCAGCTATCCGCGTGCTAGTGTCACGATTTCTCCAAAATGCACAATTTCCAAAATGAATCGGCAAATCGCCTATGGTGAATATAACTCCAATTTCACCAGGGATGGAAGATGTACGGGAGGCAATGATTTAATCAGCAAAACGTGCTTAAATCTGGGTAGGTATCACTCGGTTAGACCATAACCCAAAGTGTCTCGTAACAATGTGGTTTTTAAACCACATAAAAAAAATGACAAACCCAAAACTAGTACCAATTGCTTTCTAGGGATCATCGACCGACAATTTGGCAACAATGACCTGAGGCAGAGACTAGATTACCGCCAACTTCACGATTGTTTAGATTTTAAACCAACCCAACCCAATAAAATAAATGAACCAAGACAATTAATACCAATGCCAACATTGAATAATCTATTTACAAAATAATCCTCTAAATCAAGGGTGAGTATGTATAATTTGTTCAGATAAATCCATACACATTCTGGACGTAACAACACCTCCTCTCCTTAAAAAGAAAAAAAAATGAAGTTTTTTTTTTTTAATCTAGTAAAACATAAATCAGGAACGGTAACGAATCAGTGGACAACATCTGGATCCTGGTTCTTAAGATGAATCATCGTCCGGCGGATGAGCTTTCAGATCCTTTGAATGCCAAACTCCCAAATTTCGTCCAGACGAATCCATCAGTTCGAATGTCCATGGAGAGCAAACCCTGCTAATCCTGAAGGGACCGGATAAGTGATAACTCTTTTTCCATACTTGCTGATTGAGAATATACTGGACATTTCTTCTTCGGAGATTATACACTTGTTTGGTTCTTTCATACGCTTGAGATAACTTTTTCTTGACTTCGGCAAACAATTTTGGTAACTGCTGAGCTGTTTGTTCTGGATCAAATGTACCAGAATTAATTTGATCCAATTCTAAGTCAGTATCGTGAGGAAGTTGAATTTCATGACCAAAGACAATGAAATTAGGAGTGAGTTTGGTTGTTTCGTGTCTTGCTGACCGGATGGCACAACCTGCCTTGGCCAAATATTTGTCCCAAAATCTCTGATCCCCCTTCACATAACTCGTCAGAATAGTCTTCAGTACACGATGAACCCGCTCGACTGGGTTAGCCTGAGGATGATAATTAGCAGTGTACTTCAATTCTATCCCATAGTTCTTCAAACAGTTCTTGAATTGGGCCGATCTAAATTGTGCTCCGTTATCTGCAATGATCTTTGTGGGAACGCCGTAAACCAAAATGACATGATCTTCTTACCATTTTAAAATAGGTGTAGTTGTAGCTGAGCGTAGTGGAAAGAATAAACAAAACTTGCTAAAAATGTCACTCACTGTGAAAATGTAATTATATCCGGACGTAGAACGAGGTAAGGGTCCAACTATGTCGACACTGAGGATTTCGAAAGGTCTAGAGACGACAGGCTGCTGACTTTGCATGAAACCAACTGGTGCTTGCTGAGAAGGTTTGGTTTGTAGGCATACCTGACATCTGTTAATATACCAAGAAACGCTTGCTTTCATTTGTGGCCAATAATATCTCTCTGCAATTTTGGCAAAGGTCTTGTAGCTGCCAAGATGTCCACATGTTGGAGGGTCGTGATAGGATCTAATGATGTCACTTCTTTTCTCTCTGGGCACCACCAACAACCATTCTGTATTTGAGAGACTTGGATAGAGCGGTTTGGCTTTCTTCAAAAGTTTTCCATTATCCACTTGCCATAGGGAATACTTGACTGGATCCTGAGAAACTTTGCCCATCATTCCGAGGTACCATGTATCCTGCACCACTTGTCTAACATCTTGGGAATCGTCCAAGGCATCAACCACTGGAACAGATCTAGATAGAGCATCAGGAACAACATTCTCCTTGCCCTTCCTATGCACAATCCCAAAATCGTACTGCTGAAGGCGCACCGCCCATCCAGCAATCCGTCCAACAGGATCCTTAATGGAATTTAACCATTTCAAGGCATAGTGGTCAGTGATAACCTGGAACTCTGTACCTTCCAAATATGGTCTCAGTTTCTCTATCGCAAACAAAACTGCAAAACATTCCTTTTCCGTTGTTGTGAATCTTCGTTCATTTTTGGTGAGTGATCTACTCAAATAACAGATGACGTTCTCTTCTGTTCCATGCACCTGAGTCAAAACGGCTCCTAAACCATAATCCGAAGCGTCACACTGGACAGTGAAAAGTTTATCAAAGTCAGGACAGGACAGAATGGGAGCTTTCACCAGATGTTCCTCCATTGTCTTGAAGGCAACCTCACAAGCGTCATCCCACATAAATCTGATGTTTTGCCTAGTCAGATTACTCAAAGGTGCCATGACTGTGGAGAAGTTTGGAATAAAACGGCGATACCATGAAGCCAATCCAATAATTCTCCTCACTTCTGACACAGACTTCGGTTGGGGTATCTGCAAAATCGCCTCAACCTTCTCGGGATCCACCAGCAAGCCAGAAGAATTCACAACATATCCCAGGTATTTGAGTTCTGGTTTGCAAAAATGGCATTTCTCTCGGTTCAGAGTCAACCCAGCTCCCGTAAGTCGCCTGATAACTTGTTGAAGTAGACGTATATGATCTTCAAAGGTTGACGTGCAGATTATCACATCGTCCAGGTACACGAAAACATGTTGCTCCATTTCCACACCAATAACTCGGTCCATAAATCTCTGCCAAACAGCGGGTGCATTGCTCAGGCCAAACGGCATCCTTCTAAACTGAAAAAGGCCTCGAGTTGGCACCGTAAAAGCTGTTAAAGCTTTGGACTCTTAAGCAATGGGAATTTGCCAGTATGCAGATTTGATGTCTATGGTTGTCAGATACTTTGCATCCCGTAGCTTATCAAGAGTAGCCGAAACATACGGTATGGGATAAGCATCCGATAAGGTGACCTTGTTGAGTCCTCTGTAGTCCACACAGAACCTCCATCCGCCAGTCTTCTTCTTAATCATCACTATAGGAGAAGACCACGGAGAATTTGAGGGCTCCACAATACCATCTGCCAGCATTTTCTCCAGTTCTGCGTTGACTTCAAGTTGTAGAGCTCGTGACAACGGATAGTAGCGCTGTTTGATTGGTGGTGAATTAGTCTTGATAACAAGCTCGACAAGACTGGTACAACCAAGTTTGTCACTTTGTTTCGAAAAACATTGTTTAATAGTGTCCTTGAGAATTTCTTGTTGTTCGGCTGTTAGGGACTCTCTACTCTTGATACCTGTTATCTGCTCCTTCTTCAAAGTTTTTGAACGAAATTGCCACTCATCGGACCACAAATCAGGAACTATACCCATTTTGGTCCAGAAGTCAATGCCAAGTATGATGAAATGGGGTAAAGTGGGGACAACCAGAAATTCAATCAGAATTACTTTGTCTCTCAGCTGTATTGGTAGGTTTGGAGTTCCAATGACTCGACAACTTTCTCCATTTGCCACAGTGCACTGAATGTCCCTGGAAATTAAGCGACAATGGGGCTTCAACATCTTCCAAGTTGGAAGATGTCATTTCCAATAACTGACCCAGTCGCACCGGAATCCAGATGTCCAAGCATCGATATGCCAAAGATGGATACTTGAAGGTATGGTCGTTCGTCACCCTTCGTATGAGCCAATACGTAGTCAAGAAGAACTCTTGCATCAGAAGTGGCCTGCACATTAGATGATATCTGGCAAGAAGGTTGGCCTACGATCTTGCCTGTGACTCGTTTTTTGAACATTGCGGACAAGTCTTGGAAGTAACATTTGGCTTTCCACAAAGGTAGCAAAATCTTTGTCTGGGCTCATTGCACTTTCTAAATCGATGACCCTCTCGTCGACAATTCCAACAGAATGGCTTTTGGGAAGATGGTCCAGCAATGACATCAACTTTCGTGGAAGCAGAATCAGTAGGTCTAATATCAACTGGAGTTTGAAGTTCATGCACTTGAGCTGGTCCACGGTATGCCAAATCCGGCTCAAGTAGCAGTCTATAATTTGTTGGAGGGGCTACAAATCTCTGTACCCGTTGCTCGGTCTCCTCAATGGCACGGCAAAGTCGTATAAGTTCCTCCACAGATGATACTTGGTGCGTGGACAAACGGACTTGAATGTAGGGTAAAAGATTGCGTCGCAGAAGCTGTAACTTGGTTTCCTCTGGTGGTATAACTGGAAGTTTTCTGAAGAGATTTTCTATAGTCACCACGAAACTCAAAACTCTTTCTTGTGCTCCTTGTGTCCGCCTTCTGATCTCATCCCATAATGAGAAATAAGCATATGGCAAGAATGTCATCTTCAACTGATATACCAAATCATCCCAGCTATGGAATGTTCGGGTACGATACCACAGTAATGCGTCTTTGGTTAGAATTTCTGGCGCTGATCTGAGAAGTTGTTCTTTAGAAATCCCTCGAGATACACGGAGTTTTTCCATTCTTTCTAAAAAGTTTGTCAAGCTTCCCTGTCCATCGAATTTCAAATCCAGTCTACTAATATCTTTGAATCCATATGAATGTTGCTGCTGATGAATGTACGGTTGAAACTGCGAAGGTAGGTGTTGAACAGGTGAAAATTGGAAGTTATCTAGACGTTCTCCAAAGTTCACTTGAGGATTTGGATGCGATAGTGTCTCCTGCATATTCCTTGTTGAGTTGCATTGGGGAATCCTCGATGTCTGATCTCCATCATCAAGCAAAAATCGAACTCTGCCTGCAGTGGCACTTGACAATTCATTGGAATTGCGAGTCCTGTCGTTCGACATTGATGGTTCTGGTTGAGGTGATAATACATCACGCCTTCCTACAATATCTTCATTTCGAAAACAACCGTTGTCATCACGTCCCAAGTCTACCAGTTGATGCGTTTCTGCAGAGAACGTTGTACCAGAATTTCGTGAAGTCGTAGGCGCGTTTATGTCGTCGAAAGATATCAGGCTCAGGTATTCCCGCACTACTTCCACATTCCATCGGAACTGAAGGAGTCACATTATTCTTTCCAATTTCCTCAAAAATGCCAGATAATTTTTGATAAATCACATGCAGTCTGTCCCTCAAAGTATCATCCATATTGGTAAAGTGATTATAAAAATCCTATCAATATAAAACAATTAATCTGAAAAATCCGCAAAAGAAAAAAAAATAAAAAACTAACCAGTCTCTTTTACCCGTGGAAGATAACGGCACAAAACCCGATCCAACGTAAAAAAAACGAAAAAAAAAAACAATCGCACCGTCACTCTAGGATTAACACCCCTAAAAAAAATCAAATCCAAAAAAAAAAAAAACAGATACCTGAATGCTCTCCAAAAGCAAAAACTCACACAAGTCCCTTCACAGAGAAAACAACTCCCGATCAACAAACAAAATACCGATTAACAAAACCCAAGTCAAATACCAGCAAAAATTTTCGCTCGCCCTATAGAATAACAATACTTCTCTATCACCGAACGAAACCAAAATACGATCAAAGGTTCCTCAAGGTCAAATCAAACAGGTTTAAAATCCGAATAAAGATGTGTCAAGTTATTTGTTTAAAATTATTGAGCCACTGTGCCAAAATAACTGTCAGAAAATTAAATGAAATGAAAAACACCCGATTTGTTTTATTCGAGTCTAAACTCAACACAAAATACTATTTTAATTTTTCCAAAATATGGTCCGTCAGCAACGTTGTCAAGTTTAATCCAACCAAATGACGTAGTTCGTCGTCACTCGAACTATGACGTTCCAAAATGAAAATAACCCTCTGTCTGAAAAATCAAGACATACCTCCAAAATCCGTTACGTTGAGTTGTGTTGTTGGTTGGTTGGTTGGGCGCCAATTTATTACGGAAAAGTTTTGAGAGAGTGGCAAAAGGTTTCAGATAAAGAGCAGCAGTTCGGGATTCCTGGTGTAATTAATAAAAAAAAAAATGGTCTTAATGTTGTCGGAGTGCCAGCTTCAGTCGAAGAGTGGGTGGGTCAAATCACTCTCAAAAATGGTTTACTATTATCAGCGCCACCCGCTTTAACAACCCTTAAACCGACAACCAGAAAGCGGGAAATTAAAATAACCCAAGGAACCAGTATGTGCCAAATTCCACAATTAATTCCCTGAATGCACCTGTCGGCTATAAGTTTCGCTCGAGGTTTAGTCGATGTGTTGACATTGATGTTTTGAATAAGATAAGCAATAAATTGAGGTTTAGTTCACAACAATGTGTTGCATTTTTATTGTCGACAAAGAAATAATCAATATGAACGTTATTATAAATTTTATAAGTTACCACAAATGCCTAGTTCAGGCTAAATTCACGCGACGTAATTACTCGTTATACCGGGTATGTACATACGGGGTTTACATGAACGAAAGCACGCCGAAAGTAATGCTATTTTGCAATATAAATAGTGAGGGTTGGTGGGTGAGTTTATCGAAATAATATTATATCAAGTAAGTAATAGTAGGTGGGTGATAAAACAGTAGTTAAATATGTTGATTTAAATAAGGTTTGGCTCGATACAGACTCACCAGTCTCAGGGGTCTGTAATTGGTTGGGTCAGTGATGTTGGCAGTGTCTTGGTACTCGAGGCCTGGGTGTTTTGTGGGCCTTCAAGAATTCAGGGGCTGGTTTAGACTAGGGTTGATCCAAACCATCCTTAAATAACCACTACAGCCATACAGCCTGTGGCGCCAGGTTGGATACCGGTACCGATTAAAAAGTATTCTGATCTTGTCTATTTTCTTCAGGAAAAAGGGGTAGTTTGGTGTCTTAAGATTGATCTTAAGAAGATCTCCAGAGAAAAGAGATGATGAGATGATGATGAGGATGTGGATGATGAGGCCTAGAGCAAAATACAGGGTTCGGTTAGCATGAAGCCTACGGGGTGAAATGCAATAGTAAGACTTACCAGGGATGAAGGATGGCCTCTAAGTTTAGCAGCTATCCGCGTGCTAGTGTCACGATTTCTCCAAAATGCACAATTTCCAAAATGAATCGGCAAATCGCCTATGGTGAATATAACTCCAATTTCACCAGGGATGGAAGATGTACGGGAGGCAATGATTTAATCAGCAAAACGTGCTTAAATCTGGGTAGGTACCACTCGGTTAGACCATAACCCAAAGTGTCTCGTAACAATGTGGTTTTTAAACCACATAAAAAAAATGACAAACCCAAAACTAGTACCAATTGCTTTCTAGGGATCATCGACCGACAATTTGGCAACAATGACCTGAGGCAGGGACTAGATTGCCGCCAACTTCACGATTGTTTAGATTTTAAACCAACCTAACCCAATAAAATAAATGAACCAAGACAATTAAAACCAATGCCAACATTGAATAATCTATTTACAAAATAATCCTCTAAATTAAGGGTAAGTATGTATAATTTGTTTAGATAAATCCATACACATTCTGAACGTAACAAGTCCAGAGTTAATGACTTCTTAGAACGAATTGAGGAGCTGCGGATATCTCGTGCTGTCTCAGAGGATCAACTTCTCCGATCAGCACCCGAATTATTTGTGAGAGATGCTCTTCTTTGGTTCAGAACCAGACAGTTTAAAAGTTGGAAAGATTCATGTCAACAGCTTAAGGAGGCATTTCAGCCATCGGACTATGAATTTTCCTTGTGGGATGAACTCAGACACAGGACCAAGGTGCACAGGAAAAGATCATGACTTTCGTCGTGGTGATGGAGAATTTATTCAAGAAGTTAGCTGGAGTTCCACCTGAGTCTGCTCGTTTGCAAATTATCAGACGAAACCTTTTTTCCTATATCCAGTCACGACTTGCCCTAGAACAAATCATCTCCATCGAGCCACTTGTTCAGCTTGGTCGAGTCATAGGGGAAACCGAATGTCGGATAAGGCGCTTTGCACCCCCACCAGCAAACTATCGACAGCTTTTGGAGCCTGAACTTGCTTACCATAAACCATCGGCTGCTCTGTTTTCCGTTAGTGACACATACGATGACTGTAAGGCCACAGACAATGAGCATGTATTTCCGAATCAGAATAGTGAAGAACAGCCTATTATCGACGCTGTGTCAGTAACGTTGAAATGTTGAAATTGTGGCAAACAAGGACATAGTTTTCGACACTGCCCGGATCCTAGGAAAAAGTTCTGTTTTGGTTGTGGAACACCTGATACGACCATAAAAACTTGCCCGGCATGCGTTTCAATAAACGTGTATCCAGGAAGGCCTCAAGAAACCTACAGCTCCCCAATCGTCAAATGATTTCAACTCATGCACATTCACATTCCAGGAACGACTGTCGACCATACTTGGAGATTTTAGTGTTTCACAGAACAATGAAGGGACTTTTGGATGTACCCGCACCATCTTAGGAAACTCTGGATGGAGAATGATGCGCTTATTTTGTTGTTTGGACCAGACTAACAAGATTCACTGCACCGTCGCAAATGGCCAGGCATGTGAATCCATTGGATCAGTGACATTGCCTTTCAAGCTTCGCAATAGAGTGGCCTTTATAGATGCATTAGTGGTACCTACTGTTCCTCACTGCTTGATTCTAGGAGTTGATTTCTGGCAAAAAATGAGAATAGTTCCTGATTTGTATAATGGGTCTTTCAATACGACTCCATCAGAAAATCACGAAATAATGGCTCTCAACTGAATTGATACATTGGATGCTCAACAACGCAAAATTTTGGATACATTGTTGAAAGAATGTTTCAAATAGATGGGTAACAGACTTGGTTGAACTAACCTTGTGGAAATGGTCAGCAAGACGAATGATTTGCACATTAAACAGCGATATTACGCTCTTTCACATGCCCTGCAAAAAGTAGCCAATGATGAGTTGGAGAACATGTTGTAAGAAGGAATTGTGGAACCTTCGGAGTCGCCATGGTCGTCACCCAAAGTGATGGTGAAGAAAAAGACTGGCGATTGGCGCTTCTGCATTGATTATCGCAGCCTAAACAGAGTTACCATTCCTGACGCTTATCCCATTCCATATATAAGTGCCACACTGGACAAGCTACGTGATGCCAAGTATCTCAGCACTCTTGATATCAAGTCCGCGTACTGGCAGATACCAATTGCTCCTGATTCCCGTCCCCTCACAGCGTTAACGGTTCCATCACGTGGACTATTTCAGTTCAGGAGAATGCCGTTTGGTTTGACCAAGTCCCCGGCAATTTGGCAACGCCTTTTAGATCGCGTAGTTGGGGTCGATATGGAAAAGTACGTCTTTGTCTATCTCGATGACGTTATTATCTGCTCGCCCACATTTGACGAACATGTTCGAGTTCTCAAAGAGGTTATAAATCGATTTTTTAAAGCTGGCTTAACCCTTAATCCAGAAAAATGTCAATTTTGTAAACCTGAGCTCAAGTACCTGGGATATGTGGTAACCTCGTCGGGTTTGCTTGTTGATCCTGCAAAGGTTGAAGCCATACTGAAATTTCCTGTTCCTGAAAATGTGGCAGACGTCAGAAGAATCATAGGAATGGCCTCGTGGTATCGCCGGTTCGTGCCGAATTTCTCTACTGTCATTTCACCCTTGACTCATCTAACAAGGAGAAACATCAAATTTGAAAGGACGTCAGCGTGTGAAGAAGCTTTTCTGACCATCAAGGAGAATCTGATCAAAGCTCCCGTTTTGTCTTGACCAGACTTTGAACTTCCCCATCCCGTACAATGCGACGCTTCCGATTTTGACTTAGGTGCTGTGCTGTCTCACATGAAAGACGGCGAAGAGCCCGCCATTTGCTATCTGAGTCGTTCACTGACTAAGAGCGAGTGGAAATATAGTACAACGGAAAAGGAATGCCTGGCTGTACTATTTTCTGTGGAAAAGCTACGACCATACCGTGAGGAAACAAAATTCACTGTTGTAACAGACCACTACAGTCTGAAGTGGCTGAACCCCATTAAAGACCCGGTTGGAAGGATCGCACGATGGTCATTGCGAATGCAACAGTATGATTTTGACGTTGTGCATCGAAAGAGCAAAGAACACGTGGTTCCGGATGCTCTTTCTCGGTGCATTCCGATCATTGATTCGATCAATTTGGCTGCCGGTGCTGACAAGGATAATGCATGTACTGATCGCTGGTATAAGTCAATGTGGAGGTGGTGGAAGCTGCCCCTGCTAAATTTCCTCTTTGGTGGCTTGAAAACGGCCAACTTTACAAGAAATCTAGAAGTCCTTATCCTGACTTGACCACATGAATTTCGTCATGACTTGAAGTTGTTCCTCGAGAAAGGCGTTCTACGATAATCAAGGAAAATCATGATCTGCCTACATGTGGACATTCATGTGTTTTCAAGACATTTTCAAGAATTGCCCAACGATATCATTGGCCAAAGATGCGATGCGACGTGACACGTTATGTCAGGAGGTGCACGACTTGCATTAAAACGAAGCTTGAACAAAAAGCTTCTGCAGGACACATGTTGAGTTCACAGCCAACACTTGAAAGACCCTGGCAACAGATAAGTGTCGACTTGGTAGGACCCTTGCCTCGATCAATATCTGGCTCCACGCATATATTATCCGTCTGTGACGTCTTTTTCAAGTATGTCCTCTTTTTCCCGTTGCGTACAGCTACTGCGCCGAATATCGTTAAATGGTTGGTAGACTATGTGATTCTAATCTATGGCCCACCGGATCAAGTCAAATGTGATTATGGAGCGCAGTTCAAAAGCAAAGTTCTCAGAGATGTTTTTGAACGCTATGGCATAGAGATAAAATATACAGCCAATTATCATCCGCAGGCAAATCCTGTTGAAAGAGTTCACCAAATATTGAAGGCCATGTTGAGCAGTTATGTGAATCAGGATCATCGCTCATGGGAGAAGAACCTTCCAAAGATCGGAGCTGACATACGTTCTGCACTTCAGTAAGCAGAGAACACCCACTATTCTCACGCATCAGGGTAATGTCCAAGTCGATCCTCAGACAAGAGCTCCAGAACATCCAGAAAGTTTTTCAGGATGTCCATCGCCGTCTTTGTTAGGCCTATGAAAGCAGAAAGCCATTTTACAACCTGAGGCATCGTGATGAGGGGTTCAATAAAGGGCAAAAGGTGTGGAAAAGAAATTACGTTCTGTCCGATGCAACCAAGAATTTCACAAGTAAGCTCGCTCCCAAATATACTGGTCCTTTTGTTATCCACAAAGCATTATCTCCATGGACGTACGAGATCGCTGATGACATCGGACGCACTCAGGGAGTCTGGCACGCGAAAGACTTGAAGGCTCACCCTCCAGATAATTCACATGGCGATGATAATGAATAACATTAACTGAAAATAGTGCGGCATTACCACAATCAATGTTAAATTTGTGTTGGCAACCTTAGCGCTAGTTACTTTTAGTTTCTTTTAGTTTAAGTCAGGTATGTCAAAGCAGTCAGTTGAAATATAGGTACGTCACTGTTATGATCGCAGCATTTTTTGTTCCGAGTAAATTCGATATTTTTCAATTTAAAAAGCAGAATAAAACTTTCTGCCGTTTTCGTTAATTCCAGTATTCCATTGCGACCAAAACCCCAACAGGTTATGGGCCCAGAGTTCGCGTGAAACGGAAAAACGGGCGGTGAAAAGTTGGTGTCGTTACACGTGAAAAAAAAATTAATAGTCGGACAAAAGTGCGCGAAGGAAGTTTTCCAAGAAAAATGAGTGACAACGGACTAAGTGGTGTAGCCATAAAATTAAACGGCGAAAATTGGCCGGTGTGGAAATTTTAAATATCCATAATTTTGAAGGGGCGAGGATATTTTGATGTAGTTGATGGATCTTGACCCAAACCAACAACAGCTGATGAGAACCTAACAAAATGGATGAAAGATGATGCCAAAGCTCAAGAGGTTACAGTGACACGTATGGAGCAGGGGCCACTGACTCACATTCTGTCTTGTGAAACATCCTATGATATGTGGCAGAAGCTGAAGAAAGTCTATGACAAAGAATCAGCAGTGAGCATTCATCTATTACAACAAAGATTTTTCTTGTTGGAATATGATAGCAGCGTTGCCAGCTTCACATCTCAAATAGAGGAAATAAAAACAAAACTAAAAACAGCAGGTGAAACTCTCTCTGAAAAAATGAAAATGACAAAAATTCTAATGTCATTACCTGAAAAATACAAGCATTTTGGATCTGCGTGGGAATCAGTGCATGTAGACAACCAAACATTAGAGGAGCTGACGTCAAGGCTATCGTTGAAAGAGGAGCGCTTCAAATCGTTCGAAAGTACATCATTGAATGTAAGGCCTGATAGTAGAGTACAGACAAAACAACGTTGCTTCATATGTTCAAAGGTTGGACATTAAGCTAAAAGCTGCTTCTTCAGGAATTAAAATCAGGAAAAGAAGCCTGAGAATAATAAGGACAAGAGATATTGTACATGGTGCAAAAAATCCTCACATAACATAAGGGACTACTGGTTAAAGAAGAAAGGGGAAGGCTCTGGACCAAGTAACAACAGTAGAGGAGATGAACAATCTGACACCAATGCATTTATGGTATACTCCAAAATGTCTCAAACGGATCAATGGTTCCTCTACTCAGGCGCGAGTGAACATATTTGCTGGAATAAAAAAGTTTTTGAGCACATGAAGACACTGGAAACAAGAAGATTTGTTCAAGTGAGCAACGGACAAAAATTGGAGGTCAAGGGCATTGGAAAAATAAATCTATGGGCATATAACAGCAAGAGACTGATAAAAACCAGACTTTCAGAAGTTCTGTTTGTTCCAGAATCAAAATTCAACTTATTCTCAGCTGGGTGCGCGTTAGAAAAAGCCAGAGACAAAAATTATGTCATGCTATCTGATCATCCAAAGTTTCAAATTATCGACAATATGGGTGAGGTGAGACTACTGGCAACAAGAGTGAACAAGCTCTTTAGATTGCATTTTACCAGTGATAATAAGGAAGATGTAGTATGTGTTTCAAGAAGTTGTCAAGATTCAAAGTTCATTGATCTGCAGGATGAAGATGAAGATGGAGATGAAGACTGTATGACTGTTAAGACCGTAGATGACATAAGGATGTGGGATAACAGGCTAGGCCACCAAAATTTGAAACATATCAGAAAGTTTTTGAGGAGAAACAATATTGAATACAAGGACTGTGAAGGAGAGTTCATTTGCGAGTCTTGCCTGGCTGGCAAACAACATCGTCTAGTTTATGAGAACAGTGAGTCCGGAGCTACTGATCCATTGAAACTAGTTCACGCAGACGTATGCGGACCCATGGCAATGACGTCACTGGGAGGCTCCCGCTATTTTCTTCTCCTCAAAGATGACTACTCATCATATAGGTATGTGTATTTCTTGAAAGAAAAATCAGAAGTCAAGTCATGTCTTCGGAAATTTATAATTTTGGCAGAAAGAGAAACAGGCCATAAAATGAAAATTCTTCGAAGCGATAATGGCCTAGAGTTTATAAATAAAGAAATACAGCAAACTTTGGAAGAGTAAGGAATAAAGCATCAAAGAACTGTGGTGTATACTCCTCAACAAAACGGAAGGGCTGAGAAGGAAAATAGGACCCTTGTTGAAGCGGCTAGAACATTAGTAAGTAGCAGTGACAAGCCGGATAAAGCTTTCTGGGCTGAAGCAATTCATAATGTAACTTACACTTTAAACCGAACAGGTCCCAGTCCCCAGAAACAGAAGACACCATTTGAGCTATGGCACAAGAAAGAGGTAGATATACACAGCTTCAACACTTTTGGAAGTACTGTCTCAGTTCTTATACCCAAAGAGACCAGACTGAAATGGGACCCCAAAAACAAACTAGGTTGGTTTGTTGGTTACGGAATAGACGTGAAAGGATACAGAATATTTATAACAGAGACTCATCGAGATGTGATCTTTCTACCAGAACAGATGAATATGGAACATGAAAAACCAATAGTGGACGTCTCCGAAACAGAAACTAATCATCAAGAAGAAAATGAAGATGCTCGTGAAGATGTGATTGATGAAAGTGCAACTGAAGACGATGAAAATGAAATTGACAGTGGAAGTGGACAAAATCTTCCTCCAGAAGTTGCAAGTGATGGTTCCGAAGTGGATGATGACACTGTATATGGTAGATATGACCTATGGAGAGAAAGAAGAAGGAACCCGGATACGATGAGTATGAAATGGACATGGACAATGTTTTGATATCAATGTGAGATGAGGACGTCGAATCTATGAGCTATGACGATGCGATGGTGAGCAGCGACAGTGGAAAATGGAAAGAAGCCATAAAAGCTGAAATTGATGCACCAGAAGAAAACGAAACATGGTATAGTGTGAGTGATAGTGACATTAAAAGTGAAGCAATCGAGTGTAAATGGGTTTTAAAAGTTAAGAGAGATGAAGTGGACAATGTGAAGTCTTACAAAGCTCGATTGGTAGCACGAGGCTTTCAGCAAATTGGTATGTACAATCATGACACCTACAGCCCTGTTGCTAAATTACCATCTGTAAGAATTTTTCTAGCTCTATGTAATAACTTCAATTATCAAATTATACAACTAGATGTTTGTAGCGCTTTTCTAAATGGAGATATAACTGATGATGTGTTAATTATACTTCCTGAAGGTTTCGGTGAAAGGGAAGGAACAATTGTGAAATAAGGAAAATCTTTATACGGTCTCAAAATATCACCAAAAAGTTGGTATACAAAGTTTAATGATTTGATGTCAAGTTTAAATTTTATAAGGTCTGAAAATGAGTATTGCATCCATACAAAAATCACAGAATCAAGTAAGATATTCCTTTTACTTTACGTAGGTGATTTGTTATTAGCTGGCAGGGACACTTCTGAAATCAACAAAATAAAGCAGATTTTGAGAGAGAATTTTAAAATGAAAGATTTAGCCCCAATTAGACATTTTCTTGGTATGCAAAATAACTATTAATCAAACTATTTATCTCAAAAATGTTCTGAAATTATTTGATACGCAAACTTGTGAAACTTGTAGTACACCTATGGATCTTAACTATAGACACGATGAACTTAAGAGGGAAAGTTCAGAAAATAAAGAGATAGAAAATAGGTGCAGAAGAGTTATAGGCTCATTGATGTACGCCATGCTATGTTCAAGCCCCGACTTATGCATATCAATAAGTATTTTGAGCAGGTATCAAACGTCAGCAATCATACAACTCTGGCAGTCTTTGAAAAGAGTGCTTCGATATGAACAGGGTACATTGACTTATAGTTTGGTGTTTGAGAAGAATAATTACAAAAATGTTATCGAAGGGTATGCGGATTTGGACTGGGCAGGGGACAGGAGTGATAGAAAGTCAACTTCGGGCTATATTTTTGAAGTTTTTGGATGTACAGTAAGTTGGTCTTCCAAAAAGCAAGGCACCGTAGCACTGTCCTCCACCGAGGCCCCATATGTAGCACTTAGCTTAGCTGTGAGTGAGGCCTATTGGCTAAAAGGTTTAATATTTGATTTAAAAGTGTAAAAAGTGGAATCTTTGAGTGTAGTTATTTTCGAGGACAATCAATCGGCGAATAAAGTGAGTAGTAATCCTTAGTTTCATAAGAGACTAAAGCATGGGAACATACGCTATCATTTTGTTCAAGATAAGGTTAGAGATAAGGTGGTAATATTAAAGAACATCACAACCAACAATCAAGTTGCCGATTTGTTCACAAAGCCACTGTCTTTGACCCTATTTAGAAAGTTTAGCAATAAATGTGATTTGAAGGAATAGTTGCTGGAAAATAAAAATTCACCATTGAGGGGGAGTGTTAGAGATTAGCATCAATGCGGTAACACCGCAATCAATGTTAAATTTGTGTTGGCAACCTTAGCGCTAGTTACTTTTAGTTTGAGTCAGGTATGTCAAAGCAGTCAGTTGAAATATACGTCACTGTTATGATCAGAGCATTTTTTGTTCCGAGTAAATTCGATATTTTTCAAGTTAAAAAGCAGAATAAAACTTTCTATGAGTTAAAAAGAAAAAAAACTTCTACTCAAGTTTTTTTTTGTAAGTTGGGGAGGTGTTGTTACGGTTCAAATTCAATTACAAATTTCTCTTCAGTCAAACACACATTCATTCTATTTATTGGCTTGACCATTCAACAAAATCAATTTTATGTACCCCTTTAAAAATCAATAAAGATCGATCATCCTCTGTAAACAAAGAACAGCTGATTTTTTCGACATCTGGGAAGAGACTAGAGCACGGATTTCTGCAAATTGTTGGTCTGTGTCGTCATAGTTAGGTGATCTGACTGCTCCAGTGAACCTGATTTGGCAAGAAAAGAATTGGTTTGCAGTTTTTTTCAAATGTTCATCTACTCACGGCGTTTTGTCAGTTTGATTCCTAAAATTAGAACGGTAGCTTGGTTGTGAAAACCGCTATTTTCTGTGGCATCCTTGCTGATTTTCAAGAAATCTTTCCATTTCTTCGGGCCCTATTTTGGCTTTGTGCGTTTTTCATTACCAAACTCCAGTTTTGGAGGATTTGATGAGAATCTCGAAGTTCTGGACAAAAGAAAAGAACGAGCACGTAGTTGACCACGTGTCTCAACTCTAAGCCGCCTTACATCTTCGGTGAGTTTTTCTGCAAAATTATATTGTTGGTAGTATTTTGAGGGTGTTTCTCTTTTCAGTTTTTAGGCTTTTTCTGTTCCGTTATTCCTATTTTATCGGTGCATCCGAGTTTCCTGTTGGATTTTGTTGTTAATGGCCTCCAGGCAACCTGAAAAACATTGAGATACCTTCCTTGGTGATTTTTCCTCACCAATCAGCAAAGGACAGTTCTTGTTTTGGATCGACCTATCCGGAAAACTCAGTGAAGAGCCGGAATGTTCCAACTCTGACCTCAGACCCAAAAACTGGCATTCTTCTCCTAGAAAGACCATTTTGCTGCTGGAAAAACCCATGGTCAGTTCGTTCCTTTTATCTCTGAAAACCATCCGTGTCGATTCTAGATTACGTAACCCGTACCTATACATTTCTTTTATATTTTGTGAAGTCAAGTTAACATGAAAAATTAATCATACATACCTGTGTCATACAGTACAACACACATAAACGCGAACGGTCTGTAAACCATTAATGGCCATTTTTCGGTAACTTTATCGCGCATTATTATATAACTAATCAAGATAAATAAGAAAGTCAGTTTTTCACATTCATCACTTCTTTTCAACTTGGAAATCATATTCATTAACTTTTACGGCTTAAACGGAGCTCGCAGACGCATTTTGACGCATTTTGTTTATACTGCCTGCATTCTCTTCAACTTTTCGCACTGACTATCATAATTTAATTGTTACATTTATTGGTTTTGTGAATAAGAAGTGTAGAAACATATCGATCAAACGATAAATGGCTGGTTCTGCGAATTGGGTAATAACAATAAAGAAAGGTTTTTGGGCATTCTGTTCTTTGTGATTTTCCCGTTTTTATCTGGTTGTCATCATAAGGTGAGTATCTACGAAAGGTTTTAAAAATGGGTGGCGCTCCAATTTTGCTGTGAATAACTGTTACTCACGACCACTTTACCCTGTGAGGTAGCTTTACCTCACTCATCTTTTTTTTTTTTCCTTATTCCAGAAGTCTATTGCCCAGTTATTGTTACAATTGTCGGGAAACTCAATCAAATTCCCCACCTCTTTTCTTTTCTTTTCTATTTTGAAAGTAACGAATTTTTATCCTAACAATCGCTTCAATGCACTTCCAACGATGAAGAAAAAATAGCATTAGAGCTGAACAATGCCATTCAGAAGAACGACAGTCTGAATGAAGCGCTGTAGTGCTGCAGTATCCTGATCGCGGCTTTTCGAGGGCAACGTCACTCCCAAAAGATGTCATGGGTAGCAGCATACCATGTGTGCGTGTATCGTGATAGTAGATATCCATGTTAAAAAACCATTGACTCTTATTTCTGATATTCTCATCTCGCTTGCCCTAATCCCTTCCTCATTTCAAAGGCTGTAGGCTTGAACTAATATACAAAGTCTTCTTCATATCGGTGGACCTAGGAAAGACTGCAAGTCGAAATAATCACTTGAATAGATGAATCAGAATCGTTAAATAATCAATTATTATCACGTACTATTTTTGCATTCGGCAGCTCTGTGTCGGTAGGCTTGGAGTTCGTGGATAATGGCCAGCTGATCAATTTACTGTTAGATAGTTAATACTTACTTATAAAATCCCGATTAGGCGCCACTCAGTTTTTTTATTAGGCAAAACTAAGAAACCTGTTTGATTATAGGAATTTGTTTCCGTTAACCAGACTCATCAAAAAAAGAACACCTTTATAGTCCACAAATAACATTACTTTATTCACTCCAAATAAATGATGCTCTAACATGAAATTTGATATAATATGATATTTTACTAATTCTCCAAAATCAAGGAGTTAAAATGGTAGAATTTGAATGAAATCTCAATTTATAAATAGCGTTGGTTGGCAGAAAATTACTGGTTGGTACGAAGTGAAATATCAATGATAAAATTACGGATAAAATGGATCAAGTCGCAGGGGCAAATACGTTCGAACGATTTGGGGATTGCGCTATGTTTCACAGATATAGTGGCAGAGTGATTGAACAAAAATAGTTAAATCGTACCGCGCAGTGTACAAATAATTTAGAATAATTAACCAATAAAAATATGTAGATCTTTCTACGCAAAGATAATGTTTTTATGGGTGACAATGTTGATATAAAAATATAAGATATTAGGCAGCATTCGATGTAGTTGACATTTAATGTTTAATTAGTTAAAAAGAAAAATTATTGAAATGGTAATCTCATTGAAGTTGGCGAAATGGATTGGATAAAGATAATTAAAACGACTGGCCTGTTAATTGTTCCAGACTCCTGGCTCCTGGTTTCCGATCTTTTTTCTTGGAATGCGTCTGAGATACGTCACGAGCTAACCCCAGACTCGTCACTCAACAGTACTTCCAGATCTCGAGCCATAACCAAAAAAGGGGACCGGGATTGATAACGTTGCGGATCACCCACGTGATTCGCGTCGCCAAACATCAACAGTAGACAGGATAGGTTGTGGAATTTTGATACTCAAATCAACACATTCATTCGGTTTAAATCACGTGTTAAGAAAAAAACCCTGAAACAATGGATGAGATTGAAAAATTGCCAGAAGAGAAGTGGAAAATAAAAGAATGGCAAAAAAACCGGGAATGCATGCTCACCTTGCTGGGTTTCACAAATCCGTTTTCATCTGAGGCATCCTCAGAAATAATACATTCTGTGAAGTATGGGGAGTGAGATACACTCAGTTAAACTCCTTTCTCCAGCACAATTTCACAATACCGCCAAGAGAATTACAACATTTTTGGTTTCAAAAAAAAATACGTGTGTGTCTGCCTTCACACACGGGAGAAGACTCACTTCTTTGTGACAATTGACAATCCACCTCCAAAAGTGACACAATGTACCCAACCGTACCAAAATTGATAACACCAACACCCAAACATTGACGGAATTTTACGTCTATTGGCAGCAATTATGCCGCGACAGAAACATTGAGTACTATCCTAGTCGATACGTAGATGGACCAAGATATTGAAAGGTCGCATCCGCCTAAACAAGAAGAAATCATACCTTGGACAACTTTAGGATGAAACGAACGCTACATTTACCCCCTTCCTAAAAAAGAAATTGACAAAGTCAATTTTATGTTCAACATGAACAAAACGAAACTGTAGAAGGAAATCGAAAGGAGGATTAGCGAAAAGCTAACCACATTTTGAGTGAATTGAATAAGTATAACACCTTTTAAAGACTAATCATTAGAATAACTAAATATAAATGAAATCGGGTTTTCAGTCACAACAAATTCTCAACTCTTGATAACTACGTGTATCACCCGTCCAAAAGGAGTCATTTTCTTTAAGGTCAAATCTGGTAGGGACAAAATCGGTAGGTCTAATCGAGAAAGGTTGGACAAATATCTTAAAAGAGAACCTAAACTATGAAAAACTAACCTATAGTAACTTAACTACGAAATTTCGTTGTGCCAGATGAAGCCAAGTAATGAGTGACACTGAAATTCAAGGGAAAAGGGAGTGATTAGTGACTTGAGTAAAAGCAATTTGCCGGTATGAACCTACGCCACAGAGCCGAAAAACGGGGCAAGGAAAACCGATTCTTACTTGAGTAGTCCTCATAAAATCCAACATAGTTGAGACTCAGTAAGAAACCAAATTGTATTTACTGGTCAATTTTCAGGGTACTTGAATGAGCAAAAGCAAAGTGTTTGCAGAAAACACTAAAAATTTATAGTCTAAAAAGACATGTAACAGGAAGACAAAATAGGTCTTCAAACCAGAATATCTGTCTGAACGACAGGGAACAAAATAATCAATAATAGTAGTACCTAATAGTCACTACTCTTCCGAGGAATCGGAATCACTAGCGGCGGAACCAAAGAAAGGTTTTAGGTCTTTTATGTGCCATTTACCACAGCTAGAACCGTCTTCCTTAACTAAATCATAAACAACGTTTGACAATTTTTTGCGAACGATACAGTGTACATATTTAGGAACTAGTTTGGACGTGAACTTTTCCGCAGCGTTGGACAAAACTTTGTTTTTTCGCCAAACGTGATCACCTTCGACGAAGGAAACATCTCTTTTACGCAAATTATATGCCTTGGAATTTCTTTCATAAGCAACATGAAGACGACGACGGACATCGATGAAAATATCCTTCAAAGCGATGAGATTTTCAGCATAACCATTCCTATCTCCTGGACAAATCAAATGATCCACCCGGATATCAAGGTTCAAATCCTTATAAAAATTTCCTGATAGGGGTATGTGTCTTCCATAGACTAAAAATGACGGGGTGAAACCAGTTACTTCGTGCTTAGCGGTATTGATAGCCAACTGAATTTGAGAAATGTTTTGATCCCAGTTGTCATGAGAATCAACATAGCTGCGTATTGCGGTACCAATAGTACGGTTGTTCCTTTCGACGAAGTTGCACTGAGGTGAATAATGGGGATTATAGCGAATATTGAAACTGTATTTCTTACTCAAATTTTTAAAAGAATTTGAAGTGAACTGACTACCATTGTCACAGATCAGAAGGGAAGGAGAACCATGTACTGAAAAAACTCTATCCTCCAAAATTTGTTCGACATATTGGGTCTTGGAACTTCTCAAGGCAAAAATCATGGTATACTTAGAAAACCAACACGATATTACCAGGATCCACTTATTACCTTTTCTAGATCGGGGAAATGGACCTATCAAATCCACTGCAATCACTTGAAATGGATAAGACACCTCTTTTTCTTTGCCCATCAAACCCATAGCAGCTGTATTAGTAGCCTTTTGAGAACCGCAAACTAAACAAGATTTCACAAATCTCAACACATCCTGGCGCATTTTTGGCCAATAGTAACGTTCTTGGAGTCGACTGAGTGTTTTATGAAAACCAAAATGACCACAACTAGGGGGGCTATGATGAGAATCGATGACTTCCTTCCTCTGTGGCTTCGGAACTAACAATTTCCATTCTGGAAGATTAACTTTCATTGGAAGACGATTGGGGATAAATTTGTAAACGAAATCATTTTCGACTTTGAATTGGGGATATTCATCAGGGTGTTCACGAACCTTTGAACGAAGATTGTCAAAATACGGGTCTATACGATCAACATCAACCTCACCAATCACTATCTCTCCGGAAATTGAATCAGGGGAATCATCGTCACAAACGAGAAGAGATCTAGATAAAGCATCAGGGACAATATTTTGGGAACCTTTCCTGTGTACCAAATCAAAGCTATGCTGTCTCAGACGCATAGACCAGCGAGCAAGCTTTCCACTAGGGTTTTTCAAAGAATTGAGCCATAACAAGCTGTAATGGTCTGTAATTACAGTGAATTCAGCGCCTTCAACGTATGGACGAAATTTTTCTATATTGAATAAAACTCCAAGACATTCTCGCTCAACAACTGAATAATTCCTCTCAGCCTTAGAAAGGGAACGGCTCGCATAAGCGATGACTTTTTCTTCACCATCAATAATCTGAGTGAGAACACCACCTAGTCCTGTGTCACTAGCATCGCTCTGAATACAGAATTTTTTAGAGAAATCGGGTTGTGAAAGAATGGGGGAAGAAACTAATAACTGTTTGATCTGGACAAAGGAAGATTCGGCGGCATCTGACCATTTTATTGACTGACCCTTTTTCCTACCCTTTAACAAATCGTTGATGGGAGACATGAGAGTTGAAAAATCTTTGATGAAGCGCCGGTACCATGAGCAGAGACCCACAAAACGCTTGATTTCCGTAGTAGTCTTTGGACGAGGATAATTTACCATAGCAGAAACTTTCTCTGGGTCGGTCCTAAGAGAATTCGAACCCACGATGTAACCAAGAAACTTAAGAGAAGTTTTGAAGAAATCACACTTATCCAAATTAACCGTCAGTCCTGCCTCTTTGAGTTTATCTTTGACTTCATATAAAAGATTTATGTGAGAATGAAAATCGGAAGAAACTATTAGAATGTCGTCCAAATAAGTGAAAATATTGGGCTCATAACGAGGACCAAATATGGCATCAACCAACCGTTGCTGAGTCTGAGCGGCGTTTTTCAACCCAAAAGGCATAGTAACAAACTGGAAAAGACCTCTACCAACCACTGCGAAAGCGGTTTTTTCCCTAGAAGACTCGTTTAGAGGAATTTGCCAAAAAGCTTTTCGCAGATCGATAGATGAAATGAATTTTGCATCGCGCAAAGAAGAGAGAATACGATCAATATTAGGCAACGGGTAGCTGTCAGACCTAGTAACCTCATTAAGGGGACGACCATCGAAACAAAAACGCATTTCTCCATTGGCCTTCTTCACAAGAAGTACAGGGGAACACCAAGGACTTGTTGAGGGCTCTATTACTCCAAGTTTCAACATTTCATCAAGCTCTTTATTGAGAATAGTGGACATATAGGGTGACATTGGAAAAGGTCTTCTTTTAAAAGGGGAAGCATCGCCTGTATCAATGGTACAACAAATCTTGTCAGTTCTACCAAGTCTATCGTTACTACTGATTTCACCAAAAGAGAAAATCAAATCCTGAGCATCAGTTCGTTGAACCACAGAAAGATCATCCAAAGAATACAAGGTGGGACAACAGTTATCCAAGTTAGAAGAAATACTCTCCAAAACAGGGAGACAAGAGTTACTATGATTGGTATGAATGTTCCAGGAATCCTCTTTAAAGTCAACTAACAAACCAAACTGTTTTGCGAAGTCACAACCAAAAATAAACGCCTGTGCCAAAGAGGGTACCACCAAAGCACTGATGACTCTACAAACGCCATCCACAAAAATTGGCAAATCAACTGTTCCCTGAACAACCTGCTTTTTACCATCTGCTGTGCAAATATTCTCTACTGAAGAATTGGTAACTACCAATCCAAGTTTATCCAAAATAATCAGGCCTTTGTTACCTACAACAGAAGAAGTAGCTCCAGAATCAAGTAAAACTGTTATCTCAATATCAAATAATTTGACAACAAGGTAGGGTCTATTATCAAGGGGTTTATTAACAAAGAGAGGAGATATATGATCCTCACCAACAGCAATGGGATTTTTCATAAATGATGAAACTTTATCAAACCAAATTTTCCAGTCGGACTCATCAAATTTGGAAAGCTTAGAGGCTGAAGAAACAGGTAGAGTGAAACGGCCTCCTTGAGTCACCACCTTCACTCGTTTTTTGTACAATTCTTACAGTCTGTCGACTCGACATTCTGCTCACCACACTTGTAACAGAAAATGCCTCTAGGAGCCTTACAATCGAAGAATGTATGATTTGGCAATTGACAATTCCAACAGGTTACCACCTTTTTATGTTTATTAGCCGAAGACGGATCTGACACCCTTCTTGAGGTACTAGGTTCATTGTAAACTTCATTTGAAGAACCTTGGCGACGGTTATGATTTTTGGGAGGATTGTTGGGACGTGAAAAATTTTGTGATGATCTATTCCTTGAGCGGAGATTCTGAACTTCATGACTAGGACCATCCAACACAGAAACACTCTCTCGAACCCTATTCTTGTTTTTGACGTAATCAGACTCCTCTAATTTCCGGCAAAGTTCCGAAAGCTGTAGCACCGAAGGAATATCCATTAATGCCAACCTATCAATAAAATCTGGAAGAAGATTGTTCCTTATGAATTTAACTTTGGAAGTTTCAGCTGGTGGACGACTAAGTCTGGAAAAAAGAGCATCCAAGTGGGCTATTAAAATCACGGTAGACTCGTTCCTCCTTTGTTTACGCTTTCTGATCTGATCCCAAATCTCATCATCAATATCATCGTGAAGAAAATCTCTCTTTAATCGACAAACTAAGGAATTCCAATCATTCAAAGTAGACTTTATACTACGGTACCAAACGAAAGCATCTCCAATGAAGAATTCAACAGCTGAATGGAAAAGATCAATCTCCGAAAAACCACGAGCTTCGGCTAATTCTGTTACTCTCTCTAAAAAGGAATACAATTTTTTCGGATCTCCATTGAATTTGACCTGCCACTCACTAATGGGAATGTTACGGGTTGCACAGTGGACAACAGGGGCTGCAACATTTATCACAGGAACATTGTTGACTGGGGTAGATTCAATCTCAGAGGCTGAAGAAAGTTTGTCGTAAAGATCTGATTCGAGTTTTATACAAGTAGCGGTCGTTTCCTGAATATAGGATTTCGTCTCATCAGGTAATTCAGTGGGAACAGGAATGCGTCTAGCCCTTCCAAAAACGTGCGATAACCTAGACTTCATACGAAGAAAAGCAGAATCCGTGGAACTACCTTCAAAATCCTCAATGATTTTTTCAATTGAATCTAAACTTTTCTTAATTTCAGAGCGTTCCTGGGTGAAATCCAAATTTACCTCGCTTAATATAATAGACGAACCAGGTTTTGACTGTTCCTTTCTAAAAACCTTTCCCAAAATTTTCCTCTTGTCTGCGACATTCCTAGCTGTAGCATGCAATCGAATTTTCAATTCATAATCAAGCTCATGCTCAACAAGGTGATTGGGTTGAAAGCCATACATGTCCATCGTGATAAGAAAATCAAACTCAAAAGGGTCAGTAACAAGCAATAATTATAAAAAAGTGAAATGTTTCTCAGCGAAACCAAAAATAACCGCAATAAAAAATGTCCAATACACACTGTATCGCTCAACAAATATAAACAGTCAAACGCCCGCAAAAAAAATTCCTAAATAAATTGGGGAAACCAAACCGAAAAATAAAGTTCAAATCAAGGTCAGAATAGGCAGATATGCTAGCAAGGGTTCTTTGTTAAACACGTTATATGAAAAATGTTTAAATGTTTAAATCAAAAATCAAAAACTTAATAAATTCAAAGTATTTTAGCGATAAGAAAAAGCATCCAACTATTATTCTTATTTGAAGAATCAAGTCACCAAAACAAATTCCATGAGTTCAGTAAAAAACAAAACAATTCAGCCAGGCCCCACACGTTGGTCGCCACTTTTGTAGCGCGTTAAATAATCAATTATTATCACGTACTATTTTTGCATTCGGCAGCTCTGTGTCGGTAGGCTTGGAGTTCGTGGATAATGGCCAGCTGATCAATTTACTGTTAGATAGTTAATACTTACTTATAAAATCCCGATTAGGCGCCACTCAGTTTTTTTATTAGGCAAAACTAAGAAACCTGTTTGATTATAGGAATTTGTTTCCGTTAACCAGACTCATCAAAAAAAGAACACCTTTATAGTCCACAAATAACATTACTTTATTCACTCCAAATAAATGATGCTCTAACATGAAATTTGATATAATATGATATTTTACTAATTCTCCAAAATCAAGGAGTTAAAATGGTAGAATTTGAATGAAATCTCAATTTATAAATAGCGTTGGTTGGCAGAAAATTACTGGTTGGTACGAAGTGAAATATCAATGATAAAATTACGGATAAAATGGATCAAGTCGCAGGGGCAAATACGTTCGAACGATTTGGGGATTGCGCTATGTTTCACAGATATAGTGGCAGAGTGATTGAACAAAAATAGTTAAATCGTACCGCGCAGTGTACAAATAATTTAGAATAATTAACCAATAAAAATATGTAGATCTTTCTACGCAAAGATAATGTTTTTATGGGTGACAATGTTGATATAAAAATATAAGATATTAGGCAGCATTCGATGTAGTTGACATTTAATGTTTAATTAGTTAAAAAGAAAAATTATTGAAATGGTAATCTCATTGAAGTTGGCGAAATGGATTGGATAAAGATAATTAAAACGACTGGCCTGTTAATTGTTCCAGACTCCTGGCTCCTGGTTTCCGATCTTTTTTCTTGGAATGCGTCTGAGATACGTCACGAGCTAACCCCAGACTCGTCACTCAACAGTACTTCCAGATCTCGAGCCATAACCAAAAAAGGGGACCGGGATTGATAACGTTGCGGATCACCCACGTGATTCGCGTCGCCAAACATCAACAGTAGACAGGATAGGTTGTGGAATTTTGATACTCAAATCAACACATTCATTCGGTTTAAATCACGTGTTAAGAAAAAAACCCTGAAACAATGGATGAGATTGAAAAATTGCCAGAAGAGAAGTGGAAAATAAAAGAATGGCAAAAAAACCGGGAATGCATGCTCACCTTGCTGGGTTTCACAAATCCGTTTTCATCTGAGGCATCCTCAGAAATAATACATTCTGTGAAGTATGGGGAGTGAGATACACTCAGTTAAACTCCTTTCTCCAGCACAATTTCACAATACCGCCAAGAGAATTACAACATTTTTGGTTTCAAAAAAAAATACGTGTGTGTCTGCCTTCACACACGGGAGAAGACTCACTTCTTTGTGACAATTGACAATCCACCTCCAAAAGTGACACAATGTACCCAACCGTACCAAAATTGATAACACCAACACCCAAACATTGACGGAATTTTACGTCTATTGGCAGCAATTATGCCGCGACAGAAACATTGAGTACTATCCTAGTCGATACGTAGATGGACCAAGATATTGAAAGGTCGCATCCGCCTAAACAAGAAGAAATCATACCTTGGACAACTTTAGGATGAAACGAACGCTACAAAAAGTAGTTCAAATAAACCATGTACTGATAAAACATGATAATAATGAATTAAAGAGTTCCTTGGAATTTAATCTGCTTCCCCTGAAATTTGAGGCTTTTCAATTGGAGTTGAATGCAGAATTGGTTAAAGAAAAACCTGCATCATGGCAGTCATAATGGAATGATGTGATTTCGTGAATATCCTGTACAGGGTGGGGCACGAAAAACTTTCCACTCAGGCTTTCTCAGGTGTAAGGTGACTAATCAAAAATCGCTGGGACATGTCAATTCTTGTCTTCTGGGGGACTCATTTTTTTGATATTTTCACTTCCTCACCTGTCAGCCCCTAGCGGGGGTGATAGCTACAAGATACCTCCAGAATTTTTAATGGAAAGAGGAGTCGATACGTAATTTGATAGGTACATTCATCAAGATTAAATTCCCAAAGTTTCAATTTGCTACTATTAATCATTATTTCTTATAATGTACTAGTTTTGTAATATGTATTATTTTTTTGTGGGTACCTGTGACCCCCACTCAGGGGTAAACAGGTAGGAGGTGAACAAACATAAAAAATGTGTCCCCCAGAAAATAAATATTGAAGAGTCACAATCAAGTTTTCCAAGACACAATCGGGTTTAAAGTCACATTAGGTTTGGGTGTCACTATTTTCTAAAAGTAGGTTTATTTCATTTTATATAATAGCATTAAGAATTTTCCTATCCATTCCCAGTAACCAACTCTTGATCATGGTTTCAAATTTATTCGTTTTGAACATCATAGTACTAAGTTCTGTTGACAAAAGGTTAAATTATTTTGGTGCTAAATGATCCGCTTGTTTCTGACGTATCGTTTTGTTTTTCCTGAGAATATCAACACAGTTTCTACGGGCACTTATTCTCATAAGTATACTGTAGAAGAAGAGTTTCCGCAGGTCAAACACTTCAGCTTCTTTGTACAGTAAATCAGATGGATGTCTGATATTTTGATCATGTATTATTTTCAATATCCATTTCTGGAGTACATCAAGACAACTGCTATAGCAGTTGTTCACCCCTACCCATCCGATTATTCCATATTTTAGTAGCGACTCCACCAGAGCATAGTACAATATTTTTTGTTCCGAGGAACTCAAATACTCTCGGAGTTATTTGAACTACGAGATGAGACATCTTAGTTTTTTTACAAGCTGTCTTACGTGCAGATCCCACTTGAGATGCCGCTCAATCACAATTCCTAGATATTTAGTTGATTCTGATTCAGATATGGTATTGTTGGAGATTGATCCAGCTCGTAAGGGTCCTAGGTTTGGTAGTCTGTTGGAGTAAGAGGTAAACGATAGATATGTTGTTTTATTGTAATTGATTGTTAATTTATTATATCAAAACCAGTTATCGATTTGGAATAAATTCTGTTCTATGTTGGATTTGAGCGTGTCCCATGTCATTGAGCTGTATATGATCGCTGTGTCGTCCGCATAGCTAATGATTTCACCTTTACTAGTCAGTTTTAGTTTAGTTTAGTTTCACTTCATTCGCATCGCGTAATTCAAATCAAAGTAACATTTTTTAAATGGAACTCCCTGTATATTATTACATATTTGGGTAAGTATCACATATTTGGGCTCCTCAGTCAATTTTAGATTAATGTACCACACATGGTATCTCAAATGAACTGTTCACCCGCAAATCGCTATTTTTTGAAAAAGGTGATGTTCAAAAAAATTGAATATCGCATTGATCTATAGAGTTGGAGAATTGGGATTTTTTTGTGATGCCTAATCACGAAATGTGCTAATGTAGACCGTATGTACTAGCTTCGATTCTTTCTGATTTCTGAGAAATCGTTATGCCAATTTGAAAACATTCAATCAAGGCAAACTTGATTTTTTTTAATGAAACTAACTTCTTTTATGCGATCGAATGTAGAATTTTATTAGCTTTCTGGCGATATTCGGTTGTTAGTATCTATCTCTGGTAGTTTTCTTTCAAATCTACATCCCTTTATTAATTCGTCGTTTCTATCAATTCTAGGTACGTATTGAGATCAAGTACGTCATGGAAAACAAACAATATAATTGATTGAAGTAACAACAAAAAACGTGGAAACCTGTTCTTGGTATAGACAATACTAATACGGAATACGCGTCGATAACTCAAGCGTGTATTTTGAATATCGGCAAGCTCAAAAACTAAGCAGTCGGGACAACAAACGTGAAACCCCTAGGTATGCTAATGAAATCAACCCGTCTAAAAGAAAAAACTCGTTATTCGTGCTCTGCTGAATCTTACACAGTTCAAGATTGAGAGTTTTCTATTGTTTGTGTTTGCCATCGTGAGCAACACCTTTTAAAAGTGAACCTTTCTCGCTAAATGAGAATTTTTCCGGGCCATGCCAAATACTATTTGCTATTTGTCTTATTTGACCTACCACTTTGACAAACGTGTCCGCATATGCTTTGTCTTGAGTTGACCATTTGAGAAACGGAAAATATGTTACGTTATTCTATGATTTTGTATTTCTCCTATATACCATTTGTTGTATATTAATGATTTAGCTGCAGCGATATATGACTTTCACAATAGATAACAATATGTTGTTCTCAATGATATTATAATGCTGTCAAATACTAGAACTCATAACCCCCGGAGTTTTTGAATGAAAGTGTAAATTCGTTGAAAATAAAAATACAAACGATTTCTTGTGAATTTGCACAAAACAGGGAATTGAATAAGTTGCGATATCATTCACATGCCTATGTTATTGATAGTTATAAATCAATTTTTTGTACAACCAACACGTAAAGTCCACTTTTCAATGCATGCAAAGCAGGCGGAAAGTCGCTGATTTTGGCAGCCGGGCCTGAAAGGTCGCTTAGCAACGGTTCCTTGAATCCCAACGCCTCTGGATCTTATAACCACGTGACAGTCTAGCATACTAGAAGGAACTAATCACGTGACAATCTCGGTGACAATGAATCCGCACCACAAAAGAATAAGGGAACACACCTATTGTAACCATGATTGAGAGTTGTCAGTGTGCAGTGTATCGATTATTTATTTTTGATTTTCATAATTATTCTTTTTGGAATGATTACAAACTGGATGTACAAAAAGCACTGTTTGCACCACGGACGAAAGATGATTTTGACTCGGCTAATATCTGCCCTCGCTTCGCTCGTGCTGCTACTTATACCCTCGTCAAAATCATCTACTTTCCGCCTTTGATACAAAATGTACTATTACAGTGTAATTATCTATCGCTTCCCTATCTAACTTTTGAACCGTTTAATATATTAGAAAGAAATTTGGATACACCATCATAAGGGCTTTCCAGGAACGGTCTGTGGTGAACCTGGTGCGCACCCGAAACGACTCACAATCGATTTTGATCGTTCCTGTCATCGGGGCGTGTGACAGGTTTCGAAATATTCATTTGATTTGACGGTGTATTCAAGTTTATAATGAATATTTAGATTTTAGTTGTGCAATGATAAAAATCATAAAAACAATTGTGAACTAAGTCAATTGAAAACGAAAACCAACGTTTTACTATTTATAATGTTTGTTAGGGGAAATATAACAATCAGTCCCGTGTAAAACTCAAAACGTGTAGGAGAACCAAAAATCAAATCGACATCAATCAATCCCAACGTCAGAATGGCCGACTCCTCAGTGTTGCCACCTTCTTCCCAAGCGACATTCCACGTGGCCGTTATTGGTTGAGGCGCCAATGGAATATGCCTTTCCTCCAATGTCATCCAAAAGATACACTGCTTGATCAAAGATTCTCCGATCCTGACGTTGACAATAGGATATACTGCTCACACTCGGCCATCCTGACTCAAAAAGAGTTTCCATCCACTGATATTTCTTCTCATCGTCCACAAATTAAGAACCTATAACAAAAAGTTTGATAAGCGTTTTCATTTATACACTACTCTAATAAATCTTTTTGGTGTTTATGCTCACGCAGTCATATATCCACTCGTTTTCTTTCTGAGTAGTCATGTTTCCGCAGTCATGACCTACTAATTTTCCTCTAAGTAGCCACACTCACGCAATCGTGACCTACTTTACCTGCTCTTAGTAGCCATGCCCTCACAGTAATGACCTACTCATTTTTCTCTGAGGAGCCACGCTCACGCAGCCGTGACCTACTCTACCTGATCTTAGTAGCCATGCCCTCACAGTCATGACCTACCCAATTTACTTTAAGTAGACACGCTCACACAGTCGTGACCTACTCATTTTCTTTTAAGGGCATGCCTCATCAACCTACCCGTATTAATTTTATGAAAAATCACTCCCTTGACATGGAGCCTACAGCTTTATATGTTCCAAAGCATACACGCCCTGATGAACATTCCCACAACGAGTTGAACCTTCTAGCTCAACCACTTCATATCTATCATTTCCCATCTGTTGGGAAGCCTTGAATGGTCCCTTCCATTTAGGCACTAATTTTCTACTAGATCCACTTCCCACTATTGAAGAAATCTGCACCAAAACAAGATCTCCAATTTCAAATATAATCGGCTTGCCACGTCGAGCATCAAACTGATCTTTCTGCTTTCTCTAAGCACTTAATATTCGCTCACTCACAATTTTTATTAGATTTGTAACATCCACAATCTCACTCTGTTCATCGGTCCCTTCCTCATTCACCATGCATATACGAAATCCAAACAAAACCTCACCGGGAGATACTTCCAAACTTTTATTTATCGTACCATTCAACCCAATCTGTATTTTTGGAATATTCAAATATCACTCATCACTTTCTTTATCACCACCCATAGCTGCCAATGCATTCAGTATGGTGGCATTGTATTTTTCTACTTGCCCATTTTCTCTGGGCATTCCCACTGCATTCAAATGATTTCGAATTGTGAACTCCTCACAAGATTCTCGAAAGGTTTTTGAAATGAATGCTGTTCCCCTATCCGTGATGATCTTTGATTTCGTATTCTTGACTGCATCAATGGAACCAAATTTTGTATAAACATCCACTATAACCAGAATTTGCGTATTTCCCTTCCTTAACTTGACGAATGGACCCACATGGTCTGCATGAATAGTATGAAACGGTCTTGGGATTTTCTCTATAGGGTGTAGATACCCAGGTTTCCTTCCAGCAGATTTGTTATAGTTCAAACAGTTAATGCAATTTTGCACTTCTTACTTCTTAACGAACCGACGCATTCTTGGAAACCAAAATTTTGAAGACAGTAATTCATAAGTCTTATCATAGGAAAAATGTCCCACTTCATCATGATTCAGGCGTGTCACTTGCCAACCAGCAGATTTTGGCAGTACGCCCCTGTTCCCCTTCTCCGTCTTACGATAAACTTTATCGCGTCTAATATCAAATTTGCTGAATATTTCTTGTTTCTCTAATCGATTTCCAGACAAAAAAATAGTCTTGATGGTTTTTATCTTTTCGTCCACTTCTTGCACCGCTAATAACCAGTAATCTTCTGAATTGACAGAAACCAAAACATTTGCAGTCTGTGTTAGTGGATTGCGACTCAGCGCATCTACATGTCCCATCTGTTTTCCTGGCCTATAAACCAACTCAAATTTGAACTCTTGTAAGTCCAAAACCCACCGTCCTATTCTTGGGTTCAGTTTCCTCTTGAACAAAGCATTTCGAACTGCAGAACAGTCAGTAACAATCTTGAAATGAGTTCCCAGCAAATAGTATCCAAATATTTTTACGGAAGCAACAATGGTCAGAGCTTCTAGCTCGAACGAATGATACCTCTGTTCACAAGCAGTTGTGTGTCTACTAAATTATCCCACAACATTTTCTTTTGAACTTTCTTCGGTTTTTTGTACTTACATCCCAGCAATCCCTATCCGACTAGCATCAGTGTATAAAATACTGCTCTCACTTGGATCACACAAACTTAATAAAGGCCTCGCTATCATTTCTTAGATAAGTGTCTCAAAAGCAACTTGTTGAGGTGATTTCCAAATCCATTCCTGTCCCTTCCTCAACAACTTAGTTAGACGATGTGCTTTGAAAGCAAACCTTTCAATGAATTTTCGAAAATAGCCCCAAATACTGCCTACTTGGTGAATGTCTTTTGGTCTAGGTACATTTTTAATACTCTCAAAATCTCAAGAACCTCCCTCAAAATCATTAATCCTTCCTCCGGTGTTTTGGAGGAAATCAATACATCGTCCAAGTACAAAAGAACCTTCGTAAAACGTAAATCCCCCAATATTTTATCGATAATACGTTGAAATGCGAAAGGGGCCGTACTCAAACCAAATGGGACACGTGAATATTCATATTTCCCATCGGGTGTCACACACGCAGTGTATTTAACTGAATTTTCTGCAATTGCAATTTGATGATATCCACTGAGAAAATCCAGTGTCGTAAAATATTTACAACCAACAAGCCGGTCTATCAAGTTTTCAATTACTGGTAGAGGGGAAAGGCGCTTTGATGAGAAGTTTATTCAGAAATCTATAATCTACGCACAGACGTTTTTGTCCTGATTTCTTCTTCACCAAAATGGTAGGGCTTCCATAAGGCGAGAACGAAGGTCGAATAATCTTATTCGCGACAAGGTCATCGATTATTTCTCGCAGTTCTTTTTTCTCACTCTAACTAATCACTAATCAACTTGGAAACACATCTTTCAGTTATTAATAAATCGATTATCTCCGCCACATTATCAATTTTAACGGAAATCCCACATAACAGTGCCTTCTACGATGATTTCAGTGCCTCCAAAAATTGTTAGTTTGACAGCTTTGTCAAGCCGTGTCATTTTTAAGTGCAAAGCCTCCGCCTGAGTTCTGGTAATCAGAGAGCATTCGCTCCCAAAATCTAAAAAACCGTGACTTCCTTTCCATTGATCAATCCAGTTTTGATGAACTTCTGTTTTGCACCCAAACGCGTGATCAAATTTACAGTCATTTTTGATTGACTACTGCCTGGTTTTTCGCTGCATCCCTTGTTTTGCATTCTCTCTAGACCAAAGCAATTTTCTGCTACATGTCTCATTTTATTACAATAAGTACACTTGGATATTTTCTTCAATAGTGGGCGATCACTTTTCCTGTGTCCTTTTTGCTGACAATTGAAACATTGCGTTTCACTCATAGGCGCACAGTTCATACTTTAATGTCCTAGTTTACCACAACGATAACATTTTACACCTTTTCCAATATTTGGAAATGTTCTAAAATCACTATTTCCAGATAACTTCCGCCGATTATTGTTTTGGTTATGCAAACGTTCACTCGCGTTGTCAGTCGAGAACGATTTCAAATAAACAGCCAATGCAGAAGGGTTGGCAATCTGAGCCGCTTTGACACTCAATTTTATGGATGCTTCTTGAATGTCCCCAATAATCAAATCCACCTCATCTTTTTCCGATAAATTCAAATTCATTTTCCGGATTGCGCCTGATTTTTCGTAACAATACTCAAATAAATTTTTACCAGCCTCGGGTTTGATTTTCAAAAAGTTCTTTAAATTCTGGCCAAGTACGAGGTATAACTGAAAGAGTCTTGTACCATAGTTCTGCAAAACCTTGCAGTTTATCAATTACCAAATGACACAAAAATTTATCGTCCCATTTGAACACCCGTGCCCTGTCCTCAACTTGTCCTAACCACGCAATAACGTCATCAATAAAAGGATCGAATGTACTTACGTCTTTATCTGAAGATCTACCATACCGAGTACTAGCTAGCTGGGTCATTTTTTCCAACATGTTATTATAACTCACAGTTTCTGATGACGGTCCTCCTACCATTCCATGCAAACTATCCACTATGGCTGTGTGAGTCACACCGTCCCCATGATTTTCACAATCCTCCACATTGTCCAGACGTAGTCTTCTTGATGAAGGTGAACCTTCGGGAGTGAGGGAACGTTCCGAAGAACGTCTCCTGCTGGATCCCCTTTCGTCAGAGTACATTTTGTTTCCAAAAAAACACTTTCACTGTTTACAGCACGTGAAATATCCCACTTCTGATGTGAACACAGTCAATTGAAAACGAAAACCAACGTTTTACTATTTATAATATTTGTTAGGGGAAACATAACAATCAGTCCCGTGTAAAACTCAAAACGTGGAGGAGAATCAAAAATCAAATTGACATCAATCAATCCCAACGTCAGAATGGCCGACTCCTCAGTGTTGCCACCTTCTTCCCAAACGACATTCCACGTGGCCGGTATCAGTTGAGGCGCCAATGGAATATGCCTTTCCTCCAATGTCGTCCACAAGATACACTGCTTGATCAAAGATTTTCCGATCCTAAGTTTGACAATAGGATGTACTGCTCACACAATCAAAACCAAAAACAAGATAGGATAGATTTTAGTTCCACTTATAACAATAATTGACACTGTCAATTTGACATGAAGTCCCACTAACGCCCTGTTTCGTTCCAGTAAACATGACGGCTTGAGAAGACGGTGCGTCACGCTGAGCTGTACAGGGGTCACTCACTTGTTCCTGAAAGCAACTCATATGACTTTGAGGACAGACCTACTTTTTGGACATAGTAGTGACACCTGAAAATGTAAAAATGACAGCTGGGCGCCACCTTGAACAAAAAAATCAAATGGAAGGGTGGAACGACTGATATTTCATTTTAAACATCTTTTCAACCCAACTACACCCCTATGATGACCTGGTCGAAATATATTCTGAATGTCTCCAATCAGGAAACACACCAGGTAGATGGATAGAAGTCAAAGTTGTTTTTATACTCAGATCGGGAAAATCAAATGACTCAAATCCAAAAGACTACAGACCAATCAGCCTTTCATCCTTCTTGCTGAAGACTTTGGAAAAGCTGTTTGACCTGAACATAGGAGAATCAACCAAAATAGAAATGCAATGTCTGGATCAACATGCTTACCTCAAGGGTGAGTCAACTAACGGCGCTTTGCATGAAGTTGTGAAAACAATAATTGAAAAATCTCTTGATGACAAAGAATACACTCTGGGCGCGTTTCCAGACATAGAGGGAGCATTCAATAGTGTCACGACCAAGGCCATTGAAAAAAAAAAGTAAAAGATGAAAATAGAGCCAATCATCATCAGCTTGACGATAAAAATGCTGAAAAAAGGAAATATAAATTCAAAAAATGGAAATTGTTCTACAAATAAAAGAGCAACAAGAGAGACACGACGAGGGAGAGTTATCTCTTCACTCTTGTGGCTGATCGTAGTGAACTCGACCTCAAAAACCTTCAGAGAACAAGGAATAAAGATGGAAGCATATGTAGACGACGTGGCATCCTGGTAGTGGGCAAAAGCTTTTCAACACGTGAAATCATGGAATCTGCATTGGAGGAACTTTCCAAATGGGCTGGACAGAACGGTCTTGGAGTAAACCCTGATAAAACAAACAGTACCGTTCACAAGGAAATACAAGGTGCTCAACCGTAAAATGCTCACAATCGGAAGACAAAATGCAGGAGAATGATTGGTGAAAAATGGGGATTAAAGCCGCTCATTATCCACTGGATGTTCACAGCAATCGTGAGACCCATAATAACCTACGGAGCCGTGGGATGGTGGTAAGCCATCGACACGAATTCGAACATAAATACGCTCACGAAAGTACAACGGAACGCAACACTATGTACAACGGGAGCAAAGAACAGCACACCGCAGGCAGCTTTAGAGATCACTCTCAACCTCGTGCTCATTGACTTGTTCATTAAAAGCACTGCCGCCAAGGGAGCTCTCAGACTGAGGGAGGCCAAATTGTGGAAACGGGCAACAAGTGGACACTCAACGGTGCTAAGGAAAATCTCAAAGGCGATGGATAACCAAGAGGCGAAGCTGCTACAAACGGCAACAGACTACATGGTGATCAAAAGCTTTTTTGAGAATAAGGTAGTTGTTAAAATATCTTCCAGGAAAGACTGGAATCAAGACCCATTTATATGGGAGGAAGACATATCCATCTCAAATGACACAGCAAAGACAAATACAGGCACACTATCAAGCTTGAGAAAGGATGTGGCATTCTGCATGCAGAAATCATTGCTATTAAAAAAGCAGCCAGCCTAATACAAAGACTGAACAACACAACAGATGGACTGGTGAAATTTGGACTAGGAAAGGACGAGGGTGAAATGGAAGACACATCGCTATCAACGATCAAGCTATTGTGAGATACACTAGATAATAACATGTTGAAGCTACACATCGACAGGCGGAGCAATCGAAACGACTGCAACACATCAAGAGCTCTGTGACCAAACTTGGATATGGAATACAGGAAAATAACTAAAGCAAAGCAAATCCTCTGTAAGCACCCTTGTAGGAGTGATCACAGGACACTGCGAAATCGGAACCATGCTCCAAAAATTGGGCCTTGGAACGATAGAACATCTACTGTACCACTGCCCAACTTAAAAATTTGGAGGAAGCGGCAAATGTAGACATAACTAATTTCGAACTCCGTGAAAACCATGGGATGGCTTGGAACGATGAAGAGAAAGGCTGCAGGTTAAGACCGAGGGGACACCTCTTCAAACAAGGGAATACAATGGGCCATTTGGCCTCCGAGTGAAAGCAATGCGAAGCAGGAACTGTGGAGCAGGGCGTACCCTTCGCGATCTAATCTACTTTAATTCATAAGATTGAAGTCACCGTTTCTTGCTAATTTATCAATATCAAGGCAGTTTTTCAAAATTGTGCTCAATTGCCATTTTGACATACTCAGCTGTCACCACTGTGCCGGAATTGCTGGCAGTGCTTATGTACTGAGGATCAAAATTTCATTCTTGTATATTAACGATTAACAGTTAGGTAAGGGACATCAAAGAATTGATTCTGTGATGTGATCCCTAATATATGAGCACGTTCTGCATTTCTCAGCACAGCAGTGACAGCTGAGGATGTCGACACGGCAATTAGGCAACATTTTGAAAAAAAAAACATACTGTCTTGATATTGAAAAACCAGAAAGAGACAGCGACTTCAAACTTTCAGGGATTATTAGGATGAAAAGACTTTCAAAATGGGGTATCACACCCTCCTTTCCAACTAATTTTTTTGTTCAAAGCTACGCACAGTGAATAATTTTATTCAACTACTACTAAGCTGAAAAGTTTGTTTTCAAGTCGCCATGTTGCGAACTTTAGGAAATGACTGTTATTATTGATGACTGTCTTTCAATGCTGATTTTTTGTTATTGTAAACTTGCATTCAGATTATGTTTGTTATTGCTGTCCAAGCTATGATTTTCATCGTTTTTTTTCCTTAATCAATGGCCTGAATTATAATGAGCGGATTATCAAATTATATTTCTAGTCAGTATCAGAGATGTTGAATATCGTTGCAATTGAACGGTTTGATAACCAGATATAAAATGGCGGCGAATGAACTCAATGTTGAAAATCGAATGACCGAAAAAGACGTTTAAAATACGTGCTTCCACTGTGAAAGAAGTGTGGAAAAATTTGTGAGATGTGTCAAGTGCAAGGATATTTTCCATCCCTACTGTATGAACCAAGCAGCAAGTAAACAAAGTGCATCTTGTATGCATAAATCAGAATGGATACCAAGTACATCAATGGCGCCCAGTCAAGCCGATAAGGAAGTGGAAATAGCACTTATTATGCGAAAGCTTATTGAGGAAATGAGCAGTAAAAACAAAATCCTAGAGGAAAATGTGACCCTCCCAAGGAAGAAGATTGTTCAACTTCAAGAAAAGCTGGAAAAATCTCATGAAATCAACGGAAAAATCCAAGGTATGCCAGTATTATTGCATCCCATACATTCCAAATATGGGGAAACAGATTCCAAATCGCATCCATATGCACAGACGCATATGTCACCCACGGGTGCGCCAACACATGACAAGCAAAGTCAACTGCGCTTTGATGCACACCAGACTCGATCCTGCATTGACATTGATCATAATACTTCAAAGTCGATTGAAAACCAAAACAAAACGAAGATTCCGGAAATTACATCCGAAAATTCCGAAAACTAGGACTGGAACCTAGTTGTCAAAAAAAGGAACAAACAAAGCAGACCCAACCCAATCTATGGTCGAAACGGAAATTTTCTTCTGGAAACAGTACAGAGACCAACCTTGCTGTTCCTATCTGGTCTAGGCCCTTCAGTGGAAGCTCCAGATATAGAAAAACATATAAAAGACACAACATGAATCCCCTGCAAACGCGTGAAGATCAAAACCAAGAAAAACTTTGTGAGCTGTTTCAAAATAGAGGTTGCTGATAGAGACAAAGAATGCATCATGAATCCAGAACTATGGGGTTAGAACATATCCATTAATTTTTTCCTGCACATACGACGACGTCGAGAGAGTAGACACGATCAGAGAAAATAACAATCTACAATCAAGATATGCAGTGTTTGAAAAACAAACTAGAACTTCAAATATTTCTTGAAAAGATCAATCCATCGATTATTTGTGTCACAGAACATTGGTAAACAAACCATGAAATACAAGAAATACCAAACTCTTCTTTCTGAGGATTTCAATATTAATATGATTGATACAAATCATGTAACAAACAATCTGAGGGATATTTTGACATGTTATAACTTTAGGCAAACGGTTGTCGAGCCTACTAGGGTAACAAGTACATCGGCAACTCTACTTGATAACATCTTTGTCAACTTTCAAAACTCAAAACAAAGTTTGGTTGTGAATGCAGCACTTTTTGATAATTGCGGCCAGATTCTGGAGATAGAGCTGTCTATTGCGGAGCAAGGCAACTCTTTCACTACCAGGAAGATCTTTTCTGAGAACAGAATGGAGCACTTCAGAAATGATTTGGCAGGGCTGACATGGAATGAAGTATACTGTGAGTCAAACGTCAATCTTGCTTACTATTAATTTTCCCTAAAATTTAAACAAATATTTGACATACATTTTCCATATAAAACTTGTGAAAATCATACTAAAAAAGAGAATACTTGGATTACACAGGGCATCAAAATATCATCTAAACATAAAAATTATCTATTTAGACAAGCAAAAAGGGGAAACATTGATATTGATATCTACTTCACATATAGTAATTTTCAAAAGAGTGGTTAAACAAGCCAAGAGAATGGCAAGCATGTTTTAACTGAGAACTACGGATAATGCTGGGAAAACAATGTGGAATCTTATCAAAAAGTATACAAACCAAAAACCTGAAAAAAACAGAATCTATTCTACAAAACTTATCTTGACCAAATATGTCTCCAAAAGAAGTCCTAAATGAAGTCAATGAACTTTTTATAAACATATGTCCAGACTTGGGAGGAACAGCAGAATTATCAAACATAAACATATCTCAAGATACACTTTTTCTTAAACCAACTGACACTGCAGAAATCCAGAATATCATCTACAGCTCAAAAAAAAGAAATCTGTGGGGACAGATGAATTACCTGTACATCTAGTAAAAAAAGTTGCCAGTCTACAAATCGGAGTGTTCCAAGAAATGCTGGAAATAGCGAAAATTTGCCCCATATATAAATAAGGAGATAAAAACCTTATTTCAAATTATAGACCTATTGCATTGCTAAACAACTTGAGCAAGGTATTTGAAAAAATTATCTATAATAGATTTTTAGAGTTTCTGGCAAAAAACAAAATAATTTCAAACCATCAGAATGGTTCCAGACCCAAGAAGTCCACAATAAGAGCTATTTACCAAGCTCTAGAATGGATCTTTCAATACCTTAATGAGAACAAAGAAACTCTTGCACTCGGCCTGGATTTATCAAGAACATTGTATAAAGCATGATGTCTTGATCACAAAAATGAAAAGATATGGTTCCAGAGAAACAAGTGCCAAGCTAATATAATGATCCACTGGGACATCAGATTATTTCTAATACGCAGAAAATGAAGAGAGGAGTCCCTCAAGGCTCAATGCTGGGTCCCCTCCTATACATAATTTACACAAATGAAATTCCACAAGTTACCAAGTGTCACACTGTTCAATATGCTGATGATACCACTATTGTTTTAAATGTTGATAATGATCATACTGGGAAAGAAGATATAGATGAGGGTCTGGTCTTCTCAAAAGATGGTTTGATTCAAATAATCTTATTTTGAATGTCAAGAAGTCTCAACTTATCCAGTTTTCTTACCACACTAATCGACTAAACTCACAACTAGAAACCGAGGATCTTCAGGCTGTGGATCATGCCAGGCTCCTTGGTGAAACTCTGGACTCAGAACTGGACTGGAAGACTCACATGGACATGTTGGCATCAACAATATCACAAGTCTTTTATGGTCTAAGGATTCTTGCAGGCAATGTGGGACTGGAAGCTGCATTGACTGCATACCACTCATAAGTGGTCTCAAGGCTAAGATATGGTATTGTGTTCTGTTCTGGGGTGGAAGCTTTCACGTCTCGAGAATTCTGGTCTTGCAGAAGTGCTGTCTCCGAAGAATATTTAAGATGGAATTGCGAGAGAGTTGTCGAGCATTTTTTGAAAAGGAGGATCTCCTCACAGTTGTTTGTTTTTACATTTTTGAAACATTGTTGTTTTTAAAGTTAAATTCCGACCTAATCTTGTGTATATCAAGAGATCTTAATACTAGACATGAGAATGATCCTTTGCTTCCAAAAATCAAATACACATACTTGCAAAAAAATGCGCAATATCTAATCATTAAAATATTCAACAAACTGCCACAAAGCATTAGAGATCAAGATTTGAATAATGGCTTCAGAAGGTCACTTAAAGATTTTTTGGTTTAAAAAGCTTATTACTCACTGGACGAGTTCTTCAACGATGTGTGCCAGATTTAACATATCAAGATTTAACGAACAATAGATAGGTATAATTGATTGAAGTGATTGTCCTATTGAGTCTCATACTCACAAAGATGTTTTACTTTAGACTATGATAGTCGGAGAGCCCGGTCGATTTAGAAACCTTGAAACCCCTACCGATTCATCATGAAAGCATATCCTCCAAACGCCAACGGTGCCTGCGCAAAACCTGCCGGAAGCAATTTATGTTAATTAATTTTCAGATGCGTTTTTTCCGATGACAACTTTCCCCTCCTCTGCAGTGGAGTGTGCAATTAGATGAATACGATGAGAAAATCTCACGGTGCCGGGTCGTTACTTGCCGCAACCCTAGGCACCGCGGCCAGAAACAGAATGAAAAAAGGAGTTATGAACCTTTTCCTCCTTGCCAAAAAAACCTATCACAAAAATTATAGATAGGCACAAGAAGAATAAGAAAAACCAACGGTGCCGACTCTCACGTTTCCGGAAATAATGGGCACCGTAGATCGAAGCGCGCGCAAGAGTTATCTATTTTTTGATTTTTTTCTTGACCATATCAAACTTATTACTCCACAAATCTGTTATTAGTCGCCCCAAGGAATACCGTAATACAATAACATATATTCAAATCATCTTTGGAAAAATCGCTTCTCAAAATATCGTCCACACTCAGGGGAGTTGGTTCTCCCCCGAACCAAATGGGTTCCAATATTTCTTTCATCTTTCACCCATAATGCTCGGCACGGAACTCTATACATACTGGTTTCGTCGCATTCTTCCATATCGCAGTGACAAATATAGTTCTTAAAATTTTTTGCTTTAACGATTTGAAACAAGGCGGAATCGTGCAGGATTCAAAACCTCTGATTTTCTCGATCAGCTTCTCTTTGCCTTTCTTGCTCGAAAAATGTTTGTGTAATATTATACACCTCGCAGTATTTACGTCACTGCAATCATCTTACTTTTTTTTTTTTTTTCAAAAATGTCCAATACTTATGATTGATTATTATTATTCATATTCTTTTTCGGTTCTGTTGATTTCAATAAGTAATTAGAAAATATTTACCTCTCGACCTTCGGAAAACATTCAATGGCATTCATCTTTCTGTTTTTTTATTCAACAGAGACTTTTTGATAACACGCCACATGGTAGGCGATATCTTTTTTGAGCTCGAGATCGCCGTATTTATATTTTTTCATTTTTCGAAACGATATCACTCGTGATAACTTCACACAATTGACGTCAGTAAATGGAATTATTCTTCCATCACCGCTAATACAAAAAAAACACTTCATTTTGTATGAAATACACGAATTTTTTCTCTACTTATGGTCGATATTTCTTAATGACAGGAGAAAATGGAGGAGATGCTAACTGTCAATACCTACACTATACCCGAAAAATGCCACGTATTCACCACGCTTCATAAACCTCACCTTTTACACAAGAAATCAGTTCGCGTGCGCCTCTTTGGTCTACGGTGCCGAGTATTTCCGGCAACGTGTAAGCTGGCACCGTTGTTTTTTTTAAATCTTCCAGTTCCTATCTATAATTTTTGTAATTGGTTTTCTCGGCAAGAAGGAAAAGGTACATAACTCTTTTATTCATCCTCTTTCTGAGCTTTTCTCATCGTATTCATCTAATTGCACACTCCACTGCAGTTTGGAAGCGGTAAGGAAGAAAAGGTTGTTATCGGGAAAAAGGCATCTGAAGATTAATTAATATAAATTGTTTCCGGCAGTATTTACACAGGCACCGTTGGCGTTTGGAGGATATGCTTCCATGATGAATCGGTTTCACTACATTAGAATCGGTAAGGGCTTCAAGGTATATAAATCGACCGGGCTCTTAGACTATAAGTTAGTTTTTAAGTATAATTTTAAGAATTTTATGTTTTCTACGCTGTCTGACATGGTTTATACACTTGCTGTAATTTTTGTCAGGAACAAATGAAGGATTGGTATGGTGTATTGTATTGTAAGAAATTTATCCTGTTGTTGAAAAAAGGAATGAAAAGTCCTAAATCTCACCATTACTTATATTGGGTGTTAGACGAAGATACCAAACGATCTTCATCTTCGGATCACTACAAGGAAAAATATAAAACTGTGAGCGTCAAACAATAGAAAAAGACAACAATGTCGCCAACGGAAATGAGCTTGCAATCGGGATGATGTATTATATGAATTATAAGGATGATGTCCATGTTTTGGATAAGTTTGGAGTGTATAAAATAACATGAAGTTGTGAAGCATTACAAAAGAGGAACATATTCGTTGTCTAGAGAATAATTCTAATGATTTTCTCTCTGCTAAACATACAGTGTGTTCATTCAGGTGTGCAACATACGAGATTCTCCATGATTCATTGCAGAATCAAAATTCACATATCAGCAAAAGTTGGTGCATGTTCGATAAACCTATTGCAATTTTTTTATTTTATACTATCATACCTGAGTCCATTTTTTCATACAGGATTTTTTTTCTAGGGTGCTTTGTTTTGGTATTAAGACAAAACTCTAGATTCTGGGCTACTTTTTTTCACAACATGTTGCTGATATTTGAAACAAGGGAACTTTACTCTTGTAAAATTTCAATACTTTTTGACTCACCGTGTATGATGTTAGACTTGCAACCATTCTAGTAGCACCTTATAAGTTTATACACCATGCAACACATAGTATTTTTGAGTAAGTCACATTTTCTTTTTACTGTCAGTCTATAAAAAGTCCTGAAGAAGGGGAGAAACTTCCCGAAAGCTTGACTTTGAAGGAGACATGAAGTAGCTTTTTTTTTATTATTGAGTGCTACCCACGAGCACCTGAAGAAAAATAGAGGGTTTCCGGAAATAACTTAAGAGATGATTTCACATGAGAAAATAAAATTTTTTTATCCGGAAATGCCAGTTTTTAAGATACAGGATGTCAGACTTTGAAAAGAAAATGGGTTGCCAAGGATATTCAAGATAAATATCTTAAATATCCTTGGCAACAAATTCTAATGCATTCCAGGATGTTTATCGAGTTCACATAGTACCCAAAAGTCCCGTCAAGTAATATCTCACTCATTGAGCCAATGGTTGTGCTCTAGAAGTGCGTAGATCATATCACGGAGCCTCTCCAAATCGTCGACTTCCTTGTGATAGATTGTTCAGTACAATACATCGAAGGTTAAGAGAAAATGGTACTTTTCCACCAAATGAGATTGATTGAGGAAGAAATCGTACTACATGGACTGTCGACATCTAAGGAAGGGTTCTTCAAGCGGTTCAAGTGAATCCTCATATCAGTATCAGAAAAATATATTTATGAGAAAATGTTCCTAAAAGCGGTGTTTTAAAGATTTTGCATGAAGAGCTTCTTTATCCAAATCATTTACAAAAAGTTCAATCATTGAAAGATCAAGACTTACTTAGAAGAGAATTTTGTCAATGGATGCAGACAAAATATCATCAGGACCGTTTCTTTTTAGGTGAAGAGGGGTTGACAGACGATGCAGGATTGACTCGCGAGGGTGTTATTGATTACAATAATAATCATGTGTGGACCGTTTGTTGATTGATGATTTTTTTTTGTTTTTTTTATTTTTTCTTTGTTTTTTTTTATAGGAAAATGTATCGCCTTTCATATGCAAAATATGCTACCATTTCAGTTAACGCCATCTAGCGGCGACGGCGAATGTCACAAATCATTTTATAGCGCAGACTATTTTCTTTTATATGAGCCCAACCTCGTTAATATCGGTCAAGCGAAACGGGAGAAATCTCCAATTGTTTAAAAAAACAATAATTGAACTTCCCCCACCACTTTATGATGATAGATAGAAAAAAAACGTTTTGGACAAAAAGTGTAAGTTTGATTGTTTTTTGATAGTGTGTCGCGAAATACCCAAAAAATCAGGTAAATAATGAATGCGCCACAAAACTACAGAGCATATCTACAAAAACTGTAGGTAAATAGTCAGTAAATCTGAAAATGAGCTCATCGATATATTTTCATTCGACAAAATTCTTTAAAAATCCCATTTTTCTACTTGGTGTTGGTTGTTACGCCCCCTAGCGACCATTTCAGAAACTTGAAAATATTTTTCAGGTTTTTCCCTTGGCCGTTTTAGTAATAAAATTGTTTGCCGCAAGCCTCTACGATGAATAGTTTACGAGAACTGACACTCTGTCGCTGAAAATGAATCACCCTGTAAGGGATTTATTGTCGGGAATCAATCAATCTGAAAATCAATCCGCAAAAATATTTATTAAATAGGAGAATATTGTACTTGGTTTATTTTTTGTATGTGAAACATCCCATTTTGGTTACCGCGTTCGTTTATTGTCATGTAGTACTTATTTACATCATATTTTGATCAATCGCTTAAGAAAAAAAATATCATTAGCAGTAATATCCATTCAATTTTAGACATTCCGGAAGCACCGCTGTTAAAAAATGAGCATCACCATAACGATAACCTCTTCCTTATTTCTTCGTAATTGAAGAAATCCGTTATGGTTATTTACGATAAAGGATTGTGATTTTGTCACTGAGCATGCTCATTATAATAACGATTACCACAACGGAACACAAATTTAAAAGGTGCGAAAAGTCTCTAGTATTATTGTTATCAAGCCGTAAACTTTCATTGTGATGGATGTTAATATCATCATTATCAAGAGAACCACATGGAGTCAGACATACCTAAATGGGCCTTCAAAGCATATTTCACTACTTTACTGATTGCTGACATTCAGGCGTTACGAGCTTCCGGGGTATTTTCGCTGACACCGCATCCTCTGATATGCTTCTAGTGTTTTGACTGTATCTGTATGATAGTCAAAGATCTGTATTGCCGGAATAAGGTCTATGACTATTTAAACTTTTTCTCTGTCCAACCTTCAAGGAATGTGTATAAATTTCCCATTATTAATTGGATGCTCATAGAGTGGCAAGGTTTTGCTGACAATCCCAGACGCTTGAATTTAGTTTCCAGAGAAGAATATTATACTTCACTAGAACCTGAAATAGTGTCCAGAACGAGTTCTATACCTTTTAATGAATTGAACAATGGAAAACCACAACAAAAAAGTTTTCCCGTCCTAATAGACAAAGTTAAAGGTCAATAAATTTGAAATTATGTTTTGCACCGAATTTTCACTTCCACTAGCAACCTCCGAAGCACGAACAGCGTCAGTACAACACATAATTTGTAGTACTCCCACTCGTTACAATTTATACAAATCGAGTCTTTCAAAAACCAAAACAATAGCCATAAAAATCACCATTGATAAATATAATATTATGTTTGGTGAAAAACACTTGCGTTTCTGTATACAAGGCCCGCGATACTCCAGCGGTATGCCTATTTGTCCTGTCAAATTTTACATATCACGTCACACGCGCTACCAAGACAGTTCTGTCACAACTGCGGTCAAGAGAGGTCCTTACCCGAGAGCGACAAGAATCACCTGAGAAGACCCGAAGGTACTACCTGGTACCTGGTAAATATTTAGTGTAGAGGAGTTAGACTTTGGTCTTACCACCCGTACCCTGAATCCTTTGTTCTTACGAAGAAGAGAGAATTCGTTCTCCCCCTTTTGATAACGTTTTAGGTTTATTTCAGAGCTGGTGAATCCCTTTTGCATCATAGCTTGTCTATAAGGGTTCTTGAAAAAGTGAAACCAGGAGCAAAGTTAACCTGCTTGGTTTAATTTCCAGGGGAGTTACTGATATAACAGTAAAACATCTGTGAAGGCTGCCCCCTCACCTTCTTCAAAGGTGGAGGAGAAGCCCACTTCAAAGACAAAGCGGACGGAACAGACAAAGAGAGACTCACCTGTCCCTTCACCTTCTTCAAAGGAGGAGGTACAGGTGATCGCGAAGCGCCCGGACCCCTCTAAAGTGGGGGACGTCCAAACGTCGGCCTCGGGAAGAGAGAAGGACGCGTTACTCCCCTTGCCAGCAAAGAAGACGAAAACGAAGGTATCGGGGTCCCCATGCTGGAGTTGAGAGAAAAGCTGGGAGCAGTGACGGCATGTCTCCGGACGGCTCGCCTAAGGGCAAGCATGTCCGGAAAAATGTCGCCACGCTTCCTCCAGCAAAGAAGGCACCGGTGCCCATGGTACCGACCCTCTACAGCGAACGTTCGAGACACGTTCCGCTCGTACCCCCACCCGCGACCGCGACGGACTCTGCCGCAGCAGCTTCCAAGAGGGCTCCCGCTATCTTCTTGTGGAGTGAGCTGCGTGCAAAGCTCCAAGCACCCAGCATATCGTACGCGAAGGTTTTCGATGTGAGGGACGACGTGAGGATCATTCCAGCTTCACTGGATGATCACAAAGACATCTAGACCGTTCTGGATGAGATGGCAGCTGATTACCACACCTTTTCTCGACCAGAGGAGCGTTCGTTCCAGGTAGTCATTCGCGGACTACCTGCCATCGCAGACCCAGAGACAGTCAGGTCAGAGCTCGCCACCCGCTTTGGCATCGATGCTGTGCCGCTCCGCATGACTAGCCGGAAAACCGGCAAGTCATGCCCCTAGTGTTGGTGAAAACCGACGCTAGGCGGATCTTTGAGATCATGGAGCTGCTCGGCGTCGATGTCAAGGTGAAACTCAAAAAGAAGTCACCAGAACCACGGCAGTGTTTCCGGTGCCAGCGATGGGGTCACACCCAAAGCAGGTGTGTCCATGCACATCGCTGCGTCAAGTGTGCCGATGCACACAGCAGCATAGACTGCACGCTCGAGAGACTCGCTAGCGGTGAACGCAACGCGAGCTGCGTGGTTTGTGGGGAGAAAGGCCATCCCGCAAGGTGGAGTGGCTGCCCATCGTACATACATGGGCAGAACGAACCCCAAAAAAGGGAAAAGAAGACAAAAGCATACGCTTTTTGGTTAAAGAGGCCCAAGCTGCGTTTGAGTATAGCGTCGAAGCAGAAGTCAAGGAAAGAGTGCAAGCCTTCCAGGCTGCACAAAACAACTAGACAACGGTCTAGAGTGCACCACAGCGAGAGCGGAGATAGGACAAACACGTCGCAACCGTGTATTCACCTCTGGTAGTGGGTCCAGATGTTTACCCCTTTTTATTTTATTCTTTTCTCTTTTTCGTAACCACTAGTGCGGAGACGCACGGGTAGGACGAGCTTTGCCGCGATCCTACCCTGTGACCAAGAGGCCCTCGGAAGGTAAACCGGTACCAAAGAGCTAAACTTAAGTGAGAGATTGGGACACTAAAGGGCTTATCCCTGACGTCCTAATGCGGAGGAAAGGTTTAGAGGGTAGATTCTTCTCCTTGAGGCCGGAACCCCTAAAAAAAAAAAAAACAAAAAAGCTTCTTCTGCCATTGACTTAGACTAGACTTGTACATATTTCTTTTTGTGTCTTTATGATATTTTGGAATTGATTTTGGTAGATTTTGGAGTAATGAATTACTCCATCGTAACGTCACATAATGCGTATCGGCGAGTATGTATTGTGTATCGTAGATGGAACGGACTGACAAGATGACAATAGTGACAACTGACTAGACAAAGCAGATGATTTTAATTATTATTGAACTGGAACAATGACAAATGTACTAAAATGCTTCGTTTTGTACTAAACTATCAGTACGAGCATAAATATTGTACAAGTTTTGGGACACACCTAAAAAAGTAAAAACGCTTCCTTGCCCTAGTGTCTCCTCAAACGGCGCAGGGGCGGAATAGTTCCGACTGATTTCCATAAAAAAAAATGCATTTAACTACTCACATGGGCTGGGACCGACTGACAAAAAGCATAATGACTATTCAACGGAGTAGAAGATGCGGAAAGAGCGAGAGCTTTGTGCTAATAGATATTATTTTTGCACTTCTGAGCAATATGAAAATAGCAACCTCCGTTATTTAAAAAATATTCTGTTATTGGAAGTTTTTTTTTTAATATTACTTTTATCTTCATTTGGTCTTTTGCTGGCAGTGCACGCGCACTAGCTCTTTTATTGACGTGCCGCCCCTGCTTACACACTTAATCAAAAAATGTTGAGAATCTTAGCTTATTGGCTTGGATTTCAATTTTATGTCGGAGCGACTCTGCTCGGCATTACCAAGTTGAAATGACAAATTCCAAGAAAATATGGAAGAGAATACATATTAATGTACTTTGATCCGACAGTTCAATTTTCCAGATTCGTAGTGTTAGTTGTTTTTAAAAAATTGAGTTAATTCTGATTTCCACATTCTGATTACCCCCAACTTGGTCCGAGCTTTCTTGTTTTGATAAATAACATCTAGAATATTATGTTGTGATGAAAAATACCTAATCCATTCGAAGTTTTATTTGCCTAAGGCCAATGCGATTCAGAGACTTGCCAAGATATGATTTTTATTTTTTTGTGTGAAAACAGATGAAAGATCATTTCGACAAATATATAATATATTTTGCTGACTAGACTTTTTGTGTTCGAAACTGAAACACCCTGTGAGCTATAAGATTGAAACTCCAAAACCATGATTCATTTGAATCAAATATTCCTAAATGAGTTCTCAACCTTGATATTCATGAACTTGACTAATCCATGATCTTTAAATAAATCTTAGCTGACGTTCTCCAAGGCAATTGAACTCAATGAGAATGGAGTAGTTGTAACTAGGATTTTGGTTGATTTGGATTTTCATGATTTGCACACAACTGTTTTTTGTGTTTTGTGCGATTGAACATAACCATTGCTGACATAAAAGGTTATGAAAATATTGAATGTTATCTGTGTATTTTCTGTAGTGTCCTTTAATATCCCCTTATCATCGTTCATTGCCGGGTTGATACAAATGTATGTAAATCATGAACCAATATATCATTATAACTATTATTGGTCTAGCATATTTCTGATATTTTCTGAACCCTAGCAGTGAAGAGAAATTACTATTGATTTTCCAAATATGTTAGGCACCAAGAAACAAGTAACTGGTTTGGAAGTTCTAACGCGAAAAACCCTTGATGCTGAAAGGTAGGCTTTCACAATAGAAGACAGAGAAGGTTGAAAGAACCAATTTGCGATGAATAAAGGTATGTATAATGTATAATATGTGATGATTGGAATAAGCTTTGGGCTGGAAAGAGCAGAATATGCGGAAAATCTTGAGTTTTTTGATTCTTTTATTTTAGTTGTTCTTACTTGAAGTGAAGGATATTGAATTGGGATGTATAGTTTGACGAACTGTCAGCGTAGACTGTAAAAGAATCAACTACAGAGTGCATGTGTAATCTTTTTCATAGGTTGCAGGGATTTTGAAATCACGCGCACATGAAAAAACATAATATCTTTGAACTTTTTTGTCGTTTATTCGAACCCATTCATCTTTTTGACCTATACAAGTTTATAGTGAATATTTCCTGATTGACAAAAAATACGATTACGGATGATTTTCACAAGAATGCTAGTCTCAATGTCTGTGTGTGTTCAGTGTATGACGTCAAGTAGATATTTTTCAATGTTTAAAAAATTTCAAGACTACCAAGAGCTAAGCGTCGTGAGGCATCAAAAATATCAATCGATTGCAGAATGCAGGAGCTCAATTTCCTAATTAAATCCGTACACGAATAGTGTGAAAAATGAGATGGATACCTATTCGTTAAAGGATTATTTGGAGAATTGAGCACCAGGGACTTTGCAATTACGCGCATGTGGAAATACAAGTTATTTTTAAACTTTTTTGTTAGTTACTTGAATCCATTTATGCTGATCATTCCTGAGTTGATTTTCAGTAAATATTTCTTGGTTGACAAAAAACTCTTGTGAATAATGAATAAGTTTAAGTAAATACCAATTAAATTAACTGATAACATGGACTTCCGCATGCGCGTTTTTTCAAAGTCCCTGAAACCGAGTTATTTGTCCGACGTGTCGCGACGCTTAGCTCTTGTATGCGTCGAATTTCTTAAACCTTGGAAAATTTTCACTCGACTTCCTGCACTGACTACTTTTTACAAAACTAGAGACTGGTCAGGAGACATGTATTTTTTGTAAAAAACATCCGTCATCGCATTTTTTGTCAACCAAGACATGTGAACTTTGAACCAGTAGAACTCAGAAATGAGTGAGATGAATGAGTTCGAGTGGATAACAAAAAAGTTTATAAATAACATGTATACATGTTATTTATAAACGCGTAATTTTTAAGTCCCTGTAATCGATTAATATTTTCGAAGCGTCGCGACGCTTTCCTCTCGATAGGCGTCGAATCTCTTCAACATCAAAAAATATCTACTTGACCCCTTACATTGAACACATCCTCGGAGATTAGCCAGACTGTTTTTTCACTTAATCTCCTACAAAAAAAAATATATTGATTTTTTTTTCAAAAATGGAGAAAAAATATACCTATTCATATTCGTCTACCATGGTGAAGCGGGACTACATACATACACTGGATCTATTACTGGGCAATCAGCGAGCTACTTCAAACCCAAACATGCTACTAAGAAAAAACCGATGCCGGTGATATGCATTAAATAAACCCCAAGCACATGTTTGATTTGGATCTCAAATTTCAATACATTTGCGTATACGGACTCGTCGTTAAGTGAGAATGATTCTTTCATTTTACTCTTGATCACAAAATACAAAATCATATGTGGTGATTTCCAAACATTTATTAATTTTTTCAACTTCTTATCAAATACGTTTGCCTTTGATAACTCTCTATAGTAGCCTCACTTCTGTCCAGGAATAGTTTTTTAAAATCACTTTTCCGAGGTTTCTTCAACCTTTATACACAGTGTGTGAAATGTTCCGGAACTGTGAATTATTTTGGAAATTGTGCACAGTACAAAAAACTTCCGATATAAAAGTTGTAGGTCTGAAAAAATCTACCAAACTGGAATTTTTGCAATTATACAGAGTGTTTCAAAAAAGCATGTCAAACAAAATTTCTTTTTAACGGAATGATCTTTTTTCAATAGCTTTCCTGATTCCTTCGAACGTTCTAAACAACAATTATTATTCAGCATGTCATGGCTATTCCATGACAGTCACCAAATCCACTTTCTAGCTTGACTGTTGCCTTGTGCCTTTCAATAAATCAAAATTTGTTCTTTTTAAAACTTAACAAGTGATAATCATGATAGAAAAAATAACACAGACACCGACCGAAGACCGTATTTTTTTAATGAACACTCTTCACCTGCTATTACTCAATGCTTTCGTGTCGTACTACTCAACACTTCGAGATCATTCGAATTGTTATTATCCCCCACACTCACGTCAATCCAACCATATTTGTCAGCTTGCAGAACATAAACATGTGACTTGATTTTGTGAAACCTACCCTTGTTCCTTTCGAGCAAATTAGCTGTTTTCCTTCATTAACTCAATCAGTCAAGTAAGTTTGAGATGCAATTTGTGACCTTTCTTGAACATCCTGCTAAAAGTTTACTTTAAGTCAGAGGAATTTTTTTTATTCGCGTCTTGTATTCTACCAGTGTACTGCAAGTACTGTTTCGTATGATTCTTGAAAGTTGTTTTTTGTGATCAAAATTGTGTGAACACCATTTCATAAAAGTCATCTCGAACTAAACTGATTGAATCTTGAATCTTCTAAATCTTTTGCCATTAGGGCTGGCGTTCCGCAAAGGGCAGTTCCATCACCAATTCTGTATAACATTTACACGTCAGATCTCTTAAAAAATCGGTAGCCAAACACTCTAGTCATTCGGTTGTCAGAGGTCGCTTGCCGAACCATCTGAATCGTCCTGTGGACTACTTCAATATTCGGAAGATCAAATTGAATTCGACCAGAACCCAAACGCTTATTGTTGAGAGGCGACCGGGCAATTATTAACCACCTAGAGTGCGTCTTTATGATACCTTGGGGTAGCACTCTCAAGTGTCACTCCCTACATAAAGCTGACCTGAACCACTCATTGAAATGACAACTGCAAAACTGTGAATGAAGCGTACAGTGCATTGTATCATTTGCTCTGCTCCACTTTCCGTCTTAGTGTACAGAACAAAATATTGTTGTACAAGACTGTACTACGTCCAAAGCTCACATAATAATACACTGGAAGCGCTTCATCTGAGGTCATGCTTTGCAAAGTTGCAAACTTTTCAAAACAAGATCCTGGGTGGGTTGAATGGAACACCATGGTTCGTAAGGAATTACGACATCCACAAGGGCTACAAGATCAATCATATTGTTCATGTCGTCCTTGACGGCCACTACCGGATCCACTACACTACACTGCACTACAATGCTTTAGTAGCAATTAGGTCCAAAAGGTTTGCAAGAGCTACATCCAAATTAAAATACTTTTGACATAGAGATCTTAGATAGATATCGGAATCTCTTGTATGGAAAAAACTATCGTTGTTTTATTGCCAAATAATCAAATAATCTTGTGAACTCTTTCTTCTATGACTATTCAATATTAATTGTATTATACATCCACTTTCTATTGGTTAATGTGACTTTACTCTTAACAGTGACTTTTTTTCCATTACTCAATTGTTTTCAAGCAATGAAAAGATCTAATCTCATCACTCCACTGTTCAAGAGCCAATCAGAAAATTTGACAAGTTATCAGCATTACAGTGACTTGATAAACTACATTGACGCCAATGCATGTCGTCGTTTCTATTGGTCGTCCGCCATATTCCGGAAAAACATTGCTCGCATTCATAAGACGGAACAGTTGTGGAACTGTTACCGCTCCTTTTTATGAATGAAGCAGAAGTCTCATAAGCACAGAAGAAACCAACTATACAGAAGCGAAGGCATTTGTCGGCGCCTTTGATCTTCTTGTTTCCGTTTTGAACAGCTGACGATAACACATTTTCACGCTGGTACACTGGAAAAACTTTCTGCCTGGAAAGTTGGTCGCACACTGAGAAAAATTTCTTTTATTTTGAATGGTTGATTTTCTTGTCATTACAGTATTCTAACTTCTGTTTCATGTTATTATGGCAAATCAAATTAGAAAATTTTCACCGATATTGGTCTGAACTATGGAAAAATATGATTTTTAAGAAAAATCTCGAGAAAAATTTATCCTTTTAAAAACTATTTAAGCTTCCAATGTCCAATGTTCCTACCTATTTTCTTCGCATTATCTTTGAAGTTGTCGGGAAGAGAATTGAATGACTTTTGAGAATTCGGCAAAAGTGAATAAAGGTTATGGTGATACCTATCTTCTTATATTTTTCAGTTTCTTCCAGGTTACGGATTGGTGATCGACAAACTGGAAGCTTCACAATATAGTTTTTAGTTTTTTTAATACACCAGACACTGAACTGGACCAAAGAACCTCAACACAAATAAGGACAGGTACACCAACCACAAAATACAGTGAAAAAACACAAGATACTTATTGATAAACAAACAGATCGAACATCGAAGCAACGCTTCATCTACCTATTGTCATCTAACGTTTCTTGTAATCTGACAGTATTGTCCGTTGTGTAATGGCGGACTTGATCATGCGCACTGAAAATTGGCACACGAAAATTGCAAAGACTTCGCTTCTGTATAGTTGGTTTCTTCTGTGTCATAAGGCTCAACCAACAGTCAATTGTCAGATGCCAAACAACGCCCCCGGAGCGTAGCGGTAGCGGTTCCGTCTCATGAACGCAACCAATGCTGATTGTTGTGTTGCCATTGACAACCATTTGACAACCATTGAGAGTTTGAAATGTTAATAAGTTGCGGTTTGTGAAAATTGATTATTTTCTGATCAAAAATATTTTCTACAAAGGTTCCTCTGTGATTTGATTATTTGTTCATAAGGTACGTACACATTTATTATATTATTTTCTTATTCCCATTTTTTAAAAATTGCTACGTTCCTGGACGCGCCCCATCGTTCGCCTTAACATGGCCCATCATTTTGAATCAGCCCAGTTGACAGTCCATACTTGTTTTATAGCCATTGTGTTGACAACCTTACCCCACTTTGAGTACAGTTGTCAAAAAGAACCGTGCAAATCATAGAGAAAAGAAAAAAAAGAGAGTAGTTGATTCTGTATTGACAGTTGGAACCGTATGACGTCACAGTGATACTAGCGCCACCGGTGACTACTGGACGATCTATTTGATTTGGCGGGCCATTTAGCTTATATCAGTATTCTTTATTTCTACAGTATGTCCGCTGATGCGATCAACAAGAAGAAAAATGGACCAAAAATTGAAAGAAAAAAAGCCATTTTTTATAAAAAAGTTTTCTTGTTGAAAAAATAAGAACTACGAGAGAAAATTGATTCTTATTATACAGGGCAAATCAAAAATGCAAAAACATGAATTTGAACAATTCATTTTTTGGTGTTTTACCGTGAAAGTGAAACGATTAATAAAAATCTTGCTCCAAATTAAGTCCCAACTCTGATATATAAAAATGGATGAAAATTAACATTTTTTGTCCGCGTTTTACTACTTTCATAATAATACTATGACTTCCATCCATACCTGTACAAAACTCATAATATGAAAGTAGTGAAATGCGAGATAGCAAATATATTTAATTTTTTTTTAGGAATGACTTTTCATATCTTTGAATTCTTTGTCCATTTGTTCTCTTGTTAAGCACATCCGTGGATATACTGTATACAGGGTGTGTGAAAAACTTGCGGTTTATTCCAACGGCATGGGGAATCAAAGTTTTGGGCAAAAAATTGAAATTAATTGATCTCTCTTTAGTGATATTTTCTACGTACTTACAGTTGATAAAGCTCCATATTCTGCGTCACAAACTTGATTTTCGGATGCGCCATTTTTAGAAAAAATGGTTAAAACCTCGGAAAATACGAAAAGAATGAATATTATTAACTGAGTGCAATTTTTTTTATTTTCCTACAAAGAAACCGTGCATGACAAAAAAAATATGTTTCAAATGGATGTTGGAACTCAAAATCAAATTTCATTTGAAAGAAAACCATTCCAGTACATTAAAAATTGCAGTAAATTTAACACTTGAAATAGGAAAAAGGATCTAAAGGCGCTTATACTTTCAAAATAAAGAAAAGGCTAGGAACAGAAACAAACTTTCGAAAATCAAATATAACTTTTTTGAAGCTCACAACGTGGATCTTTATAGAACAAAAACATAATATATTTCCAGCCACAAAACAAAATAGGTTGATAATGAGATAATGTCAAACATTAACATAATAGTAGGTAGATAATGTTCGTTGCAGAAAAATCATAATAAATAAATTCTATTTCTATTGTAATGATGAACTGACATTATTTCAAAATCACACTATATTACGTATCTATTATCAAATAACAGTCAACTTGGTTAACAAAACCAAGACATTAGACTACTTGGAACTGAATTTTAAAACAAAACCAAATAGTCTCTTTGTTTAACACATCACAGCTTAAATCACAATAGGTATTCGAGTTCTATATAAAAATAATAATATTATATTTAACCACTTCAATTCCACTTTTGCATAATAAGGACTTTGAAAAAATTGTCAAAAGTTACAGAAATACAAATATATGGACCCCTGAAAGTAAGTATTTGGATGAATTAAAGCAAGAACACATTTAATCTTTAGAAGTCAGTCTTGAAATTCTTTGGTGAATAACTATCACAATAACATATCATTGTCTTTGGTTAAGTACTTAAAACTATAATAATACTACCAACATTTTTCTTTGGAATAAATTGCAGCAATGGTACGTTACATCTAAAAAATTAAGTTGAACTACTCGAAATCCTGATGATTAAATTGGAATCAAAAACAGTTCATATTTTAAGAAAAAGGTAAAAGAAATTTTAGTCAAACAAAAACGTTATTTGTGTCGAAAGTAGTTCAATTTCTTTTTGTTGTATTTTGCACTACTGATTTCATGTTGCTTATCTCTATACAAATCATCACAATATTTTTTTATAACTAAACTTGTACTATACGAAATAAAATCTTGTATGACATCGTCCAAATGTTGATTGCATGAGAACCAATCAAAGTTGAGATTTTGTTTAACATATACCACCATTTTTTTGGAAAGATGTGAGACATTTCCGAAATTTGGTAAAAGAAACATCATCATGTCATAAATAGTTCTAAGTAGAGATGATATATCTTCAGTTACATATGTTAATCTGTTTTTGTTATCAGTATGTTCCCTAAACATTGTGTATGTGTGAAGGTGCAATGAGGTCTGTCTTTAAGTTTTTTTTACATTCCTCACAGTTCATATCTCTAGTTTTTTTCACAAGAAATCCTACCACGTATGCAACAAATTGTGTGTCATAATCATCAGTTTTCTGAGAGACTTCTGTAGGGAGTTCAAGATTCATGAATTCACTGTCAGTGATAATATCAAGATGAATATAATCTAGGTTGGTATCTTCTGATAGGAATGATTGTAGATTATCCAATATGGAACAGTCGTCTTTTTCACAGTTCCTGCCGTAATTGTGAGCATCAACTAAATTATTGAGAACTGATGTCTTGAATGCACTTATAAACTGATAACAATTTGGATTTGTATTGGCAGCATTCAAACTTCGAATTTGGGCAAACAAATTCTCCAGCGGATCTTGGTTCAATGATCTCGTCCTAAGAGATTTAAAACCCATTTTTTCACATTCCTCAAACAGTTCCAAAGTAGCTTTAATTGTTGTGATCCAACCAGATTTAAATGGAATTTGTTTTTTTTTAAGAAAACCATCTGTGGATGAAAACTCCCAACTATTTATTTTAGGCAATAATTTATACCAGAATATTCGGTGGGGTGATTTTCGCGACATACATCTTCTGTATGGTTTTCCGAGTTCGGGTTTTGGGCTTCTACCATTGAAAGTGTCAAAAAGACAATCTATATCGTGTATGAATTCAGCAGTTTGCAGTGCTTCTACCGGCAATTTGTCATCTCCTAAGTTTGTGCTAATCATGCTCTCCATTGCTGCATCCATCGTGTTGCTGAAAATGCGAGCTGCTACACATACCTTCATTTTCAGTTGATTTCTTCGCTGAAGCGTCAAATACGATTCTCTAATTTTTCGTAATCCTTGAAATCTCTTCAGTTTGTCTATCATGAAACATTTTTTTATGTGAGAAAATCTGGCTACTTGACCTTGGCCAAAGCGAATGTTATACTTGAAAAATGCTTTCCTTGTTGATTTTAAAAGATGAGGGGGATCGTAAATGGTGAAAATTTTTTGCCCATTCACAAGAAGGAACTGTCCAGGTCTAGCAATTGACTTGTCATTAGATAATTGCCTCAATGCAGCTCGATTGGTAGAGCCTTGTTCACATATAGTCGCAAGTACTCTCAGGCCTGTGTTTTGCAAAGAGGCTATTATACTTTTTATCAAATAAATAAGGTCATTTGTACTAACGGTACCCCTGGTAAAATAGTATGCTAACGGCTGCTTCCACTTCTTTCGTAAGCCAGAAATCATGAACACCAAAGCATGCTTAGCATATTCGTTTTTTCTTCCAAGTTCTCCAAGATCTACATATCCTTTAATTTTATCATGTCTTTTATCGAATACAAGTTGTTCTGCTAAAGCAATTTCATCAAAAATCAGGGAGCAAATTCTATCTTGAAGCAACATTGAATTTACCCTTTTGGACAATTCTTTTAAAAGTTGTTCATTAACACCAGGTTCAAAAGGAACATTTTTCAAAATCTTTTGTAAAGTGCTTTTAGATGGTAAAGGAATACATTTTTTTAATAAATTATAGCATTTAGGACCCTTCTTATAAAGTGCTAAGGCAAGAGCTTTATCTTGAGATGTCCAAGTTGGTCTTTTCGCATTTGAATTTCTTAGAACAGTTCTTAGAAAAGAGACACCAGCAGGATCAAAATTGGCTTTCAATTCCTCAAATATCTTTGATTTAGACAAAATAGAAGCTTGTTAAATTTTTTTCTTCGAATTAAGCAAATTCTTTTTTAATTTTGAAATTGTACGACGTTGAGATCTGTTACGATCATAGAGTTTTCTTTTTCTTGGTGATAAATTGGCAATTCTAGTTTCATTAATGGATGATAAAACTGATTTGTGTATATTTGTTCTATGAAATGGAGAGACATCAGACTGTAGCCTTTTGAAATCTTCAAGATCTAATTTATGGTTGAGTTGATATGTTGATGTTTCCTGTTCTCTTATAAGAGTGTCCTTTCGTAAAATAGATGTTCCCAAACCAAGATCATTGATGTTTGATTTACTGGAATCTTCTGGAGGAGCAAAGAAAGGTTCCAACCTTATATCACTGATAATATTTATTAAGTGAGATTTCTTATTGAATGGTATAGCGAATTTAGTTAATCTTCTGTTTGTTGTGTCACAAAAATATTTATTCTCAAAATGGTTTTCGCACAAGTATAATCTACTTTCTGTCACAGTTAAATTCATGATCTCAAACCATTTGATTCTCCTGTTGAAGTCTTTTTCTGGAAACCGGAAAAAACTTTTATTTTTGTATTACATATCAACAATATTTGTGTAATAAGCACTCTGACAATTTTGAGCACAACAACGATATGTCAGTTTTCTTTTGTTTGCCTTGGACATTGTTGAACCTTGTCACACATACACATATATTTATCGATTATCTATGCATGTGAGCAGTAATATACATAACAAGTAGGTAAAAAATACATAAACATGTCAACACAATCTGATTCTTCAAATAACTGGTTTATCAAGTCACATACCCATCTAAAATGGCGATTCATCTATACCAAACATCGAATACAAGGCAACATTTCTCCACAATCCACAAGTTTAGTAATAATAAGTAGCCAATAAGTTGCCGTCAAATTCTGTGTTGGAGTTACTCTGAAAATAAGAAAAGCAGGATGGGTATACGGTACGTTAACCAATACTTAGATAATGTTATAAGTCGTAAAAAAAGAACCAACTAAACCTACCTTGGTTCCTAGCAAGACATCTATCTCTAGTCCTCTCTGCAGTAAATTCAGAAACTTGATTCAATGAGATCCATAAGTGTCCAGATATTTTCTTGTATACAATCAGACACTTTCTCAAGTGGTTTCTGAAATAGTACAAGCATATTATATCACAAATTCATAAATACATTACAGACATTAGTGTGACCCTTGAAGGCCAAACCATATGGGATTTTTTCTGCATCAGTAGTAATCGAGGTGGATAGCTAGGTTAATTTTTTTCAGAACTAGGGGGCTCTCAATAGTAGGCATGTCAATACAGGGTGTTTTGCAGAGGGTTAGCCAAATTTGTTGGGGTATAGATAGATAGACACATTTTGAACATACTTCATTTGAAACTTGTGCTCTAAAACGTCGAAAATAATGCATAGTAAATTTGCTCTAAATAGATATAATAAAAGGCTTGTTCGTAGAACAATCACAAACCAGTCAAAGCCAATCAGCATTCAGCATTTGCAGTTTTCAAACTGTTTCTGATTATTTTGACCAATCGATTAAGCGCTGACCGATTTGGGATTGTTCTACGAACAGACATATTATCCTAAATTATTTATTGTCTTTAAAACATTCAAAAACATGAAAATGATATGTTCAACGAATAAGAGTATCTAATTGAGAATGTTTAATTTAGGTTTTATTACATTTGTTCTTCTTCAATTGTTTTATTTTTTATTTTGAGAACTCACACGACTTTTTATAAAAGTTCTTGATTTGCGCCCTACTTTTAAGAAAATCATCCATAAACATGAAATTTGTATAAACTAAATAATAAACAAAATAACATGCGAACTTGAACGGGGACACTGTATGTTGTATGAATTGATTAGGATTAATTTTAAGACTACACTATTTAGATTCTGAGGATCAAACCATATTGAAATACATCAACTTATTTCAAGGTTGGAATCAGATTTTAATGATGTTCGAAATAGGTACGTTTTTGTAGCTTTCAACAATAGATAGGGTCAGGGGAAAATACTTAAGATGAATAATTAATCTATGAGGATGAAAAAAATTTACTCAGATTTATATTATGTCTTAAGAAAAATCATGAATCTCATAATTACACCTTGAAATAAGCCGAGGATAACAATAATAATAGGGTTATGCTTACCTCCTGCACATTCCACACGTCGTTTTAATGTTATTTATGCAAATAATCAGTTTGTCTTTAGCTGGTTAATGGCACTTTTTCGTCACATTGTTCTATCACAGGTCACAGCCTCCCAGAAAGTCACAAAGAAACCGACATCAGTGATTACTGATTATTATTAACGCCCATAAAAATGGCAGTAAAATGCACTGTTTAATTAATGACAAATCAAAACGCAAATGATTGCAAATCGTCAAAGCAAACAACAGCACAAAATTCAAAATGGTGGATATTTGCATTGGTTGGAGGTCCGAATGTGAAATGTCTAGATATTTTAGTAAATGATATGCGTGTATTCTTTATCTCTTTCTGAAACAGAGGATTCTATTTCGTACCAGAAAGAGACAGACAATAAGGCCGGACGTCTTTGATTTAGTGAAGCGAAGTTCAAGATTTCAACACGATGCGCTTTGCGCTACAGGAATGCGCAGTAGACAGTGTTCTATTTTTCCCCATTTATCTGATAGTTTCCTTTTTTATATTGTTTTTGGTGCAAATGCAATTGAATATTGCATAGTTCGCTTCAATTTTTAAATAATCATAGAAAAAGTATAGTATTCTACTCGCGCGAAATGGCTATTACTCACAGAGATGACTACATCCTCGTGAGTAATACGTCGACATGTCTAACTCATTGAATGATAAACTAATACTATTAAATTCATATGCCTTGCATGAAGAGAAAACTGACACCACTGCTAAATTTGTAATTATTCCACCTAATTTTCAAGGCGACTGATAGAAAACTTTCTTATTCGCGGTTTAATTTTGTTAAAAACAGAATGTATATATTATGATTTGTTCGAACACGAGAGCTTTAGTTCGTAAGCGGGATGTGAACAAACAAACGATTTTCAATAATAATTGTTTAGTTGAAAATATCACAGACAAAATTATATACATTATACAAAAACGGATATAAATTGTTCCGCTTATGCACACGTGTCTTGTACTTATGTGCGGGATTTGGTGGCAACGTTTCCTGAAACAGGAGTGTTGAATAAAAAAAGAAATATTGAAAATCCTGCACCAAGTGAGGATGTAAAATTTGCAGTTTTGGCACATGGTGAATTTTTCAAGTATAATATGTTCTATCGCGTAAGGTAACTTGTCTGCCTTTTTAAACGTTATCGCTTGCTCTTTTATGTCCAATATCCAAATAGTGTGGTGTACCCTATACAGGATGACCCAGTTCTATCCGACAACATCCAAAATTCAGATTCTACTAATCAAAATGAACTTTTCTTATTTTATGAACATTTGTTGAACTCCTCGTCAGTTTCAAGATATACATCTTCAAAGGTTTTTCAACATTTATTGATTTGAAACAGTACAATTACAATTTTTTATGAACCAAGTTTCAATGAGATTAACTTCTTGTTTTATTCTGAAAGACGACGAAATGTCCTCTCGAACTTTGACAAAAACCACTCAAACAATAAAGGTAACGTCCATTCTTAGGAGCTTGTGATTTCAAAATTGTATATTTTTTTTAATTTCTCCTATTCTTTTTCAATGGTTGATTTGGGTTAGTTTGGGTTAGTTCCTGTGAAACATGCTTTTCATATTAACTTTCGGTAAGCGTTCAAAAAAATTCAGTTGTATCATGCTCCAGTTGGTTATATGAGAACTTTAAAATAAGCTTTCTGTTTATCTGAAAAGACGACTTATTCCATATTTTTGCTTTATTAACTGGAATTTGATTAAATTAACTGAAATAAGTGGAGTGTTTTATATAAAAAATGAATGAAGAATGACAGACTTCTTCAGTGGTCCAAGAACCGAGTAGGTGACCGCTCGGGTAACCGTCAAGTCAAGAACCATCTTGATCAGCCGTGGAATGTTTTCGTGGCTCAATCCACACAAATTTTATCAGTAGTACCTTGATACGGAATGCTTTTTTTCAAGTGGATGCCTGAGAGACAAAATAAATAATAAAAACCATCAATATTGCTATGGTTACCCATTCAATTGTTTATCTTTATAATAAAAAATTGGTTCTTATCTTATCTGTTGAAAAATACTTCACTTCACAGTGTCTTTATTGGTATGCAAATATCGGCATGCTTCCCGTTTGAGAACTCATAAAGCATTTTGAATTGGTATTTTTTTCATCTCGAGGAAATTTGCAATTAACCACATAAGATCACAACTACGGAATAATTCTGAATGTATCTGCAAAATAATAAAAAAATTCTGGTAAAATATTTTTAGTCAGATAAATTAAAAACTATTTTTTTATTATGAAGATATTAGTTATTCATGTTACTAGTGTATTATTTTGAAGATAAGTCACGCGAGAAAGAACGACCTCGTGGTATACATTCTTACGGGACTTCTACGGGACTGGTAACCTATCCTGGCCGCAGTATCTTTTGCTCTTTATCTCAGTCAAGGCTTCTGTAATTTCTCCAGAGTTTGTTGGGCGAAAAGAGAAAGATACTGGAACATATATTTTCACTTTTAATTTCCCTAGAGCTCGAATTATTTCCGAAAATTTTGTCGAGTTGCGAATTTTCTTGAAAAATTCGCAACGAGAACAAATTTCCGGATTTTTAATCATAGCTCGCGAGAGATTCGGCAAGAAAATTTTATGCCAAAACTATTTGAGAAGATTTAATAGTAGCGGCTGGATGTAGCTCCCATGCACCAACCACAGTTGGGTTGGGTTGGGATTGTTAGGGAGAGTGGGGACGGCAACACTGTAATCATATGGGAGCTACATTCAGATGCAAAGCCAGGGAGATCTCCACTTATTAATCTTTCAGTCACGTGATTATGAGTAGGGTAATTTCCGATAAAATTAGGTCGTTGCCATAGCAACATGTTAAAATGCAAGCCTATGATTGGTTAGAATTGACTGGTAGGAAATTTTCGACATAATATACCAGAGGATCCCCAGAGGGTGGCAGACTGGAAGTTATCGACTGTGCTAAATTGCAATAGAACTCGTTGAGTCCATCGACATCTATCTTGCTTTTTGAAGAAGTTCTTGATGTTCCCTTTCGAATGCAGTTCAGAATCGCCCAGCTTTCCTTTTGTTTATATTCAGTGTTCAATAGACTGTTGTGGTAGTATCGCCTTGGCCTCTGAAATCAGCTTACGATAAATCCGTCTATATGTTCTGCAGTAATCCAAAAATATACTGTTTTTCAGGAATTCACGTAAGTAGTTCAGGCAGCGTAAGTCTGCACCCGAGATCTTCAAGCCAGACGTTGGCCAGAGCTTTGCTGATCCACTCCTTTTCCTCAACCATCTCAAGGAAAATGCCCGATTGAAGTGATCTACCACAATCATACAGAAACAGAATCAGGTCAGGCCATCTGATGGAGGACTCCCAACCATACTTCACCTCACTTCGCTACAAGTTCGATGGAACGTTGTAAAATAAGCTTCATTGAAAATTCGACGTCTTTTGCGTTGAGCTCCACCTATGAATGGACCGCCTCGTGGCCAGATAATCCTGCTTTTATGATGGAGCAAGTAAAATTCTAGAAGTTGGAACACATAAAGTCTATTCTGATACCACTAAACTGAGTAACACGAGTTGGGGATGGCACATGCATTTGGAGTCCATAACTAGACAAAACGCCACGCAACATCAATATATTGATCGATCCACTGTCATCAAAGTCCATATTGAAATCCCCAGATAGGATTGGCCGTGATCTGTGTGGCAGCCCAGCCAATAGGGAGTCCAGGGCAGCCAAAAAATCCCTGACCGGGAAGGATGGAGATGGGTAGACACATATGATGTAGAGATTAAATTTATCAGAGTGAATAATGGACATCTCAATGGTATCATCACATGCAAGACCCTGGAACTTGTCGGCATGAACAAACAGATCCGCAAATTGATTGTTTAGCAAAATCAAAAAGCCACCATGTGCAGAACTAGTTTTATAGTAAACTGAGACAGGGGAGTATTGCTGAATATAGAAGCATTCCTCTTTCTTTAGCCAGTGCTCTGTTATCAACACCATACTTGGAAGATTGAGGCTTTCTAAGAAGATCAACAGGTGATCGCATTTTCTTCGCAGTGACTGGATGTTCAGCAGTAACAGAGTAGCCACATCTGTCTTTTTCTCTTATAATTTGAAGATCTTAATATGTTGGAAGAAGCTTGTTGTCAATAGTTTTGATGTCAATGACAGGAATGTTATGGTTCATCAGCTCTGCCGCATTCGAGGTATAATTCAGTTTGTTACAAGAGGTATTAGGTTTATAATGGGTGATATCATTTCTTATACTACTTGGGTCACATCACGTATCAAGGCAGTAATAATGATAGTTGTATCGATTGAGCCACGAACACATTCCATGGACTACTGATCTTGACTGAACGGTTATCTACCCGGTTCTTGGACCACTGGAAAAGTCCGTCGTCCTTCATAATTTTTCAATTAATTTGATCATATTCCAGTTGCTAGTGCAGAAGAAGAAAATGTCGTATTTTCAGATAAACAGAAAGCTCATTCTGAAACTCTTATGAAGTCCGTCGTCCTTCATAATTTTTCAATTAATTTGATCATATTCCAGTTGCTAGTGCAGAAGAAGAAAATGTCGTATTTTCAGATAAACAGAAAGCTCATTCTGAAACTCTTACAACCAATTGGTCTCAACCAAGTCTGGTTCATAGAAAATGGTAATTCAACTGTTTCATATCAATAAATGTTGAGAAATCTTTGAAGCTGTAAACAGGGTCGCTGATATGTATGGGAACGGTCGATTATTAGTTAAACTCTACAAGATACTCAAGAAAATTAAATACCGAAGTTGAAGGGTTCCTAAATATCTATGAGATAGTGATGATTTGAAGTATACACGGTCTATCATAAAGTCGTGGAACTTCAAAATTGCGTTTTTTTAAATGAAACCCTCGTAAAATATTGGATATTTCAATTGTTCCTTCAATTTTGAGCAAAAATGGCGATAAACATAATGTTTGTACTTTCTCACCTTAACTCTTCAAAAGCTATATTGTCATTTGAATAGATGGTACTAACGGTGAACTCTCTCGACACATTTTAAAATTTTTTTGATAGGATCAATTTTATGTCCCATAGTATAGTATAGTTTAACCAATAATCAACCGTTCGTTTTTCATTTAAATTAGTAGAATCTGAGTTTTGAATATTGCCGGATTAAACTGGGTCACCCCGTATAACATCGTGCGTATCATTCACTCTCACTTTCAACGACACGAACAGAAATTATCTACTATTACTAGTAGATGGTGAATCACTATTACTGCGAAATTCAAACTCGTTTGTTCAAAGAAATGATTTCCAGTTGAATTTCTCTTGTCATCATATCTGAAAAGCTTGGACTTGTTTCACAAAGTACAAGGTGAGCACATGCCATCAGGCAGCAACGCGAGTTCTTATATTGTCTGTTTAAAGTTGTTGGAGAACCGTTTATTAGTTTACTCGGAACGCCATTATTGTGTTTTTTGAAGCAATGGTGGTAGCGATCTCGTTTTAACGGATTGTTGTGCTACTATGAAACGCTCTGGATATCGACTTTAACCGCGAGGCGTGAGATTACTACTTCTGCAGCTATTTGGCAGTTAGTCTTCCTGTAGGATGCAATCACATGCGATAGTGTTACATAAAAGTCCTTAAGCACCAAATCATTTTTGAATTCGCGATCAACTCCTACAGTTTGTTTTAAAAAAAGTAGGCCGTGATGGTGTGATGCGGAGAAAATGAGAAAGAATTTTATGAGTAAAATTGTGTGCGGTTCAACAGCAGAAGCGAGCTTTAAATTAATGATATTCCACAAAATTTTGTGATATGTATCCGGATCTACGTGAATGAGAAATCACTACTTCACTGAAGGGATATTCAGAGTTTTCAAAGGTATGAGATTGTTTTGAAAAAAATTAGAAAAGATCATAGTTTTCAAACGTTCCGCGCAGGACTTAGCGGCGCTGGAAGCAACTTTGAGGCTGGGCCCTTTCAGTATCCCGCGAACCGACAAAACGACAACTCTACAACTCTCGCCTGCCGGAATCCTCAACTCCGGAAACTCGCGTATTTTATGTTCGAGAAGTTTATAAACTTCGGATAAGAATTGTCTGAAATGATCGGAACTTAACAGTTGATTCATCTACTTGGATTTATTTGATTGTATTTGAGGTGAAGTTTGTGTATAGTGATAACTATTGAGTTGAGTGTTTGTGAATTCAAAAACTTTCAAAAAATTTTCAACAAGGTTTTACTGGATTGATTCACATTTTCAAAGGTATATTTTTTTAGTTTTAATTTTGTGAGATAAAATGTTTTCTTCAAAATAGCAATTCTTGGTCCGCATAGAACCAATTTTAGTTTCATCATTTTTAGGTATTCATTATTTCACTGTACCTGCAGTAAAAATTAAGTCAATTCACTTCCAGTTGAATGTTGTGTCTGCAATTGACGGTTCTTTCGAAAGGTAATCTGACAAAAAAGTATTTCAATCATCCAGGAATGGATTTTACAAATTAATAATGATTTGGGGTGTCTCAATTTTGAAACGTTCACACAAATCCATGTGTCAATGTTTCTGTTTGTCGGCGCGTTAACCTATTACTTGCACATTTGGCAGAATGATCATGCAATCTTGGGAAAGATGTATTGACAAAAAGATATACATCTTTGAAAAAGGAATGGTTTGAACATATTGGGTTGTAGAGAAAGGGCCGAAAAGAAAGCAAACTAGTTCTCTGAGCTACCAGTGAAATATTTTGGGAAAAAATGTTTACCAATGTAATGATTAAAGAAAAAAATCAAAAAAGGGGAATATTTCTTTTTTCAAAATTGTAGTGTGTGGTATATCAACTTAGGCTATAAGAAGAAGCACAATACTTTCCAATAAAAGAAAAATCATGTCGTTCATTTTATTAGCCTGCATTTCTGTATCAATACTATCATCTATCATGACTTGTTCCGATAATCTATTTATTTATTTTGATCAAATAATCGCGAAGTTGTATCAGATAATCCTCGCCGAATCCAATTATATTAACAACTGTAACGTCAAAATATGGAAGTGACGAAGAGAAATCCTGTTTGACTTGCTGATGAGTCACATCAGATAAGTCAACTCATTATGGATAAGCTGAAACCATAATATTCGCTCGAGTTCATGCTCTTTGCTTTCATAGGTTGGTTAGTTATCATCTGTATTTATAAAAATGCTTTGTTGCTTTGTATCTGCGTCAAAAACTTGAGAACGGCTGAACCGATTGACTTGCCTTTTGTTTTGAAAGGTTCCTTGAAGCTCTAGAATATATCACCAGGAAAACCGTGAAAAAACAAATTTTCTCTTTCGCTGTCAATTTCAAATGTCCATTTATGTCAATTTGAAAGGGTCAATAGTGTTCTTCATTGGGCTAGCCTAAGATACAAATCTAAAGGACAATCTTTGGAATTGTGCGGTTTGGATTGAGATGCGGATTGCTTCTCACATGGACAATTATATGTTGCGTGTTCCCGTGTTGGCAAACCAGATAGCTTTTATCTTTACGCAGAAAATGAAAAAACCAAAAATATAGTAGGTACACCCACAAGTTCTATAAAATCAAACTAATCGAAACGTAAATATTGTTTCTTATTTCTCGAATATAAAGCCACAATGTGCCACAGCTAAGCGTGACAGGAGACAGCTAGTATTATATAAGAATTATTCGTTGGTTGATTTGGTGTATGACAATAATTATTTATGAGTCCTTCATGAGACCTTCCGAGATAGTGATAGTGTATCGTCCACCATACTCAGGGAAAAATATGGAATATAATATTACAGAGCTTATAGATGTTATTTTATTTTCGTGCTACTTTTTCAGACCTATCCCCTGCTCTTCGATTCTTGAAGATGAAAAATAACTTTCATGGCAATTCTTGTTTTCCTGATTTGCTACCATGTATCTTGAATTGCGGTTCGAGATTGCTGTCATCTTTGACTATCAACTCTTAGTTATCAATGTAGAGCAGGTGATTAATTGTCAAGTCACGAGCTAAGTGGAATCACTGCGAGGCAAAATAATAGCATAGAGAGCTAATCCCGTTGACTGATACCATTCTTGGTTTCAATGCTCTTAGCACTGATTCAAAGTCTGAGGCTCGATCATTATTTTTCAATATAAAGTATCGTTATCGGCAATATACTAAAAGGGATTCAAGAAATTTGCAGATTATATGATTTTCTGTTCATCAGACGAGGTGTGGAAGGTACATTTCTCTCCTGCAGATCCTAGCCGCACTAATGAGCTGTGATACCTACATCGAAACGCGTCTGTGGATGGATCTGTGGGAGAGAAATGCATGTTGTTCGCAACCTCTATCCTTTGGGCTTTTGGTTATAATCAAACTAGTGTTCATAGATCCGATCTTCTATATTACCTGAAAAAAATTCTATTAGTGAATAATAAAACCTATCAATATCAAACGTTTCGGAAACGAATCCGCTTCCGTCGTCAGTGAAACCTAAAAAAGGATCAATTAATTCAAATTAAAGTTAGTTTTTGTGTGATTTTGCAGTACCTAAAATGGTTTTTTGTGTGTTTATGACACAGAATGTCACTTTTACTGACATTGAAGTGTATGGTGTTGATTGTAGCTTTGTTTTGGTTCCAAATTCATGCAGTTCCGAACTGTTCTACACATGCGCACTTCAATGTTGCCATGGTAATATTCAAGTGCGCATGTGTAGAACAGTTCGGAACTGGTTCGGAACTGAAATAACTTGTAACCAAAACAGACCTTGTTTAATTCTTCATATGTTCAGCATTTATAATTTACTTTTTTGAGCTATGTTCAATTTCTTACTAAAGGTAACCATGTATTACTCAGATTCACAGATCAAGTTACTACATATTCATTAGAATTTGACATAATATATGCACTTTCTTTAAGTTTACGTTTTTTAGAACATGGCTCCTCTGCTAAGATTTTTGAATTATCCCAATTTATTCTATGATTATTATCAAATGCATGTTGACAAATTCCCGATTTATGAAATTCCCTTTTTTTTCATGTATGATTTATTTTCTTCAATTTTCTTTTTTAAAGGTCGTGAGGTCTCTCCAATATAGAATTTTTGAATTTTTATGGTTGCTATGTGCTTTGTTTCACAAACCAGAATGTACCAGGTACTTTCCAATTTGCGGATTCAGTAGCTATTTCCGTTACATGTCACCAATTTTCATATTTCAAATAAGGTCGACAATTAATCTGGGGATATATTTTATCGTATAGCTTGGAATAAGAAGTTATAAGAAATACCAGGAAAGTGTCACATTTGTACATTAATTTGAACAAAAAAAAATATGTAAAACTTTTCGAATTCCTGTTCCAATTAATCCAGATGATTTTTTGTATTTTGTTGTTCTTCCGTTTACTACGAGGTTCAACTCTTACCTCATTTTTGTTGTGAACAGGCATGCTTTTCTAGTGGCAGGATCAATTTTTACATGAATGAGTACATTAACTGATTAGTTTTTATCTTGTTGTCACACGACATTTCGATTGATGATACCTGTTAATGGTCCAAGATTATATAATTGATTATAACGAATAGATAAACCTAAATTGCACATCTACATCAAGATTCACATCGCCATACAGCCCCAAACAAACCCTTCTACCGTTGCACAATTTCTTGTCTAATGAAAACACCAACAGACTTTGCAATTCCTGACCCAAATGATCACTCCTACGTGGATTGAAAATGATTGATACTATAGCTTCCAGATTCCTGGCTATTTAATCGGGCAGCACCTCACTTTATCCGATATGTTGATCTGGACATCTGCGAATTCTAGTTGGTGTACAGATACTCACAGACTCAATGTAAGAATCCAATAATATGTCAGTCTATAATGAGTTCGTTCATTTTTCAAGAAAATGAAGATTAGTATTTATCACAAGTTGAGAATTGGAATATCAGCAAAGAAATATTCAATGATTCGTTTTTGACTATCAGGTCGATAAAAGTTCCCCTTGGCTCCTTTTATTTGAAATATTAACCTAGTTCGTTGATACCCAATTTTCTAGAAATAAAGAACTCTTCACTGTTTTGAGATTGAAAATGTTGTATCGAAAAAAAATCAAACTATTCCAAGATACAAACATAATAGCAAAGCAATTATTGCAATTCCAAAAATTTTGATGCTGGATTATAAATAAATAAATAATCGTTTATTTGGCAAATCAGCTATAAAAAAAAAAGTTGGTGATACCTAATGTATAATAATACAACACCTGATGTACCTATACCGAACAAGATTAAAAACAAAGGCTGAATGAAGAATTAAAATTAAAAAACAACAATGTCTTTAAAAATAAATGATAAAATATAAATACACACATATAAATAAAATACATAGTAAACAGCAGAATATACTAACATATTATATTATATGGGACAACACTACATATTAAAATTTTCCAAAACATAGCACTTGATACAATTCTTGAACTGATCTAAATTTTGTATATTTCTAATATCACAGGGTAAACTATTAAAATTTTTGAGACCAGTATAAAATAATTTTTTATTGGTTCTTTCCAAGCGATTAGTTTGAATATAAAAGATTGAATTGTTTCTTGTGTTGTAAGAATGTACATCATTAACATATACTAACTCTCTACATAAATAATCTGGTATCAAGTGATTTTTCATTTTAAATACAAATATCATGGTTTTAAAAAATATATTTTGTTCCACACTCATTACTTGTGCCGTATCCAACATTAACTTAACTGGAGTATACCTATTATATTGCAATATAGTTCTCAAAGCTTTGTTTTGAACTCTTTGAAGTTGCGCAATTTTACCTTTTTTTAAGTTCAACAAAATTGTTGGACAATAGTCCAAATGTGGCGCAATGATCGATTTGTAGATCAGCAATTTAACAAATAGTGACTAGTCTTTACTAATTCTTTGCAAAAAATAAATCTTTTTGGACATTTTACCACACATATAGTCGGCATGCTCATCGAAGCTCAAGTTTTCATCGAGCATAACTCCCAGATATTTCATAACTCTTACCCTCTCTATAGTTTGTCCGTCTATATTTATGTTGATATTAGAATCATTTAGCTTTCTCAATGTTTTCGCTGTCCCAAAAACTACATATTTACATTTTTGTACGTTTAGTGCCATACTGTTGTCATTCAACCAATTCTGTAATCTAAGAAGGTCTGAGTTGATACGTTCTAACATTGAATTCAAATCAGATCCACAAGCATATAACATAGTATCATCCGCAAACAACTTAATGTTACATAACTTCACTTGTTGGAAAATATCATTTATATATAGTAAAAATAGAAGAGGTCCTAAAACCGTTCCTTGGGGAACACCATATGTCACAATTTCCTCATGTGATGTGATACTGTGGAGTTGGACTTTTTGGGTGCGATTTGAGAGGTATGAGGATATCCATTTGTGCACTGTTCCTCTGATTCCAATTTTATACAATTTTTTGAGCATTAGTTCACGATTGATGGTTTTAAACGCTCTTCGAAAATCTAGAAATATGCTTATAATGAAATTTCCATCATCGATTTGATCCATCCATTCATCGCAAACTTGTGTTATCACAGTTTCACACGAATGATTATTTCTGAAACCTGATTGTCTCTCGTCGATCACTGAATATTTATTACAGAATGATGTAATTTGGTCCTTCGCAATAATCTCTAGCACTTTTTCATAAGGTGGCATTTTGTTTATTGGTCGAAATTCTTTAATTTTTGTGGTGTTCGGAACTTTTTGAATCGGTGTTACAATAGAGCATTTCCACTTTTGAGGAAATTCGCCATAGGTCAATGAGTTATTCAAAACATCCAACAATCTATTGGAATAAGTAGTACAATATAATCTTTATGTATGTCATTTTACGATGATTCACATATTATTATTATTACCTTGAAACATTGAAAGACTAGAACCGGTTAATGACTCAATTTGTTTCATAACTTTTTGAAAAGTATGATATAACAAAATGTTGTTTTGAATAATCGGGCGGCGTTTATATATCATTGTAATAAATATAAATATTTGATGTATCTGAATAGCACTTACGCTTTTCAATTCAAATATTACGTCAAAAGGGCGTGAATGAACTATTAAAAAAATATCAATGTTTTATGCAATTCAATGGAAAATTTTAATTGTTAACATTTTGCGCAGATGTATACAAAATATCTTGCTGAACTCAACATTTTTTTTCCTATTCGCCAAAGGAATAAATCGCGACGTGTTTTTTCACAAAGATTGAGGCGGAAATGTTTGTCGTTTACCTTAATAATTAGCGGTCGGGATTTTGACAGTTAACTCTTTCGGCGTCGTCAATATATTCAAAGATTTTGTCAAATTGAATTTGAATTTTTCAAAACATCGTTGATATCAAACAAGTACCAATTGATATTAGGAGAAGAATAACGTAATAAGTCACAACCTTGTTCTATAATTCGCTAGGTATCACTCAACAGCACTAGTCAAGTAGTCCAATGTGGTTAGGGATGTGTTCATATAAAAACATACGTCATCGAGAACAACTTGTCAATCAATCAGTAGTCATCATCTAGTGTCAAAATCTACTATTTTCGAAGTCGTGAAAAAAAAGTTAGTAGTAAGGATAAACAGAGTGGAAAAGAAAACAAGATGTTTTTTTTCTTAAAAAAAAAATACTTTTTCCCTGACCAAAGGTTGAATCTGCTCTTCTTTCATTAGATACTGAATATGTAAGGAAAAGTGGAAGCGAGTGACAAATTTTCCAACGAGGGCCTGCTCTTTGCTATGATAATAATTCCTAATTTTTTTCTTATGTGGATCTCACTTTGATATCTATGAAGATCCCATAGACAAGCGTTCATTACTGACATAAATAACCCCCACTTTTTGACGTATTGAAGGGATAATTAACATTTCATCAACCAGCAACTCAAAATATTTTTGCGCCATCTTTTCTCTCGATATTTTCTCTCGAACTGTCCTCTCATATTTTGCTGTGGGATTCTACATTCCCGCAAAAAACAGCTCTGGTGTATGGGTAACAATTTTGTCGGGATTGATCGTCAGTACATCTTGACAGGAAAAATGGAATGCACATTCATCATCTCAAATTATTTTGTCATCATCAACTTTTGGTTCGGGGTGTGTTTGTCCTTTTGTTTGTAATGATGCATGCTTGGGGCTTTATGTGGAAAACAGTTCAATTTTCTGGGGCCTATTATGAATTCAAAGATTAATTTTTCAAGTGGCCCACAGCCATGTAAAAGGAGAATAACAGAGAAAGAAGAATAAGAATCACATTTGTTTGAGGAAGACGGAGATCATAAAACTACCTTGGTGGCTGATCTAACGAACATTTAACACGTTTGAGTGTAGCCGCAGTTTGAAGGAGCATACTTCCAATGGGGTTGAGATAGATTGAGTTATGTAAATCGATGAAGTGAAACGTTCTTGATTATTTCTCTTGATATAGATAATTATTATCAGTTGCTCTTTCCCTACTTTTATTTACCAAAATCGACGTGGGATAATCGAATTTCTTGTTGCAGTCTATAGAAAAGTGATAAATGAGAATAGTCTTAAACGGTTTATACACATTTTTTCTAGAAAACACTGATCAGAAAAATAAACATCCGAAGTCTCTATGATTGCAAATGATACTTCTGCAATTATTGATCTAGCAAGTACCTTATGATTTTTTAAAGCGTAGTCTAATATCGTCCTAGCACTTTTAAAACGTAACATTAAACATCACTTTGTAGGTGCTGCTGGGAATCATTTAAATCAATTTCAATATAATAATCGATAAATCACTTTTCCCTTTTCTATATTCGGATTCGTTAAAACTAAAACTGCACACGTCATGTCCCCGAGTTTATCGAAACAAATTCAATAGACCTCTCAATCGTTCAAACGTCAAAACCATTTAACAATGATAAATAATAATCATTGTTTGAACTATAGGTTCCAGTGGAATGTAGTTGATGCTATTGAGGTGATCTCAAATTGACAACCAAGAAATTCATAGTATTGGGAATGTCCCACTAAGAGTTTCTTGATCTTTTTTTTTGATAAAACGAAAAGCTAGTCGGACAAAACTCGATTCAGTGGCCCAACAACTTTTGTGGCAGGGCACAACACACAATTTCTGGTGTCCTCTCATGAAAAACGCGTCGAATCTCATCTTTTAATCCACAATTTATTTGGATATCATTCACATAGGTATGCTTGGATAAAGCAACATCAAAAAAAGTCTAGCGGCGCTAAATCTTATTTCTTGAAAGAAGTTTTTGATGAAGTGAAAACTAAATGGTTTCTCATGTTATGTAACATATTGCACCTTCTTTTCAAAGTTTTACATTGTCAAGATCAAAATTTATCATTTCAGGTCACAAAAAGTCGTAACGATCAGAAAGAGAAGAGCTGAACGATTTTCATTCTCAAAGTATGCCCTTAGCAAAAAAGCCCTACTGAACATAAACACACCAAATATCTGATTCGGCCTTCCAAATTTAGAAAAAACAGATTAAAAAAAACAAATCCAATCTATATTTTGAATAAAACTATCAAGGAGCAAATGAACTGAGCATTTCGATTTTCACGATTCTGCCATCATAATCTGTTGAGAGCTTGTGTTTCAGGAGAATTTTAGTGTCGATACTCATGCATGTAGTTGCTTCTTTTCATTTATAATTTATGAAGACATACAGTTTCACACTATATTAGAAATACTACCGTTTCTCCACATAAATAATCCCCTTTAAAACTGAAATAACATATTTAATAAAAACCACGCGTGTTTACTGCCAGCTTTGGACACCTTCATGATATTCTACATAAACTCCACATAAAACAACACCCAGTGCTTGTATTTATTTTGAATATACTTGTACCCAACTAGCCACGAAACAATGCAAACAGTGTTCATTATCAAACTCTCAGTTGTAGGCGCTATTGTACGTTTGTGTAGCAGTTGGAATGTTTGTTTTGTGGTGTGAAACACAGCTATTTCTGAACAAACGATTAGAGGCATGAAAAATTGGGAGATAAATATCCAGAACATAGCAATAATTTGTATTACTATTTCATCAGCTTGTTCGCGGTGTAAGTTTTCCGATACCTATCATTGAATCTGAATATGGGATTGACACATTCACTGCCAAGCATAAAATCCGGGTCACCTCATAATTTGTAATTATTTTGGAAATTTGATGTTTTCGCGGATTTGATTGGGGTGTAGCATAGTTCGTTAACATCCAGCCATGCTCCTTTCGCAGTTGCTTGAATAAAAAGTGCGATGTTTGTTTTTTCAAGTTTATTGAAAAACTATGCGAACAAAAAATGTTAATAAGCTGATTGGAAAAAAATAGCTTGTACTTGTAAGGAGAATCTTACAAGTTCGCAAAGTAATGCTTTCACGCACGCAAAAGCGTTAGATATGCTTCAAGGGCGGAAAAGACACTTTGCGAACGTTCTAGGAACAATATTTTTTCCACGAGCGTTCACAGATTAGACACAAAAAACTTCATATTATAATATATTATTTGAACGCACATAAAAACAAAGAACAACTTGAGAATAATGATTATTTATGGTTAACCATATTATTATTGAAAGAACAGTTTGTGGCGGCAGCTGGAAATTGGATAATATGAGTATAATCAAAATCATAATTGATTCATTTTATATTTGAAATACAAGGGCATGTCCGATCACTGTTCATAACATATCCCATTTTGTCGCCTTATACCCTGCTATTGGCAACACTGTTTCAATTTGACATGACACTCTAGACAGCTGCGTCAATCGCTTAAGATCAGCCAGTCTTCGTTTAATCGTTTATACTTTTATAAATTTGATTGTCCGTTTCTATACATGATCAGGTTTTTTTATGCCAGTATTCAGCTAAAATCCTTGAAAAATTTCCGATAAACACAGTAATTTGCACCAAAATCTAGCAAGAACAAGTTACAAATTCCGATCGAAATTCGTCATTATCAATGTTTGTTAACGTGACTGGCGAATGCGTTTTTAACGCAAAAAAAGAATCATGTGTTTCATTTTGACTGAATAGAGAACAGTAACAAGAACATGATTTTGTGCATTACAAAGTGCATTATCCACAGTTTGGTTGATATGGAAACAAAGTTTAAAACAATAAATTGGTAGGTAGTTATTTGAGTTGACATTTCGGTGCGGAAAAATTGACATTTACCTAAGTGCAAGAAAATTTTTCCGCAAAAGGTTACTTTACACACGCAAGTGAGTGTGCGAAGTGGTTACTTTGCGCACGCTCGTAGGAACTAGTTATTTTCCTAACAAGTTCGCAAAGTGATGCTTTCCCGCACGCAAAAGCAGTTAGAATATGCTTTAAGGGCGGGAAAGACACTTTGCGAACTTGTTAGGAACAATATTTTTTCTACGAGCGTTCACAGATTAGACACGAAAAACTTCAGATAATATATTATTTGAACGCACTTAAAAACATAGAATTTGAGAATAATGATTATTTATGCTTAACAATATAGGTATTTATATTGAAAGAACAGTTTGTGGCGGCAGCTGGCAATTGGATAATATGGGTATTATCAAAATCATAATTGATTTATATTATATTTGAAATGCAAGGGCATGTCCGATCACTGTTCATAAAATTTCCTCTTTTGTCGCCTTATTCCCTGCTATTGGCAACACTGTTTCGATTTGACATGACACTCTAGACAGCTGCGTCATTAAGATCACGTCAGTCTTCGTTTAATCGTTTATACTTTTATAAATTTGATTGTCCCATTGTCCGTTTGTTTGTATACATGATCAGGTTTTTTTGATGCCAGTATTCAGCTCAAATCTTTCGAAGATTTCCGATAAACACAGTAGTTTGCACCAAAATCAAGCAAGAACAACTCACAAATGCCGATTGAAAGTCATCATTAACAATGTTTGTTTACGTTACTGGTGAATGCGTTTTTAACGCAAAAAAAGAATTGTGTGTTTCATTTTGATTTTGACTGAAAAGGGAAAAGTAACAAGAACATTATTTTGTGAATTACAAAGTGCATTATCTACAGTTTGGTTGGTATGGAAACGAAGTTTGAAACAACAAATTGGTAGGTAGTTATTTCAGTTGACATTTGAGTGCGGGAAAAATTTTTCCCGCACTAGTGCGGGAAAAGGTTACTTTGCACACGCAAATGAGTGTGCGAAGTGGCTACTTTGCGCACGCTCGTAGAAAAAATATATTAAGGATTCAGTAGCTAGTATTTTCTCCCCGAGCAGTGAAAACAGCTTGCAAACGATAAGGCATGCTTAGGATTGGATTCTGGATAGCATCCTGCGGAAGATTGTCCCACTCTTCCACCAGTATGTTGCGAAGGACTCTAGAATTTCAGGGGTCCGGCACATGTCTTCGTCAACGTCTCCCTATCTCATCCCACATATGCTCGATGTGGTTTAAGTCTGGACTTCGAGCAGGCCAGACAAACAACCTGATTTGAACCTGATCAACATGGCCAGTGAACAACCGGACAGACATGAATGTTCCGTTTTGTCCAAGAAAACCCATCAACGGTACAACTTGATCTTCCAAAATGTCGGTGGGATACCTATGTGCATTCAAAGTCCCATTCTGGATAAGAGCCAACTCCGTGCAAGCATGAAACGATATGCCTTCCCATGCCATAACTGAGACTCCACCAAACGAGAGTCGCATTTCTTTCGCCTTGTCGACTCCACACTCTAACACGTCTATATGAGCACGATAGTCAAAATCGCGATTCATCGGAGAACAATACCCGACTCCAATCGTCCATTGTCCAAACCAAGTGCTCTTGTGAAAAATTCAGCCTTGCAGTTCGGTGCTCAAGGGAAAGCTGCGGTTCAGTGGCCCTGGTTCAAGATGATAATCCAGCACCATGAAGTCGTCTACTAACTGTCTACTCATTTATGTTCATATTTCTCACCTACTTCCAGATGATTTTGGTGGGACACTGACGTAGCCGTTCGGTTTTTCAATGCATAAGTAACGAGAAAGTGATCTTCTCTAGCCATTGTACTCCTTTCTTGTCCTGAGCCAGGTCTTCGGGTGAGCAGGCCAGTCTCTTGTTATCATTGCGGTACTCGTTGCATGCTGGAGAGAATCACAACAAAGTTTCTCGCAGTTTTGCGTTGATCGTGGCCATCTTCTAGGGCTGCCAGAATTCGTGCCGCAACCACAGGATTGATGGCCGTTTCAATTAGCAATAAACTCAATACAAATGCAAACAATTCGCAATTGAGAGATAAAACCACGCATGGAAGGCATCAACATGCTGATAATGATTTTCCTTCCCCTTTTGACAATTTTCTTATCACCAAGATCTATTTATATCTGATTTCATGAAGAAATTTACAAGGTGGGATACGGAAAACATCTTCTCCGGGTTCTCTCAGGTGGAAGGTGATTATTGAAAAGTTGCTCGGACACGTCAATTTTTGTTCTTCGCGAGACTAATTTTTGGTATTTTCACTCCACACCCCAAGCGGAGGTCACAGATACCCTCAGAATTTTCAAAGGGGTCAAGTGATACATCATTTGATAGATATTTTTATCAAGAATATATCCCCAAATTTTCAAGCTGCTACTAACTAAGTATCTATTATTATTTTGTATCATTCACCATTTTTCATTATTTTATCTAACACATGATAGTTATAGGTGTCAATATTGATGTGATTTTGGATAAGTAACGTGTCAAATAATACACTATAACTTTTCAACTTCAAATTGGGACTAAACAACTTCAAGTTGGGAATTAACAAAATCAGATTGTGAATAATATATTCAATTTGGAACTAATCAATTTCTAATTGGGACTAGTCAACTTCAAATTAAAATTGACTTTTCTCAATTTAAAATTGATATTTTCTGAATTGAACATGATTATTCCCAATTTTGTTAAGTCCCAACTTGAAGTTGTTTAAGCCCAATTCGAAGTTGGAAAGGTATAGTGTGTTCCAATTCATAACTCACTAGTCAATTTTGATTTGAAGTTGACTAGTCCCAATTTGAAATTGATTGATTCCAAATTGAATATGACTATTTCCAATTTGATCTTGTCAATTCCCAACCTGTAGTTGTTTAGTCCCACTTTGAAGTTGAAAAGGTATAGTCATTTTGACACTGAAATTTATATTCAATAATTTTCTCATAAAAAAACGATTTCCTACATTTGTTGGATAAAACATTATATGCCACTTGTGCTTTATGTTTTCCGAGTGACTGGTGAAAATTGGTATGGACTCGTTTTGAGGGATGCCAAATCCAGTGGCGTGCATTAATTTTTTCTAAAAAAATCGCTTATGTTGTTTGTTAAAATTTTGCTCTTGTGAATTGACAAAGTAGGCCTTGGATTTTTTATGAGCGGGTCATTTCAGGAGAGAGGATGGAGTTTGTCAACCTCTACAATTTAAAAAAAAATCGAGTCAAATCGGTCAATTAATTAGCTCTTTTTCAGAAAGACCCTTGAACAAATCCGTTATGCAAATTAAATTATTGTGTTCATTCTGACTCGAGACTGTAGAAACACACAACAGCTGCCGGATATTTCCATAATCTGTGATTACATCACTCACATTTTTTCAATTGCATCGAATACCATCTTTTTCATATTAGGTTCCCGTATATAACATCAAAAATAACCTCTATTGAGTAAGCAGCAACATCATTCAAAACTCTTACTGGTTACTATGGGAATATACATAAGGAAAATTTATTATCAAAAAAAAAATGAAAAAACGTACTGATGCGCTTCTTCTACAGTACCTGCCAACGGTAGCAAAACAGCCGAAAATTCTATGAAGCTTTGATTCTGCAACAGTTATCAAAGTAGAAATGATTACGTTGACGTGTTCTATTTTTTTTTTTTTTTTGATAATTGTATAACGCCCTTTGATCACGTCAAAAAGTTGTTGGGAACAAAACTTTTTATGGTGTAACTTTGGTTAAAAATGGCTAGACTCTTTAGAAAGAGTGGCAATATCTTTGTCTGTACTTCCTGAAAATTTCATTTGGCTCATGCTTAGGACCTTATCATTGAAATATTGACAAAAATATTTTAAAACTACAACCATTTTGGAAGACATTTTTCAGAAGATGCTGTTATGTCAAAGAATAATCAACAAACATGTTTAAGAACAAATAGGGCTTGGAAAATATAACAGTTTGCGAAATAAAATTGAGATTAGCACGATTCGAACGGTTCTCAATAGAGAAGATCATCTTTTCAATCCCAAACTTATAGTCAGGAATTAGCCTCACAAACGGTGCCATGCGTTCGCGTTGCCAAATAATTTTTTTAATCTGTTCATCAGGTGTGTAAACGTTCATTTAAAGTTCACTTTCTATTGTGACTTTGTCAAAAATGGTCCACAAATTATTAAGAAAAATATATTCTTTTCCACTACATGTAGCTTTGTAAGTACACTCTTTTGAATGCAAAGATTCATGTTCTTTCGTTCAGATGTCGGGCTACCTTTCAAAAAACTTGCTGAGAACGTCCAAACCGCAGATAGCAATTACAACGTTTTCCATCTGGAAAACGTTGTTTTAGCAATTGAACAATTCTGTCAAGAAAATATCTTCAACATCAGAACGAAGAGAAAGTTTAACGGAAATGGAAGTAAGACGTCGACGCAAATAATTTGATTATTTGAAAACATTGACAATATTCCGCACGCTAAACTTTTGTTGTCATTAAAGTGCTTGTAATAGTGTGCCCAGTTCTACTATCTACTTTGAAAGTTAGCCAATATTTCATTTTCCTCCTCAAAACTGAAAAAAATCTACTTGTGAAAATATTTGTAATGTCCTCTTTTATGTATGGTGTGTTATTTAAGCGTCATGTATTGACCTACAGTTGGTTTGGGATGAGAGAGCCACGATCATAATTGACAGAGTACAGGGAGAAGTTCCATGTGTCTTCCATATAACTCACTCGTAGATAATTTTGTCTTTGGGTTCTCGATAAACTCTTCCCATAATAGAGATCATTCTATAAGTGACTCAACTTCGACAATCTATATAATGGCTCGTTGTATCGAGCAATCATATTGCATAACAGGATTTCATATCCATTTGTTACAATAAATGCATTTATTCTAATAGGTTTGATCAATACGCTTAATGATAATTGGAACTCGAGTATTTCCATGATCATTTTAAATAAATTTTGAAATAGAAGCTAAAAAGTTGTCCTGGCTGGAAGCTTGAACTCTTGTGAATTTTTAGTTATTTGTGCATTTTTTGACTCGATCAATAATATTTATTCATGGTACTACTACTGTGTTATGTTGAAAATAAGTCATGCAAAAAAGATGGTGTATATGTCACAGTGAAACCTGGTAATCAGTAAAAGCTAACTGTTACTAGGAAAAGTAAGCTTTTCCTGATTTGGAAACATTTAGCTAGTGAAAGTTGAATTCGATCGACTTCATCATACTTTTACTAGTAATTGTTAGCATTCACGTAACTTTTCTAGTGAAAGCTGCTACACTGAAAAATATTATCGTAATTATAAATATCCTTTTTGGTCCGAGTTGGAATTCGCCGACAGATTAGACGCTCTGGAAAATACGAGACTTATGAATCGCAGGTGTACAATGTGAACATTGTTCAGATACCGTATTATAGAAAATACCTAAGTATTCTCAGTAGGGGTTAGTCTGGGTTAGTTTGGGTTCGTTTGGGTTAGTTTGGGTTTGGCAAAAATTTTGATGTCGCGTGAGCGACATCATTTAGTGCCCCGTACACCTTGGGATAGTTAAATGGCGGAAATAAGTTTTAAAAAGAACTTTTCCTAACTGCTTTCAGTAAAAGTTGATTTGATAAAGTTTCTCCAACATTCACTAGTGAAAGTGTACAATATTCTTCAAAATTTAACATTTCCTAACGGATCAAGTAATTGCTAGCATCAACTAGTAAAAGCTAGCTTTCACTGAATTCCTAACATTTACTGTAACATATACATTCTCAAGTGACTTGGGAAACATAATACACCAGTGGCATACACAATGTTTTATCCAACAAGTGGAACAAATCGTTTTTTTCATGAGATAATAATTATCAATGAGCTTTGTGATCAAATCAAAGATCAGTACTCAATAAATATCAAAATGACTTTAAAGTAATTTTTATACATTTTGGCCAGAGTGGGTCGTTTATTTGATTGCCACGGGAACTATTTGATATTTCACTTGTCTAAAATGACATGAATAATGACAGTCATAACTATCATGTTTTGCATAAATAATATCTTTCACGTAAAGCATTTGATTGCACGTAGGTATGCCTCCACTATCAATTTTCCTGGATAAAACTGGGTCACCCTGTATACAGGTAGGATCAGAAATAATGGTACATACAGTACCAGCAGATTCCTCACACAAAAATATTGCGATCGACCCGAACTTGTCTATTTTGAAAGTTTATATTTAGAGAGATCCAGGGTCACAGTTGAACTTTAATTTTTGATTTTTTTAAATAGCTTTCGAAAGAATCAAGTTATTTTGATGAAATTGGGTATATGGGTGTTGTTTGACATGAAAAATTCATACCTGGCCTTGGTATGACCCTTTCATGTGGGGGTCGCCACTTACACATCTCTCGACTCATTCAAATAGTCATAACTTTTTCGTACGCGCACGAATTTTTTTTTTTTTTTTATTGGAAAATTGATAATTCTGTCATTTTTACGAGAAAAAGTACACTTTGTAAAAGTAGATAGGAGTGACGTTTTTCAAGACATTTGCACTCAAATTAATCCAAGCAATATGGTTTCGAATGAAAAATTTTGAAAATTCACATAGGGGGCATCGAAAACGTCATCTCATTGTAGTGGTTCAACAAACGTGATCAAAAAAAATCTTAGTGTGTAACCGTAGCATACATCCAACGTACTCTATAATCTCTTGTCTTGATCATCAAACACTTTTTCTGTCCAGACCTTAGAATTGAATTTTCATAATAAAATTAAAATACTCGATTTATTATCGGACCATTTTGTCCTCCAATCATAAGCGCTGATGCTTGACTCAGGACTTATTCCTACATTTCATTGGTGATCTTGTTTATTCGTCTTCAGATATGTCAAGAACTTGAACAATATTTCTGAACCGACCTCAAGCACATATTTATATTCACAGGCGGTCTGTATCCCTAAAATGCAGATCAGGAGTGTGGTCACAAAAAGACTCAAACTTTATTCGAGCCAACTTTAGCAGCTTGGGTCCCCTTATGCAAAACCACATATGCAAATTAGTGAAGCATTTGCCGCTCGCATAAAAACTTGACAGGAGGATTTGCTTGCATTTTATAGCTTCATCTCGCATCACAGCTTCTTAACGCCGATGGATATGTAATGCAATTTGAGCAAAACACAGTGGAAAATACTTGATACATATCACGTGGGTGACAAACCAAATAAATTAGGACCTAAATTCCAGAGAAATAATGATGTTGCCCATTTCTGGTTCACTAGAATAGCCAAGCATCTAAATTTATTGATGTAATACGCGGTAAATTAATTTAATGGTGTGCATAGCAGCACGCCTGTTGGTAAGTTTGGTTTTGACGGTTTATATTGTGGCGAGTCACGAGTAGGTACATTCATGACAATATACTTCATGCATTGTATATGCTACCCTGCGAATTCTATCAATCAGCTTTGTTATTGAGTCAGGATATCGACAATATAAACAGGATAATAATAATAAGTTCAACATTATGTGTTATGAATCGTCATGTTCAAGGCATAATTTTTGGTTGGAGAACCAGAGACATTTTTCAGTGATGATCAAGCAATGACCCATTTTTTGAGACAATGTCCTACGGACCCTGATTGAGTGTCATCTGAGAGGGTTAGCCCTGGTCGTGGTTCCTGAAACCTTATTAAAAACTATACAACCATGTATGACTGCATATGTTATTAGTTCAAGTATCTACTTTGCAACCAATGACATCTCGCATGCCTTCTTGGTTTGAAAGCCGCCTTGGAAATTTGACGTAGTATTCTAATTTAGATATACCCAAACATTTAATCTACCTACCATATGAGTATCAACCGTTTTGCTATCATTTCACCCTTATAGCGTTGTAAGAGACTCAATAGTACTTGCTGAAAATCACAACCCTCCTCAACCCTTGCTAGGAAGGATCACCATGAAAAAAAAAAGTGGAAGCTTATGTCCAACACAACTTGGCGGTGACAGCAGCTTGGCAAATTTTGAAAGTTTTGATGTTGAGCGCTCACGCTAGTAAAAGCCGCTGAATAAAGCAGCTGACCAAAAATTAAGCGAAAATTATATTGCTGTTCCGCTGTAAAAATAGTCGGCGTATAATGCTTATGTCCAACACATCTTAGCGGGGACAGCAGCTGGGCAAATTTTGACAGTTTTGATGTTGAACGCTCACGCTTGCAAAAAGCCGCTGAATAAAGCAGCTGACCAAAAATTAAGCGAACATTATTTCGCTGTTTCGCAGTAAAAATAGTCATCGTATAATGATTGAAGGTTATGTCGTTCATTTACATGACATGTTTTCAAAATTTATTTTGAAAACATCAACAATTTGGTTCTTTGGTCTGGTTAAAATGGAAAAGTGGAATTATAAGTATCAGTACCCACTCAATAGATTTATATTGATTTCTTCACTCACAGCGTTTGATAGTTCCAAAAAATCCAGGTAGTTGGGGTTGAAAACGCCATGAAAAGCATAAAATCATATTTACTTTTCTATGATGTAGGGATCTGGTTCAGAATAAAACAAACTCCAAATATAATCGTAAATTCTGAATTTGCAATACGAGAAATTCGTCTCTCAGGTGCAACTGCGACCTGCGTCATAGTCATAGTCAGCGGACGACGTCAAGCAAGCAGCTCAGCAGCTGTTAATGAGTTCAATACAAATCTAGCAGTGCAAAAAGCGCTTATTATTTTCCGCTTGACCGCTGTTTGGTGTTGAACAAAAGCAATGTTTAAAGGCTATGTCGTTTATTCACATGACATGTTTTCAAAATTAATTTCAAAAACATCAACAATTTGCTTCTTTGGTTTGGTTAAAATGGAAAAGTGGAATCATAAGTTTGGTGTCAGTACCCGTACATAGTCAGCGGACGACTTCAAGCAGCTAAGCAGCTCAATGAGTTAAATTCAAATCTAGCAGTGCAAAGAGCGCTTATTATTTTTCGCTTGACCGCTGTTTTGTGTTGAACAAAAGCAATGGAAAAAAGATTTTTTTTGGTTTTAAACTTTTTATCTGGAATCTTGTCATCAAAAATCAAAAATCATATTTTTCATGAGCATAAAGAAGACTTATAAAGTCTTCTTGCAGTGAGATGTTGAAAAACAGTTTCTTTCTTTCAAGACTCCAACATATCATGTGTGTTCTATTATTGCCTCATCCTTGCACGTTGAGGCTTAGTCATCGTCATACAGTAGATCATGAAGATAGCCATCGAATCGCAGGTCTTTTATGGGTCGTACTTCAGTTTTCTTTTTTTTGAAAGGGCGTGTATCCTCACAATAATTAGTGTTCAGTTCAGATGAGAGAAATCAATGGCATGAGTTATATCATTGGTAGACATAAATTTTGATGCGTTTTGTTTCGTTGTTGGACTGTTTCTCTCCTCTGAATACATGATGCGTTTTTGATAAGAAACCTTTGAAAATCATAAGTTAAGTTCTGAGTACGTAAACCCTGGAGATGACTTGCGTGGTTTAGCGATTGAAAGAAGTCCAAAATTTGCAAATATTTCCCATCAAAATCGAATAAACAAAATAATCGACTAAAAGGTTTTACACAACCATGTAATTATCTTTTCAACTGGTCTTTGTCATTCGTGACTCAGACACCACCAACGACCACCCGTTTCTGAACAGCTGGATATCTATTTGATAAATCTATTGATTGGATAAACAACCATACCTCAACGATAATATGTCACTATATCGGATCCATAAATTAGTGTCAAATGTTTAGAAACTGAGCATAACAGATTCTTTCGGAATGTCTACTTCATTTGTCAATTTTCAACACCTCGTTATTCAGGTTCATCATCCGCTTCATAATTAAATTGTATAATTATTTCAAAGATAAAAATTTTTGTCTGGATTTGAGGTTTGTTTCCGTCTGAGGTATCATCATTATCGAAAGAGTAAAGAAGTCCTTTTGTGATCTCGCTCTTTGATCTCTCTTTAGTTTTTCCTTTTTTCGAATAAACATGATCTATCTAACGTATGAAAGTTATAGGTGTCTTTATTGATGTCATTTTGGACAAATAAAGTGTCAAATAACACACTAGTGATTTATAATCCATAACTATACCTCCCGGACAATGCAAACAACATTCTGGATTATCTCTTAGTCCATGAATACTCAGTTTACCAAAAAGCTATATCGTTGATATCTAAACTTACCAAAGATAAGTTCCAGAGCCACTTACTTCTAAAGTTTTGTGCAAAAACCCACAATCAACATTTTTTCGCCACTTGGATGCATCAAGTGATTGGAATATCAGGTTGTACAGAGTCTATGATTATATTCACGTATTTTCATGTTTTTTTTGATACCTTCATTTTTCCATGCACATTATTTATGATCAAACTGGATGGCTCATCTGAACATCATCAATACCTACCTACAGTATGTACCCGGATAGACGCATGAATGAGTAAAAAAAAAGAATTGGAATTTCATCTTCGGGGGTCAAGCCCTGCTTGGATCGAAACAAATTTGTGTCTCAATCATTGTGATTTCAAAAAATCAAGTATGTATGTCTTGAAAATTGACCTGAAAGCTATTTCTCCTACCAGTAAAGTGCTTTTTCTGTGAGAGATACAACAAAATGTTATTGCAGAAAGTTGTTCAGAATAAAAAACTGAGTGAGAATGCAAAATTTCAAGATCCTACACAGAATAAAGAGTTGCCCAGATTTTCCTTTGTCGATGCATAATTTTTCTTCTTGTAAACTGCAGAAGATAACATTGAAAAAAATCACAACCTTTATATGAACCTTTTTTTTCATCATGAAGAATATTTTACATACGAAATCATTTTTTGTCATTATTTCTGGCTGTCAAAAACAAAATCATACTTTTGATAAGTCAAACATTGACAACGTCGCATCTTTGCTTTTTCGGTTCATACTCCTTCTCTATGTTCAAGAATATGCAAAAACAATTTTAAGGGAGCAGTGATTGTTAAGAATTGAGCCCTTGAGCCAGAGATTACGGTCGTTCAAGCAGATAGAATCGTTGTTTTTGAAGCAGATATTTATTTCAAGTGAGAGTGTGTATTTTTGAAATATTTAAAAATAGAATTTCAGTGATAGTAATTGATCATGGAAATGGTGTTGGTAATACTAATTTGTGAAGAGAAACATTATATCCAAGATATTAGCTTTGGAAAAGATTCTATCAACCTCAATGCAATCTTTCATACATTCTGAGGTATGGAGTGGGAGATGTCAGCAGTCAATGGTTCAGATCATATTTGACCGAAAGACGGCAAAGTGTCAAATATGCAGACTAATTATTCATTCTCGGGTTTGGAGAACATGACTGCGGAGTCCCACAAGGATCTGTTCTGGGACCAGTACTCCTCTTGCTGTATTTTAACAACATAGCAGACCTGGAAATATCCGGCAGGTTCACGATTTTTGATGATGATGCAACCATCCAGCGGAACAATAAAAATCTCACAAGGCTGGAAGAAACTATAAGTCATGAATTGAATCCTATTAAGCAGTAGTGTGACTCAAATAAACTGGCTATAAATGTTTCCAAACCCAATCTAGTGTCCTTCAGGTGCTGTCTCGAAGGCATTGAGCTAGATGGCATGAAGTTGAACTACTCATCAGTAAAGAAGTTTTTGAGGGTTCTTATTGATTCTGGATTGGAATTTGATCAGCATATGCAACAGCTCCACTCTAAGATCTCGAAAAACTGTTTTGCAATCAGGCTCATAGTTGAAGAACTGCGTAAGGACATTACTAGGAATGCAAATTTTTCTCTTATCAAATCCCCCTTGAGATATGGTTTGAGTTTTTGGGGATCGTGTGCAAAAAAAACTAATGCTGAGTTTATTCAGAATCCAAAAAAGAGCAATACGATACTTGTGTGGAGGAAAACCAAAAGAACCATGCAAGGCACTCTTCATCAAAGAAAAAATCTTGACTCAACTTATCTTTTTATATTACGGACAGTTTGCCTTCTCCACAGGAAGTATAAAGACACGATACTGAACTCAACACCCTATTCTACGAGCTCTGTAAACAACATTAGGCTGCCAAATCCATCCTCAGCATGTTTTCAGGATTCCCTGATATATGGTAGTTGGAAGCTTTTCAATCACTTGACCTCCTCACTAAAAACGATCCTTGATACAGAACAGTTTGAAAAAAAAAAGTGAAAAAGAACTATTGGTCCAGAAAGCTTACTACAGCACACATGACGACGAGACGACGAGCAGCTTCACGGACTTGAAAAATGTCTTTATACTAAGTGGATGTGTTTGTAGTTTGTTTGCCTGGTATCATCCTATCTTATATAATGATATGAAAATCTGTATGTTTATTTCCCTAAGGCTTTTGAACAATAGCACAAAATTATCTGAAAATTTGCAGTCATTACGCCTCTACCCTAAGATGGTTTAGAAAAAAAAATAGCAAATAAAACAATAATGAAAAATAAAAAAATAGATGAAAAAAAAATATAATAAAAAAAATAAAAAAACATAAATTGAAAAAAAAACAAAAAAAATGTGTTGTTACTATGTAGGTACTATGGGGTATATGGCCAGCGGGAGAAAAAAAAAATGAAACATGAAAAAATGGATTTGAAAGAAATAAAAAAAATGTTATTATCTTATACAGGGTGGCTCAACGAAAAGGTCCCACCCTTATTTATGACTTTCCTGGTATATTTTGGGAAAAACGCTCGGACACGTCAATTTTTATTTTTAGGGGGACATCTTTTCGTGTATGACTGTATAATACAGGGTGTTCCAAAAATAAGATCTCGCATTACACTTGACATTTCTAAACGGAAACCCCCAATTTTTTTTCTATTTTTGGATTCTCCATGAAGTTTTTAGTAACTTTTCTAAAATACAGTTTATACCTATCTTCAACCGTTTATTTAAAAAATTTAAACAAAAATTAATTACTTAGCTATAATGTGTCAAAAAGTCAATGTGGGAATAAATGTTGAAAGTGGTGTCCGTTTACCTCCATGCAATAATAAGGATTCTGCTCAAATCTATTCCAAACATTTTCACACATTTCTGGAGTTATTTGTCTGCATTCCGCCGTGATCCGCTCCCGAAGATCTTGGAGTCTGGCTTCGTACTAAAAACCTTACTTTTTAAATGTCCCTAAAGAAAGTAATCTAAAGGACTCAAGTCCGGAGACCTTGGTGGCCACTCAATGGGGCCGCGCCGTCCGATCCACTGATTTGCGAAATGGGTGTCCAAAAACTGTCGTACTGGAGCTACAAAGTGCGGTGGTGCACCATCTTGTTGGAAATGAAGAACATTTTTATTATAATTAACCTCATTTTCTATTATTTCGGTTATTCGTGGCTCTATTGTATTTTCCAACATGTCCAAGTACGTCTTTCCCGTCAAGTTTCCAGGAATAAAGAAAATAATAAATAATAAAAAATTGAAAGAAAATTATGAAAAATTCAAATAACTGCAAAACGGTTGAAGATAGGTATAAACTGTTTAATACAAAAGTTACTGAAAACTTCATGGAGTATCCAAAAATCGAAAAAAAAATTGGGGGTCTCCATTTAAAAAAGTCAAGTTGAATGCGATATCTTATTTTTGGAACACCCTGTATTATACAGTCATACACAAAAAGACGGTCCCCCTGAAAATAAAAATTGATGTGTCCTAGCGTTTTTTCCCAAAATATACCAGGAAAGTCATAAATGAGGGTGGGACCTTTTCGTTGGGCCTCCCTGTATATAAATGTGAAAGTCTTCATGTTTCTTTCCCTAAGGCTTTTGAGCCGTAGCACAAAATTATCTGAAAATTTGCACAGTCATTAGCCTCTACCCAAAGATGGTTTGGGAAAAAAAATTGAAAAATAAAAACATGAAAAAATTGAAATATGAAAAAATTTAGAAGTCTGTGTTGCTAATTTGTAGGTTCTGTGGGGTATACGACCAGCGACAGAAAAAAAAAATAAAAAATTAAAAAATAAGAAAAAATACATAAATTGAAAAAAAAACTGTGTTGTTTTTATGTAGGTTCTATGGGATATACGGCCAGCGGGAGAAAAAAAAAACATAAAAAAATAAATAAGAAAAATAAAAAAATCAGTGTTATTATGATCTTGTCCAAGATGAGGATGTCAATCACGGGGATCTTGGAAATCGTAAAAGTTGCGGGGATCCCAGGACCCCGAACATTTTTTCATCCTGAAATCACGAAAGAAATCCCAAAATCCCAAAATAAAACCCGATTTTATCCCGAAATGCTTTGTCATGTATTATACAGGGTAAGTTTTTTGAAGAGTTACAATGCGATGTGTCAAAAACGGCTTCAATTTTTTTTTTACATTTTGGTGACGTGAAACACTTCAAGGATTAGTTTTTGTATTAGATAGCGATACAAGAAACGGCTTCATTTTTTTCACACTTTGATGACGTGATAATTTCACGTGGGGAAACATTGGGGTTTCCATGGTAAAGAGCAATTAAAAAAAAAACACAAATAAACAGACTACATAACACTGTTGTACTGTTTCACCCTTTCTCATCAGACTACATAACATTTTATGTAGATTCGTATTTTAAAATAAAAAATACAATATTCCATTTGGAATTCGATAGTTACCCTCTTAAGGGGGTGAAGGAACAAATGTGAAAAATATCGTAAAATGTATCATCCCGGGAATTTATCACGATACCAAAACGTTTAAAAAAATTAAGCCGTTTTTAACATATCGCATTGTAACACTTGTATTGGTTACGATACAATACACATTATATATCAGCGAGCATAATAAGTTCTTTTACTAAAATAGGTAGAAAATATTATGTAATTACTATAACCTTACAAATTATTTTTCATTTTTTTTTCGGGATATCGAGACTTATCCGGGGATCCCGGGATGTAAATTAAAAATAATCCCGATCCCGAACTTTGGAAACTATACCAAAGATGGTTTAGAAAAAAAAATGAAAAAAATAAAAACAAATAATAAAGTTTGTGTTGGTAATATGTGGGTTCTATGGTGTAAACGATCAGCGTGAGAAAAAAAAATAAAAAAATAAAAAAAATGTGTTGTTATTATGTAGGTTCTATGAAGTAAAAGGCCAGCGGAACCAAAAAAAATAAAAAATAAAAAAATGAATTTAAAAAAAAAAACGTGTTATCATTATCTTATTTATAAACTAGCCTAAACCCGTCGCGGGCAGAGTTCAGGCTAGTTTTCTATAGGAATAATTTTTATTTAATGTGTTGTTTTTTTTATTGTTTTATTTCTATTTTATTTTATTTTTACATCTTCTTCTTTTTCGCAATTATTGTTATTGTTATTTGATACTCATAGTTACTGGGCTATGAGTATAAAATTAAAGTTGCCGTCGGCTTATAGGGGTCGAGAAAAATTATTTCCAAACAAAATGGTATTTTCAGGGATGCTTGAGGACTGCCTTCTGGGCATCCAACCAAAAGATCTGACTCGAACTCCTGGAACGTTTTGCGCTAGGAAGGTGGTTTTCCACTCATTTTTTCAGAGCAAATTGACCTGAATACAAGTTATTGAGGATCAAGACTATTTATGCCGGATGTTCAGCCAGTATGCTTCACAAATGTATGAACTACAGAAAAATTCACGTTGGATGGAATAGATGTCCGGTGTATGAAGATTTGAAGATCAACAGATGCTTCAACTGTCAGGAATTATATCATAAAGCTGTAGACTGCAAGAAAGATGAAGTGTGCGAATACTGTGGAGGCAAACATAATAAAAGTAAGTGTACCGAAGAATACAGAAAGTGCAATAATTGTAAAATTTCTAACCAAAAATTCAATACAAAATATGATATTTCTCATGCTACGACAAACAATGACTGTCCTTCATATAAGTATCATTCAGAAATTCTTAAGAACAGAATAGACTATACTCTATAATTTTCAATATCCCACATGAAGAAATATTACAGACAATAAAAAAGGAGGAAGGGAATAAAAGTGCCATTTATGTAGATGAGGTAACCCTAAGTGAAAAAATAGTGAAAATGAACAATATGTTGAACTTGATACATCTTAATATTCGTAGTGTTAGGAAAAACTGTGATGGACTGCTTTTGTTTTTGGAATCTTACAAACTCACACAAGTTGATATTATAGTTTTGAGTAAATGTTTCCAACTGACATCATGTGATAACCTACAGATTCCGGGATACGATAGTTATTATAATCAAGGTGACTATAAAAAGAATGACGGACTTCTGATTTACGTTAAAGACTATTTGAATGTGCATATCCAACATCTGAAATTGGAACTTTCTTAAGCAAACATATCCAGAATTCGGTTAGTGTATAATAATGTGTCTTTTGGAATCACAGCCATTTATAAACCCCCACCAATCACTAACGCATTATTTATAGAAGATTTGAATAAGATATTCAAAAATGGTTTGGACATGAATAGTGACTTTGAAATTTACATAGGAGATAGTAAAATCAGCATCTTAAATGATAATACACCGTTTCTGAATAAATACTTGTCATTGATGGGCGAAAATGGTTTTCGGTCATACAAGATCTGGCAACTAGGGTAACACAAGATACAGCTTCATGCATTGATCATCTTTTCATTAAACAAAAGGTCGGAATATGTAATAAGTTGACATCACTCGTAATTCAAGCGGATGTAACAGATCATTATCCAATTATGTTGATGATGATACATGCAACGGACTCAAGTGAACTCAAGAATGCTGAACTTGGAGCTAAACAACGGATAAATTATGGAAAACTCAAAAAACTGAAACATGGGAGGATGTAATGAAATCTCATGAACCAGAACAAGCAACGACTCACTTCATAAACACAATTCAAAACCATATAAATAATTCAACTGTGTGGCAAGCTATCAGAACAAAACGACATAAGAAAATCAAAGAATGGATAACAGTGGGTCTTATCATATCAATCAAACATAGAGACACCCTTAAGAAAAAATTGAAAATAAACTACAGTGAAGAGCTGAACAACCAGTATAAATCATACAGAAACCATTCGAATAAACTTCCAAAGAAACAAAAACATGATTATTGTAAAGAACTTATACTACAAAATAAAAAAAACATGAAAAGTATTTATAAAATTATATCGGATGCCACCAACAAAAGGGAGAAAAATAATAATGCAACACTGAATATTGAAGACAAAAATCATGAGGAGTTTGAAAGTGACATGGATATGGCTAACTACTGCAATGAATATTTCATAAACATCGCCAGCGAAATGGACCAGCAAATAGCAAGACCTATATATCCAGCGAAAATACGGAACACTACAAGAGAATCTATATACTTGGGTCCAGTCACGGAAAGAGAATTGATACAACACATTTCGACTCTAAAGAATGAATGTTCACCTGGAAAAGATGGCATCCAATCGAAACTAATAAAATCGACTCACTTAACCTTGGTCAAGCCACTAGTGCATATTTTTAATTTAATTTTGACGACAGCTGTTATACCAAAGTATTTCAAGGAATCTATAATAACTACGATATTAAAGACCAGGGAGAAAAATAAGATACAGAATTATCGACCCATAAGTCTGATTAACAACTTTACCAAATTATTCGAAAAATGCATAAAGGATCGTCTGATGGATTTCTTGAAACGAACAAAAATATTAGCAGCAAATCAATTTGGTTTTTGGGAAGGATCTAATACAACTGATGCGATGTACACTTTGGTGTCAGATATATCAAGCAACCTCAACGACAGCAGAAGATCATTGGCTATCTTCATTGACCTTGCAGAGGCTTTTGACACTGTACCACATAACAAGCTCTCGGAGGTATTGTACCAATATGGGATACGCGGATCTGCACTGGACCTTTTCCAAAGCTACTTGGACGATAGAAATCAATATCTGAAAATAAACAATACTTTGAGTGAGGCGCAAATCATTACCATGGGTGTTCCGCAAGGGACAATTTTTGGTCCAATTTTTTTCATTGTTCATATTAACGATCTTCTGAAAATGGAGGTTGGAGGTAGAATCATCTCGTATGCAGACGACACAGTGCTAATCTTCAGTGGAGACACATGGGTCGAGACGAAGCAACGTACAGTGCTTGGATTGAATCAAGTGAAACATTGGCTTGACTCGTTCAGACTGTGTCTTGATTTTTCAAAGACCAACTTCATAGCCTTCTCACTGTCCAATGCAGGAAAGCCCGATTTCGACTACATCAATATTTCTGCGGACTACGCAATCAAAAAGGTATCCGCAGTAAAGTACCTGGGCATATTCATAGACGAACACCTTAAATGAATGAAGCATATAAGCTATCTCACCAACAGAATTCGTTATCTAATATTTAACTTTTATACACTGAGAGAAATTATGGACAGCAAGCTCATCGCGATAATCTACAAAGCCCTTGTGGAGTCTTTGTTCCGATATGGATTGATTGTTTGGGGAGGATGTTACAAATCTAATATATACCCCCTGCAGATAGTTCAAAATTGTATTTTAAGAGTTATGTTCAAGAAAAATAGACTATTTTCAACAAGGTTGTTATATAACGATGAAATCTGCAATTTGAACTGTATGTACATTCATGCAATATGTGCATATATGCATCAACATAAGCATTCACAGTATACAATTAATCATGGATACCAAACAAGAATAAATCAAGCTTAACACGTCATGTTACCTCAAATTAATAAGTCTAATAACCTTAGATTCTTTGATTATTTGGCACCTGAATGTTACAATTTGTTACCCATAGAAATAAGGCGTATATCAAATGTAAAACAATTCAATAAGCAAAGCAGATCGTTCATTGTGAAGCATTTCTACTCTAAGTTCTTAGATATAATTAGCTAGGAAATTAATACTACTCTATGTCAACATTTTTCTTTATTTTTTTATGGTGAAAAATTGTATTTCGATTTTAGTTTTTCTTTTTAGTAATGTGGAATTTTGAACGACACACGAGAAGGGAAAATGGTTAATTATCATTTTGTTTTCGTTAACTAAAGTCATACAGATGTTAATTCATCTAGGAATTGGAACAACATAGTAGATATAATCTAACCATTGTTATTTTTTTTTAAATTGCTTGTACTTTTTAATTTTATGAAATAAATTGAAATTGAAATTGAAATTGAATTGAAAATTGAATGAACTGAACAACTTTGCTTTATAACAACATAACATAACTGAAACTTTCCTCAAGTCTTTTTTTTTGTTGAACAAAAATGTTTTTAAAACCACCCCTGTTGCCAACTTAATTTTGTCATTTTATGAACTGTTACTCGTTTAGTATTAGGGCAACCCTGAAAATATCATTATGTTTGTGTTTTTTTTTTTAACAAACTGACATCTTTACTGGGCTATCAGCTTTGTCAATATTTTAACTTAAAATGTGACACTAGAGCATTTCTTGATTTGATTTGATTTGATTTGAAGGATATCCCATATAAAGACTGGGAACTTGAAAAACAATAGCAATCTCGTGATCACCTCAGGGGCAACCACTCATTGATGCGAGCGCTGTTATCTGAATTTTACGACCTACTGCCTCTGCAGTGATCGTGTCTAAAAACTTTATTGTCATGTCGAACTTGAGAATCTATAACCACTTTCCAAGACACCTTCGTTCTCATGTCATCTTTGACAATTCATAAGACCAGATAGCTTACTTAACAGTCCTAAGAATCACTTCTCACTAAAGCAAAAGTAATAGAAAAAGGAGATGATTAGGTATAGATTCCTGTTCTGACGTATGTTTGTTCACCAAAACTTTGCTTGGAATTAGATAATTTCTCCAGTTCTTGAACGCTTTCAGACCGCTTAATATATTCGAAGTAAAAAATAAAATATCGTGGAAATTTGGAACGGCAAAGTCCCGAAAATGAACACAAGTAATAAAAACGTTTCCTATGAGTAGATTGAGAAAAATGGACGGAGTAATATGAGCCGGTTCAATGCACGAAGTCGTTCAATCTTCCTTGGAATAGTAGCATCACATTCACTTGAAAACATATTTCTCAGATGGAGAATATCAGATTTGATAAAACAATAATGTAGTCTTTTATTTACAATCTTTCCAATTCGCAAAGCAACAAGTATTTAGTATTCAGCCCGTGAAGAATTGAAAAGAAATATATAAGTCTAGATATCCGTTCTTATCACTAAATATAAAAACACTTATTATGAAAGAATGTTAAAACTGCATGAACTACTTGGCTATTTCTAAATAAACAACAAAACTCTCACAAATATCTAAACGCAATTCATGTAACAAGAAGATAAGCATTCCATATCTCGATACCCATTAATACAGAACATTTTAACAAACTGACAAGATTCCAAAACTCATTCTGCTAGCAATAAAACTGCCGTTTTCCGAAATTTACCCCAAACGCTCCCCGAGGAATTGAACAAGCGGGAGTGCACAGCAGCTTAACACAAAACTACTTTTGGTTATTATCTTAATCACTATGCTCAAGCCTAGAAAGTTTTTACCATCGCCAACAAACTCTCAAACTCCATTAAAGTTTCATTTAATAGTAAACTCATCTAAAAATGATACCACTCTTGAAATAGGATCAGGTACAACACTCATCCTAGCAGATAAGAAGACCGATATAAATTTTGAGGTGTTTCATCTTTTGGTTTTTCCAAATCAAACAAATAGTCACGGTCAATGAGTTGAGGTTGTTGAATGTTTTGGACTAACTAAAAAGTCAAACAATCATAAGCTGATTTCATGCGAATGACCAAAATAAATTGGTATTAACCATTTCAGTTTGGTATTTACCACAACGTTCAAGCGAGAGTGGTTATAACTTTTATTCTTAATTTGTGACGTCATGACTCAGCTGTTTTCTGTCATACTTATCACCAATTTTCTTTGGTATTTACCTTACTTGAGACCTGTTTTTGAGTTTTGGTTGACGCAGTTGACGGTTCTGTGATGATTTTGAAATTAATAAATAAGGAACAAAAGCTGACCGAAAATGGAAAGGTTTATACTGAGCATAAACCATATCTATATCCATCTTATGGTATAAAACTAGGAAAAAAAAAATGTTTTTTTCCAAAAAAAAACGAGCCTAACAAATCAAACAAAGTCTTCTTCAATAATTTAGAGTCAGAAATGTTACGTATTAGAAAATAATTCAAAAGCAAAACAAAACATCAAAACAAATCCGGCATAGGTACTGGTAAAAGTGGTAAATACCAGTTCGTTCAAGCGACATCAGCGGTCACCATTCTCTGACGTCACTTGCTTTTCCCCTTCCTAAATCTGTAAGATAACCAGAAAATAACCGCGGTAAATACCAATTCATTTTGGTAATTCGCTTGAAATCGGCTATAATATCACAGATGGCTGAAATCTTATCAAGCTAAATTCCTAAGTCAGAACATTGGTGATTAGATGCACAGAACACATATAAAGTTTAGAAGACAAACTGTTGTATAACTTTTTACGGAACAATGCGCCACGGAATACAGTAGATGCGAATCGAACTTTATCATTATATCAGTCTTGAATAATATATCATTAGAGATTTCTGCACTAAATTATACAGATTTCTACACATAAAAGCACTGACTTTGACTTTGACATTGAGATTGGGGGTTATGATTGAACGTTCACGTTAACTCAACGTGTCTGTTGGTATTGTTTACTAATGCGAATGTTTCACTTGCTAGCAGCGTTACCATTGTGAAATGGATACGTGAAGTTAACGTGAACGTTCAATCATACCCCCCAATATCTTCATTTGTCAAATAAAGACAAAAACTATGAATACATGTTTTTTTTTTTTCGGTTTTTTCTCGAATGTCCAGAACCATCTGGGCGTGGGGTCAGTGTGAGCATCCCTAGTTGGTGAATTCTGCGCTGCGGGGCACTGACCCTGTTTAAAGATGACTTTGAGAAAATGCCACTCACTCCATAGGCCTGGAAAAGCGGTACATGGCTCCATGTGGGGTAGGATGGTTGTTACGGACCTCGTCCAGGAACAGTTCTTTCCCTTTGCCCGCCCTTTCTGGGATGGTGTGTTCTGTGACATCCTTTATTTTGTGGAGGATGCATTTCTGCGCCACTTTTTCCAGTGGCGACGGGACAACATGCAATATTTAAAACGGAGTGAAAGATAAGATGTGACGTTCAGATGGCATCATCTGTCATAATCACAAGCTAATATGCTGTCATATGGCATTCTATGTACCGCCATATTCACGAGATTTGACGAACTTCAGGCACATCAGCGCCTCTCCGTGGATGCGAATCAAAGCTTTGAATCAGTACTCGCCATCCATTCACATTTTTGTTCTCAACTTTGCATACAGGGTGTCTCACCGTGAACGTCCATTAGAATATCTCAGGAAATAAAACGATTGGAATTCTGAAAATTTGTATGGTGAGATTTTTAAATATGCTCTCTTCAAATGAAATAATAGCGACGTTGTGCGACTTCCGGTTATACCGGAAGTGGGTGTCACTTTGCTTATTTTGGATAGAACACCCTATATATCAATACATTTTTGAATTCTGCGTGGAATTCTAGACAGATTTGATGTATCATATCCTTTACCCAAGTAAACGTGCTTTTAAAATATTTGAGTTCTTATGTCAAATATGACGTTTGTAGGCTCCAATTCAAATGTGAATTCTTTCTATAAAAAAAGCCTTTATTATTTAACTTGTGTTGGATTCCTTGTTAAAAGGGACCTTGTATAAAAGATTTTTCACAATATTTTGAAAACTTTTAATACAGGTTGGTAAAAGAATAAGATCAAAAGTGAAATCGAGAAAACTGCCAAAAATCAATTTTTTCAAATGGAAACACCCAAATTTTTGCATTGGATAGTATCAAGCATTTAAAATAAAGGTGAGTTTGTATAAGATTGTCCTTTCCAAAAATTTTTTTTATCACAATGTTATACAAAACTCACCTTTATTTCCAATGCTTTATAAGATGAAATTATAAAATTTGGTGGTTTCCATTTGAAAAAAACTATTTTTGTCAGATTTTTTGATTTCATCTTTGATCTTATTTTCTGACCACCCTGTATTGATAGCTATAAAATATTGTAAAAAATCTTTTATAGTAGGTCTCTTCCAACAAGGAATCCAACTCAAATTCAATAATGAAGGCTTTCTTATAAGTAAAATTTACATTCAAGTTGGAGCCTACAAACGTCATTTTTGACATAAAAACTCAAATATTTCAAATACTCGTATACTTAGGTATTTGACATGATACTCCAAATCTGCCTGGAATTTTACGTAGAATCAAGAAATGTAATAATATAAGGGGTGTTCCATTTGAAACAAGAGAGTTGACACCTTCATCCGGTACAACCGGAAGTCGCATTACATAGCTTATTTCAATCGAATAGAGGATCCGTGAATATCTCATCATACAAATTTTTAGAATTCCAATCGCTTTATTTCCCAAGATATCCTAATGGACGGCCACCATGAGACATCCTGTATGTGCTCTGTGATTGGATGTTGCCAAGCGACAATTTAAGAATGCCAAAATTGGCGTATGTGTGGAACTAAAAGCAAACTGAACATGCCAATGTGTTGGTAAAGGCTTTCGAATTCTCTTATACTGTCCTTTCCGAACCTTAGAGCATCGATAACTACAAAGGGAGGAGGGAAATAGTAGCAAGTTTCAAATGAAATATGAAATGGAACTCATTTCTTTTTACCAATAAATCTGATCTGTAATACACATACCAAGGGTTTCACAATGTCTGGTCACCATGTGGTTATGATTTGACCCTGAGTTAAAGATAGTGAACGGTTTCACATTCGATAGTTGAGCTTACTATTGAAGGTTAAATTGACCAGAGGCAAATTTACTGGTTACGCTCTGGTTAAGCACAAACCAAAGGAACATAATCCAACTATGAATATTTTGACATGTGTGTTCCGCTTCCTGAATAATTCTGGAGCACTGATTTTTTTCTGTTTTTTTTATTTGGGTGGAGGAATGCTGCCTTATGCACCAAGGGCCCGGACCAAGTAGTGTTGTGTGGCTCCGGATTTGATCGTTTACTCACCTAACCACCTCTCGAAGTCTTCTCGATAATCACAACCTGCTGGGACAAAGTCCCTTACAAGTTTTAACCTTCTTGGCTTGTGAGAATATTTCAGCTCATACACCGTCGCCGTGAGTGTACTGCATCATATTCGCCCCATGCCTTCGCGTACAGGTATGGGGTTGTCTTCTCAGTCTATGACCAGTTTGTCACGAGATCTTCTAGTCAACGAGCCTGCGAAGCTGTTGGGGTGGTGGTTTTCAGCGCAGGCGATGGTGGTAGTAGCCCTATTGCGAAAAGGTTCCGATAAGGGTATCCATCCTATGTCCTTGAACAGGTTCCTCTTTCTGATGAACCAAGCAAGCAAGTGCCTGTCGGATGATCCTGTTCTCGTTTTCTCCTAGGTTTCTGATGTATGATTTAGCACAACATCCCCATGCAATGAGGGTGAGAGGTCTGGCTTCAGGCTACTGCGCGAATAATTGTCATCTTGCAGCGGGGGTTGACATCACTTCTTCCAGATATCATGGGGTTAAGTATGGCTATCTGGCCGCGGACCTTTTTCCGTGTGTCTGCTACATGGTGTCTTGCCTTGAGCCGTGAATCCATCAGGATGCCTAGATACTTGACTCCGGAGAGCCAGTCGATATCTTGATCGTCCAGTTGGAGTTTGATGGTTGGTTATTTTTAGCCTCTCTGGAACACTATCGCCTGGGTTTTGGCGGGGTTGAACTTCATCTTCCATTCAACAGCCCATTGATCCACTAGGTTCAGGTGTTGTTGAACATGTTTGTTCGAAATTTCAGCATTGATGGAAGTGGCAGTGATGGCTTTATCGTCAACATACATGGCGATGTTCACTTGTGTAGTTCTGGGAAAATCAGCTGTAAAGATGGAGTAGAGATAGAGGCTTAGGACAGATCCCTGAGGCAGTCCCGCCTCCATCCGCACCTCGTCTGATAGTTGGTCATTCACTCGAACCTGGAAAGTCCTATCCTTGAGGTAGTCAATCACTAAGTGGGTAATATACAGGGAGTGCCTCATTTTCAGCATTCTCCAGCAACACTCATGCCACAACGGTCATATACCCTGGCCATATCTAGGAATGCAGCTACCGTCTTCTTTTTGTTGTTGAGGGCACCAGTGATGATCTCTGTCTTGCGCAGAAGTTGAAGCTCTGATGAGTGACTGGATCTGGAGCCAAATTGTTTGTTTGGGATAATCTCTGCTGTTGAGGAAATTGGATCGCGTTGGAGTAAGAGGTCGTGTACTCGAACGTGTTCAGTTTTACCTAGAAAACCGATCACAAAAGGTAAGATGTAACGATACCCTGAGTAATGGAATGAGTGTGAGTTCTGGAGTTCCTCAAGGGACGGTCCCAGGACCTATCTTTTCCTGATTTATATTAATGAATTAGGAACACCAGTGGAAAATGGCACAGTTATAATATGCTACGCTGATGATACTGCAGTTACTTTCACAGACGACAGTTGGGACGGTGTATTCTTGAAGGCAGAAGAAGGACTTGGCGTTATTTATGATTGGATAAGTGATAATAAAATTAGTCTGAATATATCAAAGACCCAATTCATAACATTCTCTTTGACAGCTGCCGACCAACCAAAAAGGAACGTTTTTAAAATGCATGTCTCATCGTGTAAACTATTGAAAAATGATATCTGCACCTGTCCATGCATACGGAAAACCAATAAAATTAAATATCTGGGCATATACATTGATCAACATCTACGCTGGAATCAACATGCCATCAAAACGTCAAAAAAACTGAGAAAGCTGTACTATAAATTTTACCAACTGAGAAACATTTTGGATAAAAAAACAGTTAAAATAGTATACAACTCGCTAGTTGAGTCAATTTTAAGGTACTGCATAGTAATTTGGGGAGGTAGTAGAAACAATGCTTTACAAATTTTGAAAGTTTGCCAAAACAAAGTTTTAAAAATTATACTGCGTAAAAACAATCTGTATCCTACAGCCGATCTATTTTTGGAGTTTGAAGTTTTGAGTTTTAGAGGATTGTTTCTATGTGCAAGCCTTTTTTTTATAAAAAAATTAAACATATCTTTGCAGAACTTGTAACGAGGTTACAAAAATTTCCGGATTTTTCTGTCGTAATTTACAAATTTTCAAATTCATTTCCCGTCTCTTTTTAAGTCAATTCATATTTTTCCGTAACTCAGTCATTTATCTATCAATGGATCCCGTATTTCTTCTATAATAATGTTGACCGTGAGCTAATCATCAATTTATTAATTAATTTCTGACCAAAATACTCCTTCTTAGTTTCTCGCATCAAAAAAATTAATTATTTAGCTCGCAAACCGGTCGACAAACGTTATTTATTTCGCGCACGATTCAAGTAGATCCCCCACTTTTGGTCGGAATACAGAACCTCGGAGAGACGCGAGGAGCCAGTCAGTGGTACCGAGACCGAGTCAAGAACCTGCAGCAGTGGACTTCCCGGACCCGATTCGCGATCTTTTTCTTGAACCCGTTTTTGCTAAAAAATTCCATTTTTCTTATTTTTCTTCAATTCAAACACGAGGTAGGAACTGTTCATCGATAACTATGACGTTTTATCAAAATTCTCTCAAACCAGTGCCGCGTTATAGGTAAGCAAAGTAACAGGGGTGGGGAAAATAATTACGATATCTGGAAATTTTCGGAGTCTGTATTTTCTTCGGACTCACGAAAATCATTGCAGATTTCAGGAAATATTCGGTGAATCTGTATTTTTTCCAGATTCTCAGGATCCTTCCAGATTCGTATCTGTTTGGGGAATTTATTATTTTATTTTTACTGTCAGGGGAACGAACTTAGCTGGGTGAGAAATTTCAAACTAATGTTCAACACCGCGTTTTTCTTTTCAACCGTCATCTTCTTTTCTATAAAATTTCTCAAGATAGTTTCGGGAAAATCGTCAAAGAGAGGCCTCTGGAGTTACGACCCGTGCCGATGACGTAGCAATACTTATCACTGGCAAACACACCAAGACAATATCAGAACTGATGCAGACAGCTCTGACAATCGTAGAAGATTGGTGCAGGAAGGTGAACCTGAAGGTCAATCCTGAGAAAACCTTCCAGGTCAGCTTTACGAGAAAAAGGAAGACAGCGGAATTATTCAAACCCATGTTCTTTGGACAAGAACTGCAGGTGGTAAGAGAAGTCAAATACCTAGGCATCATCCTGGATGACAAACTCACATGGAATTCACACCTACAGAAAATAGTGAATCGAGGTAAAGCCACAATAATGGCAACAAAAAGAGCGATAGGAAAGAATTGGGGCATGAATCCGCGCATGGTACACTGGCTCTACTGTACCGTGGTAAGACCCACTCTTGCTTACAGCTCTGTTGTCTGGTGGCCAAAAATCAAGCAGCGACAAGCAGCCACGGAACTTGCAAAAGTTCGGAGGCTAGCATGTCTCTGTTTAACGGGAGCCATGAAAACTACCCCAACACTTGCCATGGAGGCCATACTTAACCCACCTCCTTCAGATATCTATATCAAAATGGAAGCAAGAATGGGAGCATATAGACTTAGCAACACCTGGAACTGGAGTCACTCAAACTCCCAAGGACACACTAAGATAACCAGCACAGTCACGAACCACTTAGTAACAATGAGGAGTGATATCATGCTGAAAAATATCAACTTTAGCACGTCTCCCAAGACCAAGCTAATATGGGAAGAGGAAATGATGAATTAACTCCGGATGGCTAATGGGGCAATATGGTACACAGACGGCTCCAAAACAAGCCGGGGAACTGGTGCAGGAATCGTAGGTGAAAATCCAAAGTGGGAAACATGTGAACCACTCGGGATGTACGCCACAGTTTTCCAGGCAGAAGTACATGCAATAAACGTATGCGTGCAAGAGAATCTCAGGAGAGGCTACACAGAAAAGAAAATCCTTATCCTTAGTGACAGCCAAGCTGCAATCAAAACCATCTCCTGTCGGGAAACCAAATCCAAACAAGTCATGGACTGTCAGCAAAACCTTGTCACACTGGAAGTATCTAACGATGTCACTCTTGGATGGATACCAGGACACACAGGAATAGCTGGGAACGAGCGGGCGGATCTACTAGCACGCAAAGCTGCAAACACACCACTTCTGGGTCCAGAACCTGCTATTGGTATTACAAAATCCTCTGTGAGAGGTTGGCTGAACTGTTGGTCCAAAAAACAACAGAAAGCTAGATGGTGCCAATCACCAGGTCTGAAACACAGTAAATAAATGATGGCAGATGAGATCGAATCATCATTTTCTGGAAGCCTACTGAAACTCAGCAGGAATCAGCTTAGGAAAGTAACAGGTATATTAACTGGACACTGCACTCTAAGGAAACACATGCATATCATGGGTCTTTTCAACGAGGAACCCATATGTAGGCTGTGCAACGAGGAGGAGGAAACAGCCTCCCACATAGTATTCGAATGTGAAGCGCTGGCGTACTGGAGAAGAGATAATGGGGAATTCACAACCACTCCTCAAAGGACGGACAGGGAAACAGTAGAACGAGTCATGAACCTTATTCGGGCAATGAAGCTCTTCGACTGAGAGACAGGCACAGAGCAGATACAATAAGCCCAACTAGAGGCTGCGGTGTCGGGGCCAACAGCCCGAAACTCGTAGCGCCTGTACTTCAGTAATCAGTAATCAGTACTACCCGTGTGTGCAAAATTTTCAACGTTTTTTCAATAAATTTCCCGCTGCTTTTCTATGCCTCTAAACCCGTTTTTCTTTTCGTGGAAATAACCCGATCGCGTCAGTTTCTCGCTCGTTTGTTTTTCTCTACGTTCTCGGAAAATCGTATTTTTTAAAGCACTGTTTTTTTCTGCTCAATTATTTCGCCGTGGAAAGCCCGACCCGTCGTTTTAAATTATTTTGTTACACACCACCGCTTCACGTTCTATTTTTGCCGAAATAAGGCTGCCATAAAGTTACGAATTATTCAGCTGTGATTTTGATTCTTCGCCGGGAGAAATCAGACTATTTTTCTCAGTAGTGGAGTTCTCTTTTGCTGATGAAAAGATCAGACTATTGTTGATTGGATTTTGTTTTTCTTCTATTTGACTGGTTGGGAACCAGTTCAATGGTGTACATGGATGGGACAAATAGACGGAATGATTTATTTTCATTAACACCAAGTTTTTATTTCAAGAAAGTTCAGTAATCCATTTCAAAGCGGAAGTTTGCGGAATTTTGGAAATAACGAACGCCTGGACTTTCTTCACTGTCTAAAAGCTACCCGATAGGCACTGTGGGCCCTCTACCACATAAATACAGGGGGTGGCACTCGAGCATTTTGTTCAACATCAACGATTCCCTCATCCTTGTCGGGAATTGAATCCGGAAAATCTCGGAGCACGTCACAAACTAGACCATCAATATAACACTCGGTCTAAAAAAAACAAAGATGCACAATCACATTTTTTCAATAGGTCACATTTACAAAGAAACATATTATTTTCTTTTCCAAAGACCCTTACATTGCTACCCTTAAACCTGAAAATAAAAATTGAACAATATGGGTGCACCAAAAAGTTGAACTATGATTTTCCCAAGTGTGGGCAGCACACTGATTGGTCGGTTACTTTGTGAAAGTTTACGTGGTCTCCCAGGATTTCCAATCATCACTTTGACTGCATTTTTCAGACATCTTGGGAAGTACTGGAGCCGCAGTGTTGCATTGCAGATACTGACTATTTTCATAAGTGCTTTGGGTGGTAGACTTTTCATCGCTCTGTTTGAGATGCCATCTCCACCTGATGCCTTTCTGCTGCTGATAGATTTGATAATGAACTCCACTTCTTCCAGGTTGGTGAGGTTTTTCATGTCTCCTCATTCAGTGAGTTGACACAGTTTGTAGTAGTTTTCCTCTACCTTGTCAACGAAGACATCATCTTCTCTATCGTCCTTATTGAGCTGTTACTCCATTTCTATCAAAATCAGTGTAAAAAACTCCATTTTGGCCGTGTAGAAGGGGTACTTGAGCTTTTTTTTGTAGTCTCCGGTGTACTCATAGTTTCTACACTTTGATGCCACTTTTCACCACTCGATTTCTGAAGTGCTTCTTTTAGTGTCTGACTGTGTCGGCTTAACTGGATTCTGTCTGCTTCATCTGCCGTTTTTGCATAGATGCGTCGAAGTCTTTTATTTTCCCTAAGCAGGTTGGTGATGTGCTTCGGGATGGGGCATCGATTTTCATGTATTGGTACGTCAATGGTGGCTTGGTCGATAGCCGGCCTTATTTTTTCTTGAAGCACCTTGACCATCTTGTCCAACTGGCATTTTGAGTTTATGATCTTGACCAAGTTGGTGTTTTTAGACATCAACTTATGGAACTGGTGTATCTCTTGAGTCTTTGTGATTTTCCATCAGAAAAGCTTGTCACAATGACCTGGATGGGATTGTGGCCAGAGCTGCCCTCTTCCATAGTTTCGACAGTGATCTGCTTTTTTGGACTTTTGATGATGGCAATGTCCGATATATCTGGTTTCTCAGCAGACTTTGGCAGCAACGTAGGGATGGTAGGTCCAATGTTGGTCGCCTGGTTCCCATGATAGATCTTTGCCAGTAGTCGTCCACTTATGGCGGTGGTGGAAGAGTTCCGGATGGAACTTTTCGGATTCAGATCACCAACGATGATTTTTTGTTTTCTCCCTCATTGGGACTGTTTGCTGATGTTAGGCATACATTTTCATCCGGTTGTATAATGTCTACTGTGATGGCTTCATGATGGACAAAGGGGGAGCGTCTTTCGCACCAGAAGTGCAACACCTCCTCTTTTTACGTGTTTCCTGTCCTCACGGTACACCTGGTATCCTTCCAGTTATAGGTGTAGGCTAGGGGTGAGCCAGGTTCCCTGGATTACCCATACATCTAGATTATAGTCGTCAGTGATCAATTGCAGGTCTTTTTTTTATTGGAATATGCAGAGCACCACCTCTGTCATGAAATAACTTTCAGTGTTGTTTAATTCATTGGAGGGTTTCATAGCGTTGCCAAACTGCCTCCGGATATCTGGTTCAAGATTTTTCATCACTTGTGTGATAATGGCCTCAATGCCCTGGGGTTCTTTGAATTTTTTTTCTGTTTTGAGGTTCCAGGTCTTGCTTGGTTGAGATGATTGCTGGTTTTGTGTGTTTGTTGTTTTTGTTTTGCTTTGGGGCACATCACGCATCCCCTGTATTTGACCGGGTGTCCCTTCTTCATGCAGTTAGAACACGTGGCGTTATTAGTATCTCTGTTGCCTTCCAGGGTACACTCATTGGTGGAATAGGTTTTGGCACATTTAACGCATCTGAATAGGTAGGTGCAGTGACGTTGTGTGTGACCATAACATAACACCGGTAGCATTGAGGAGCACTGTGCATTTTTCATTTGATCTCAACTTTGATGTCTTGGTGACACAGGTATTTCACATCAAAGATTTTCTTCATCTTTGTATTTGCAAGGTACAGAGGAACCAGCTGTTTTTTCTTTGCACTAGTCATTTGGTTGTTGACAACATCATCAAACCCTTGCTCTTTGAATTCTGCATACATTTTTTCCAGATCGGCATTGATTGGTAGTCCAATCAGCACTGCATGGAACACTTTGTCTTCTGGCAAAGTCTCAGGCAAAGTAAATGTGTGCCGGTACACTGTATTCATGTGGTTGGTTAGCTTTCTGTAATCAATGTCTTTCAGTGTTTTTATTGTCACCGTCCAGTCGTCATTTCCATTCCTGATGACTGGTGGGATTTTCGACGTCATCTGTGCGTAGGAGCTTTTGTCAGATTAATTCTTGTACTGGCATGTAGTATTGCTACGTTGGGTTTAAGCTGCTCCTAATTTTGGAAATTCTTCCGTGTCCATCACTGGTTGCTCTTCTTTACTCTTGTTTTCACTGTTGCTGCCAACAGAAATCAAACGTTTTTCCTTTTTTGCAACTGGTTCATCACTTTTGGTGTTCCTTTGCTTTTCACCATCCATTTGTTTTTGCAGTGTCAGCATATTTTGTTCAGCTAATTTTTGTCTTTCGTCTTGGGCTTTGATCATCTGCGCCCAATTTTCCATCGACAATTCTTGCTTGTTTAATTTTTCTTCTTGTGCGGCTATTGTCTGCTCGCACTTCAGTAAGGTTGCCTTCAAGTCATCTATTATGATCTTGTATTGGTAATTCTGCTTTTTGAGGGCCTTGACAGACGCCTTTGGACGTGTGGGCTCCATGAATGTGTGTCTCTTTTTATGTGCAGTTGTTGAGTTCTCGTCTGATGATGAGCATTCCCTGCTTCTAGACCGTCATCTTTTACGCCATGTGTCGCTTTGGCCAATAGGCCTGACGCAAGCCTAACTTGATTCTCCACTCTGAACCACATAACACATACAATATAATGGAAACTGCAATGATAAAGCTTGTGGCGCCCTACAATGGTAGTTTGGATGACCACATAAACCACGTGACAGGATATGGTAAACCAAAAATCTACATCAGCATACAGCGGCATTTGCAGGTTTCTGTCGCAGTTAGGTATATTTCTGCGGCAATTTCGAATGCTTATAATTTTTTTGAGCTTTTGTTCCTGGTTTTAAAATATGTATGTATATTTAACCCAAATTACGAAATAGATACGTTTTGGATCAAACTTTCTAAACACTATTCTGATGATGAATGGTTGAGGAGCGTTTTTACTTTTCTTGACTTTTACATGGTCCTAATACCCACAGGAGTAGAAGTATCTGGAATCTTCATTTTAAAATGTATCCACCATGGTTATTCTTTTCCACCCAATGTTAAAATAGGACCTATTGGTGCCGACTGTTTCATCCGTTTTCAAATAATAAAACAAACATTTTGAGATCAATTGGAATGTACAACTATATTTTCGCTACCTTTCTCCTATACGATGCCAAGTATTCTATTTAAAATATACGTGATTTTCATATTCTTGAGTTATCATTGTCTGAGACAACTAGGTTTTACAATAATCAATTATATTTTTGTTTTCTTTTTCATTTACCTTCAAACGAATTAGCGGGCGGAGCGGCAAACATAAAATTCCAACATTGGTCAAATAAGAATCACTTAGTACCTAAACATCCCAAAATAACTTTCTCACAACTAAAAATGTTCTAGAATTATGATGGAGTTTACATCAACAAAGATGAAATTGAATAATCTTATAATAAGACTTTTGACTAATGACAAACATATGACAAAGAACTTTGCTTATCAACCAATCAGGGACAAGACAGCAAACAAATTCGAGCGCCGCGGTGGATGTTTGGCGAAATATATTTTCATGTATAACTGGTTGCTGGCGAAAAACATGTCACAAGTTGCCATTTGAGTTTCCTTTATATTGTAGGTGTTATGTGCTGTGAACTCGCTCTTTAACTCCAACGCAGGGACAAGTAGTAATGAAATCTGCCTATGCACGTGAGAAGATCATTCGACTTGGTTATCAACACCACTCTCAGCAAAATTCGCTTTTTGAAAACAGCCGTAGGCACACTGCTCAAAAGCACCAACTCGCTAACAACACAACCGTACTTGTCCGATGCGCAAGCTCAACTGCCTGAATCAAAGATTTTTACCAATCATAATGAATAAGCACAAGTAGAGTGGAGTAAAATGGAATTATATGACATCAATGCATTCAGCGATGATGAGAAAGTAAAAGTACGCCGTCCCAAAATCATCAGTTCTCGGAACAGCTCGATAGCAAGAAATGGATGAATATATAACACAAATGGGGCTCGTTCAATAAACCAAAGCTGTACCTGATAATGCTTACCGTCAAAATACAATCTAAACCACAACACCAAATATCGAAAATAAGAAGGATTTTTGAAATAATGTTAGAAATAACCAATTTCAAATTTATTTGTATATTTGAAAACTTCAATCGTTTGTTGTTGTTGTGACATTTGTCAAATTTTACTGCGATTTGTCTCACCGTAATCTTGAGAACTAAAAATTCTGTGGTTAATTCACCAACAAATATTTTTTTGCTGTGAAAGGATACATGCCTCAACCTTGGTAACTGTGGACGCAGACATTGTGAAACTGGGCTATAATGTATTGATGATTGATCTCTTGGATAATGTGATGAGTGCTTTCCAGGAACAGACTGGGGCGCCCCAGGTGCGCACCTGGTACGACTCACCCTCGATTTTGACGGTCATCGAAGCATCAGACACCGCTTACCTTCCCCTTTCCCCTGGATTACCCCATATTGACAGTGGACAATTGTCAAATTTGTCAAGTCTCGAGATATCCTTTCATTTGACGGTATTCTTCAAGTTTAAGATAAATATTTAGTTTCTTGTTGTGCAATGATGAAAATTACAAAAACAGCAAACACCAAAAACGAGATAGAATACGCGATATTTACACGTATAACAACAATTAACACTGACAACTCGACTTATAGTCCTACTTACGGGCTGTCTCGTTCCTGTAAACATGAGGGCTTGACATCCTGGTGCGCCACGCACTCGAGCTGCACCAGTGTGTCCACTCCTTTCTGGAAAGCAGCTGATGACGTTGAATTTCCATTAATTTCTAGGTTCTAGAAATCAGCATCCACTTTATCATGCGACATTTTAGTTGAACCAATCTTTGCGGCGCTGGATTGCGAATTTTCTCTAGTTTCATTTTGTATAAACATGTCTTTATCGTGAAATGGGTCGGGAAAGAGATATTGTCAAAAAACTGCTTCTGGTACACTAACTTACACAAAAAAAGCGTACATAGACAGTGAAATCTTTTTTTTTTTCAAGCCGTGTAATAGACAGTCAAAATATTTACATGCCATGCACACAAACTTTTTATTATTTTATCAAAAAATTAAAACGTTTAATTTTGAGTACGACTGAATTTATTCACTAAGTTCACAAAGAAAAATTTAGATTATTTTAATTGATATCCGGTAGGAGAACCATTTCTGGTCAAAGATTCTTGAAGTCGTCAAACCATGGAATTTGATAAATTTTGATAATATTGAACATCATTGGCGGCTTATTCCACGCTTTAAGAATGGCATCTAGTAGTTTTGCCTGATTCTGAGCAGAGTAGCAGAGGCCTCCCAGTTTCTTTCGTAAATAATTTTTGCCCATCGTCCCCACACATTTTCCATCGGATTTAGATCTGGTTATTTAGTTTTTTGGTTATATAGTTCTTCTTACCAATACCATAGGTCTTTACTGAGGCCCGTTAGTATTTGTGTTTTCACAAAAGTGGATAATAATAATAATAATTGTCTCGACATATTATTGCAATTGACATAACATGACGTTTACTTGTCATACACTGCACAAACCAAAACAATTTTACCATTTCAATGTAGGTACGCAATTTATGTGCAATTTGGTGTACCATTCTTCGAATATCGCGGCACGAGCGGCAAAGATACGAGGGGGCAAAGTTAAAATTCGGAAAGAGCACATGGAAATCTAAAAAATCATCAATTTTCAAAACCCTCGGAAAACTTTCCAGGTAACCTCTTGTTTTCACACCAAATGACCGTGCCGCTGGCCGGCTTTATTTGAATGTTCATAATGCCCGTTATTATGTGTAATAGTGTAATGCCCTTGGTTATGTAAAGTGGTCGATATTACGAATATGTTTAATAATTTCGTATGCAAAGTATTATCGTTCTATATCGGAGTAAAACTGAATTCATCTGATACTAAATCAAGAAGACAATCTAAGTTCAGCATAAAATAAATCATTCTATACACCGCGGGCGCTAGATTATGATTGCTCTTTGAGGTGATTCGGACTTTGAGTATTATCTCCAATTTCTAGAGTTCATGTTCATTGACACTGAATTGCAATGCTTATTGAGTTCATGTTTTAATCAGTAAAATTCATTGAAAGCTTGCTATCATCAATCCAGTTCACAAGAACTTTTTTGCTCTGCCTATACAGTCCAAGGCCATATTGAAATATTATTTTTGGCTTGGTCTGGCGATACGTCAATACGTCACATTCCTGATTGTAATCACTCCAGTATCTGAAAATAATTGGATGTCAAATAATGGAATGAAGAAGAGTGGATGGAAATACCTGTCATTTTTGTGATAGCAAGACGGAGAGTTTGTAGCATAAAAACTAATAATATTATGTAAAAATGACGAAAAAAATTGAGTTGATGGGTAATCCGAATGATGATTATGATTTATTGACTCTCTATAATTATAACCAAAATAGAATATCGGGCACATTGGTGGGCTCAAATTTTTTTGTTATATTCAGGACACGATTTGCTTCTTCATAGTTCATGGCACCTTTGAAAGGAATTTATGAGAATCACTGGCGTGTAAAATTTTAGGTCAGACCTAGTCATAAGAAACCCGTATCACGTAGTTTTAAGCTTTTTAGAGAAAAGTTTAGATAGATGAGATATGGTCCCTGATAATATCAATAGACTTGGCCCCTGCATCCAGTTCTCCACGGCAGCATATTTTTAATCAAGCAATACCAAAACTTCAATGAAGTTCATTATAAGAAGTATCAGCATTATGCCTCAATCTGAAAAAAAAAAAAATTTCAATGGAGATTCTCATGATATGCAATTTAAAATGAAGATTTTTGATTGTATATTGATATTTCAACCAAGTCTGAAGAAAAATAAGAATGCATGATTTCTTCACAAGAAGTATGTGGAAGAAGGATGAGATAGGAATGATGGCGAAGTGCTCGATCAAGATTGGTACCCACTAAATAGTAATTAATACATCCTTATCGCGATGGATTTCTCCAGTAAGTGGGCCGAAGCGTATGCCTTGCCAAACCAAGAAGCGGCAACGGTAGCTGATGTACTGGTCAAGGAATGGGTCTGCCGTTTTGGTGTCCCATTGGAGCTGCATTCGGACCAGGGCAGAAACTTCGATTCGGCATTGTTCCAGAATGTTTGTGAGGTCTTGAAGATCAAGAAGACAACAACGACTGCGCTGCCGCCTCAATATAAGAGAAAAAATGTTTCAAATGCTCAATGATTATGATCTCTTGGAATTATTGAACAAACTGGTGGTATTTCATTTGCTTTTTTACAAAACCTGACTATATCCATCGAACGCTATACAGGGTGTCAATTTGAAAACTTCCAACCTTTAATAATGGACTCTCAGTAAAATAAAATGAAAAACTCTTGAACCCGTAGATTTTTGTTTCGAGGAGGAAATAATTCGCGCCTACATTCAACTCTACATCACTCCCTGAGCAGTGGTGATATGACAGTTTGTCTAAAATTCGTTTCTAATTTTTGTCTAATAGATCTGTCCACAAAAAAATTAGTATTCATTCAAAGTATTATAAAACAAAGATTTCGATATGATAATACCTTTTATCGAAGTGTGCTTGGCAAACAATCAATCCTAAATACAACAGCAGCCGTTAAAAATGAGTACTTTGGTTAAGCGAACAAAACACACTGTGACGTGAGTTACTTCCTAGGAAGACGGAACGTACTTATTTTCACCCATTGGGACGTTAGACGTCAAAACAATATTAAAGTTTGCATGTGTTTTGAGTTCGTCATCATAAAACATTGCCATTAATTATTATCAGGGAAATATGGAGGACGGTTTCCAGAAAGGAGATTCACATAATTTGCCAAAGGAAGACCTGAAGTAGTTAATGATAATATGTAGTGTGTGTTTTCTTTCGACATTCAAACGTTTTCAAAATTCCGTCTCAATGCAGCAAACCATTTTTTTTTATGCTGTCTGCATTGGTTACTCACAAGAATTTTTGTTAGCGTTCTATAGTTGTCGGTTTGTGCACTCAGGCACAAAACTCCACTTTCTTGCCACCATAATATTTTTTATAATGACGAACCGTGTATAACAGTTAATTTTATTTATCTTTATCTATGGCTATAGTACGTTACCTATGACTACAGTAAATAAGCACGTAGGTGACGTCACCCTCTTTTTTTAGCCTCTTCGCGTTTTGGCAAATTTGTTCAGCGAATAACGCAAAAAAGATTTGACTATTTTAAAAAAAAACTTTGTAGGGGTTCATGTTACACCTATATCTACCATTTTCAATAAAAAACTAAATTTTGTGGACAGACCTTCTAATTCAATAAAGGGACAGAAGATCTTTAAAATGAGCCATTAGGCAAGTAAATTATGTCACCCCTTTTTCTTGTGAAATACATCCTCGCCAAAAGGATTTTAAAAATATTCTTTCTCATCATATTCT